>OY718808.1:5321397-6521397 GCA_963070105.1 Litomosoides sigmodontis
CATTAGGTTGTCAGTAAACATTCACATCAACGTGCCTACAACGCTTTGCTTACGTGCAACGATGAAATAAGTGATCGTTTGTTTTCCTTGACAAGTAGCACAAGCGGATCTCCGCCCCCTGATAAAAACACTTGCACAAGCTATTTAGCTGTTAAACGAATGCCGCAGTGCTGCTATTTTTAGCACAAATTCTGATTTTAATTTATGGACGGAGGGATTCACAAACATTTGTGTTGACCGTTATTGTACGATAGCTGCGCTTCATGCACTGAAAAATGATAGCCGTCGGTGCTGTAAAAATTGCCCTTTGAGCCAGAACCTTCTGGTGTTAAGTGAGGTCAGCGGAAGTGAAAGTTTGAATAATTTCAACTTTTTTTGATAGTAAATTAGAGAGGAAGAATTGACGTGTTTCATTTTTCTTCCTTCCGGCATGTCATTTCTGCAATTAATTTGTTCATTTGAAAACGACAAATAATTTCGATAATAAACAATCATACGGCCGTAATGCATTTCACTTGTCTGTTTGAAATTTAATTGAGAAGAAATTATAGAAAGCGTCCAACTGAAACAACAAAAGCCACTCACTGATTTGGAAAATGTGATAATCGTATGATTCATTTTTTTACGAAATTCAAAAGCTATCTGAAAGGCTTATAAAGTCCATGAAAGAAACCATTTTTCTCATTACTGCGCCATAAAATATCATATGTTTCTTTTGCGGGTTATTCCAATAGTTCTATCGTCGAAATGAATCGAAGAAGAAAAAACAAAGGAATTTTCATTGAAAGGAATGGGAATGTGTGAAATGTAATACATTTCGTGTAATTAAGTGATTTTCAACGTATCATAACACGACGGCTAATTTAAGAAACGCGAAATGGCCTTTGAGGGAATGCTGAAATTAATTGCTAATAATTAATAAGCTTAGCTAAATTTGGTTATCATACCTGAGAGATCACAGTCACAACAAGCTATGTTTACAATTGCACTTACCGCAGCGCATAGTAGCCAAACGATAATTTATTCATTTTACTTCGATTACTTGCTACACAGAGGCTACATGCTGAGTGATAAGAGAAGATATCGAGTGATAAGGGAAGATATATTCAGTCGTATGAGAGGGTGAAAATTACTGAGTGAAATGAGGGAGAGGTTTGCTTCCCTCCTCTACGACCACTTTAGAAGTGTTCGTTCGGAGGATGGATGAATGCAGTGGTGTTCGTCATCAGCAATTGAGGGCACTGTGAGTCCATCGATTTGCTAAATTCCACAAATGCTTTCATGAACTGAGAGGACGACATGGCGGTAGAGTGAAAACGGAGAATGAAACTACGAACTATGACTTCAAAAGAACAGCATTTCCATTGCAAATGTCCGCTTTTCACGCGATTGATATTTACGGCGAGTTTAATTCTCAATTTTTTAATTATTAATTTTTGTCTTTTTTTTTCCCATTGGCGCTATGTGGAGAAATTAATGGCTGACACGATAGCATAAAAGAGTATAAATCGTCAAATTCATGCAAAATTTCACGTTGATAGTGAGATTTCCCGGGGGAAAAAATGAGTGAAAAGAACGAATTCACCGATTAATGCGAGAAATGCGCGTTTAAAATAACGTCAAATCCGACTTTACAAAAACAGTCGAGATTTCATGTGTGTTTAATCATTGAAATACCCGAAATTGTTGCAGACATTTGCAAAACGCATACAAATCTTCCTCATCGCTCAGATTAGATAGTTAGCGTTGAGTTAGATTAGAGTAGAATAGAGCCTAAGAGAAGTCAATTTAAGCGACTCTAATGAGACGGGCCTGGTTGGGTTAAACGATAGAAGAAATGCGCAAAAGTTGAAAAGCCACGCGTTGCATTCTTATTCTTTCAATTTCCGCAACAACAACAATAATAATATAGCCAACATTTAATTTTATGCATCAATGCATAATAATTAGAACAGAAAGACAGGGAGTAAGAGAGAGAGAGAGAGAGAGAGGAAGGGAGAGAGGGAATAAAGTAATAGATAAGTAAGAATGTTGCTCTCGTTGAAAGCAACTTAATTTATCGGTGACGCTTGTTGGTCCTTAAACTTTTATACAATGGTTGTGCCTACTTTAAGTGATGCAATGGGAACATTTTGTGAAGTGTATTTATGCACGAAGCAGCAAGGAAATCGTATTTATGCTAAAATCGATTGAACTTCAAATTAAATTTTCTGTAGGAAAGCTTCATTAGTTGAAAAAGGAAAGGGTAAAGTGAATTTTGGAAAAATAATAATTGAAATTTTAAGAGAATCGAACTCATTGTGGTGGAAACAGTTCGTTTACTGCGATTGTTGTTGCTAGCAACTTTTCAAATGGAAGAGAGAAACAGCAATGTTGCAAGAATCCTTTGTGATTATGGAAATGATTATGCAGAAAGCGTTACTGCTATTTCTTCTCTTTCCTTTTTTTCAATTCAAATTTTGAACGATTGCCGTGAGAGCGATAATCGAGCGAATGCAATAAGTGGGAAAGAAATAATTATCAGAATTACACAAGTAACTTATCGGACTACTTCACCTTTACTTTTAAGAGTAGGAATGGAGGAAGACTTACTTTCTTGAGTGAGAGCTGCTTGGTGATGAAAATATCAAACTGAGGTGAATTGGAAATTAACGGAGGAACCGATCGTTGCATTAAATGAATGGAAATGAAAAACTGATTGTTAGCTGCTAGTAGTGACGTACAATCAGTTGCTCAGACGATGGAGCAGAAGGGCAAGTACAGCCGGAAATGCGGTCTTCACGAGTGACACGAGTGGCAATAAAACATGCGAAGATGACGACGCTCTTCACTTTTCACTCCCAAATTCATCGAATTTGCATTCATTCCACTGCCTCTAATAGAAATCCAAATTTAAAGCCAAAAAAAAAAAAAAATTGCCTACCATTACCTTTTGAGTTTATTCCATTTCTCCCCATTTTTTCCAGCAAGAATTATTTGCGAGAGGAGAAATGCGGCACAACCCTACCTGCGCTTATCATTGAAATTTGCTAACTGTTAAAGAGTTAGCTAAATAATACAAGAAAAAGCGCAGAGGGAAGATGAGAGGATCAGTTGTGCGCACAGCGAGTTGCGTAGAAAATAAATTATTACTTTTCGATTTTTTTCCACTTACTTCTTTGTTGCTTAAATTGCAACTGATTGGTTGTTTGTTGGACGAAGAGGACATGTCAGCTTTGTCGCCCTTCCATCAATTTTCTTCTTTTGAAATAAGCGGGAAGTTGAAGGGTAAGAGCAAAGCGGAAAGCGGAAATTGCTAGAGAAATAATTTGAATGAATTGCTCAACGAATAAAACAGTGTCGTAGTAAGTGAGGAGGAAGGAGGCATCTTCCAGCGTAACTATTTCAGACAAAAGCATTTTAAGCCCAAAAAACTTTCTTGGCTCATTCTTCTCTCCTTCGAGACATCTTACGCTTGCATCTTAAAACCTAATTAAATCGTTTCATCTCATTTCTCTCCCACATGTAGCACTCACTCCTCCTCTCTTGACGATTTTCAAGTGCTTAATGCTTCTACCATTGCATTCTCACTCGACAAAAGTGAAAGTGGAAGTAAACGCTGTAAACAATTACTAATAATAAAAATGGAGATGGAATAATTGCGTGTAATTTTAGAATAATCCTCACTTGTTTACTCGAAGAATCCTATTAGGTCAGTACTTTCTTACTTTGCATGCAAGCGCATCATTACACTATGCATGCACGGCATGCATGTGCTTATGCATGCATAAGGAAGAAGAAGGCGTAGTCATTGGCCATTACAGGCACAATCATTAGCATGCACGTGTGGTTATTGCTAGAAGCAAGGCGATCAGCGATCTGTGACATTTACTTTACTTTGGATGAAGCAATCATAGAGGGTTGGGAGGGACGATTTAGCAGTTAAACTTGAAGGTGCTCTTTGAAGTCAAAGTCAAATAGCCAAACATATGCATTGAAATTCAAAAAAAAAATTCGAGCTAACGAATGCGACAAATTTCATGACTAAACTTCCGTGTGTATGATTGAAATGACCTGAATTACGTGTGGCGCTTATTTCTTCGATTCCTCCTTCCCCACCTTCTCCGATCATAATGGAATAATGCTAATGTGTAGCTAGAAAAAACGCGCAAATTACTGCGCAGATATCAAAGTTGATGATGTAATGAGTGAATTAAATTAATCTAAGCAAATGCCTTCTCAAAACTTATATCTATCGAAAGACAGCTTCGCCTTTCACTTCACAATCTCAATTTATTATCACAACAGTTTCAATGAATTTAAAGTTTATAAAAATTAAATGTAAAGACTAGCACTTTGTCAGATCTCTGAGAAAAAAGATTACGCTAACAGTGCTGAAGAAAGATGCCATAAGAGGATTTAGTGAGCATAAAGCTTGTGCTAGAATTTTAAGTTACTCAGTTAGTATTACATGACGTGATACCGCTGAGCAACTTTACTTGATACACGAGAAAAGTAACCATGCGGTAGGTCGCGTGAAGAGACCTCTTATTAGTAAACGGCTCACGTCTATCTTTCAACACACAAAGAAGCAGTGAAGTTCTTGAAGCGTCTCTCCGCAATTTTCACTTTATAGTTATTTAAAATGGCCGCCAATGATTTAATTATTTGGAGAAGTCAATTCGATTGCGAAAGAGTTCCAGGATGATGAAATTTTTGCGAGAAAACAAATATGCACATGCACGCCTCTATGTGTGCATTTATGGATTAGATAATTTTTGTAATAAAAATGATGAAGCAAAATGAAATTGCCTTAGAAAGTAAGAAAATTGATTCCGAGTGGTCGCATCATCATCGCTGGAGAGGTGAGAGTTTGGTGAAGTGAAGTTCAGTGCAACAGGAACCTTCCACTTTCAATTTCCACCTCGAACTGTCGAGTGGAAGAGAAGTCTCAGGCGATAATTGCATTGAATCGGATTAATTATGCAAGTGAAAATAAATTTACTTGCTGCTCCAACTAAGAATTTGGAAAGAATAAGGTTGTTGTGGTGGAAATAATGAAAGCGCAAAAGGGTCAATAACTTTCACCTTTTGGTTTTTCTTTTGGCAAAGTGATTTGCAAAAAGAAGAAAGAAAAGATAGCGAAAGTGAATAGGTGGAAATTCTGTAAAAATCAGCTGGAACAGATTAGAAAGACTAATTCATTAAGTAGCACTTCGAAGGTTCGTCTTTACGGGAACGGTATTAACTAATTAATTAAACTAAAAATTTTAATTATGTTTTCACTTTTAAGCGGTCATTAATCACATTGAATGGATGGCAAATTGCAGAAAGTTTGAAATATACCAATAAGATTTGCTATAAATCTAATGACCGAGCAGAATTGTTCAATAAAATTGATTTATTGTTTTGTTTAATAATTAATTTAGCAACAATGCTGCTATTAAATTGAAGTGAATTACCGCTTCAGAGCAGCTCACGAACTTATGCAACAAAATAACGACTCCGCTTATAGCAGTTATGGCGCTTTCGGACGATCAGCAGAACCAGCACAAACTGGCGGAAATCCAAATAATGAATTTTGTGACACAAAAGAGTAAGCAAATTTTTATGTGTCTGTACTGAGAGAGAGAGAGAGAGAGAAAGAAGGAGAGAAAGAGGGAAGATCGACGGTGCTAAAAGTAAGACAAGATTTCTTCAATTTATTCATGAACTGATCGATTGGAAAGGTTGCACTTTTTTCATTTTTGCATTTCATCCAGCAAATTCTCTAATATTCAAGAGCGTTTGATCGAAATAAACTTTCTTTGAAGTCAAGTAGCCTTTTTCGTGAAATTTTTCATCCTTAATCTTTCCAGACGATCAAATTCCAGGCGAGAACAACATCTACAACCAGTTATGATGAAAGGTCAGCAGCAAGCAAGGAACGTGGAATCATCCGCTTACCTCTCTCGTGTGCCGGAAAGGAATTACGGAAGTAAGCGCAGCGCGGAACGACATAGAAAAAAACATAGAAGGCGGCATTCACGTCACAGTGGGCACAGACGTCGAAAGCAGCACAGAGATCATCGCCCAAAAATTGAGTTATATTTCGCTTTTTGACAGGTCGAAACATTTTAAACTCGAAAACAGTTGATGGAAACGTCAATAGCCAACATCCAGGCTGTCCAGCGTTAAAGACATATACATATATATTATTTAATTAATTACAAAGAACATTTCAGGTTGCGACAAACGAATATGCGACAAGTTTTGGAGGAATTTTTGCCGTTTTTTTGAAACAAAAGAAAAACATAACGAAAAGCACCGAAAACGCGGAAGACGTAAGTGTGATAAATGTTAGTTCTTCAGAGAACCAGCGTGTTGCGGAAGACGTAACCTGCTAGTTCCTCCTCCGAAGCACTAGCATTTGAACAAAAAAATCACTTCGATGTGTTTACAGATTACCGTCACACGCGAGAAGATTCGTTGATCTGTGAGGGACATCCGAACCTGAGAGGGACACACTCCGCCACTTCGATTTCCTCAGCCTTCGCACAACCGCAATTGCAGGCTCTACGGTCTAATATAATAACACCGGAAAACTCGCCTGCGGCAACAGATCAAAGAAAGAAGACAACTGATGAGAAACCCGAAGAAAAGGAGAAATCGAGCGAAAAGGCTACGAAATCAAGTGTGACATCGAATTTTCAAAATAAATTAATTCTGCAAAAAATTTAATGCTTAAAAAAGTACGAAAAATAAGAACTGAGAGTGAAAGTCTTTGTGCCTGTATAATATTCATAGAAATCAATTACGGTGATCAATTCAGCCGATTTATTTTAGCTTTTCACATGCTTGTAAAATTTTGTCAAAATTTTTCGGTGCTCATGCAAACAATGAAAATTCAAATAGTTTGAAAAAGTTTAAATTCCTTTTCAACTGCTTTGTTAAAAAAAGAAGCGTTTTGATGTTAAAGTGACGAAATAGACAGGATAACGGCACAAGGTGATATTAACTTTTAGCATCGGTGGAGCAAACACAGCAAAAAGCGCCCGAGACTGTATGGCTTACAATGCTGCATTCTCGTCGTTTCTAATCTTATTTATTTTAAAAATTTTTTCTGCCAGCTTTTGGTGCAAAAATAAGTTCTTAGAAATTATACCTGATGACATCGCTGTATTTTCAGCTTTTTTTTTCGTTTTTTGCATATTTTCATTTTTCTTCCTCAACAATTCTAATTTAATTATTGCGTTGTTGTTTCGTAAATGCACCACTCATCATTCATCTATTTGCAATTTGTTTAGCATATTTTGCAATTTCAAATTTTTTAAATGTTAAGATTAAAAGCTGAGAAAAAAATTTTCGGGAATTAATTGATATTTTAAGACATCACGGATAAAAGTAATGGAGGAATTGTCTCCGATCAGACAAGAACAGGCCGGTAGAGATGACCAGCGTGAGTCTCACGTTTCCAATTTTCAAATATTAATATTTCTGCCTTACTTTGAGGTGCCTCAACTTACCATAAGTTTTTTATGGGCGAAAGGTTTACTCACATTTTGTGCGTAATTTAAGGAATTTTCTCGCTTTTCACTTTCAAAAGTTCTTATTTTTAACGGGGAAATGCATAAATTCATTTGATATTTTAGAAATGCGACAAAGACGAAAAGTAATTCAATTCATTGAGCAAATTGCGAAAGTTGGAACGGAAGGGATGAAAGACGAATTCATGAAATGTCGAAATTTCATTCCAAGCGCTATCACTCGAATTGCGCACGATCAAAATTTGAAAAGATGCCGCTATCCAGGTGTCATTTTAATGCTTCTTTTAGTACTTTTCATCACCAACTTCAATTTAAATTTTAACCAATCTAAGCAGCTTTAGTTTTAAAACATTCCTGATTGAAGCAACATCATTTCACATGAAATCAAGTAAATTTCAATTTTCATTCAGATGTAATATGCATCGATCAAACACGTATTTTGCTTAAAAGTAACAGCGATGGTTCAGATTTTATACATGCCAGCAGAGTACCACTTGGTGACAATGCCAACGAGGTTTCATCAGTCACTTTCAATCTTTTAAATTTGCATAATAATGTAAGCTTTGCATCTGTAGGATGTGAAATGTCATTTCGTCCATCTGAATTTAATTCCTTTTATCAAAAATTTACAAGTTTCAGATTATCGTCACGCAACTGCCGTTATCAAGTACGGTGAAACACTTTTGGGAAATGATTTGGCAGGAAAGCGTTCAAACGATATTGTTGTTTTTAACATTAAGTGAATGGAAGCAACACGCGGAGAATATTCAGCTCATTCCTGAAAAAGGGTTTACTCACAATGATTAAGTTAAAATTGTTTATTTGGAAAGTTTGGAGAAGTCATTTCTTCTTGTTGCCACTTAAAATAGACCTGTTGGATTTAAGGAATTACGGATTCGTTTCTCAAACTCTTAAATATTGCAGAAAGTGCCTACACATTGGAGAGTTTATGATGGTGACATATAAAAGTGACATTAATGTCACATCTGACTGGCTGGTACGTGAATACTATCTATCAAAAAAGGATGAAACACGTCGAATTTTATGGTACCATTACAGTGCGTGGGAACCGAATCGATCACCAAGAAACTGCGAAAACTTATGGCCTTTACATTCATCTTTAAGGTATAATTAAAACATTTGCATTAAATTTCCGATGAAATATGAATTTCTATCACATCCGTTTATTAAGTCAACGTTCCACCCTTTAAATCTACGTAGGTTCAAGGCACTATCACTGACCACTTAATCGCATTGATGGCATTTCAGACTCAGTAGATGTCTGAACTATAAAATTAACCTTTGCCTGAATTCTGAGCCATTCAAAGAGTCTTCTTTGTCTTTCACGAGATGCGATCAAATCGCTTTTTTAAATTTAGAAAGATGCGTCGCCCATACGTTTGTATGAGTCTGGCTGGAGCTGGAAGAGCTGGCTGCTACGCTGCCTTAGAAGTATGTGTGACTTTAATAGATTTTTCAGGCCAAATTTCCTACACTTTTTTTGTAACTAAACAAGCAACTGAAAGGAAAAAAGATTTAATCTGAAATTTTGAAACCATCGAATAGAATAGCATTAGCATAAAAAATTTTCAATTAATAAAAAACTTCGCACGAAATTGCAAATAAATTTCGAAATTGCTTTCTGCATTGTCCTTTCAAGTTTATGCAAGAGTTCCACGTAATAAACGTGACCTTTCCAGTGGGCGCATTTAATGTTGCACGACAGGAAAGCTTCAACGATAAACGTTGCTGAGTGCGTGCGGAAAGTTCGCACCTATCGAATGCATGCCGTACAAACAATTGCACAATTTCAGTTTCTCTACATGGCCATCCAACGTCACATTTTCCTCGTTGAGGTTAATCAAATCTTCAAGAATTTGCTATTTTTTTCAATTTCAATTCATTTATTATTCAAAATTCGAGTGTGTCATTACCGACATTAAATCCTTTTTGAAAAAGGATGAATCGTTTCCGATTTTTGGAGGATGAAAAGTTAATGACGTAGGAGAGAGAGAGAGAGAGAGAGAGAGATCGTAGGGAGTTGCATCCTAATTCTCCACTTATTCATCCACGCATCTACAATTTGAATTGTAATTAAGCTACAAATGAATTTTGATTGGTAGCTAAGCTGATACTACTGTATTGCTCGCCTTCCGGCTATGACGCTTTTCCTTTGAAATTTTTCTTAAAGTATGATGATATTTCATGAAAAACATTTCAGAAATTTCGAAAAGAAATTTTATCTGAGCAGGCAATGTTTGAGGCAACAAAAAAGTGTTCTTCAATTGAAAGCAATTATTTTCGATCCGACGGTTATCCAACAAACGATGACTTCGACTTGTAATACGAGCCTGTAAAAATTTATTTAATTCTAATTTTACACCGTGTCAGCACTTGTAAAATTTCTCTTCTATGTGTTGCGCATAAGTAAACGTTACAATGGTGGTTCAGTTGGCATCCTACGCTTAGGAACAATTATTGCTAGAACACAGATGAAAGAGTACCCGCTAAGAAGACTTTCGATTTGAGGATGTTTATCAAAGTACTGATACATTGCATAAGGTTTTTGCTATAGGAAAGTAAAAGTATTGCAGGTCTGGAATGACTCTTGTCAGATCACTGCTGCATTGCACGCTTCATTACAAATTTAATATTTCAACCCAACTTGTTAAAGCGTTTGAAAAAAAAAACCCTATTCCTAGAAAATTTCTTCTACTTTTAGATAAATTTTTAAAAGTGCAAAGGTTACATTTGGGTATTTCATGAGTTATCTCTGACTTGTATTTTCTATTGATTGCTATATGTTTGGAAACACTTTTTCTTGCACATTTCTCTTCCCTCCACTGTGACCGGAAATTCAAATAGCAAAATATATGGAAGGAAAATTACAAATGATAACTTAAATTTATATGGAACACGTAGAAGCAAGGATAACTTCTGTGTTAGGTAAAGGTAAAAGGTCATCTGCTTGTATAGTTCCCTTTGATTAGCAATAGAGCGGAATATATGCGTTCAAAACGCTCAAGAGAGTTTTTATTTTCTTCTGTTGTTGAAACACATCTCAGTCAGTTGAAAGTTCAGAAATTTCAAGAATTTAAAGTTTTGATTCTAGAAAAATGAAGCCAATTTAGTTTTATTTAGTTCACTATTTATCCTAAAATTATCAAAAATTCAATTTAGTCACTTCTTAAAGCATAAAAGGCATCTCACTAGCTCTGTAAACCCAGGAAACTTTCAAACTTGAACTAACCTAGAGTTATGCCATACTTGTAGTGCTTAATGTTTTAGGGCATGCACCAATTATATAATTCCATCGCTTTCTCGTTCCGGTAGGAACGGAAATTATACAATTCTATTGCTTTTGAAATTATACAATTCCATTGTTTTGTCGTTCCGGCAGGAACGGAACGACAATATGTCCATTAGCCGACATACTAGTTCACGAGGTGCTTACAGTGCTCTTTTGTACTATTTGTTGAATCTCAGCAAGGTTTCGATAGAGGGCTGATGATTCTCTTCCTCCCTCTCTCTCTCTCTCTCTCTCCTCTTTGCTATGTTTTCCTTGCCTATTGCTGAATCATTTTAAGAAGTTTGCGAAAGACTTGTCGTCAGTGGATTCCTCTGTACAATTCTAGAAATCTTCACATTTCACTTTCTCAAATCAAATACTTTTTTATAATCGGAGTGGGATTTTTTGCACTAAGTTATCATACGTACTTGGGGGAATGTTAAGGTTAGCATTAGAAGTAAATTTTCGACATCCTTGAAACAACAATTGTTTCAGTGGGAAAAGATGGAAAGTAAATGAATTGCAAACAGATCAACAGCCATCTGACTTGACGAATTTCTAGTTCCACTTTAACCTTTGACCTCGTAGTTAGGATTTTCTAACTTGCATCACAGGTGCTGATAATGATGACAACACGTGTGCATGATACTGGTCTCATTGCAGATCTCTCTTTCTCACTTTTGCCTTTCTCTCTCTTCCCCTCCCTCTCTCCCCTCTTCTGTTCATTTCTTCACTTCAACCATTGCCGATCTACAGGCATACCTTGTCAGGTTGTTTATTGTAATAACAGTTTTTTTTCTTTCTTTACTTTCCAAAATTCACTTGCAGTTGTCGGAAGAGAGCATTACACATTCTTTACGTCCCATCCTTCCACCTCTCCCTGATCCCTCTGCTACCTCTCTGCCTCCTAGCATTAGCTGAAGAACGGATTATTGAGGAACAACTTTCTCCACACACACGCACACACACGCACACACACACACACACACACACACACACACACACACATCATCGTATTCACTACTGCTCGTTTAAGCTGAGGATCACTCCTACAGTTAGCTTTCACTTCTTCCAAATCAATATTCGAAATCTGAATTGCAACTTCCAGGGCAGCTTTTTACTAAAATAAGTATACAACAGGCGGATAACAACAGCATGAATGAAGCCGGCGGTCAAATTAAGGTTTATTATTCTTTTTATAATTTCTTAGTCATTTAGATTGAGAAGAGGTAATTTTTTGTAACTCTAAACTAACAGCTTATTAAATTAAATTTTAAGAAGTTGAGATTTCTGCTTAAATAGTTGGAAATTATTCAGATCATGTAGCATCAGTTTCGGTCACACATTTAAAACTTTCGAAATATGATTGGTGGAAAAAATATGATAAAAGTACGAAGAATGTAATAATGAATTATTAGCTGTTACATCCATTATTAATTAACGATAATTAAACTGATTTAAGCAACAAGAATTTTAAAACATTCTTTCCTTAAATCAATGAGCATTTCTCTTTATATGCTGTTGAGCAGAACATCCGACATTTTCCATACTGAAACGTTTCGTTCAGTTTCGTTCTTTGATTTCCCGATATTTTGGTCTGACTGACCTATTTATTATAGAAGTGAAGTGGAGAATTTAAATTTAAAACTGTTGCAAAGTTACTTACTGCTGCTATAAGCATTGAACAGGAAGAGAGTGTGCGTGATTTAAGGTAAAGGAAGATATTTGCGCGAAGAGAAGTAGTTCGTTGAGGAGGGAAAAAAACAGGTAATAAATAGCAACACAGTGAAAGGGATGGTCGTGGAGGAGTAAGAGAAAGTAAGGAATACGGTCCGATGAAGACGTAGTAATCGGGAAGAAGTGAAGGTACCTGTGAAACGATAATTTCTTTAAGCTCTACCGCCGCTTACTCTTTCATAATTAAATCTTTCGGGTGGAAAAGAGAAAGGAAAGAGTGGGCGGGCGATTTCAATATTATATTTCTTCATTTCATTACTATCAATCGAATCGCCCTGGTGGAAAGGAAGCAAACAAAAGCGGAGGATATCAAGTGGTGTGCGTGTGTCTGTGCGTGTGTTTGTGTTTGCGTTTGCGTTTGCGTTTGCGTTTGCGTTTGTGTGTTTGTGTTGCAGTAATTATACTTAACAACTTTGATTTATTTTCATTCAAAACACTGATTTATTTCAAACTATACCTCTTAGAAGATGATAATGGAAATGTTCTATGCTCAGATGAGTTAGGCTTATT
Source organism: Litomosoides sigmodontis (assembly GCA_963070105.1). Lineage (NCBI taxonomy): Eukaryota > Metazoa > Nematoda > Chromadorea > Rhabditida > Onchocercidae > Litomosoides > Litomosoides sigmodontis. The sequence goes on from OY718808.1 coordinate 5,334,439, forward strand.
CGTGGTGAGCTGGTTGGACGAACTGGACACTGATGACGAGTCACATTCCTGAGCAGCACAAAGATTTTAAGTTTTGAGTTTGAATTTTAACTGAGCTAAATTAATTGGAAGGCTTAGAAGGATGATGGTTATCGTTGAGTCAGCTTTCAGTCCACTCTTTCCACTCATTTCAATTACTCTTTCAACACTCAGAAATCATTTTTCAAATACCTTTTCCTCCCTAATATCTATCATTCGGTGCGCTTATTGTTCTTCCAGTCGTATTGCTCACCTCAGCAAACTTTCCATACGTCTCCTTTCAGTCCAGCTTTTAACGCAATTTAACGTCTACGATAATCTATCAACTTGTAAATATCCTCACAAATTTAATTGAATCTTACGACATGAACTCCTCTCACCGGCATAATGTTCCTTTAGTCATTGCGTTTGCATGCATATATGTATATACGTGTGTGCGTGTGCGTGTGTGTATGTGTGAAGTTGAGAATGCGGATGTGGGTGTGGGTGCGGGTGCGCGTGCAGGTGCGTGTATGTGTGTGTGTGTGTGTGTGTGTGTGTGTGTAAGTGAAAATCGAAGGGCAGTAATGGGTGGGGGATATGACGTAAGCTTATAAGGAAGCAGTGAAGTATGTTTCTCGCAACGGATGAATGATTCTGTGCGTGTGCGTATGTGTGTGGCGACGCATTTATGGAATTTAGCTGTGAAGCAGGGGGAAGAGAGAGGGGAAGAAAGAGCAGCTATTTGATGAGGTATTGATCGACTCGATGTGGGCAGGACAGCCTGAAATAGATCTGAATTGCTCGTCTCTCCCACTCCACGCGGAATAATGCATCGCATCGGTGGGAGAGCAACGGTGACGACGATGCGTGGTTTTGTAATGATGTGAACATTAAGTGCTTCCCTGCGCCGTACCATATCTATGCGATGCTATCACTTTCATTTCGGTTTCGGTCATTCCATTCCATCCTCTCCCATCCCCCCTCTCCCCTCTCTCTCTCTCTCTCTCTCTCTCTCTCTCTCTCTCTCTCTCTCTCTCTCTCTCTCTCTCTCTCTCTCTCTCTCTCTCTCTCTCTCTCTCTCTCTCTCTCTCTCTCTCTCTTTCCCCCTCTCTCCCTCTCTTCTTCACAACTCGTTGCGAATACTGATTTGTTGTTGCTTACATCTAGCGGCCTCAACTTTCCTCTGTCCGTTTTTCTGTTTTCCTTGTGAAGAAATTTAATGGTTGCTGCAATTGCTAATTTCGGAAATTTCAGAATTTATTTTCTTCTTTTCCAGTTGAGAAATGAACTTGCAATTGTAAATATCACTTAAATGTTAGCAGAGAGAAATGGAAAAGCGGAGGGAAGAGAAGTGTTGCAGCGCAGTTTTTTCTCTTTTTTGTGGGGAGAGGGGGGGGGGGATGGTTGGAATTAGTGTTTGGTCAGAATTGGGTCATTCCTTTCCGTCGTATCCTTTGGGATCTATGAGACTGTGCAAATTGAAGAATTACTGCATCTCTTTTGCTCACTTTTAGTGACTTCCAATGCTAGGACTAATTTGCCATCAGAATTTGATTCGTCGTACTGTTAACCGGAAGGGAGATACCGTTGAGAGTTTGCAGTTTCCTAAAGTGGGAAACTGCCCCTTTTCTTCCTGTTCTATGTGGAATGACGTCATGGCAGGTAGTCGGGCGTACTGCAGTAAAAGTGGGAGAGTCGTCTGTGTTTATTACATTCCGTTTTCGCAATTACTTTAGCGAGAAATTCGAAAGGGAAAGCTTCCGATTGCTGTGGTGCCGCTTGCCGAAGAGAGGCTTAGTGGACCTCCTCTTTTGAACGTTTTCGGAACGTTTCATTACGGCGTAAAGAAAGGGTGGTTAACGTAGTGTTGTCGTTAGATTGACAGACCGATGGATGGTGTTTGGCAGGTCACAAGCTCATCTTGTTTATTCCTAACGAGTGATCCATCCATCCGTACGTTTGTTCGGTCGCTCAGCGCACACCACTCGGTCGATGGTCGATGTCGCTTTCTGTCATGTCCTATCGTTTTCTCTTCTCGTCAGGCCACCTTATCTCTTCTCACACCTCAGCTCTTGCTATTTTTGAGAGATTGCAAGTCTATCTATCCATCGGAATGGGACGTTTCTCTGCATATTCCTACTAATTGCTAAAATGACCTCTCCGACAATAATGCTCTCCATTGTCCACTTCTTATAACAATTATCATAATGACTTGGGAGAAGTTGCATAAGCATGACAAAATTTTCTCACGCAACGATGGAGTGAGTGAAAGATTAATGGTAATAATACCTACTCCTTGAAGGAACTTTTGCAAGAGAAGAAAGTAAAAGGATAGCTGGGTCACTAAAAAATTGGAGCGTTGTTATCATTTCGGTTAAAGACTAAGAAATGAATTGTATTATTTAGGCTTTAATATTTGAACTTATTTTGGGCCTGAATTCACGAGATGTAGAACTGGCGACTTTGTTCTTCCATGTTTCTCTTCTCACTCCGTTGCTATTAGTGTCTTATGCAGAACCAACGTTGGGAACGAATGTATACGATCTTTTTTTTGGAATATTCTCAAAACGAAATGAATTGTTTATTTCGTAGCTGCCACAGATTCAGTGAATATTAATCGATGCTAGGCGAATGCTGTGTTCCTTTTTAGTTGAACTGCTATCGATGCCTTTAAAGGTAATTAAGATGCAAAATTTGTTTATAGGCAAAGGATATGGCGAAGAAAAAAGGAGCAGACATCAACGAATTGAAGCAGGAAGTCCAAATGGTAAAATTAATTTTAAAATGGCGGTTTAGATCATTGTCGGGTTTTCATATAATTAAAGCTGCCTGAAAATGATCGGAACCTGGTTCGTAGTTCTTCTTGGTCCTATGTTAGTTCTAAGGTGGATTACCGTTTAATTTTTACAACAGTTTCCGCGGTTTAGCAATTTAATTCTAGGACGAGCATCAAATTGCATTGGAGGAGCTAGTGAAGCGTTTGGACTCTGATATTGAACATGTAAGTTTGTTGTATGGTTTTGCAGGAGTGGAACTGTCATGAAAATGTAAGTTCGTGATCATTATCGAGAGCTGATATTTCAAAAGGATTGGAAAATTAAAAATATCATCTTTTTCAGCCTGCTAATGCTTTTCGTTTTAATTGTGATTTTGAAATACACTTCTTACGTCAATATTGCTGGCAAAACAAAAGGTGTAGCATCTTAAGATGCGTTCAGTTCTAGCAGTAGGAGGCTTTGAGAAGATTTTGATTTGTTTCCTTAGATTCAATGCACATTGCAATTATGAAACCACCGGTTGATCTGTCTGATTTCACTTAATTTAATTTTTTTCAGGGACTTACTGCTTCGAAGGCTGCTAGGATTCTGGCGAGAGATGGTCCGAATGCGCTGTCTCCACCAAAAACGACTCCGGAATGGGTGAAATTCTGTAAGAATTTATTCGGTGGCTTTGCGTTATTACTTTGGGTGGGCGCACTTCTTTGCTACGTTGCTTACGCAGTCGATTATTTTAGCATGGAATATCCAACCAAAGATAATGTAAGTGTGTCGAGACTTTTGTTACTTTCCTTGTTTATGTATAGTTTTACTTACTTCGCAAACTGGATCTGCGGTTTGTGACTCGTTTATCTTTTCGCAAGCTACAGGTGCGTTTTTATTGATTCGATTTGAGCAGCGTTCTCCTGGGACGTAATCAGTCAGTTGTAATCGCCATAGCAAGTTGTGTGAAGCAAAAGAGAAACTAATTTCACCGATTCAAAGCCTGAATATGTACATTTCAGTTGTACCTTGGCATTGTACTGATGACTGTGGTGGTGATCACTGGCTGTTTCCAATACTATCAAGAAAGTAAAAGTTCGAAAATTATGGAGTCATTCAAGAATCTCGTTCCAACTGTGCGTAATGAATTTCATATGCAAGAGAATGAATGACTTTTCTTGTTACTAAATTGCTCTTTTTTAGTATGCTTTGGTACACCGTGATGGTGAAAAGCAGCAGGTGCGTACGGAGGAGCTGGTAGTAGGTGACATTGTTGAAGTGAAAGGTGGTGATCGTGTTCCTGCGGACCTTCGTGTCATTTCCGCATCGGGATTCAAAGTTTGCTTTTACCTTTTGTGTTCTTTATAATATTTTCTTTCAAATGATATGAAAAATGTGCCAGAGCTGAATTCACAATTCATATGCCTCTTGAAAACTGTGGAACTGTTGAACACATTTAATAGGTGGACAACTCATCGCTTACTGGTGAATCGGAACCGCAAGCTCGTTCTCCAGAATGCACCAATGAAAATCCCTTGGAAACAAAGAATGTCGCCTTTTTTTCGACTCATGCTGTGGAAGGATCTTGCAAAGGAATTGTTATCTACACAGGCGACCGAACTGTTAGTAATTTTGAGCCTTTTTAATTTTATTTATCAACCTTTTTAATGTTATGTTCTCAATTTTCAGGTAATGGGTCGTATTGCTCACTTAGCTTCTGGTTTAGACACGGGCAAAACGCCGATAGCGCGTGAAATTGAACATTTTATCCATTTGATCACTGGTGTGGCAATTTTCCTTGGTGTAACTTTCTTCATCACTGCTTTTATTCTGGGATATCACTGGCTAACTGCTGTTGTCTTCCTCATTGGTTTGGTCATTATATTCTATATATTCAGTTTCTTGGCAGAAGTAATGTTGTTTGAAGTAAATGTTATTTCTTATATGTAAAAAAGTTGTAATGCCTTCAGGTATCATCGTGGCGAATGTCCCTGAAGGATTGATTGCTACTGTGACAGTTTGTTTAACTTTGACAGCGAAACGTATGGCATCCAAGAATTGTTTGGTGAAGAATTTGGAAGCTGTGGAAACTCTTGGCTCCACGTCTACTATTTGTTCCGATAAGACTGGGACACTGACGCAAAATCGAATGACCGTAGCACATATGTGGTAAGTTCATTTAGGATATGATGAAATCTTTAGGGCACAAATGAATCAGATGGAAAATGATTCCTGAAGTTATTAATGCCGTGTATAATTTTGGGTATGATCTGACAATAGAAGAATGCGATACCACAGAAAATCAGTCAGGAACACAGCAAGTTATGGCTGAAGGCAGTACGCTGGCATCTCTTACTCGCATTTGCACCCTCTGTAACCGAGCTGAATTTCGACCTGGGCAGGTTTGCCTTTACGACATTGGGACTGAAACTTTAACTATGGCTCATTAATTGTGAAAGTTGTATTCATTCTTTTCACAGTAATTTTTAGGAAGATGTCCCAATCCTTCGCCGTGAATGCACTGGTGATGCCTCTGAGATTGCTTTGTTAAAGTATAGTGAATTAAGCATCGGTAATGTCACTGGCTATCGTGCGAAAAATCGAAAAGTAGCTGAAATTCCTTTTAATTCTACAAATAAATATCAGGTAATTTAGTGAAAAATGATTTTGTAACCTTTTTAAGCTGTGTGATTTATAGAATTGAAAATCATTGAAAAGAACAAATTTTCCACATATTTTAGGTATCTATTCATGAATCCGAGGGTGCAGATAAATCATATCTACTTGTAATGAAAGGAGCTCCAGAAAGGATCCTAGATCGGTGTTCAACAATTATGGTGAAAGGAGAAATACTTCCACTGGATGAAGAGCGTCGAAAACGATTCGAGGCGGCTTATTTACAATTAGGTGGTATGGGTGAACGCGTACTTGGATTTTGTGATCATCGTCTCGATAGTGTAAAATACCCTAAAGGTAAAAAACTAGAGCACTTTTTATATGAAGCATTCGATACTTAAAAATATTGTTTTCATTGTAAAAGCAATTTCAAATCAGTTCAAGAAAATTGGAATGTTGATCTGCTCTTCTAAATTATACTTTGTTCAACGAAACAGTCCTATTAAGAGGGCCAGTTGTTAGCCTCAGTTGAAAAATGATGCTTTGACAGCAAATCGAAATTGTCATTTTTTAATACAACACCATTGCTTTTATTTTTTACGTGAGCATTTTGTGATGCTTTGCAACTACTTTATTCATACCCAGTTTGCAGGATACGAATTCAATGTAGAAGAAGTCAATTTTCCGGTCGAAGGTTTATGCTTCATTGGTTTGGTGTCGATGATTGACCCTCCACGAGCTGCTGTGCCTGATGCTGTTGCCAAATGTCGATCGGCTGGTATCAAAGTTGTTATGGTTAGCTTTTAACTTCTTTAAACCGAAATTTATGTATTATTTCTTTCAGAAAAATAAAAGCAGAAATCCCTGCAAGCGTATTAAGTCTGCGTTTCAGGTTACTGGGGACCATCCAATCACAGCTAAAGCCATTGCGAAGAGTGTTGGAATCATTTCGGAGGGGTCAAAAACTGTAGAAGATATAGCGATAGAGCGCAACTGCGCCGTGGAAGAAGTGAATCCCAGTGAAGCAGAAGCAGCAGTAATCCATGGAACGGATTTGCGTGAAATGACTGAGGAACAGCTCGCTGATATCATTGTTCATCATCGTGAAATCGTCTTTGCACGTACCTCGCCACAACAAAAGCTGATGATCGTGGAAGGATTTCAACGACAAGGACAAATTGTCGCTGTTACAGGTGATGGTGTCAACGATTCGCCCGCACTAAAACGTGCAGATATTGGTGTTGCTATGGGAATAGCTGGTTCCGATGTCTCCAAGCAGGTAAGTCAACATGGTTTAGAATAAAATTTGGGAATTTGAAGTCTCTTATCATGCATTTATATAAATGAGTTGCTATTACTACTAAATAAATTAAAGGCAGCTGATATGATTCTTTTGGACGATAATTTTGCATCGATTGTGGTTGGGGTTGAAGAAGGTCGATTGATTTTCGATAATCTGAAGAAGTCGATAGCTTATACACTGACTTCGAATATTCCGGAAATATCTCCTTTCCTTACATACATTTTGTTTGGTATTCCATTGCCATTGGGAACGGTAACAATCTTGTGCATTGATCTTGGAACGGATATGTTACCAGCTATTTCTCTTGCTTATGAGGAAGCTGAATCGGACATTATGAAGCGCCAGCCACGTGACCCACTGCACGATAAACTTGTCAACGAACGGTAAATAAGCAGATTTTAATTAAATTAAAACTTATTAGATTCGTAAATCGATTGTGAATAAAATCTGCTATTCTCAGTGAACTGCATACATGGTGTAGAATTGTTACGTTGTTTTAGGTTGATTTCATTAGCATACGGACAGATCGGGATGATTCAAGCATCGGCTGGTTTTTTCACATATTTCTGGATCATGGCTGATAATGGATTTTGGCCAAGTCGTTTGTACCAGTTGCGTGCTGAGTGGGATTCGCGTGCATTTAATTCTTTAGAAGATTCATATGGACAGGAATGGGTACGGATTTTTTATAGCTTGCGTTCATGTAAGTTAGGAAATTGATGCTTCTTTTGACTATTCCCACCTTCATTATTAACTGCGATGTCGCACAAAAAATCAATAAAATGCAAAGTTGTGATTCAAAATTATCATTTTTTTAGTAAGAACATGTAATTTATTTGTAGACATATGCGAATCGCAAGATTCTCGAATACACTTGTCAAACAGCATATTTTGTGTCCATTGTGGTGGTTCAGTGGGCTGATCTGATTATTTCAAAAACAAGGCGCAACTCTTTGGTGCAACAAGGAATGAGCAATTGGACATTGAATTTTGGGCTCGTCTTTGAAACAGCACTTGCTGCTTTCATGTGTTATTGTCCAGGGTTGGACAAAGGCCTTCGTATGTATGGTCTCCGGTAGGTCATTTCTACAGTCAGTAATATATTCGAAAACTTTATCGGGATAAAAATGTAGGATTGTCTGTTTTTGATTTGAAGCGGTGTAACATTTCAGGTTTTCGTGGTGGTTCCCAGCACTGCCATTTTCTATTCTGATTTTTGTGTATGACGAGGCTCGTCGGTATTATATTCGACGATTCCCAGGTGGATGGGTTGAGCGTGAGACATACTATTGATTTTATGGAGAGGATACCTCAGTTTTACTAATCTTCTGAAGTCTGTCATGCAGAGTAGATCGTTTCAATTTGTCATGTTCCAACATTGACATTTTTCCTGGTAACAAACCCAATACAATCAGATTTCGAAGCAAGATTTTCATTAGTTAACCTCTTTCTTTTTTTACGACCAATTTATTTGAAAAAAAAAAACGAAAATGTTCCTCCTTTTTTTTTTAAATCTACATATCGCACACATTCTGATAAATTTCGAATAAATTTTTGAAGTTATCTTAAAGTCTTCATTTCGCAAGCTTTTGAAAACTTGCAGATACTATCTTGAATGTAACTGGTAGTTAGGTTTTTGTTTGAAATTTGATTCCAGTAGTACTAGTACTTTTCCTTGTGCAAAAATATTTTTTTGTTGTCAGATGGACGTATTGCTTTTTGAATCTTGCCTCTAGTTCTTATGCGACATGCAGTGTTTCGGTTCCTTGTTTTCTCATTTATAATTTTTTAGCAAGTATAGCAAGTGACATGTTAGAATTTTCGTATTAAGTTTGCCTCGCGAACTTTTTTACATCATCTATTCACCGAGGTATTGTTTTTATTATTTGTGCAAATGGTAGGTGTCTCTGGATAATGATTAATGTAGTGTTTTTCCTAATTCATTTTTTTTCTGTTTTTAATTCAATAAAGGAAAAAGCTCTTCAAGATGAAAAGCATTTACTGAAAATATTGAATTGTGCTGTTCTAGCAATAACAGAGAACGGTTGTAATGTAATGAAGGAATTGGTGCATTAGGCTAAAAATATTTTGCAGCAAATAAGCGGCAGCAACAAATATCTAGAACTTGCGCAGCACACGTTACTTAGCGCAGTTGATATCATTACTGTAATCGACGTTCAGTTTTTATAAAGTGACTTAGTGGTCATCTATTCTGTATCTGGCATTGACTTCTTTAACAACATTTAATAACCCACTATTATTTTGATAGAATTATCTAATCTTGATTGAAAAAAGCTATAAACCTAAAAGGGGCCTGATACTCAAATTGAATATGAATGTGCGTTTACGCATCTCACCTCCTCACTTTACATAATATTAGATATTTATTTTAAAAAATTGGCTACTCTTCGATGTTTACATGAATCATTGAAAATAAATCGCTTCGTTTAGATTTTAAAGTTAAAATAAGACAAAGAAGTATAATTATATCTACAGTGTGTCATTCAATAACTTAACTTTGGGACCTTTTGCTATAAGTTGTACCAAAGTAGCTTAAAGTGTTGCGTTCGTCCCTCACACCACTGTTGCATCCATTACAAATCGTTCTGTATCCAACTGATAGCACATTTGAGGCTGAGTTATTCTAAAGCTAGCAAATGTGGTGGAAGAAAATCGAACTCATTCTGTTGACATTGTTTTGCTGGGAAACCACTTAACTCCTTTTATTAAAAGATTTGTGTTCAAAATCCTTGCAACAATTTGGTGGTGCTGTCTGTCGGTCACATCATCATCCATCCGTCAGTGGGCATGCCTGCTAAGGTCGGTCGAATTACCTTTAGCTCGTTTTCCACATCCCATTAATCATTATTAATTATATAAGTAATAGTGATCAGAATTAAATGGTAACGACGATAACCTTTGAGCAATGCCCCTCGTAGGTGATCTTATTGACTTCTGCGATAGATGTTTGCCGCTTCCGCAATAATGCTAAGAGTTAGGGGAACGATGGTATTGTTCTTTGATGTCTATGCTAATCTCAACGAACACGAAATTGTTATGTTTTTACCTAAAAGCCAGTCCGATCAAAGTTGGAAATGGTTTTTGATGATTTGGTAATAGCAGTGAACTGTCAGAGAAGAGAAAATTTAATTCACATAAATAAATTTTAATGGTAACATTGTTGGTGCAAAAGCATTTTCACTTCTTCCAGTCAACGACGGATTCTTTCTTCTCCTGCAAATAAATGAGATGAGAGGAAAGGTAACAACGAACAATTCGTGTTTTTGCTAATTCTAGAAGCTTAAGGCTTTGTTAGATTGTACTGAAATTTATAATAATAAGAAGAAATTGAAAATTTTTCCAATTCAACAACAGAAGGCAATTCGTTTTTGTGGTAATTTCACATTTAACAAGTTGAAAATTCAAAAAAGGTGGAAAGGAATTGTTTTGAAATTTCTCAGAAAAAGCATTCTTTCTACTAAAAAGAAAATAATGGGATTATTTATGTCACAGTAATATCATTTCAGATTTTCATTTGCAATGAATTCGATTTTTATTGAATTTTCATTCGTTGCTAATTTTTGCAAATTTCACGCATCTTCGATTCCATTAAATTGAACGTGAAGTTTCGATAAATTGATAACTGCGAATAATTACTCATAATTATGCAATAGAATCGATCGTATCCAAGTGGAAATTTGATTCTGATAGTTGCAACTTGCTTACGTGTGTGAGTGTCATTAGACTGAAGATGACTGAGGAAGCGGCAGGATGACGTGTGCCACTCTTTACTTTCATCACAGTAAGTTTAATTTAGGTTAACACTTACCGCTTTCAGTGTAAACTTATTACTCTCTATGTTTTTCAAATTGGTGCGGAAATCGACGAAATTCTGATCTTTCTTCTTCAGCTTACTGAATCTAAAACTTTAAGAATTTTTCCCATCTATAAGTTAATGTAACAGAAACAGACGCCATTTCTAACATACAATTACGTGCAATTTTTGAAGTAATAATTTCTTTTGACGGGATGGAGACGTATGGAAATCGATAACGCTAACCTGTTATCCGTCTTGGATACCTTCTTTAGAGTTGGTTTCACGCTGCAAATACAATGGTTGTCCACAAGATATGACAAGCCTCTCAGTGATTAATGAGCAATTTTAAACTTAATTTAATTTTACACGTACAATTTGCCTCTTAAATCGTTAACTGAAATAGTCAGTTCGTTTATTTCGAAATCCTTTTGACGTACGATATAATTAATATCATAATGTTCACTTTCCAGTTGCAGCAATTTCTCCGCCATCTTTTTTGCAATCTCTTCCAATTCCTCTAAAATGATTTTGTTTTGAAGAATTTTGCTTAAAATGTTGCCCGTTGCTTGCTACACATCCTCAAGATCTGTAACTTTACTTAGCTCCGTGATGACCTTTATCACTAAGGACATCCAGTTCAATCACTCTATGGCTGATTAATTAAATTGATGTAAGGAAGAGTAGCGTTCAGAAATGTAAAAAACGAGTGGTGAAATGATTGATCGAAGCAAGAGAACCCCTCCTGAACTCCCTTACTTTATCAATTTTTTTCGCAATTTGAAGTTACCACAAGAAAGCGATTAACCTAAATTTCTGTTAATTATTCACAGCATGCCTTATATTATCTTCCTTACGTTGTAACTAAGTCAAGTGAGGTAAACGTACTGAAAATGCAATTATAGCATATCTAATGGGAACATAAAACGTTTCATTTCTAATGTATCGAAAACAAATTGCTAATCTAAACTGACTAACTGAAAAGATAACATTCGTTTTTTTTATGACTATTATTTTTCCTAGCAATCGGTGAATATATTGCTTCTCTGACGTCAAAACTATCAAAATTTGAATTTGAATCTTTGCTTTGACCGTTTCAATATTTCTTCAAATTGGTCGGTTATTTATTGGTTAATTTAAATAATTCATGAAAACACGAGTGGAATTCATTTAGAAGTATTCATTGAGAATCCTAAATATCTCATTCATTTGTAATTTGCAAGATGTATTTTTAAAGCAAAAAATTAGACATGCTATATTACAATTTTCACTAGAAAATTCGAAATTTGGCAAACCATCGGAAAGGTTATCTAAATCCGGTAACGGTAAGATACGCTCCCGTAAAACACGTTGTCTTTCTTGCTCTCGCAACATCTGTTGCTGTTTTAAATCTTCCGCTGCTTTCATCATTAGCAACTTCTGCAATAAATTTTTTTCATTTATTAACAAATGAATAATAACTTTACTAAATTCATTGCCATATCGCTATTACAGAGAAATACTAACGCGTAGTTTCTTTTTTCTCTCCGGAGTGAGGAAACCCTTCTTGACTTTTTTGGCACGATTAGCCTCCTCCAGACGTTTACGTACCTCTGCTCTCTTACGTGCCCTCTCTTCTGCAGCTTTCTTTGCCTAAAATTTTACCTGTATTTCATGAAATCACTGTAGAATAGGTAATGATGAAAAGGCGAAATTATCACTTACCGCTTCGTTATCATCGCCTTCTCCTTGCTCACCACGGTAACGAATGCTTGTCACAATTTCAGGACAAACTTCCAATTTCACTTCCTTTTCTTCTTTCGACTTCCATCTTCCGACTTCCTCTTCCATTGAATGCAACTTTAACTGTTTGCGTACTTTGCTTAACTGAAAGCAAAAGTTGAATTTGCTAATCGCATTGAAAGCCAAGGAAAGTTTGTGGAAAATTTCAAACATAGGCAGAAAAGTTGTATTCATTGAAATCTTATGAAAATGATTAGAGCGAAAGCAGCACAGCAGTGTTGTTGATGGAGGGAAGTTCGGATGAGCTAATAGTTTGGAATTCGATGAGTGACTGACTGGTCTTCTGTGGAAATGTTTGCAGAGCAATCGAGCTAAGGGTGTTTGTCATCGAAGCTCTTCTGCTTACTTTGAAGTAGCTAAAGATGGGATACTTCAAGGCACCAGTCACTTCTAACTGTCTCGAAAAATTGTTCGGGTCGTATCAAAGAACTTTCATTATAAAGCAAAACAAATCCTAAGAGTTAGGAGCTCCCAATGTGCGCGTAGAGCATCAAATGACGATCGCTTAAGTCCATCCCAGCCAAACTTTCATCTCTCCGACCGTCTATCACAACAACTACAAACCGCCGTTCACATTTTATAGCTTTAGAAATATTTATTTGCGATTATTTCGAAACACAAGCTACGTTGCTATTTCCGCTATTTATTACTAAATAGCTTATTACATCGCAAAATAATTCTGCTTGGAATTAGGAAAAAGCGAACTTTTATGAGTTTAAATAATGCAAATTCTTGCGATTTCGGGTGGTGGATAGCCTACAAATTCAAAATGCAGTTGTATTCTTCTTCGTCTGCAATAAGTTTTGTGGAAGTAAGAAGTACTGACTTTGAAATTTGAAGAAAAACGAAATGTGGAAATTGCTTATCGGCAGGAATATCGCAATTCCTCGCTCTTTTCCATCTTCTCGATGTTTTTTAAATTGCAAATTTAGAAATTAATTCAGGAATTTTTCACATATATAAAAATATAAAGTTGTTATCCTCAATGATTATTTCGATAATAATCCAATAGTGGAGAAATATTCCGGAAAATAAAGTTTTCACTTTTTTCTTTTTGCGCAATTCTTTACGCTTTTTGAAATTAGGCTTAAATTGAGCTTGCTCATTGTGGGACTGAGAAAGGACTGCCAACCGGAAAGTGCTCATTCATATTTCATATCAATCATTCCTCGTCCACTCATCCATGGCGCAAGGACAGCTTATGTTAGATTAAATATTTCAGGGCTATCTGCGAATCAAATCTCACATCGCTTGGCATTTCTATGTCACTTTGATTTCTCTTCCGATTTTATTCAGTTAATGGAAGAAGACGAAGGATTAATCAAACTTATGCGAGAAATGATATGAAATCAATAGCTCTGTGATCTGATTACTCAAAACTTCCCTCGTAAATTAGAGAGTCAGAAAACTTACAGGTAGTTCGCTGCCGAAACTTTTAGCAATTCAAAATTTTGCAATTTCGAAATTCCAATTTACGTATTCCATTTCAAATATTTCATCTATTAATTCGTAATGACAAGTGAAAAATGTTTTGCAATTATGGACATAGATCATTTGCGCTTCGCGCTATATTATGTATTATACATTAAGATGGTCCTCAAAATTGAGCCTAAGGCCTAGACTAAGGAAGAGTGGTAATTAAGTGCCCTGAGATTATCTCTTCATTTGCTCATTAAATCCTGAAAATATTCCACTTCCTTCTCACGCATCATCAACAATTATTACGTCCACCCTGCAACTTGATGGATCAGCTGGAATGATAACTTCACATGTCACTGAAATAAAAATATCAACCTTTTATCATCGATTACACTTATCGTTTGCAATATCGGCATGACATTTTAAAATGTTTTTTTGTTCATTTTGAAATGAAAAAATGAAAGTGAAGTTTTCACTGAAATGGAGGAGCAGTGAAACACGTTTTTTCTTCAGTCCTGGAACTTTTTCCACCTAATTCATGCATGTGTTATTATTTCAGTAAGACTAGTTTGATCAATTCTACTTGTAAATTAGTTCCCTGAATGACTCATCGTAGGCGCTAGTCCTCCAAAGAATTTTCGCACTAGTCCCATTCAAAATTAGGGATAATGACAGAGAGAGGGTGGATGGATGGGTGGCGGAAAGAGCCTGGCAAAGGTGTAGCTGCAAGTGTGTTGTTTGACGCATAGCGTAGTGTTGAAGTGAATTGAGAATGCAATAATTAATTTTTCACTTCCAGCAGCTTTTCACTAATGAATTCATTCATGAAGCATCAAATCAAAAGCGGCGGATGGAAAGAAGCGTTCAGTCCGCACTGGGACGCATTCCATAAAGGCCTACAGAGGTCTGGCCTATCGATCGTCCGCTTCTGGCCTTCGGAGCAATCCTTCGGCCATTCAGCTTTTTCATCTTTCACTCAACAAATATTTGCTAGTTTTTTACTGTTTGTTGCTTAAAATGAACTTGCACTTGTTGCATTAACGCTTTAAAGCACTTGCAAGTGTTTTGGACTTTAATTCCTAAATGGAAAAGATGTATTTCAGGTCGGACGTTTTTTACGAACAATTTATTTATTGCACATGTAATTTGAGGAACTTAAATTAGCAAAAAAAGAATTTCAATGATAGCTGGACGAATGTGAGCGGAAAAAAAAAGCAAAATTGCCAGAAACTATTGGTAACAGATGTTTTCATTTTCTTTTTCTTTCTCTTTCGATAGGATCGGATGAGGCAGGACATATCGTCGTCCATTGCAGCAGTATCCAGTGGTCGAGCAAGGAGTGAATTCATATGGTCACCATATGAATGCATTTCTCAAGTTATCCCACTGAAAATCCAAAACAGACAAACATCTCTCCCAAAAATCATTTCTGGCCATTCTATCGACCAGCTGATGATGTGGACTTCAACCGAACAAACATTTACTCTGTTCTTTTCCACAAAGTAAAACCCAAAGTTGATGACCTACGATCGTTCCAGTGATGATTTTAAAAAGTTTTTAAGTCATCCCTATAAGTTAGAAGAAGAGCTTTCAGATTCCTATATTTATGGAAGGAATATTTAACTCTTAATTTTTGTAAGGAAATTTTAAAAAGGAAGTCATTTAAAGCTTGCTAGTACATTTCGTTCTTTTTTTCCGGTAGAAGCAAATTTAAACGATCAGAAAAGCATTATCAAACTGACTCTGCTAGCATCTCTGAATTCTCTTTTAAATTTGAATTTGATTAGCGTTGTTGACTGGATAACTGTTATGTCATGTCATCAATCCATTATATTCAATTACGTCCTCAAGAAGGCAAGCTTAAAAATCTTTAATAGACGGTGGATCTCGTTCTGTCCTAGCTTGAATCGATTTCAACTGTGAAGAGATGAGGCAGCACTTTAGTGTAATAACTGACCAGTGTCCCTATGACTCATTCCATCCAGTCAGTTCCATAAATTATAAAATGCAAAATTCAGTTACATCCCTCTCTTCATGAAAGATTCAAATCGTCCCTTCCATTTTTTATATTTCATTTCGTGTAATTTTTCAAAATACATAATGAACAAAAGGGAGTCAGTGAAGTGGAGAGCGACAAAATGTTTTATTTCTCAAATTTCAATAATTTCAAGGATTATTTTAAAAAAAAGCAAAAATTCAGAAGTAACTGAAGTGAATTTTATTTCTCATTAAATGAAAAATTTCATCCTCACTTCTGCTTCACTTTTATATTTGAAATGCTATGGCTAAGCTGAATAAGCAGTGCTTTTGAATTATCAGAGAGCTCTGAATTAACAGCAATGTCAATTAGTAGTATTAATATTCTTATGCAATTTGTATTATTAATAATTTTTTGACAGTTTTTTTCTATTTACATTAGTTAATCTAATACTTCTTCATTTTGAGGTTTTATGAGTAAAGGAAAAGCCATTAAGTCAAATATGTGAAATATTAGCTTGGAATTTGAAATGAACCAAAACGTTTCACAAATTGTTCTGCGAACTGCTTGAGAGTAATGAAGAGAAATAGGAAGATTTGGATAGGATGAGCTTATCGTAGAGCTTTTCCAAAATAATAGCTTTCTCTGAATTGCCTGCTAAGTTAAAAGATTGCATCAATTACAAAAGAAAAGCAAATTTCAGTATTTCTTTTTGAACGTCTCAATTTAATGAATCGTTTGTCTGAGTCATTAAGATTGAGTGCTTCTATTTAGCATACTGCAAGGAAGCAAACGCACATGTGGGATCCCTTTGGACGTATTAGACGTTTGTCGCATACGAGAATTTCTTTTCACGGTCATTTTTGCACTTAGCAATCGGAAGATCTGAGCTACAGCTATATTCATTCATCGTTTCTAAACTAATTTCTGAAATAATTTCAGGAATTTTTTCTTTTGGGGTAAAATAAAAGATGCCAGGTCAAGGTGATCGTGTATGAGAAGAAGTAAGCGACCTTTAATGAAGTTTGAAAATCGAACCAAAGCACACACTGCATGTGGTGAATGGCGTATTTCTTTTTTTTGTTTCAACTAGTTGGTTTTTCATTTCAAGTTCCTTCTCATTTGATGTAAACAGGCTGTGTGAAAATAAATGACATCATCTTGTTCAGTCTGGTCCCTAACGATTTTGGAAAATTAGTTGTACTACTTGACAGGGTATTTGTCGGCGAATGTGAGGGAGAAAGGTTGCAAAAGGTCATTTGGAGGAATTGCAGTCCATACTCTGCGACGTTTATTATCTGATTGGAAATGAAAACTCATCCCACTGATTATAATTTATTGCACTTAAATTTTTATCGAAATTGTTCAGACGAATTTTTGCAGGGATAGTTAGTGCACACATTGCTTTGTGAGCGAAGAAAACGATTGAGTTTTTTTCGAAAAATTCAGCATACTAATTAACACAAATTTAAATATATTTCCTATTTATCGTTCGTTTTGTGTTAAAATTTGCTAAAATTGGATTTATTAAATTTTCGAAGAGAAAAGAGTGAGAGAAAGAACATCGGTTGTTCAGAACGGAAAAGAAAAGGGAAAGGAAGTGTCTTCTTTCCTTCTGCATAATTAACATCTGTTCATTTAGCCGAGGTACTATCCTTTTCCGGTTTTCTCCAAGCTTCAGGAACAACGGACGGTACTATTCCGTGTCTGTCCGTTGATGCTGAAACGTTGAAAAGCGAAATTCAATAACTGTCCTCTCCATTAAGCCTTTTTGTTGTTGTTGTAAATTTTTCGGGAAAAGAAATTTTTCGGAAAAAAATTGATTGAAAGGCTAAATATTCGATATTTTTGTAAATGACTTTCCACCTCGTTTCACTGTAATGTTTGATGCCATCTAACTTTTCCTTGCCTTTCTTCCCCTTCAATCTTTTCTAACAAAAGAAAACTTTAATCAGTTTATTTTTCAGCGTCCTCTATTATTTCCTCTCCCTCTCTCTCTCTCTCTCTATCTCTCTCTATCTCTCTATTACGTTTTTTTTTTGCAAAATTTTGAATTGAATATCAAATCTTACAATTTTTTTTAATACTTTTTTTCATAGGAATAAAATGTTATACTTCGATAGCGCGTCGCAGATGTCTTTAATGACAATTGATTCTTGAATTTGATTCCGGAAATTATTCAATATTTTAATATAAGTCAGCAACTTGCCTTTGTCTTTCGCGTCAAAAATAATTTTTTTGTCTCAAATTGTTTTACCTAAGTGAAGTGCTGAGGAGTGCTTAGGCTCCGTCATTTGCGAATTCAGAAATAATTCTGATTGAAGGAAATTTAGGGTAATCACTCGTTTATCCTGTACTACGAGAATTGAATTTTTTAATGAAGCACTTCTGATTTCAGGTGACATCAGAAATGAACACGTCATATTCCGAAACGACTGCAGTAGGGCAGAAGGCAGCAAAAATCAAGCGATGGGTGAAGAATCGTCTTCAGGAGGTATGATGATGATCAAAGATCGTATATGTCCCAAAAGATCTTATGCAACGGATCTTTGTGCGGTAAATGCCAAAAGAAAGGGGAGAGGGAGAGAGAGCGCGAGAGAGAGAGAGGGAGGGAGGGAGGGAGGGAGGGAGGGAGTGAGGGATGAATGAATGTGATGAAGTGAAGTGTGCAACAATGAATTTGTGGAAAAAGGGAGTGGGATGAAGAGGAGAGGTGTAATTAACCTTGAAAATGCAGAAAATAGTCATTGTGCCTCTTTTCGTCACTTATCTCGCTTGCTCTCTCACTCCTTTACGAATTTTCAACTTCATATTTCCGAACATTTCACATGGTTTTCCGGTAGGGTTGAATTTTATGGCTGAATAATAGTGTGTGGAGATTTTATCAGTGCAAGTGATGCTTACTACGAACAAACCTTATCACAAAGTTCAAAGAGCTCAATGAGATAATTCATTCCACCCAATAAACTTTGACACACAAACATACGCACACTTTGGAATTAAAAAATCTTTCTAATTTGTCTTCGAAAATGTGCTTAATTTCAAAGAGATTAAGATATGAAGTAAATTAAATAAACCTTTCTTCCCCGTTGTGCGAAAAATTTCTCTAAAACAATTTCAAAATGTGCGAGCAAGTTTCACGGATCACGTCTGTTAAATTCTATTTAAAAATTTTCACTCACAATTTAACCTCTTCCATTTCAGTAATTTCATACAGTTCCTCTATGGTCATTTTCTATCTAACAAAATAACTTTACTCTCTGTTAATGCCTTCATTAATTTTTAAGAGGTCATGAAGTACCTCTTGAAGTGCCTAATTAGGCATTCACTTTCGATGACAGTTTTCATCTTGTGATTTCACATTAATTTTATCATGCTATCAGTGACGCATATGCTAGTTAAGTCAATATTTAATTTATTTTATAATTTATTTAAATTAAGAGAGCTAATTATTTCTTGTTAAAGCGGATTATTTGTGGAGTATTTTTTAGTCTAATATATTTTGATTATTTTTTTCGTTAAATCGTTGCATTAATTATTAACCTCGAAAATCATAGATTTTAGGTGTTTTAATATTTAGTGGTTGGATTACTTTGTTAAGTTGTGAGACACTCACTTCCTTTCCCCAAAGTGATGACAATGAATTTCGCCAAGGATGGTTGTCTTTACTGTTCACTTACTGTTCTATTTAATCATTTCTGTGATAAATTTCCACTCTCTCCCTCTTCCCAATCACTCTCTCTCTCTCTCTTATTGAGAAAAGTGCGAAAATTTTGCTCCATTCAAGATTACTGAAACAGAATCTTTTAAATAAATTTAAACCTATGAAAGTACGTAAGTTGCACATAATAGGTAGGCGAGAGTGCTCTTTCTATCGAATTAAGTTAACTTTTTTTTCTAAAATGTCGTAATACTTTCTCGCATTTTTTTACGTGAAAATCGTTTTTTTGACGTGTCAATCTAACTGATGCCTTTCTAAAGCAAATACTTTTTTTCGACGCCGAACATTTACTTATTGATATGTGATAAGCTACTTGTGAACCTGTTGTTTAAATTGAATTTCAAGTTCTTATCAGTCGTTTCCCTCTCTCTCCCTCTCTCTTTCTCTCCCTCCTCCTCCCGCTCTCTCTCTCTCTTTCGAAATTATTCCATGTTTCTTTCATAGAGAAATTTTTCTTTCTTTTACTACAATTCTCTCAGAGTAGTTGAAGTAGCGCAGTGACATTTGCATAAATCTTGGACGCACTATGGCTGGCACCTATCGCGCTCTGCCTGGGAGGGAGGAAAACAGCAAAAGTGATGCGTGGAGAGGGTCCCCTAAAAAGGCTTTTCCACTCCCTCAATTTTCACTTTTCCTCTTCTAGAAAACAGCGCCTCATTTTCCTCGCCAATGGAAACGAAATAAATCCTTCTGTTCAGCCACTTCGATATATCATTTTTTTTAGCGCACTTACTACGTTGACGGAAAATGCTCGTCTCGCATCGATCCGCTGGGAGGAAAAGTTTTGGAGCAATTTTTCCGCTAAAGTTTCTTCTTATTTTCATTGGATTCAGTGGAAAAAAGTTACTGACGACTGATGCAATATGATATCATATCATATCATTACTGTTATCATTTGCTCACTTCTAAAACACTTAGCTAGCTATCCGCTAGCAGCCAGCTTCATTAAAAAACATGAAAGGCAGCTGAATAAGCTGTAGGCTGGCAGCAAAGCCTAAGCTTACGTCTACCTAGCACAATTGACCAACCGTAAATGAAAGTGATTGATTTATCGGCGCTCATATCGGCCTATTTCCCACATCGCAGGCGCACATATTATGTTTGCTCCTCGCTCGTTGTGTTCAATTAAATCCTCCATTTTTGCATTTTTTTTTGGTGGACGTTGGTCTGTGCAAGGCGGAAACACTCACATCAATTTAACTATTGCCATTGCATGCATTTGTCCGCTCAGTTTTACTTTCGAAAAACGAAAAGCTTTTGATTTAACCTTTGAGATTGATTTTTTCTCGGAGATAAAGTCACATTTAAGACAAATAAGGGCAATTAATTAAGTTATTAATTGCTCCAACATTTATGCTAAATTTCACTGAGATAGGATCGCTGAAAGAAATATATTTCGACAAGGAAAAATTTTGTTAGAGTAAATGTTTGGTAATGAAAGGAAAAGTTTATATGAAATATAATCTGTCAGTCTAACAGAGAGTGGCGGACGGTTTCTTTGCTGAACGGAAGAGATTAGCTTTCGAAGTTCATCAATATTACATTATTGGTTGATAGCTTTTTCGCTTAGAGGCACATTGTTCGCGTAGCTTTACCTTATCAAATTTCGTTTTGGCTTCACTGCCGCCTGATATTTGCTTGATCACTTTCATTGCAATCATAAATAGATGATCTCTTCCAGCTGCCTGAAACAATTTACCTTTAATTCAAAGAATTTCAAAAAAAAGAGATTTTTTAAAGGATTTAAGTGAAAAGAATTTGTCAGTGAAGAGTGATAAGGTATGAGCGGTGGAGAAAAAACTTGAAATATGTTAATTTAACTAATTAATTCTTCTTCGTCCAAAAAATGAAAATTTCATTTTTTGTTTTTTCTCTATGTTCTTTCATCACTGACATATTTTATCACTGCTCCACCTAATAATTGAAGGGATTCCTTACTATATGATCGTAAGCAAGAATAAACAACGGGAAACGTTGAAAATTTTTTGAAGCAGAAATTTTTGCAGTTACGTGTATGCAGCGTGTATGCATCTCTTTTCAATTTGTCAATTGAAATTCATTTGCTTAAAAGGCCTGGCAGCTTAGGGATGGAATATTTGGCGTCTATCTTTTGTTCTCTCTCTTGTTCTGTGTCGGCAGTGCTTTGACGGTAGACAAACCTGTGTGGGATTGTTCGTCGTCGTTAGTGAGGATAGTGACAGAAGAACGAGGTGACACTAGCACTTTCTCCTACTCCGTCGAAAAGCTAACGATGGTAGTACCTTTGTTTGTCGCCGATGGCGGCTGTCACTTGAGAATTCGTCCAAGATTTTCCTTCATTTCCAAATTTAATTTTTCTTCTTTCTACTTTCAAAGGCATTATTTGAGAAATGTGTCTCATCGTTGCTCACAGTGGGAAATCATACTTCAATCGTTCCCACAGAACACTCCTTATTTTCCCTCTGAGGAAGGAAAGACCCCGTAATTTTAGCTTTTTATTTGTCTCAGTTGTCTTCTAAAGGGAAATAAAATTTACGGTTGAAATTAAAGTGTAGACATCTTCGAATCAAGTTTTTTCCGACTTTTACGATAGAAATAATGAAATTTATCCTAGGTTTATAGCTTGAATTGGATTTTCGACACTGAGAATGCCTAGAATGTCAACAACAATCTCAACCGATCAATTGAAAAATTTTAATCTATTTGAAAATTTAAAAATTAAGTAAAATTATGAAATGATCATATCACTTTATTATTTTGTTCGATTACAGCTGCGTTAAACGCTTATGGAAAAGTTTCGACTTCCTCTTCTGATATATTAACTTACAGAAATTAAGTTTTACTCCAGTGTTCACAACTCATTTGAATATTTTAAAAATAATTCTCAACACCTATTTCATTAAAAGCGGAGAAAACGATGTATAAGTAGATAGATTGGTTAGAAAGTAATTATCCTACAATTGACTCTTCCATGTTTTACAATTTCAAGCATCGAAATGAAAAATATTACTTCTTATAGGCCAATTACTTATCGATATGCTTGACTTTATCTCCTCTATCTTTCTGGCCACAACCTCTGGCTGTGTTGTGAAATTTTTTGAAATTTAATTCTGAAAGTTTTACGCGCGTTGAAATTCACTGCGTACATGTTGGCTTTGTGGACTGTTTTTGCTGATAATTGGAAGATGAAAGAAGTTACAGAAATATTTTAGCTCGGCTTTCTTGATCATTTATCATATACTCTATGTTATTATTAAAGGTTTCTTGAGCTACTGTGTCGCATTAAAAAGATTGTTTAGCTAATTTTTGATTTAAATTACTTCGATAAAAGGAGAAGAATGACTTTATTGCTTGAAAATTCATAAAATTAGAAAAGAAAAACTAATCGATGGTTAACGATGGTTTTATTGACGATAAAAATGCGTTCATTACATTGCCTCTTTTTTTTTTTGTACAAATCAATTTCATTGCTTTGCATTAAATGCTTCGAAATTTAACGAATATTTTTATGGACCGATGCTTCAAA
This sequence comes from Litomosoides sigmodontis, assembly GCA_963070105.1. Classification (NCBI taxonomy): domain Eukaryota; kingdom Metazoa; phylum Nematoda; class Chromadorea; order Rhabditida; family Onchocercidae; genus Litomosoides; species Litomosoides sigmodontis. Next base: position 5,357,336 of record OY718808.1, read on the forward strand.
TTCCTTCGACCGCCGCCATCAGTGCGTTAGTCTTCCGATCTGAGTAGATAGATGTTTGAATTGAGTTTGCGAGTAGTCAGAGGGACATAAAGCTACTACTACTACTACTAGGCATGATATATTCATCCTTGGGGAGTGCTGTCTAGCTCGATACTCTGAAGTAGGAACATATAGGCCCAACGAAGTACGTTGTTAGAGGAATTCTTTTACTTTCTGGCAATCATTAAAATTTGTTTTAAATTACCTCCAAGTATTTTTCTTTTTCATATCGTTCGCTTCATATTCACAAACGATTTCCTACATTGCATCCATTCATTGCTGCTCATTCTATAGCCAATGAGGCCCTTCCAGTCTGACGTGACACGTACTTCAACCCACTTGCATCCTTGAAGTATTCTAAATTTTAGCATGAAAAATGATCAATGAGTTTTGATTGTGTAACTAGCTGTTCTTCTACAGTGCCACCCCTTCCATTTCTCTATTTATTTTAATCCAATTGTCACTTCTAGAAACTTATCTTCAGAATTCCTTCCTCACAATTCGTGATTATAGAAAAGTCCTGCTGAAACGTACTATAATAAGTAAGCAAGTGAAGAAGTGCATTGCTGTTGAATGAAAATTTTCTAATTCACTTCATTCTTTTTTTGTATTATCCTTACCGAACTGAAGTCATCAACAGTTAGTTTCACAATATCGTAGCAAACAGTTCAACATGTTCCTCCTGAACTTTTTTTGAAGTTGACATTTTAGAATTTTGCTAAATTAACGTAGAAATTTTTGGACTACAATTTCCCAATGCTTTTTTCTCGTCCATCCCTGTCTCTCTGTGAACTTTCAGCTTTTCTGGTTTTAACAAGTCGATGATTGCTAAATTCAACACAAAATAAATGAAAAACAAAATGCTTTCGGCCAAAAATAAGATGAGAAAAATGATAAAATCAATGAGAAAAAGATAAGCTTCATAACCAAAGGCGCAATGCAAGGCTCCTTCTTCCTTTTTCTCCCTCTCTCTCTCTCTCTCAAAAGAGACTTAAAATTTGTGAGTGAATGTCCTCTGTTGAACCTTTCTTTTAAAAAATATTTTTTTGTTTGAACTGTTGCATGGCGCAACTGAATAAATTGAATTGAATTGATTCAATAGCTTAAGATAATTAGAACGGGTTACCTGTGGGCATTGATTCTGAGAACATTTTTGTATTTTGAAATTAAAAAACGCCTGCACCTTTAGCGAAAAGTGTAACGATCATTGATTTACGTCAAAGACGCATGGCAAAATATTTCAATTTGAGCCAAAGGACACTTCGGAAAAGTTGTTTCAATTGAAGTTTATTGCATTTCATTACCACTAGCGAAAATTTGCATCGAAATTTCTTTGTTGATTTTTCAGTAATAAGAAGAAAATGACAATTCTTGACATACTTATGCAAGCAACGACATATGTAACACTGCTAGCTCATTACAGGAGTTAAGCTAACTAAGCGCAGTAAATCTCTCTGATATTGAAATTTAATTTAAATTAGATTTTCGAGCTGAACGAACTACATCGGAACTAGTGCAACTATTGAGAAATATATCATTTCTTTTATTTTCCTTTCGGTTCCATATTTTTTCTCCTCGTCTTCAATTAATTAAATTTATGTGAAATTTTTGATTAAAATCAAAGCGCAAAGCGCAATTTTCAGCACAGTTCACAATTTCATTTGAGTTCTCTTTGTCAATTGCTGTATATTTTGTTGAAATTGTTATTTCACTTGACATTTATTGCGCACTGAATGCGATGAACGTGTAAGTTACAAGTGAAAAAAAAACTGAAATAAAAGTTATTTGTATTAACAAAGTTACGATCGGATGTTACGGAAGTGTGAAAAAGTGAACATTTGCGAATAATTTGTCGTTATTTCGATAATGAAATGCCATTTTGTTGTTTCACACGTCCGACGTTAAATTGCTCTTAAACAGAGGGTTTGTTAATAAAAAAACGTGATTGATTTAACAACTATTAAAAAAACGCATTAGTTATTTTGAGATTTTTGACGTGAAGAATAATAATGGAATTGCACGTCGTGTTGACCATGCTGACCACTACTACCAATAATTTCTCCTACTAATAGTGTCACTTCCCATTGTTCATGCAATAATTTCAGTATTTGTAAGAGGAAATAATGGTAGATGGATAGTGGCAGGAATGAAATGAAAAACAGGTACACTGATAATAATTAGGCACTTTTGCGCATAACTGATAAACCTATTTGTCACTCGCAGTTGTCCTCCTCTGGTGGTGTCCTTTAAACTACTTCAGTTTTTCTGTGTTCATCGGAAATTGGACGTCGTTCTGATGTTTATTGACTGTTCAGTCGATTCATTTCCCAACTAAGTTAGCCATTGCTATTAAGCTCCTCGAATAAAAAAGGTATTCCGCTCATTGCTATCCTCGTAGTTCAGGAAAAAAACCTCATGGCAGCTATTTAATTCATTGGAGATTTTCACTATTTTTGTCAAATTTGTTATTGATTATTGAAATTGAGGGGAAGGAACTCTGATGCGAATCCTCTAGCTTATTTCAAGTCCAATTAAACTTCAGGAAGTGATTAGATTTGAAGCAATTAGCAGTTATGTGGAGACAGAAATTTGAATCCCATCATTAAAGGGTATGTGTGTAATTGCATTCAGTTAGCATGAGGCCATCCATCCGTCGTTCCTTGGGTACCGACAGATCAATTTACGGATTACATTATGGATTTTTGATCAAATTCAAAGTGAAATAAAGCTTCTACTAAAGCGGAATAACTGATCTTTCATACTTTCGTACTTTTACGTAGTACGTCGAAAAACACATCGTTTTTCATTAGAATATTTGCCAACTTTACAACTTTTATTCACATTACTTTTGACGTCAAATTTATTCCTGTCTTTTTTCTAAATTGTCTCATCGAAAAGGAATTGAAAGAAATAAATTTCCGTTTCTTTCTTTACGATCTTTGTGACTTCGATTGCCATCAAGTTTCATCAAAATTTTAGTCATAGTGATTGAAGCAAATGTGAACGAACGTCTAGTATATGAGCGGATTAGTCACCCAAGTCTAATTGTCCCTTTGTGCTATTGCCAGCAATTCAGCAAACCGTAGAAATTACCTCACTCTCTCCTCGGTCGCCATTGTCCAATCCTTTTGTCCATAGCAACGATGTTCCCTTCACTCACGTAAAGGGCTGACCCATTTGCTTGTGCAAAACACTGACTTAACGCTACCAAGTTAAATTCAAATTGGTAAAGAGCTGTTTTGATTGTGCGGTGACTAATCAGGTAAGTATCTTTTCTTTTCATTCGCTGACATACATTGATGTGCCTTTAGTTAGGCGTATTTGTCAACCGCTCATATCTCAGTTATTGTCCTGTAATGTGATAAGTAAGTGTAAAGTTTTGTCCTATAACTTCTGCTGGAAATGGCGAGTTGAAGTGGAAGATATGCAAATGAGGTGACGTGACAGAGAAAGACGAGGGGAAATAGTTCGGTTGGACGATTGTTGCAATCAGTAAGCAGCGATAGATTAACAGTGTCATCAGTGTTGCTATCACTTCATCAATTCCCGTTTTTTGATTTTTTTCTTTCTTCGATTTTTACCGCCCACCAGCTACCACCATCGGCTAATATGAACGTCGTTCCGACTAGTTTTTGATGAGAGTAGACCGATGCAAATGAGCGCTTTGCAGTTGCGCTTGCCATTTTCCCTTTTCCGACTTTCATGTCAAGAAAAACATTTTTCTGAATTTATGACTTTAATTTGCTGCTTTATAATCTTTCGAAAGCTCTCACATACCGTTTTAATTTAAAAATTACAAATTTAATCTTTAATTTTGTACCTTTCAGTCGTACTTTAATTTGAAATATTCAATTTATTTGTCAATTAGGTAATGCCATATCTCTATCATTAAATCGCTGCTCCAAATATTTCCTCTGAATGATCGAAATATAATAATTGGAGAAAATTATATGATAAAAAATCGAAGTTTGAGACGAAACACTTAAAAGGTTCAATGAAATTTTGAAATTTTGCTTCATTTCACGCTTCAACTAGTAGTAGCACTAGTAAACAGTGAGGGAAATTAGTTTCTGTCAGGCTGAATGTGTCGTGGCGTTGGCCTGTTTGCCATCTGACTGTGTTACTTGCCACTTTCTTCTTGCTGTCGTCCCTCCAAATAGTTCTCGGCGAAAATTTCACCACCACTTCCATCCTCTCTACAGTATACTAATTTAGGAGAGCTCTGCTCATCCCTCTCTCTCTCTCCCCCTCTCTGTGTCTCTCTTTCTCTTCTGAAGCTAATTTTATCATTTTGATCATCCTTTGTTAAACAGTGAGAAATCTATTTATTTGCTTGAACGATTTGAACTGAGGCACTTTCGGTTGAAATGAAGCTAACTGTAGCAATTTCAGTTAGAGGAACAGAATGAACGTTTACGACTACAAAATCTAAGATGTACCGCTCAACTACAGGTGTTGAAATCGTGCGCTGATCGAGCGAAACATTGGCAAACTTCTGCTCTCTTTTCTAATTCCGTGACGGTATGGCTATCATCCTGTTGCCTCTCATATGGACAGTTTAATTGGATTACTTTGGAATTTTTCAAGTTCTCAATTAAAATTCACTCGTGCGCCCTTTAAGTTGAATTGGGAATGTAGGGTCTTGCTACGCATTGGTATATCTCAGAGTGAGCAGCACGCGGGATGGACATTAGCGTTTCGAGATTGGCTATCATTTGCTGTCGTTAATGATGATATCGTGAGATTGTGTTGTGTGCGCTTCACTTCGATTGCCGTATTTACAGGGAGCAATATCGTTGACGATGATGGATCATCGAACGTCGGATGATAGTGGTTTGACATCCGACGACACCTGGGAGAAAAAGATGGATCAGATGATGATGACGCAATCGGCTTCTGCTCTCGGTAAAGGCAATTCACTGCGACATCCTAAAAAGCCTGGCTAGTTCTCTGATATAACTCCTCAACCTTTCTATAATTTTTATCCCAAATGTTAATAATTAACTTCTTGGCTGCAATCAAATTATTAGTACACTAATTAATACATGCTAATTAGATGTGCTTTCCAGAAGAATTAGCATGAATTCATGGTGAGGTTGGATTGCTGGAAGGCAAAATTTGGTCTTTTCCATCATTCAAGAGCTGTTTTATTTGAATTGAACTAAATACCAAAAAACATTTTTGAAAATGCAACATGACCTACTACCAAGCACTTAGGCTCCGTTTTCTGCACAATTAGCGGTGCTGTAGTTGAAGTAAAGCGCTGATAAACTTTCCCCTTCAGAATCTCTCAGCAAACCATTGATTTGAAAAGCTATGGCGAGTCAGTTGCCATTAGCATGACCTGAATTCATTTCTAGCTTGAGAACTTTGAGCTCACCGTGCTTTTTTCATTTTTTTTCGAGCAAATCTCTCTGAAGCACTTGATGTCTTCTTTTTAGTTCGCACTCACAGTTCATCGCAAGGGCGAGAAGAAAAGCAGAGTGATGAAGCATCGTCATCAACTACTGATTCTTCGCCACGTGAGGAGAAATTGAAACCAATACCAACTCCACGGAAAACAAAACCTTCAAGGCCGCCTGATTCAATTGCTGTGAGTTAATCAGTTTGATTTAAACTTTTAAACCGTTATATTTAATTCGAAAAATTAAATATAACGGTTTAAAAGATTAAATTTTTCAAATTAAATATAACGGTTGAAAAGGTTGATTACGTTTTTCAAAAATAATTTCGGTTTATTACGTCAACCCAGCTTGTTTCTAACAGCAATTGCCAAAACATTTGTAGAGTTATAAACAAAGTGCTAATTTGCATAATACTGAAAGTGATTATAAACGAAGCTTTTGAAGTGTTTTCTGACAAGCTTTTAAAAATTAAAAGTACTTTTGCATTGTTGGCAATTTGTCAACAAGAAAGGGAAATTCGCTATTGCTGTTTGGCATCAAGAAAGGATGACTAAGTAAAATTTCTGGTTAGTTAGTGCTAATCAAATATTGTAAGATTTAATTTATGGTTAAATTTATCTGATCTACACAAGTGAATTTACATTGTCTTAACGCTTACGTTAGAGCATAATTTGATAAATGAATTTATAAGCTAATTGTATGATAATTACATTAAGTCGAAAAAATTCTGGCGGTCGAAAGAATTTCTTTAGCAGTTAGCAGACATCAATGGCAATACATGTTAAGGAGGTTGTGTTAAGAGGGAAATTTATCTGTTCAGTAACTACTTTTTAAGGTTTTTCCCTGTACTGTTAGAGTTTCACTGCTGTGTGCCAAGTGCTGGAGATGTGTGTGTGTGTGTGTGTGTGTGTGTGTGTGTGTGTGTGTGTGTGTGTGTGTGTGTGTGTGTGTGTGTGTGTGATGTGCCGAGAGGTGAGCAGAGGTGCTTGTGATTTCAATCAGTTCGCATGTTCTCTCCTTCTTCATAGTCTGCGTTGAGATCTTGGAAATGTCGTCTGAAAGTTAGTCACTTTCCGAACTGATAAACATCGTAAAGTTTCACATTAACAGCTGAAGGCGAAGTGGCACAAGTTAGGTCCGATTGTGGATATGAGAAATCATTCATAGCATTTGGACTTTTAAAAACTGTCATTATGATTGGCCCTTTGTTTGAAGTAATATCGCTGTTTGTGAAATACCAGTTTTCGTGCGCAGTGTTTATAATGTGATTGAGAAGTCTAAATTTTCAGTTGCAATCCTTTCCTTGCAGAAATATGTACTCTTCCTTAAAAGCTTGGTTAAACTTTCTACACTGTCTTCTTAAATAATATTAAGAATAAGCAATAAGATTTGCTTCAAATTTCGCTGAATATTACTGAATATTATTTGTTGGACGTTTTAAAAGTTTCTTTATTAGAATAGGCAAATTCCAGGACGGAGCGTGAAAATAATAATTAGGATCGTTATTTGCAATTAGCAGTCACTTTAATACATTTAGGAAAATTAATCGCTATTTTAAGTTTCAGATTGAAAGGGACAGTTTGAATTCGTATGACGAAGAAAATGATTATAGAGAAGATGATGAATTTTTTGATGAAGTCGAATATTCGCAATCTCCTGAAAAGTACGCGTTCTGCTTTTTTCCCAACTGCTCTATGATTATTTTTCGGTTTGGTGGCAAAATTATCAATATCCGATCAAAATTATTCACTACCGTATACTGATGAATTAGTAGATAAAGTGTCGTATTAGAAAAGGTGACCATTAGTGAGAAAAGGTAAGAAGAAGGTCAGTTAGCAGATGACGTGGAAGGGGAGATGTGTAAACACAAAAAAGGAAATTCAAGCTTATTTGTCGAAGTCTACCAGGATCATTGTTCTACTTGTGAGAGTGCGCCGATGTTGCATCGGCTTTTTTTCCAGTAGTTAGTAGAGAGCGAAAATAATGTCGGCAAGGCCGAAGGAGCTCCGTAATATTTTAATAAATATTTCACTCCTTAAAAAGATAAATGGAAATGGATTTTTGGTCAGCAATTTTTTTCTTTTTGTATTTCGAAATTTTCAGGTACGTTGCAGATTATGTAAATCTGAATGAACTTTTTTTATTAGGATCGGATACTTACAATATGATGATGCAGCATCCTCCTGCGTTACCATTGCATAAGCCACCAAGTCAGTGGGTAAGAGTTGATAATTGTACTTCGCAATCCTGATAATCCTATGGAAATGAAATCTACTGTATCTATTGAGATGTGTTATAGGAAACCAAATTATATCAAATAGCAGAACGCTGCCTTAGTGCAGTGATAAATGAAGATCAGCTGGCTCAGTGCAATGGTACCTTGAGTAGAAACATGAGTGATAACGTAAGTAGCTCTTTTTCTAAGTTTATCCATTTAGTGGACCCAATTTTTTAGTTTTAATGCTACTGAAATAAAAATGAATGCCCTGTAGACAAGTGACTTATGCTCTTCTCCTTCCCGTGGTTCCGGTGAAAGCTCGAGATCATCAAATCAGCATAAAAGTCGTGTCGACTTCGCTAATGCTAAGGAAGGGAATTATGCGATACCACCAGATGCAAATCAGGATATCAGAGCAACTCTAATCAATTCTGCAGAACCTGTAGGTTACTTAATCCATTGCTATTGTTCACAAACGTGGTTCGAGACCAAGTTTTTGTTTTTTGATTTTTTCTGGATAAATAATTGCCGTTTTAGCTAGAAAAATGTGGTTATTTGACACAAATGACTGATAGCAGACTCAAGTCGCTGAAAAGACGTTATTTCGTGTTCAGAAATGGCCTTCTTACTTTATACAGAACGCAGGTCAGTTGATCACTGTGAATGAACTTCTATCCTCATCTAATATTTCATGGCATTTTTCTCAGTAATTCAGTTCTATAATCTTTTATTGAATTCAAAATCAAACTAATGAAGATCCAAATAAACCCATCCTGCTACCTTTTATGCGCCGTTTTCCACGATTATCTGAATTTTCTTCTGCAGAAGCAAATTTTCAGAAAAATCATTTAAAAGGCGAGGAACCACTTACTAGAATCCCAGTGTCAGATATTCGTTCCGTTACAAAACTGGTCAATAAAATGGGTTACGGTTTACAGGTTACTTTTGTCAAAGGTTTATTTGTCACGCCTTTATTGTTTTCCATTACCATTATGAAAAAAGTAAGTAGAGCGAAATAGGTGGATCTAAATGTATTTGAAAATGAGATGGGCTTTACAGATAATGGTAGCAAATAGTGAATACTGTTATGCAGCTGAATCAGATCGTGTTACTGATGAATGGATTGCTCTTCTGACACGTAGTTTACGTACTGCAACTATTTCAGAAGTTAGTCAGCGTGCTACGGGACTTAATGCTGACATTAATGGCTATGTTGTAAAGGTTATACATTATTTTGTTATTCTATGATGAAATATTTTTTAAACGATCAGTAACTTTATGGATTAATTAATTTTTTAGGTAAGATCACAGTGTCACTTTACTGATTGGCTAACAATTTATTTATCCATCACAGTTAGAGATGTTTTTGTGCTTCTTTTTATGGCTAAATAAAATCACGATATAATTAATTTCAGGCAAAATGTGGTAGTACAAAGCGTTTCTTTGCATCCATAGTAGATAATAAATTGCTGTTTTTTAAGAGTCCTGATGATCGGGTTAGTATTCTTTGTTGTTATTTGCCTCAAGTTTTATTGTCTTATTACTATGATGCAAACAGTGTACATTTAATGTAGTTTTTAATAAGGAATGTCGTTATTGTATGTTAATGTTCAGGTTCCATGTTCCCATATGTATCTACGGGGTGCACATATCTGCGAGAAAATAAAAAATGCCGATGAATCGAGTGGAAGCTCTGATGAACAGAATGAAAATCATGTAAAAGAGTTCGATCACACTGTTTCGATCGAGGTTTTAATTGTCATAATTAATGTTTTCGGATTCTTTTTGATTCAATTGACATAATTTGTGTGATTTTTGGAGTTAGTATTATGGACCCATCTGCACTGTGCGGTTATTAGTTTTTAGTCAATTGTTACTTTTTTGTGTATTATGGATTTAGCTTGCAAATGTCGATCCAGTTTACATTGTCTTGCGAAGTGCTGAAGAAAGGGATAAGTGGATTTATTTTTTGAAGAAAGCCGCTAATGATACAACGCTGAGTGGAACTGCTTTCGAGGTGCTAATACAAAGGATGATGACACAAAATGTTGGAGATGGTAATAATATTTTTTACTGAAACATTTTGTTCCTAAACTGCATGATATCATTTTGCGTAATAATTTAATTCATGTAGCTCTAATTTAGTTTTATATAGCTTTAACAATCTAATTTATGTAGCATTTTTTTCTATAATGAAGATCTCAATAAAAACAACTTTATTTGCGCACTAGCAGCTGGCAAAATGATTTTCTCCCATTTTTCTTGTTGTAATTAGTTATAAAACTTCAATTTTTTGCTATAAAGAAGGCACAGCATCTTTTGATTTCCATTATTTTTGCTTTTGCATGAGTAAAGTTTCAGTTCTTCTGCAGCTTTGTTATTGTTTCGCAAATTTTGATGTAAATTGAGTTTTTTTTGTGCTTTATTAATGGCTTCCAAGCTGCATCAAGAAAAGAATTCGAGTATCTTTTGATTAATTTTACTTACACTTACTTTTACTGTAGAAATGACATTGTGACTTTCGCTTCATTTTTCCTTCCAGATGATTTATTATGGAATGATGCACTCTTGACGTCGTGTGAAGAAAAGCCAAAAGAAACTTTAACAACAGTATTAGATGAAGCGTTCAAGAAGAAAGCACTAGAACTTGGCCGAGCATGTTTTATGTTTACTTCGGTGCTGATGAGACCAACAGGAGTGCAGTACCACATCGATCTTGCCCAAAATATTCTTACTACAGCGATGTCCAGTGATTTGCTTAAAAATGAGCTTTATGCTAACTTAATAAGGCTTACATCTGGTTCAATGTCGTATGGAATTCAGGTATATGTTCCTTCTCGTCTAAAGATTCTGCTTTTTTAATTGAAATTACTTTATTGTTGTTTTTAATTGCTTTAGAATCGTGTCTGTTAGTGTTAAACACAGTTTTCATGCTATCATTTAAAAAGCATTTGTTTGGTGCATAATCATCTGGTAATTTTAAAATGCCCTTCTGAATTAAAATTGAACTTGCTCGTATTCTATTATGTTTGATAGTAATAGTCTCAATTTTATCAATATTTTAATTACTTTTAGGCTTGGAAATTGATGGCTTTAACGACACCATTATTTACACCTCGTCAGTATTCGCTTTTATGGTTGCTTCGTCGACATATTGAAAGATGGACCGGAAAAAGGTTTAGATTTATATTTTTGTTTTGAAGTCCTCTTCATGTCGCTTTAATTGTTACTAAATTTCTAGTGGAAGCTAAGGTAGTTAATTCGTTGCTTCATGATTCACATTTTAGCGATTTATGTGTTCCTGAGCATTATTTACCCATTGTGCTTAATTTCCCAATCACTTTTTAAGATGTGATGAAGGTAATTTTGCGCTGTATTGTTTGCGCTCTCTCAATCGCTGTCTGAAGGCACGTGGACGAACGGAAGGACCAAGTAAACTTGAGACGATCTCCATATTAACCAGGGATCCAACTTCAACAAATATGCCGCATAGCATCCCAGTACTGCTTCCAAATAATGAATATCAGGTGAGCTACAAAAATTTTACTAGTCATTTTGTAATCACTGTGAATGCATTAAGATTTTTGATCATGCATCAGTGAATCTCCCTCTGTGTTTTCTTTACTTTTAAAGAACCGATGTTTGCTCTTTATTTATATTGTTGATCAAACGATGAAGCATTTAGGGATAGTTAACCTAAAAGCTTTCAAGGTTATCGATTTTGATGGTTCCACGATTATTAGCGATTGTTTGTCAACTTTGTGTGTAAAATGTGGTTTACGACCAGCTCTTTTAAGTGGTTACGCCTTGTATGTAGAGGACCCACTGGAACGTAATTCTTACCTTCTTCTAAAAGGCAAACAGAAGGTAAATTTGGATGTTATAATTTATAACGATTACTTCTGCATCCTCTTGAAATGTTTTGCCATGTTTTTTGGAACAGAACTTACAAAGTGTTTTACTTTCCAGTTGTGTGATTGTATATCGCGTTGGGAACGTGAATTAATGGACAATAAGTGTGGAAGAGTTACTGAAGATGTTGGTCGGATAAAGATATCTATGCGACAGAGGCAATATTGGAGTCATCTGGTCTCTTCGGAAACACTTACAGAACGCACATTTATGGTATATCGGATGGCTAGCGAAATCGTTGCTGGAAGAGTACCATTGAGCAGTGAATTAGCAGAGGAACTAGCAGCTGTTTATGCGCAAGTAAATTACTTTCATGTTCTTGTTCAGATATATATTCATATATGACACAGTTGTAATAACTTCTAAATTACTTCTCTATGATGATGGCTCACATTTCAGCTGAAATTTGGAGATATGGGAACAGTATCCGATGAACAATTTCGCGAAATTATTACCTCTTATTATCCTTCAAAGCTGCTAGATGTTGGCTGTGAAAGATTGTTAAGGTCACATTGAGATATTTTTGAGTTTGATTTCAAAAATCATTTTTGTTTTTTAATATTGGCTTAGATTAGAATTAAAATTCGTAACATTTTTGCACAATTTATGGGAAAGTGATTTAAGATTAAATCTCGAAACGAACTGGTCGCAGTTGCGTGATACCTCGACGGGGGATTGCATTCGCATGATATTAGTTGTTTTGCGGAAGTGGCGCTTTTTCGGATCATTTATTACGGAAGCACGAATGAAGATGTGTAATGACGAAAGTTTGTTCATTGCACTTAACGATCAAGGAGTCCATCTGCTCACTTTTCGTCAGCTTGTTAGTATCTAAATTCGCTGTTTTACTAATTCAAATACTATAATGTTAAGAAATGGAGACATTGAGCACCGAAGAGACTTTATAATTGTAACAGTTATTGTTTAAGAGTGTCATTGCACAAATTTTCTTCTCGAAAAATTTGTTTAACAAATATTAACTACATTTAGTCTTGTTATTATATACATTTCATGCTCTAAATAGCTTGACATTATGATTGTTAAATTTATAGGATCTCATAAGAACCATTCCTTACAACCGACTGGTCTCGTTCGGTGGTTATCACAGTGATTTTATGCTCACCATTGAGAGAGTACTCCCACCTCAAGCCCATCCTGAAGAAACGGCTAGAGAAAGATTGACTTTTTCAATGCCTGCAAGAAATATTGACCAGGTCATTATTATTTTCAACATAAGCTATAAGTAATAGGTTTCAAGCAAGCACAACAGTTTATGCGTCTCTGAAACTAAAGTCTCTCCTGTAAAGGTTGAATCCACAAAATCTGATTTTCCAAGAATTTGATGGAAGTGAAAGGCCAAGGAATAAATGCCAGCTTTTTCAGCTTACGTATCATTTGGCGGAATATATTCGATGTCAAAAATTAATTTGGAAGCTTTCGATGCGAAATTCGTAATTATGTACACAAGTCAAGTATTGATGGATAATTTACATTTTGTGACCTTTTGCCCCGCTGCTCATTTATTATTATTTGAAGAGAAGTGCCCAAAACTTTACTAACTGTTAATAAAGAAAGGATATGTGAATAACGATATATTCTGTGCTCTCTTCACTTTCCTCAAAAACTTAATGATATTAAATATATGTGCTTTGCAACGCTTGAAACCACTTTGTTCGGCATATCAACAAGCCATAAATGATTTGTCGGCCAACACCTTATGTGAGGACAACTTGAGAACTGTTTCATTGTAAATGAAAAATTTTAAAAACGACAGGGATGACATTGGTCACATCGAACACTTTCAAAAATATAATTAATTTTCTTTCTTGAGGACCGTTGTCGTGACTTTTAGAATCTTCCAGTCACGCTCATCGTCACAAATGCGAAATAGGTATGCAACTGAAATTATGTCTCGCAATGATTTTTTGCCAAACTTCTCCGTTTGGCAATTTAAGTTGGAACATTCCCCAAAATATTTTCCAAATAACAAAAACTTCTTAAAGACTAATTGGCCCTTATTTTATGAGAAAAACCCTGTATTTAACTTATTATTAATAACTTTACTGCAAATGCAACTTCCTTACAAAGGAAGTCAGAGAAAACAATACCGTGGGATAGTGATAATAAAAAATGGTGCGAAAGAGAACTTGAAAAAGATTTTGGAATAGATGTCGCGTTTCGAAAAGCATAAAAGTGTCAGATGCTAACTATAAATCAAAGTACGACTTCATCTTAAATAATGCAATGCCAATTTGATGCAAAAGAGAAAAACATGTAATTTTCCTAGAATAAGCATTGAATCCACTCGCATTGGCACGCAGGAGTGCGAATAACTCCGAAACGTACCGTGACCACCTTGGGTACGGTATTCGTGCTGTCCAATACGCACAGTCACGCATACACGCTTGCGCGAAGGTATTTCGCGGCTACCACGTTGCTTGTTGCTAAATCAAATAGTGTTGGCAAATGGGTGTGTGCTAGTTCGTGTTCTTCCTCTCTTCGTGTGCCTGAGGTTCGTGTATCTCAGACATGGAGAGATAATTTATGGAGCACGGAATTCTAAATTAGCAATCTTGCTTAGTTAGGTGCGTGGAGCGTATATACAGTCATGTACCACGTATTTCGATAAATTGTACAATAGGACTACAAATTCTGATTGAGAATTGTATAGCAGTGGAGAAATTAAATAAATGAAGCAAACAGTTTCAAAGCGTTGCTTGGAATGATAGGAACACGTAATTATTTCATGTTGTTCTTGCATTCTACAGATATTTTGACTGAAAGATCGAAGCACTGCAAAGGATGTCTTTATTGGATACAGTGGAACTGCAGGGTATTCGCAGTGTTGGAGTAGGACCACAAAATGCTAGTGTCATCGAATTCCTCTCACCGCTAACTATTATTTGTGGTCCGAATGGTGCTGGAAAGACAACTATCATTGAAGCACTTAAATACGTCACAACTGGCGAGTTGCCGAAAGGAAGCTTTCAAACATTTATCCACGATATGCGGGTAGGTTTGCTGCATCATTACCACCTACCCTCTCAGAAACTGCTAATTTATAGGAAAACAGTGATGCCGTCTTAGGGTAATGCTTCAGTTCACTTTACTATGTTGTTGTACTTTGGAACTTCGAGAAATATTTTTCATTCATACTTCAATGAACATGGCAATCTATATTGAATGTGAAGGTTAACTTTTGACATGTATGTCTTCTTGCAAAAATATTTTCAAAAATGTCCATAACTGGTCGCCAATATTCATTTTGCAGTTAGCTGACAGATCTCGGGTGGATGCATCAGTGAAGCTTAAATTCAGAGATGTTAGAGGCAGGTCTTGTGTTGTAACTCGTCGTATAATGCAGTCAAAAGGTGCTAAGGTAAAATATGCAATTTCAAAAGTTTGTTTTATGTCGGTCTTAAACTACTAATGTTAGACTTGCAGGGTAAAATAACGAATAAATCAGAAGAGAGCACGATTGCAATTGAAAAAGAACCGGGTGAATGGAAAAGTTTATCATCAAAAGTTATTGACTGTAAAAAAGAGGTATCTGTTTTAATTTTGTGTGAAGTATTACACTTGTTTAAATATAGAATATTATCATTATTATGGTTGTAGTTCGAATTATTTCACATTAAAAATTGTTATAGATTTTAAATCTTCTTGGTTTGCCTGCAGCAATTTTGGAATATGTGGTCTTCTGTCACCAAGAAGAATCCTCATGGTTTGTTCAAGGCTCAATTTCTATCTTTATTTTGCAATTTCCATGGCTAGTTTTGTAAGCTCCCCCTGCAACTTCTCACTGTTTCGAAAAATCAAATACTGATTCAAAATTTGCTGTATATAAGTGTATCAAATGTGACGTTTCTTATGAAACTCTTTTGTTCTCTTCAGTTTCCTTTTTAGCATTTCAGGCCACTTGACGAGCCGAAAAAACTGAAGGAACGTTTTGATGAGATTTTTCAAGTGACTGGCTATGTGAAAGCAATTGAAATTCTGAGGAAGGAAATGAAAGAAAATGTTATCTATTTATTTATTTTTTACTCACCTAATCTCTATATGCTCTATTACAATGGAAAAAGTTTTTGCAGCAGCAAGAATTGAAGATTGCTGAAGGCAGATTACCACTTCTTATCAGGCAGCAAGAAGAAAAGATCGAAGTTTGTATTTATTTATCAATTGTGTTTTAGTATAACTGCTTATTCGCAAAAATTTTTCCTTTATTTATCAATTATTGAGTGGTTATTGTTAAGTTTGCTTATTCTACTGTAGCTGCATAATGAATACGTCAATCTCAAGGAGCAAATAGCAGAAAATGAGAAAGAAATTTTGCTAAAGCAAATGATACTCAAGGAAGATGTTGTCAAGAAAAACTTGAAAGTTGCAGAGCTTGATGAAGCGGAAATGTTAAAGAAGAAGCACGGTAACCTTGTTTGATAATTAATTTTTAATTCTACCTATCTGGCTCTTACAGAAATCATAATTAAGATATGGTAAAGGCGGAAAAACAAATACTTCTTGATCAAATGGAATGCTGCTCGGCACTGGATTACGAAGGTGGAATCGAAAATTTAAAACATGAAATTGAGTCGGTGTGTAGTATTTTGTTTCATTTTATTTGAACTTATATGGAAATTTGTGAGTCGTACGAATCTGGAAGACTCATCAGAGAAATTCACAGTCGAAGCGGGAAGATAAAATCCTCTTTTATCCTGCGTAAGGTACACTTATTATTCGGTGGTTTTAACTCCACAGACTAACACATGGACCAGCAAATCGACCACGTAAGCGTTTGGTTTTAATCAAAGAATTGTTTAAGAAATATCTGTCTTTTGTGTCCATTTTATAATTCTGAAATTTCCAGCATAATATTTTTGTTACAGGTTATTCATTCTGATGAGTTTAAAGACATAGAACGATGTCGTGAGCGTATTAATTCTGAGATCGATGAAGTTAATGCGAAAATTAAAGATTATATAGCAAAGAAAAAAGAGATCGACAAAGTAATTGTACATTTGAAAAGTATTCAAATGGTACATTTTTCAAATTATATTTGTGCTAAAGTGTAATTCATAATGCTTTACGTTTGGTGGATTAAAAACAGGAAAACTACTGAATTTATATTTGTATTTTCCTTTATTTTCATTATTGCAGATGCGTGACAAGATCATTATGGAAAGGGAGAAGTGTTTGCAAACTTATTGCTCAAGATTCAATCTAAAAAGTAAGAATCTTTTGGTCTCAGTTAAATGTTGTGTATCTTTCAGTCGTATTCTGCTAACATTACATTGTCTTCAGATGAGCAGACGGAAACTTTGAAGCAATTGCATTACTTGACTGAAAAACGGAAAGAAGATATCAGTAATTTTATGGTGACTTTTTCTATGTCTACCAATACTTATATGAAAACCTTATGTCTTCAGAATGCTATTTTTTTGTTATATTGTTTGCTCAATTTTGCTTCAAGCTGTTGTTATTGCAGAAGAGAATGGAAGAAATGCAAACGAATTGTGAAAAAGAAATTGACGATATTTCGGGAATTTTAGCTCAAGTAACAGCAAAAATAGAATTGAAGAATGAGGAGAATAAACGGCTGGAAGAAGATATTGCTGCAATAAAGCGTAATTTAATGGAAGCAACTAGTTCATCTGAAAGGTAAATAATAGTTATTTACCTTTACCTCTAATATTGGTTAGTCTGCCTGATGTGCTTTTTGGTATGGGTGGGGAAGTTTTTTGTTTTTCACAACTTTTGCTTTTAAAACGCAAAGGTTGGTTAACACCTGGAAACATTTTCCATCATATAGTCATTGCCATTAGTGACATAACATATATTTGAAACGAGAAGAATTGTTAAGGCTCGATCGTTTACAAGATGAAATATCAGAACAAGAAAAAGAACTGGAGATAATGCGGGAAAACGAAGAAATGGGAGCTAATGTTGAAGATTTAAAAACTAAAAGAGATGAAATCACAAGCAAAGTAAATTAAAAGTTATTGTTCTGCTTTTAGATCTTTAAAGTGCAATTTATTGTAAAGTTGTGCTTATAACATTTCCAATTGCAATTCATTTTTTGTTATATTTAAACTTCGAAGTGATAGATTCAATTCCCTTTTTTGAGATAGAGTTGCTCAAGAAAGAATACAGTGTGAGAGAAAATGTTGACGAAATTGAAAATAAAATCAAACAAAAAAATAGTGAATTGGTGAAATTCGAAGACGAGCTCTGCGCTCTGAAGGATAAGCACCAAATTGCCTTCTTGGACATATTTAGTACCAAAGAACCTGAATTTCCTCTGGGGTTAGTTTTAAGCTTTTCAAGTTCTGTGAATACAAAGTGATAAGAACAATGTAACCTGCACTTTTCATGCTTACTACTGTATTAAAGATGCACGCTGCCTTCATCTTTGATTACTTTGATTACTTTGTTGGTATTAGATAATATTCTTTGGGAATTTGACAATTATGAAACGATTTCTTAATATATATTCCAGCATTGCATGCAGCCAAATTTTACTTTTAGTGAGCGACTTGCCATTTGTGCTCTAAAAGCAGAACAGAATTTATCAACAGCCAATGATGAGTTCAAAATTCATGAGAACGAGGTATCGCGGGCTCAGTTTGCTGTATCACAGATCGGCCGAGAAATGGATCAACTGGCTGATCAGATTGCATCGTATAGGCGAAAAATAACGAAGGTTTTTTCCTAAACAACAAATGCTTTTTGTAGGGTGAACTTTATCTTTTTGTAGGGTTTCCAGCGTTTTCAATGTCTCCAATTTGGGAAAACTGGGATGGATAAAAATGCATGAATTTAAAGCAAGCACACTGATGAATAGTTTAGGCCAGTCTATTCTGTTATTTGTAGGTTGTTACACATGAAAATGAGGTGAAAACACGTTTGGATGATATCAGGACACTTCTTAAGAAATCGCAGCAAGATTCGGGACGTATTGATGGCTGTAAGTTCTTGTACGAGCAGTGGGAGGAAGAGGTTAATGTGAGAAGGTGTTGTCCTCTTTGTGAACAATCATACAACAGTACAGAGGATTCCGATGTTCTTAAAGAAAAGGTTCTTACAAAAAACCATATAAATTCTATGGAATACAGAAGTCAAATAAGACACTAAAATCGTAGAATCAAAGTTTGAAATTTTATGGATGTAGGGAGCTAATGGAACTATTTTGATTTGCAGACGTGTTTTTAATGTTGTAACACGACATTTAAAATTAATTTCCAGATAAAACAGAAAAAGAAGGATTTCATTAAAGATGCTGATAAGTTGAGTCATAAAGTGAAAGACTACGAAGCAATGCAGAATGAACTTATGGAAATTGTGCCTTATGTCGAGTTGCTGAAGCAATCAAAGAAGGAGAAAGAAGAATTACAAGAGAATCTTAAAAAAGCAGAAGTATACTGTTTGCGTTTTTATTTTACATGCTCTCATTAGTACCTTTTTCAACTTTTACATTTATTTTTACTTCTGTTGTAATATTATCTAGGAAAAATTGCATACTGTGGAGGTAGAACTTGCAAAGTCGAAATCTGAAAGAGACATCATTTTACAAAAGCTGAATATTGTGCGAGATGTTCAGGTATTGTTATATTACCATCTGATTTTCCTTCCACTTTGCTCGATTTAGAGGTTTGAACTCTCATATATTATTGCAAATGAACGCCATGTTAATTTAAGAAACGTTCGATATAAAACAGATGAAAAGCATTTTTTGAAAGTTAATATTTTACAGGTTGATGTTTCTCTGATGGATAATATTTGGAAGTCAGTATTAGAGGCGAGGCACTGCATAAAATTGTTAAAAACAGAGCTTGGTGTCATTGAATGTACAAAACGGTCACTGAATGATATAAGAATCGAAATAACAGAGAGCGAGGTGATTAAAATACATTTTTTGTATAGCTGGTGCACTGTTTTTATAATTTTAAGTAAAATAACTTTTTCATAATCTTCCGTTTTTAATACCTTCAACTTGCAATTTCCAGGAACAGTTCACAAAATTGATTAATAAACTCGACGTGATTCAGACATCAGCTTTGACAAGGAGTGAACTTGTTGAAAAAGTATATTTTTAACCTTATTTGATGCATTTTGGCTTTAGTAAAATAAGTTGAAAGTTGTAGCATTTAAAATATGAGGGAATGTTATAGTACAGTACGCGTTTTACTGTATTGATCAGTGCCCTGGCAGTGGAAATTTTTAAATGTTTGCTTTTAATGAATTTATTTCAGCTAAAAACATCGAAAGAACTTCGTTCTGCCTTGTGTGAAAAAGTAGTACAGCGTGATTCAGTGAAGAAGGTACTAGACGTTAAAGAGAAGGAACTGGAAGAAAGTAAACAAGATTTGCAGAAGCTAGAAACACAAAAACCGATTACTGAAACGAAATTGCAGGTCGTTATTCTAAGTTATTTTGTATACATTATAGGTCAATAAAAACATCAATTGGCTGGAAGATAATAAAGATTGATATATTTGTGCACAAAGATTTCTGATAATCATTCCGCACCAACACGGCAATTGACATTTTGCTACTCATTATAGATGAAGAAAAAAGAGCGATTTCTAATACAAAATGAAACAAAGAATAAGAAGGAAGAATTGTTGTACTTATTACGAGATGCCGAAGATGCTATAAAGGAAATAGGTAGTTGTTACTTATAGATAGGGAGTTCGGAAGTTTCATTATTTCTTAGTACTTTTGCCTTACTTTCCCAACATTATGATCATTCGTAAATTTTTAGAAACGATGAATAGGAAACTGAACGATGTTGCCGATAGTTCTGATGATTTAAAACACCATGAAAATGAGTTGTCAAAAATAGATACTGAAATTGGTATAAGCAACGGTAAAATGCGCAATTTGACGGAAGAAATTAACTGTTTAAATTCAAAAGTATGGATTTTGTATTAAAATTCTAATGCTCTGTTGGGATTAATATTTAGTTTAATGTCAATTAAAAATGTTTTTTCCCAGCAAGAGCGTAAACGTCGATTGGATGATCAACTTCGGAAGTTGGAATTACGAGAACGAATCAAAATTTTAAATGAAAGCTTGAGTGAAACAGAATGGCATGGCACAGCAATTCCAGAACTAAAGAAAGAATTGTGTTTACTTTCAGACCAAGTTAATGATTTGCAGTTGGTGATTGAGAATAGAAGAGGTACTAAATTAATAATGCGGCTCTGTTAGAAGCGCATGGGATGGGAACAGTAGTGTACAGTTTGCTGAATAAGCTACGGCCGGTGCTCTTAATTTTTATTTGAATTTTGTTTTTATCTTTGTGATTAGTTGTGGAAGTGATTTTGTATTTCCGGAGAAGTGAATGAACAGAAGAAACGGCTAGCGACTATGGAAAAAACTTTAGCATCATCTGAGTATGCACAATTCAAAGAGGAATTTAAAAAGGAAGTCGTCAAAAAATGTGTTATCAAAAGATTTATAGAGGTTCTTTACTTTCTCTGAGCAAGATTCGTTGTTATTATTTAGCTTACCAACTGTACACTGTTTAAAGTTCACCAATAAATTTGTTCGATTTACAGGATTTGGCGAATTATATACGAGCAGTGGATGAGTCTGTTGTGAAATTCCATGCTCAAAAAATGGAAGAAATCAACGAAGTGTTGAGTTCCTTGTGGGAACAAGTATATCACGGCAGCGACATCGAAACTATACAGATTAAGTAAAAGCTTCGAAGTTTTTTTATAGTATTGAGTTCATGTTACTGGTGCTTCAGTTTTTTATTTCGAAAATTACGTAAGGTTTTCAAGTTTAAAGTATTCTAATTGAAAACTTATATTTATCGGAATCTTTGATATTTTATATGAAATGAAGTCTTGTGCACAATTCCACTTACATATTCATCTTTCTTTTTGTTTGAAGGTCTGAAAGCGCTGGCGAAAATGAAAAAAAAAAGTCATATAATTATCGCGTGGTAATGCATGTCGGTGGTACTGAAATTGATATGCCAGGAAGATGTAGTGCTGGCCAAAAGGTATTGCTTTTTGTTTATTAGTTAACATTTGTTTTTACTTAATAATATACGTTAAAACAAAAAGAAATCAAGTGAAGCGGTTAAGGAACCAAAGTTACTGTTATACATTATTAAATACGCATATACATATACCTATTCAGATGCTTGCTTCGATACTGATACGAATTGCATTGTCAGATGTTTTCTGTGATAAATGTTCGATTATTGCGCTTGATGAACCAACCGCAAATTTAGATGTGCTGAAAGTAAGTAACTTCTGCCATCAAAAAGATATATGAAACGGAAAACTGGAACTTTTCAATATTTGATATGGTGTGCTATTTCCGAAATTATTAGTTATGCTCACAAAATGAATGTTGTTACTTTATTTTAGGTAGAGAATTTGGGTGACATGTTGGCGGATATTATTTCAGCGCGTTGTGCAAACAATGCTAAAATGTTTCAACTTATTGTCATAACACATGATAACCGTTTTGTGGAACATCTTCGGCAACTATGTCGGCCGGAATGGGTTTATTCAATCTCAAAAGATGATGCAGGTTAGTTTGTAAAATTTTGTATAACTGGTGTACTTTTAATACCAGGCAAGACTTTAAGTAGAAATAATCTGCAAAGAAATGGTTTCCATTTCAAATATATATATATATATATACATATATATATATATATATATATATATATATATATATATATATATATATATATATGTTGTTTGCATAATTGATAAAACAGAAAGTTTAATTTATATTTATAGGTTTATCACGAGTGAAACGTCATCGGAATTTAGAAGATGCAACTATGCGTGAAGGATGACGCAGTTCATTTTACTTGTTATTTGTTTATCACTAAGATGTAGCGTATCCAGAGATCATTGATTCTTTGTCCTGTACAGTTGTTTTAATTCGTTTTGTATCTGATTCTTCAGTGCTGATTGTTTCTGCGTTTTTCAAGTTCCTTATCCAATATAAACTTAAATTTTTTAGGTGGTCAAATTCTGACACACTAAATTTGAATAAATTATTCGAACTAACCTCGGACTTTCCTTAAATTATGCTATTGCTCATAAAATTTATTGGTCTTATATTTATTTC
This sequence comes from Litomosoides sigmodontis, assembly GCA_963070105.1. NCBI lineage: Eukaryota > Metazoa > Nematoda > Chromadorea > Rhabditida > Onchocercidae > Litomosoides > Litomosoides sigmodontis. Next base: position 5,380,010 of record OY718808.1, read on the forward strand.
TTCGGGAGTTTCGTTCTTCATGTATCGCGCTATTGACATTGGAAGAAATAATAGCATTTGCTATAATAAATATTACGAAGTAAATGTGATATAAGAGTTTCGTGACGAGCAAATTTGGTATTTTTTTGAGTCGAGATAAAAGCAGGGAGGAAATGATTTGTAAATGATTTTATTGAAGGCTCAGATTTGCAATATCTGGTTGGTGATGTCAAAAAAAACAAAGATGTTTCCAAATTCTGGTTCAAGTTTGCCCCGGATTAATTTACCTCAGCAAGGAGTTCGACATATTCTGGTTCCAGAAACGAGGTTTGGTTGCGTAAGTTCATCAGGTAGTGTTTGTGTATGTTTTAAAATCACATTTTAGAGAGATCTCGAAGTAATCGTTACAAATTTAGGTTAGTATAATAGTGCTCAATAAAATTGAAACGGTGTTTCAAATGTGAAGAGTAAATCCACCCCTAGGTATATTCAAATGTCGGTAATGGAATTTCGGAATACGTTTCAGGACTAACCAAAGTGACGAAATATATTGTCCTTCGTATACCACTGTTTGAATTTAGTAAATGTGCACTTACCTCTATAATTCTATTCGAACTTTAACTCTTGCGCTCTTTACATGCTTCTAATGATTACTTTCTACTTGAAAACAATTCAGTGTAGCATATCGTTTAACATCTCACTACTCACTGTACATCATGATGTTAAAGTAATTCATGAACTGTTCGTTACTAAGAGAAGCACCGTAGAGGAAATGAGGAATCTTCGAAGTCTATAGTCATTGTTTATTTTAAGGTGAAATACTCAAACAAAACTTACGAAGATGTAAATGATGCTTTTGGATTTTCTGAAATGAATTTGGTTGTTTCAGGCACAGTTAATGTGCTCTCTACAACAAGCGGTCAGCCAACAGTTCCTCCACTCATTGCTTCACATACTACATCAGCTAATCTGTTTACACTAAGGCCATTACTTCCCGTAGCTAATTCAGCAGAACAGGTACGAAATTTCGAGTGAAGATTCTTTCAATTTTTGAAAAAATTTCTGTAGAAATGTTTTTAGATATCGGATGTTCACTACCGAATGCGTCGAAATGCTATTGGTTGTCCGAGACCCTTGTTTTCTGATATGGGTAAGTAATGAACTTATAAACCAAGGCGGTTTGAATTCCTTTTAATGTATGCTTATAGTTAAGAATTTAATGAAAATATTGTATCGTTACTTAGAAAGGAACCAGTGGTCATCATCGGCAGTCGAAAGATCGCAAGTTGCAAGGCTGCAGGGAAGTAAGAACAGTCGATCACTACCCAGTTTGAGGGATATTTCTCGTGCGTCGACAATACAAGTCATTTTTATTGCTTTTAATTTCTGCAGTGCTCCCTGGGATCCTTCTGTGTTCTTTTTCATTGCTGCAACAATAAACTTACTCAAAAGAAAACTTCTTGCTCAATGGTTTTTCATCTCAGTTACTAACTTTTAAGAATTTGCAAGCACGAGAAGTTGGAACATCCGATGTTACTGTTTGCTCATCATTATCGGATTGTGGAATATCCGCTATGGAATCATTAAATGTCAGCGATGATGATTTAAAGTAAATGGTTATATCATTAGATTCTAAACTTTTGATAGATAAAAATTCCGTCTTGTGATTTGTTTTTTCCAAAATTTTACTAAAACTGTGTTGTTTTTAGCTATGAAGAGGAACATGGAGAACAGAAAAGCGATAATTGGAAAACAAAGAAGAGGCGACGCAGAAAGCGAAAACGTGAACGGTCTAGCAGTGGCGAAAGTGAATCGGAAGAAAGTAATCTTTATCATTCCCCTGAATTTTTTGACAAAAAAATTTAAGAGAGTATTAGGGAATTTTGGATCATACTGTTATGTTAAATGATCTGTGCGCAGAAGCTAGGAATTCCAGGAAACAGAATAAATGAAGGTAATTGTGATATGGCTAAATGTAGAACTTGAAAATGTATGCCGAAAACAAAAATGTATATGATAATTATGTGTAATGCGTATGTTTTTCAAATAGTCTAGGTAGAGACGTTCCTCGGTGGCAAAAGTTGACAAAAGAAGACTTTGTTGACACCATATTAAGCGATACTGATGATGACCTTGACGAAGTTGAACAGACTGTCGCAGTGAGTGGGTTCCATTCCCAGAGCATTCCTGACGAAAAATTTTATTACATTGTATGTCAGATGTTTTATGCTATTTGAAATCTTAAAAAGCTTGCTTCTTTCATTTTTACAAGATATATTCTTATAAATTATTTGAGTAGTTTGCTTCTAACTTCATGTTTACAGAACGATGTTGGTGACAGTTATGCAACCGAGGAACTGGAAAAGCTACAGAATAAATTCAGGAGAGAGATTATAGAAAAAATCGCAAAAGAAAAGGCAAATCAGCCAAAATGCGATCCCCCTGATATTCTTACATTTCACGACAACTGCAAATGTAAAACGTTTTTGTTACAGTTTTTATTTCCCTTTGTAAAAGCCATTGAGCGATTTGAATTGTTGTAAGTTTACTTGAGAGGCATATTTGTCTCGAAAATTTTTCGAAGATGTAAAGGAGATCTATCTAATTGCACTTTTAGGTGGTCATCATTCGGATACTGAGACCGAATCAGAAAGTTGTGACTCTGATGACTGCATCGATGAGAGTGATGAGAGAAGTGACAATGTCTCTGTTGACGAACAGACTGATAATAAGGACAAAATTAAGATGAGTGAATCCAAAAAACACAGCACTGTTGCCAAACGAGAGGTTAATTGAGTTTACAGTTTTCATAAATTTTCAGTAAGCATGATGATATTTCTTGGGCGAGAAGGACAGTATTTATTGCAGGTCTTTAGGAAACGTAACCATCCAGCTGTTCTTCACAGCGATGTTTGCTTTAACGAAATTGGTCAGATGAACGATGGACCAGAATGTCGCTGTTCGTGGGCAGCTAAGAAATCTGGTTTACGTCATAACAAATATGCTGGGGAGACTGTTATTGAGAAATGCAACTTCAATTCAAGGTTGGGTTATGATTCCAATGTGTTTGGTTGTCATATATGTCTTTATTTTTTCTTTGAATAAGAAAGGAATTATACTATCTGTAAACGGGAGTGAAGTTTTGATATTGCTGAAATGCTTAATGGTAATAACAATTGGAGGTCATTTACTTTTTTTTAGTAATTCACATCGTTTATGGCACTATATACTTTACACTGAACCTAATCCAAATACCGTTGTACGCCGTTCAACAAAAATAAAGTACCGTGAAAGGACTTATGAGCTGGAAGGCTTTTCTGTATTTTTTCATAAGTCGCTGCCACCGAATTTTCCTCAAACGCCACTGTCAAAATGGACAAATGAATACAATATTAAATTTATGGAGGAAAATATTCCAACGGTTATTTTTTGTTCATATATTTAATGGGTGACTAATTTTTATTCCTCCAATGATTTGGTTTTCCGAGTACTTTCTATTCTTAATTCTGCGCGAAGTTTCAAGCTGATATTCTGTTTGAAATGAAATGTTAAAGGTACTAGAGTGACCCGAATTTTTTTCGGTACATTGTTTATTTCTCGAAAGTTTTGCAGAATTTTACAATCGAAGATTTGGAATTGTTCCATCGTTATTTGTTTATCGACATTATGGAAATGTACGACTTAAAAAAATATCCTCTTGATAACACTGATGGTTGTCCTTACTACCATTGTATGCCGAGATTTGTTTGTAGTCTCTCAGGTCGTTGCTTTTTTCGTTCTCCGATTTTTTCGATTTTTTTGTAGTTATATGTTTAATGCTTATCTATTTGAAATTTGTAGTACAATTTTTGCAACAACGATTTTGAGCGACTGAATTTTTCAGACGGCGGAAAAGAGATACTGCCAATGTCTGTTGTTATGTCTTACCTTATTGAAAGCTATCATCGTCTGTTGACGGAATCAGAAGCTCAGGTTCTTAAGCAAGATGCTGATGCTTTCCGCGAGTTTGCTGAAAACGTACGTGGTTCCTTGGTAATGGACGCTAACAAGGTAAATCAATTGTTCTTATTATTTAATGGATATTTATTAAATAAAATAATGGCGTTCTGTTTTGTTGGGTATGTTTTGTAGATATATTTTATTTCACGGAAAAGTGTAAAATTTATAATTTTTCTCATGATCATTCTATGTCTGAGTTATCTTCTTTCAGAAGCCATCAACAATTCGGGTTGACCTTATTGACAGGCCTGATTTTTTGTCCAACAATTCGGACGATCTCTTCCCACTGATTACTCATTTTGGTGTGAGGCCTTCTTCTCACACTTACAGTTCTAATGCAGAGTGAGTGATTTCCTAGTAGTCGACATAGTCCAATTCATCTGTTTAAATTAGAATTTTTTTATGAGAAATCACATTTTTGTAAGCTTTATTACTTCAGGTACCAAAAAATGTCGAAGGAATACTTGCGGATGCGCAAAATTCTTGCAATGAAACCACGTGTAAGTGCAGAGGAACGGGGAAAGCTTGCGCAAAAGGCCTCACAATTGAAAGCACTGCGTAATGACAGGTAATTCTTTTCTGGGAACAATTTTTGTCATTTTTTTAATTTTACAATTTGTGTGTGCCTATTTTACGTTTCGTACATCTTAAAAGTTTATTAATTTCTTTCATTTTTCAGTCAGCTGAAACGTGATTTTGTTATGTCAGTGTCATCTCGCAACTTCTATAGTACAGGATTATTTCCTGATATTGTACAGGTAAATTTGCAGTGTGTTTGTTTGTTATCCAAATTAGTGTTTGTTAAAATATTCAGGTCGTAATGCTTTCAGCATGGCTTGTTCCTAATTCTTGCTTGCGCACATGTTCGCTTCCAATGGTCCCTACAAGTCTACGAGCAGGAACGTATTCATTATGTTTTCAAGGTTCACCTTTTTTTTCATATTTGCATAAATAATGTATTGCTTGTCTCATCTTTAATGTAAACAAGGAGAAAAAAAGTCTCATTTTTCATAGCTTGCAGAACCGTTCACTTTTGGAGCTAGCGTTAACCCATCCATCATATCGTACTAATTATGGTACCAATAGTGATCATGCTCGTAATACTCTTAACAACTGTGGTGTGCGTTCTTCTAAACAGCGAGTACATGATCGTTTGGTGCAACAGCAGTTAAGTGCCAAAAAACGAGGTATATGTATTCAATACCTTGAAAGCACCATAGCATTCTGTATGATATTGATAACCTACAAATCGAATTGTGGGTACGTTGTGTCGAGAATGAGCTTATTCTAGTTTAATTTTAGGGTTTCATACTTTAATGGAGATCATGTCGAAATTGGGTTCAAAAAAAGCGGAGCAGTCTCCACTGAATCATAATGAAAGGCTGGAGTTTTTGGGCGATGCGGTTATTGAATTTATTACCACTATTCATTTATTTTACATGTTCAGCGATCTCGATGAAGGCGGTTTGGCCACCTACCGTTCAACAATGGTTCAAAATAAAAATCTTGCAGTGCTCGCCAAGGTTTCTTGAATTTTCGAAGTTTTTTTTTTTAAAAAAAAAAGCAATAATGCTTCGCATATTGCTGGACACAAATTCGTTGCTGCCAAAAGCATACGTTTGAATCTCAGCGAGAAATTTTTTTAGAAGATAGGCTTGGACGAGTTCATGTTGTATGCTCATGGACCCGATTTATGTCACGAATCGGATCTTAGACATGCAATGGCAAATGCTTTTGAAGCAATGATGGCTGCAATTTATCTTGATGCTGGAATTGATGAGTGTGATAGGTTCGTTACTTTATTTTATAAGGCATTTCAGAATTTTTGCGAATTTGTTAAATTTCCTTTTAAGAATTTTTGGTTGCGCTATGTTTGGTGACTCTCAGGAATTACTTTCTGCATGGTTTGATTTGGACGACCATCCTTTAAAGGTAAGCCGAATTTATTTTTTAATTTAAAAATGTTCTTGGCAAGTGATTGCTTTACTCTTACGAAAGTTTGTATTTATTTAAAAAATATTTCTTTAAAAAGTATAAGCTGGAATATTTTTAAAAATATTTTCCTGAGTGGAAATAAAATAAGGATTCTTTCTCTCTGTTAATACTTTAGGTTTTCGGGATTTTTGAAGGGAGGTGACATTTTTTATTTTCTTTTTGTTGGAGATTTTCATCAGTTTTCTTGTGTTGTTGCTCATTTAAAACATCAGTTTTGATTTTCAGCGAGATAATCCAAATGGTGATCGTCATTTAATAAATGATGTACCAGCGCTTCAGTTACTGACAGAGTTGGAAAAAAGTATCGGAGTTACATTCAAACATATAAGAGTGCTTGCTAAAGCTTTCACTAGAAGAAATATTGGCTTCAACAACCTTACTCTGTGAGTACTTAATTTAATATTTTTTTGAAAAGGACAATTGAAATTTCAGAATCGAAATTTTTCTCGTAGAATTGGATTTCATGGAAATTCCATATAAGAATTGGTGTGTATCAATCAGATTTCGTAGAAATTTTGTGAAATTGTTTTAGAGGTCACAATCAACGTCTGGAATTTCTTGGAGATACTGTTCTACAGTTGATAACGACAGATTATCTTTATAAGCATTTTCCATACCATCATGAAGGCCATTTGTCAATATTGCGCACTTGTTTGGTTAGCAATAGAGTAAGTTACAATTAGTATTCCGGAATTTTCAATTTTTGTGTGCGTAAAGATTTTTTTAATACGACGAATAATTGCCGATTGTTTTGGTATTGATTAGGCTCGTATCTAATCTTGTTTTTGTTACTTTGCAAATGTTTGGTTATACATTGTGATGACACCATCATAAAAGTATCGTCATGTATACTTTCGCATGAAGAATTTTCCTGACGCCTGGAAGCATAAGTAATGCGACTGATATACTGAAATGTTGTGCATTATATCTACTTTATGAAGAAGACATTTTTAGACACAATCTGTGATTTGTGACGATATTGGTATGACGAAGTATTTGGTTACGCCGAAAGTTATGCAGAAGAGTGGAATGCCCGTATTGAGAGTGAAAGATAAGGCGGATCTTGTTGAAGGTATGTTGTTTTCATATGTGAATTATATGGATTTATTACCATTCTCATAATTGAATTGTGGTGATAATTGCTGAATAACATTCAGCTCAATAACGTCATCCATATTCATATTCATTCAATGTTCGAAAAATTTAAAAAGCTCTATTTTGTGGCAGTGCTGTTTGTCAACTAAAGCACTGTTTGGTATATTCCATCACTTATTATTTTTTATTTAGCATTTCTTGGTGCTCTTTACGTTGATCGTGGATTCGATTACTGCAAAGTTTTCTGTAGAATTTGCTTCTTCCCTCGTCTAAAAGTACTTTTCAATGCATTTTTATAAGTTTCATTAGAAATTAAGTTGATATCATCATTTAGCTGGTTTTTTTCTGCAAATATTGGAATGATTGTAGACAGCATTGATCAGTTTTTTTCCATTTACTTTATATTTGAGCTAAGAAAGGTGAAAGTTTTGCTAGCCATCCTTTTCAGTTTTTTATTATTGCTCAACATTGGAACGATCCGAAATCCCAGTTGCAGCAATGTTGTTTAACTTTGCGGCAAATGGATGGTGGCGAACCAGATATACCGGAATATAGGACAATAGCTATTGAGGGTCCGACTAATACAAGGATATATAAGGTTGCCGTCTATTTCAGGTAATGACATAGACTTAATTTCCATTCATGTGGTGATGCTTTTACAAATATGATTGTGCTTTTTAATTATTATGATACCGTGTCCTAAGTTCTTGTAAAGCAGGAGACTGCTGTCTGTGTTATTTAAAGACATTTGACAATGTCGCCCATTTTTGTGTGGTGTATCTGGTTTCATTCATTTATTTAGATTGTTAACATTTCTTGACACCGTTAATGTTGATGCCGTTTTTTCTAGTTGTAAATTCCTACTTTTTCCAGGTATTTCGAATTTCAACTGAGCTCTAACATAACTTTACCATTTAAAACAAAAGAACACTACAACCATTATATTCGTAGTATCATTTTTGAATTAATCTAACAGCTTGGTACGGATACCTCAGGCGTAACACGTTAAATTGTATTTCAGGAAGAAACGATTAGCTGTAGGATGCGGGCATACGATGCAATTAGCTCAAATGCGTGCTGCGGAAAATGCTTTGATCAAAAGATCTGATCTCTTTCCCTCCCTGAAAAATACGAAACACGGTGCAGTTAACAGCAGACGTGACAGTGGTCTAATCGCCAAAGTGTAGGTTTCGTTTCCCTCGTTTCCTTTTTGCTTTGCGTGCAGTATTTAAAATTTGAGAAAGGCTAATGTTATTTTATCATGGAACGGATCGAATTTTAGGTTAACTATTTCCAGCTCAATAGATATTTGTCAAAATAACCTGTGATAACAGTGATTTTTAATTATATAATTATTTTTAAGGAAATGCGAGTCAGCTGATCGAGCGAAGCAACGTACTATATTTGATTCAACACATATTTTTCAGCAAGATTCTGGATCATCACTTATTGATAGCAGTCAAACTTCTAGGCCACAGATCATTTCATTACTTGATCTTAAATTTGATGCCGATGGTTGTCTTATTTAGTTTCTTTATGGAGGCCTTGAAAACCTGATGAAGCAAATTACTGTTAACTTTTCATTTATTATTTGTGTATTGTAAAGATTCGATGATTTTTTTTGCATATTGTTTCATATTTTTTGTCAAAAAATTTTAAACTACGTATTTTCTTTTTAGCTGTTAGAGAAACTAAATGTTTTACACTTTCTGTTTTACACATATTTTTTTTGAACATATGGTTTGCTCATCCCTTGCTGCTTTCGTTGTATCTATTTTCTACTTCTAATTTTCATCTGCTTCTGGCTTATTAGCATGACATTTTATGAGATCATGAATGATTAAGATAAGAACCTTAAGCATATTCAAGCTTGAAGATAGGTTTTAAGGAGAGTGCTAATTTAGGGTCAAACAGACCCGGAAGAAAAGAATATTGTAGGAAGGATAAATATGGAAAATTCTTTTTAATGTTGAATAATATTGCATTTTTTCTGTCGAGACTACCTATGCTGTTTATATTGATTTGAGGAACAAAAATAATTTTTTTTTATACATTAATTTGCTGTTACTCAAGCGATTTCTACGATCGTGAGTAAAAAATACTTTAATTCGTGAAATCAAATGATTCAACCTAATATTAGTTGTTCGTTGGAGTCGAAATTGAAAAGTTTAAGTTCGCAAAAATATTGCCAGGCAATCAGCTACGACAAGGAAAACTGTATAAGCAAAATATAAGCAAATAATTTGCTGTGGCATTGGATTACTCGTTAACTTTTAAGTGTTTTGTCATTCGTGGCATGTAGGTTATTTTTAGTTTTCTACTTGAAATTTGTCAGGGAAGTGGTAGTCCTTTATTTAAAAGATATGAAAATTTCAAGCGGTTAATAATTTCGTTGAAAGTTATCTTTAGTAGTTTACTTTTGCTTTTTTTCAGTACGAATGCTTCGCAATATATTCCACATATAGCCTTAAGAATGTTCGTAGCAGCAAGAGCTCGGGCCGCTACATCGTATTTGTTTCTTATTTGTCTTAAACTGTAGAGTACCTGTTTCAATTCCACTTAATTCCAGTGTTTTATTGACTAATTAATGAAACATCATCGTTTAAAGTTCTTATTAAAGATATTTCCATTTTAGGCTGTGCAGAAAACGAATTACGGGGAGCATAAGAAAGCGAACTACTGTTGCAATTAATCAGGATGTTGGCGAAGCAGTTGGACCTTCGATGTTCATTGCAAATTCATTGGTGCTTCGATTTTTAAAAAGCAGCCCTTGTTTTAGAGAAGAATGTGTTTTTTTTTTAGTTTAGGCAAACGTTTAACCAAGAGTGTGTTACTAAGATATTTCTAGGAATCTAATGATTCAAAGCGACCACCAGATTCTTTGGATATATCGAGCCATTCTCAAATGAACTACATGGAGTCAAGCCTTTTCAAAAAACACGCTAGGCTCCTACAAATCGACCAACAGAAAAACGTTTACGACGTCATCGACAGGTATTATAAATTGAGACTGCAAGCTCATTCTTTCAAGTTTCATTGAATATGTGTGATGCAACTAAATAGGACATGTTACAGCGTTGAATTAAACCCTGTATCTTATTAGTAATCTCGAGACCTTTCTTTACAATATTTCCGTCCTATCGCATCAAAAATGTGTGTTCTGTTTTTTACATCTGCATTTTCTATCATTCATGGCTTTAATCTATCAGTATTGAATGGAACTACTTTGTGACGGAAGCACATATTGAGAAAGCAGTGAATGTGCTGAGTGATCTTAAATGCGATGTCAAGAAATTGGGTGATTCAGAACTTGCTCTTCTTATAAGTGCCGCAGGGCGTCGGTGTCAAATGTTATCTGCAGTACAAAGAAACGAATATATTAGTCGTTTACTTCATGTCCTTAAAATGAGAGGTTAGCTTATTCGATATTATTAAAATAAGCTTTGTATTATTACCATTTGAATATCGCAATGGGCAATGCTATAATTTTTCGACCTATTTTTTAGATTGTCTCGTAATTTTTTCGAAACTTTCATTGATCGAATACATGTTAATTTCAGTCAGAGATCAGAAATTCAAAATCAAAAATACATTTATATCTCGTTACGCAATTTATTAGTAGTTTAGATAAAAGGAAATGCTGAAGTTCAAAAGTTTTTCAACTATTATAAATCAAGATATTTGTAGGTGTTGTGCTATGGGTTACTGCTCGAAACGCCCTGCTTGCTGCTCAGATTGATAACCAGGTAGATGTTGGTGTAGTGGAAACATTGAGGCAGTTCGAATCAGATGGGCTTGTTCCCGATGCCCAGACATACGGTCAGCTATCGCGAATTTATGCGCGGAAGTCCGATTTAAAAGGAATAGTGTGAGAATTTCTTTTTGCTCGATAGTTCTTTTCCTTGTGTTTGTATTTCCATTTATCTTCGCTAAAAAATTTTGTTCCCTATTTGCCTATTTGTGGTTAGTTTTACTTCCTCCACTTAACAACTCTTAATTATAGCTACTTAAAACTATTTGACTGAGTCTCATGGCTTAAGATTCATAAGATTTGAGACTCCTATAATATCTCTCTGTTATTGGTTTGCTGATAATAGCAGTTCTTGTTCTTATATGTTCCAAGGAGATTTTTTTGTGTCTTGAAAAGTTGATTAATATCAGGAATGTTTTTTAAAAACAACTGCAATTTGATTTTCAGTGAAATAATTAACCATGTTAGAAATCTTGGAGTAGAACTTCCTGATCTACTACTTGAATCCATGGTTTATAGTTTGGCGATGTTAGGACAAGACGAGAAAGTCAAGGCAGTTATTAAAGTAAGCATTTTTCTCATAGCCTTATTTTTAGCTTTTGATAAGAGAGTAGCAAAAAGGTTCATTTCTTAAAGGTTCACTTTCAGCATGTTGCAAGTAATACGTCCTTGACAGACAGTTTGAAGATGGCTTGTACATTGGCAAAAGCAGAGCACTTTGACGGTGAAAATGTTTTAGAGGTTAGAAGTTGATAAATTTTATTGCATTTGTGATGTTCATCTATTTATATGCCATAACATTCAATATTGAAAAACCACCCTCATTACTCCCAGATATTTTTTTCAGTTTCTAGATGAAATTGCAAATGTAAATACTTTCATAGAGAAGCACCAGATTTCGATATATGAATTATTGTTCTGTCTTGCTAGAAAAGGGAACTTGGATGCAGTCGTAAAGGTATGTACATGTCGTTGCGTCGGAAACTGCTTTTTAACACTGGAAAATGTGGGTCAAACTTGCTTTTATTTTTCACGTAATCCTCGCTAAATTTTACTTTCACTTATAACTAGTTTAATTTTTAGCTAAGGAGAATTCTACCGTCCTTATCCGAAAGTATGGATGGACAATGTAAGTCGGTAATTTACAGTGGAGTCCGTAGATTTTTAAGTAAGGAGGAAGAGAATATTACGGCTGCTGCAATATTGCTAGATTTTATCCCAGATATTGAAAAGCGGTTTGTTCATTATGTTTATGTTTTTTTTAAAAAAAAAAATTTTTAATTTTTTTTACAATTTTGTAGGTCTTTACGTTTCTGTGATTAAGAAGAATTGGTAGATTGAAAGCTTAATATGTATTTGGCATTACACACTTGATTTTACGAGCTTGAGGAAGTTTTTTCCTAATCTGTTTGCTGAATCTTAAGAACTATATAATTAATTAATCTCACCTTATATTATATTGATTTTGGATTAATAGTTATCAAGCTTTAAAATTTTTATAGCTTTGTTTTTTAAGGTCAAAATTTCGATCTATCCTGAGGAGGCAATTTCTATCAGCTATTCAAAAGAAGGAGATTACGGAAGCTGTGAGAGTGTGCACAGTCTTCCAGAAATGCAGTATTGTGAAGTAAATACTTTTTTCATTTACACTTTCTCATTCAAGTTTTATATTTATAAATATCAAATTATTGCAGGCATCCACTTCGTATCTATTTGCACGATGTAGCTTTAAATAATCCCGAGAGCTTCCATGACATCTTTACAATTTACAAGCGAACCGATGATTTCGTAGCACTGCAAAATCGTCCCCACTTACGACTTCCAGTAGCAGCACTACATTTCACTGAGGTGATTTATCGAGATCTCTTTGCGAAAACAAAGTTTAATTAATAATATCTTTTTTGATTTATGGGGAATTATTGAATTCCGCTATCACTTAATAAGTTTTAAGACGCCATACAACATTTTTCATTTTTTATTGGAGCGTAGAGTTAAAGTTGCTGGTTATAGACTGTATTATTTTGGACTTCAGCATTCGTCTAACATTCAACTCATTAGTAGTATTTCTTGGTAAATTTTCTATTTCAAATTTTAATTTTTTTTCAGTTGATGAAGGCTAATACAAGAGTGAATAAAGTTGAACATTTGTTAGAGATTGCACGTTCTCTTGAGGGAACTGGAATTGCATCCTGTGGTAACAAATACCTTGCGAATGTGGAAAAGTTGTTTATTGTTCCGCTTTTGAAAGGTAATGTTTCTATAATTTATAATTGTCGTAATTTATAATTTGTAATTGTCAGCAGCACTGTAATTGTTTGCATTCAAATATCATTTTATGTCAGATTGCTTTCCTCGTTTTCCATAATGGAATAAATTTCGGTACTTTAGATATTTTATCACAATTTACAATTATGTCGAAATTATTAACTTTTTCATTTTTCTATTGAAATATACGGTTAACATTGTTGGTTATAAGAGTAATTGTTTTTAGTCAACTGTTTGAACGAACGTCATCTATCATGCTTATGCATTCGACAATATTATTTAGTAAACGGTAATGAAATTTATTAATTATCACTTTAAGATATGAACGTTTTCTCGGAGCTGATGAAAAAGATTGAAAACGAAAGCGCGCTACAAGGTTTCGTAGTTGACATTCTTATTACCCATCTACTGACAACGGGACAAACACAGCAACTCGAACTATTATTAGAGGGGTAAGTAGTTCACGTTGACTTATATAGCCTCATGCATACCAATGATTATTTGCTTATCGTCTTTAATGATGTTCTACATTCTATTTTTTTATCATTTTAAGGGCTTTGAAGAATTCTTCAGCGGGAAAGGCATTTCCTTGCCGAGAACTTAGAAATCGAATTGTCAACACATCAGTTTATAACAAAAGTCTTATTCCAGTTTGCTCTCTTTTGCGACTGCTTTTTCCATGTGAGTTCATTTCCTTGTTGCCATGCTTTTAATGCACTCTTTAGTTTTGTAAGTCTATTTCATCTAGTAATAATGGTTTTATATCTATCAACTTCAACTATTTCAGTACCCGGTGTTATCAATAATCATCAATATCAAAAGGGAGTGCAAATAATTAAAGCAGCCGTAGTTGCTGGTGATTTGAATAAAGTCAAAATGATGTGTGAATTATGGTCTGTTGATAAGCGAATTACTCTGCGGAAAATCGACAAAGACCATCTTTTACAAGCTCTTGATTGGAACGGCGAACCACCGAAGAAACAGTTTGTAGCTACCTTGTTAGAAATGGTAATGACACATTCGTAGCATCAAATTTTTTTTAGTTATTTATATAACATGTTTGACTAAAGTTGGTTTCATCATAGACTTTTTTCGTAAGGTTCAACAATGTTTAAAATCTGGATTTTTAGGAATCACCTCAAGGTGCAAAATTTCAAAAAAGTAAACAGTTCGCGGATGAGAAATTAAGTATGGTAGACAAGGTAGTCTTTTCTTTTTATTAATCTTCAAGGTGTTTTTGATTTGATGACTAATTTATTTATTGGAGGAATGATTTTCATTTAATAACTCGCCTACTTCAAATCAGTTTTTATATTTTCGTTGAGATATAAATGCTTTGAATTGCAGGTTGCAAAAAGTCGTGGTGTCAGGCAAAAGTCAACGGGAAAGGCAGAAGATGCGAATCGAAAGCGCATAGAAGTGGAATTGCAGAACGCGCTTGATTGTGATGATTTAAAAAAGGCAAACGAAATTTGGGTTGCGGGGTAACTTTTTTAGTTCGAATAGCTTTCACTTCATTTGCTTAATATAAATATCTTTTGATAATCAGTGTTTCACTACTAGTAGTTACATAGTAGGGAAATTTTGTATCTTGATTTTGCCTTTTTTAATCTTTATTCACTCCTAGTTTAATAAAATTCTCATTATTCTGAAGTAAAACTTGTTCTCATACAGGTCGGAGTTTGTATCTGCATCCAGCGGGTTATTATTGGCAGAGAAACTATATTTTTCAAAAATGATTGATCAATTCAAATCTGTTCTTTCGAAACTCAACGAACTTCATGAAGATCTCTCATATCACGTCCTTACTGCTGTTGGATTTTCTTGTTTTCTAGAATCGCAGTACTTCCATTGCAAGAATTGGCTTTTATAATAGTGATTTAGCAAAATAACTTCTAGAAACTTCGACTATTTCAAAACAACCGTTAAATTGTTTTACTCATGAATTATTATCTTGTTAATCTAATTATTAACCACGTTGAGCTGTGTTGCAATTCCTTTTTTTGCTGTTGCAGTATGACTCGTCGGATGCATCAGATGCACGAATGATGTTTCTAAATGAAATAAGCAAAGTACTGGATCTGCATTTAAATATTAAACAGGAGCTTTTATATAGCACACGAGTTAATGCATTCCATGAATTAATTAAAAAGTAAGCCTTTCGAAGTTATTTTGATTTATACAGCGTTCAAATTTTTAATGAAGGCATCATTATGAATATTTTGTTACCTTTCTTTTGCGCATAAGATTGAAATTGCAAGAAATGTTGTGACCAAATCTTGAAAAATGAATTTTTTCAGAGGTAATCTTGGTTACGCTCTTCGTTTGTTAAAAATAATCAGTGCTCAAAAAAATTCTGTATTTGGTCAGTTCGATTTGATGGGTGCGGCAATCGAAAGGGATGACACAACCATCATTTCTGAAGGTAATATTTTATTTTTTATGAGTATACGAAAATTTTTGTTTATCTCTTCTTTGTCATTATTTTTTTGCACCTTAAAATGGTGTTTAAATGTTAAGAAATGCTTTTTTTAAAGTTTTTTTTTAACTGTCTTCCAGTAATAAATTTGATTGCAACTTATCATGGCAAGGAATCATCCCTAGCCGACTTTTGTGTTACTTTATTGGAGCACAATAAAAAAGCGCATGCAATGAGATTGGTGAAAGTAAGCATTTGTTATTAAATAGGAAATATCTCGGTATTTCGTACTGTAAATTTGCTGTTACTAAGTTTTTTATATTTTTTGAGTAGAAATTGCAAAAAAATAGTTGCATCGAATTTATGAATTTATCTAAATATCTTGTCCTGACGTGTTTTTCAGGCTAGTGGTTTTCTACTTTCTGGTGCGAAGCTTAATTATTACATTGACCGAGAAATCGATTTAGATCGGGTTCGCTGTATATTTTTGTTATTTGTTTTTTAGAATTCAACTTTTTTTTTAAAGAAAATCTCATGCTGCATTTTTCCTCGAATGAAATATTGTAGGTGGAAGTTATCCTTGATTTATTCGAACTATGTTTTCCCAAAGGAAATCTGGAACAGCGTGATTTGGAAAACGCCATATGCAAGATAACTGCTTTCTACGGTAAATATATTTTTATATCCCAGCTCAAGCGAGCTGTTTTCTAGTCGAACTCGTTGGAGTACGCTTTTAATTCATCATTTGGATATTCCGATCCTTGAATGAATCACACATATTTACATTGCAGTGAAGCGGAAAAACGAAGCAATGATTAACTTAATTGAAAAGAGATTAGAAAATATTGGCATACGACTGACTGCGGAAATGAATTCATTATTGTTGAAATTGAAAAGACAGAATTTTGGTATCATCCATCATGAAAATGCACCAGTTTCATGACTTCATTTCAGCTGTATTTGGTTTTAAATGATTGAAATAGAGTTTTTTCAACAATTATGCCATTAGTTATCTAATGAAACTATAAGTGTTGACGACACATTAATATAATTTTTTCTGTTAGGAATTTACGAAAATTTTTTCAGATTATATGTGTCTCAATGATCTTATGTTATAATAGTTGGAAATGAAAATTTATCTGTTAAATTTTCTAGTCTAATTTGTTATTGCAATTCCTTTTAAATTGTTCTCCGTCGAAAACTTTTCATCCTTTACATGTTTGCATTCTATTGTTTTTATTTATAAATTTAAATGAATAAAGGATTAATTTCCAACTCAAAATTTAGAATAGAGAAAATGCTTCTTATGACATTTGGAAACAGTGTTTTTATTCCCTAGACGGGAACCATTTACTAGCTTATATAGCACGATTATTAAAATTTGCATCCTGCAAGTGATTTGAAAATGCA
Organism: Litomosoides sigmodontis; assembly: GCA_963070105.1. Taxonomy (NCBI): domain Eukaryota; kingdom Metazoa; phylum Nematoda; class Chromadorea; order Rhabditida; family Onchocercidae; genus Litomosoides; species Litomosoides sigmodontis. The sequence goes on from OY718808.1 coordinate 5,396,923, forward strand.
GAAAATCGTATAATGGCCTCTTGCACTATGTATTTTCTTGGATTTGAGGTAATTTAGACCATATTTGGAAGAAATGGTACCAGCATCGCTATAATGGCGCGAAACTTAGTGAGGGTCAACCAACTCTTAAAAATTTCAATCTCGTTTCGATGTTCGATTTTGACAAGTGTATGTTGTGCTTCGGAGATCCATTTGGGAAGGCCCGAGGGTTCTCAAACACTGCCAAGTGAAGTAACTCGAGCTCGATGGCGCAGACATAGTTGGGGCGTTGATGTGAGCAATTGCATTAATTCATTTCGGAGAACCTAAAAATTGTATTCGTGTTGCCTATAAAGGGCTCCTAATACAACTGTTAAATCTAAAGAAATTTTTTTTTTGCCAAACTAGATGATCACATCAAAACAGCATTTATTTATTGCCTTTATGGCCTTAGTATAGTGAACGCCAGGTTTTTTAAGCATTTTTTTTATTAGAGGTCGTTGCACATGCTTATGTTTCTAGTGCATTAGTGAATTTCAGCCTGTTCTGAAGTGTGAATTCAATGATCTTATGAAAGGAAGTCGTTCGTTTACTGCAGCCGAGATGCAAAAAGCCATAAAACATTTTGATGATATGTAAGTTTTTTCACTAGCAGGTGTTTTTTGTGCCTACGAATAAAAATTGTTGCAGCACGAGGAAAGGAAAAGTACCTGATTATATGGCTGTCAAGTTGGCATCAGTTGCAACGATTCATCTTGGCTGGGAGGAAGGCAAAAAAATTTTGGAGATGCATTATATGTCCCGTGGTGCGGAGTTAAGATTTGGTGTGTAATTTTCTGATAATTAAGTTTTGTGGGTTTTTTTTCATTTTTTTGAATCTGTTCTGCTATCAACAACTTTATTTCTAATCAGTTATAGTCATAATTACTCCTTTACATTAGGGAATAATTTTATAGTTTAGCTGGACAAGCCTCAATAATTGATGGACAAGTGGAAGGAGCCATACGTCGGATTTTTGATAATATTTTTGAGGATGCATATAAAGTAGCCCATCAGTTCTACTGTCGCCTTATTGATTTGAAGTTTTGCAAAGTAAAAGACTGTGTTTTGCGAATCTTCGTACAAGATTTACTTCAAAAGTAAGTTTCTGATTTCCTATATGTTTTGTAGCTTATATTTCTCACAGTGCAGTATTAAATGCAATTCATTGGTTTAAATATCCTCAATATACACGTATATGTGATATATAAGTAATCCTTTTGCTTAATTCACTCTTCTTGCGTTTTCAGTCATATTCCTTATTCCTTTCATCCATCTGTGAATCATTATCTTTCTTTTTCTTGTTTCCATTTAGTTCTTTACTGAATATCCGCTGATTACAAGTCATAATATTTGACCTTTCGATCTCTTCCTTCATTTTCTCCCCAAAACTTTTTTCTTATCCTTTCTTTTTGTTGGTTATAGCTACAGTTGTTTCCAACAATTCATTGGCTTTCGGTTTTTTCTCTTTGTTTTGCGGTGTTCCCTTGACCCCTGTGATTTATTTATGCTTTTCCATCATTTAACTGCTTGTTTACTGTTTAATTTCTCGAGAGTTTTCATTTAGACACAAAAAGAGCACTTTGGTGAATTATAATCATGCTATGTGAATAATGTCAGTATTCGCGTTCAGGTGTGCTTGAGGAAGCTATCAATCTTGTACTCTTAATTACCGAAAAGAACGAGAACTATTAACCTATTGATGATCATATCTGGAATTCGTTATCGGATTTTAAGTTGCAGATAGAATTTTGAACGGAAAGCATGGCTCATTATCGCTAACCGAATTGATGTATAGTACAACGTTAAGATTCATCAATGTATAATATTCCTGCCTTGTTGCTCAGTTCACTGCAGTAATGAAGTGCAGAAAATAGTGTTAAGCACTTTTTGCCGTGAAGGAATTCGTATCCTTCTTGAGCCTCCTGTGAAGAATAAGCTAAATTAATTGTAAGAATCTGTTTACTCATTATAGCAGTGCAACGACGAAAGTAATGTTGATAGTTGATAACGAACACTGCTTTATATAATTTGATCATTGCTTCTACATTTCTTAGTCCTGCATCTTTCCTTCGATATAAGTGTTGAAATTATATCTCACCATAAACTATTTACGCTGACTCCTAATTTTAGATTTTAGAAACTTCTGATTCTCAAGTCATGATTAAAATAGACCACCACTGCGTCATAATAGTAATAATTTCCAACTTTGAATGAATAGTTTAATAATGTTTCGATGCTTTATAATGGAAACAGTTAATAGCGAATTACAATAACACATTGAAGACTTAAATTTATATAAATGAACTCTCTAATGTATTCATGAGATTTACCTGATGGCCTCTAACGATAAGATCAACGTTCAGCTTTCCTTGAAATTCTTCTGTTGCTTGTTTCCCGAAAAGCTAAGCATTCTTCCATTTAATATTTTATAAGAAACAATTTTGTAATAATTATGATTTAATATCTCTCCTCAACGCTTCATTTGCTCTTATTATTTTCTTATAAGTTTAGTTTGTAAAAATACTATGGCACCTGTAAGACACCTCGTGGGGTTTGAGTGTATTTCCCGGAAAGGTTACCAGGATCGGTCCATATGAAATGAATCCAATATCGGTAACATCTGTTGGGCAAATTCGTTTGAATTGATTCCAGTTAAGAAGGTCCTCCGAAATTCCTCCATGTGCTACAAATATGTGTTTGCCAATCAGCGCTGCTAATGGCATTCAATTGAAGGCCTAAATTGTTCTGGATTCTTTTTTCCTTATACAGTATCTCCTTGAAGTGTTCGTAACACTCAGCATAGCAAGTGTCGTTCTTCACATTCAATGGGTAGGTGATCTATAGACCTCCAAGATGGTGATCTGATTATAGAGCGAACATTTGAATGTATCTAACTTAGTCACTAGATACTAGCTTGTCACGAAGAGTTTATCAGTTTATATGATAGACTCCGCAAATGCATATATTTTTTGATATACATTTTTTTGATATATATATATATATCAAAAAAATAGCGAGAGAGAAATGATCATAAAAAATGTGTTTCTCTCCTCAGCTCACCACCTGGCAAGTTTACGCTGGAAAGAAGTAACGTCGAATTTAGTCTTTGTCAGCGCGTTTTGATAAAGATAGAACTACCAACATGCCTTGATCACTTCCAAGTGCTTCAGGTGGAGAAATGTAGAAGGACTGGAGTTATGAACATAGCTTGTGTTTTAAATAACCACTTTCATTTAACGAGACTGCATACATTCCTTCTTGCTGTATCTTTCACGATTTCACGCCATTTATGCTTCGCTGCATTTTACTTTTGTTTGACTTTGAAATTTGGCGCTTCAAATGAAGTAACTGATGATTTCTGTTGTATTTTTATACAATACTAGAAAAGTTAAATGATATCAGTTTTCTTCAAATGCACTCCTAACTCCTGTTAATATATTTTGGAAGTTTTAAGTTTTTTTTTCAATCATCTTGACGACTCTCCCTTCTTTATCATTTGAAATTTCGAATGAAAAGTGAAAAGGTGAAAATATTGCAGGGATCGGGTGAAGGATGCGATTGAGGAATTTAATTATTTTTCCCATTACGGAAAGCATGGCTCATTATCGGGTACAGCATTTCAGGTGTTGCTGGCAGCTTTCAAAAAGGATAAGGAATTATTTCACAAAGGTTGCGGTTTTAATTCACACATTGTATACATTTATGTGTCTAGTGCCACAGGGTTGTTGGAAATGTGTTTTAAGTGAGAATTTTCATACATAATTATGAATTTCGTTTAAGCAATAGAAATCATCAATGGAAGTATAGAAAGTCGTCTGCAACAGATTTGCATTTTGGGTTGTGTGTTTCTCACTGAAGGATTTCATATACAGTTTGTGGACTTCCTAAGGGTATCTTATTCAAGTTTCATTCGAAATCTAGTCCAATTTGTCATCTTATTCATTTTTTATTTTGAAATGACCCTTATCGAAATGAAATGATTTTCCATTTACTCTTCAGAAACACAGTTATAGTATATCAACGGAAGACGTCGACTTCATATGTAGTTTGGCCCGCAAATGTAAACAGGTTGGTGAAGAATCTGTTATTCCTTGCTTTTTTTCTTTTCTAACAAATCCTCCTCATTTTTATTGCCTAGCACCACCCTAAGGTATTTATGAGCTAATTGTGTTTCAGTCTTCTGAAAGAGAAAAATTACAGAAATGCCAAGTTGAACATTTGTTTTACGGCTTAATGTCAGCATGTTCGCTTTTCAGCCTGCTATTTTGGATTCGTTTGTGAGCGCTCACGAATTATTCAAATTGACTGATAGGTCGAGAGCTCAAATATATGGAAGTCTAGTCGAAATTCATGGTACACTTCCTTTTCGTTTACTATAAAATTCTCTGCATCCAATCCAATCAGAATCGTAATTCTGTGGTTTTTCAGGGAAAGCCAACAACTTGACGGGGTTGCTGAAAGTGTGGGAACAGGTAGTAGCAGAGAAGAACTTGAATAACTTCCGAATTGTGATCCTGAAACTTGGCCACTTCTATAGATGTAATAATTTCGCAATTCCCACTGATATGCAGTATTACCTGAGGCAGTATAGAGAGTAGTCAGTTAATAAAGCTAGCAGTTGCAAATTACTTTTACAATCAGTGGAGCAACCCTGAACACACCTGAATAACAAAAGCCGCCTGTATAGGTATGGCTGACGTCAAGCTGAATGCAGCCTACTGGGAGCAGACAAACACCGTACTCCCATCATGGAGGAGACGGAATGAATGGATGAGATCTGCACGTACACCATCCTCTCACCCCTCCCACGCCATCCCTACAGCCTCAGTACCCTTCGCTGCTGTCAGTTCATTCCCACCCTTCTTCAGTCGTCTATCCTCACGGAGAAGTGTTGTACCATATCTCAAATGTCTCTTGCCCTCTTCGTGTAATCCATGAATTTCTCCATCTACGTTCACAGCACATTGGCAATATGCGTGAACGGTGTAGTGTGGTGTGACTCGCGCAGCGTGCGTTAGTTCATTCCTGCCGATGCCGTATGCTAGATTAGCACGTGTTAACAAGTAGTCTGCGCTGCGTGTGTCAGATTTTTGAAATTTGCGGTCAGTTTCATTTTACTTTTATTACACTTATTGCAAGCATTAGTATCGCGACCATTGTTAACAATTAGAGCTCTAAGATAAGTGCGCAATAACGTAAAGTGGAACCAAATAGAAAGCTGGAAATCGCCGACAATTCGAAATATAACGTTACTGGAATGGGTGCTAGAAGTATGATGGCAAACTGTGTAAGTCAAAACTTGTGTCATTTTCTTGTTTTCTCATATAAAAATATTGAAAATGAAGTTGAATATTGAAGTATATTGAGAAAATTATTGAAAGTGGGAACTAACCTGCCTTTCCTGCAAACGTGGGAACTAAACGCAATCATTTTATCGCTTGAATTTTACGAGATGAATAATGCGGAACTACTGTTTTACTTGAATTTCACCAAATCTAAGTTGGAATAAGCTATTTCTCTAAGCTCATGTATAGAGACAGTCAGACTCCCAATCCACACTAATGCTGACGGCATCAGCATTGCACTGAATTCAGCTCTGTCCATTTCAGTTTTCGGTTTACACATAATGCTGCTTTCAGACTTTAGCAGAAGTCATCCTTAGTGCATATTAAAAAAAAAGAGCAATTAATATGAATTTTTGTTTGTTACAAAGTTGATGAACTTGAAGGACGGAAGTGGCAGCTTCTGATACTCTTGATGTTTCTCCTCTTAGGTTCATTCTTGGGGTATGTCGCCCTGCAATAGACGAAACATACGTCGAGTCTGAATTAGAATTCAGATTAGTTCGAAAATTTAATCATGATCTTGAAGAGCAATGAATTGCCGGATAACGAATTAAAAGAAGGAGCTAAGTTTTCATCCGATATTTGTATTGGATTGCGCATATCTATACCTGATAGAATATTCCAGTTAATGTTCAGTTATCTTTCAGGTAATTTTTTGTTTCTCTGAATAACTATACACATTTTTGTATCCTAATGCACTTTCGTACCCACGCAGCAAGTCTTCCGCATGCCGTACTTTTAGTCTGGATGAAGGTTGTAATGAAACTTGCCTAGCGTTCAAATAAAAAGTATCATTGTATTTGAAATTTTAGTGGATGAACTAAATAGCGTCAGTCTCACATGTCACGCTCTTCATAATGCAGTTTGCAAGTATGTCGCAATTGATGCGCCAAAAAGATTTACACAGGAAGTAACGGAAAATGAAAGCATGTTGGGCAAGGCCCGAAGCAACAGTCATGCTTGGGGTGTTTCTTTAATTCGTTGTAAAGTAAGCTAACAGGTGATAAAAAAGAAACCTATTTTTTAAATTGTAAACTACAGTACGCCTGTTTGACTTTATCTTCGAAGAAGCCATATGATAAATTTAAATAATATTTTAACCGTCTAGCTTTGATACCACACATTGTATTAGTTGAAACGCTCTTTCATAGCTGTATTTTCTGCATCTTTTCGGTTTTGAAAGGACTTCTTTCTTTTTCAAACTTCCTTGCTAATATCGATATTTCGAAAATCTGTTCCCAGAATATCGATTCCCATTTTATAATAATTCTTTGTTTTTATCATTTAGTCCTTTTCCATGAAATTAAGTGCTAATTATTAGTACACATACCTAGTCAGATGAACTTCAGAAAGAACCTCTGAGTTTTAGGGGCCTTGTTGAAGATGTGTACAATTTTTTGGCCTGCGCGACGAAGAAGAACGTTTATGAGTCACTTTTATTTGAAGGTCTGCTGCTGCTCTTTCCAAGTACCTAACTATTTCTTTTGAATGTTAAGAATTTTAACTTAATTGGGTTGAAGTTACTGCGCAGTGTTTTTTATTTTCAGAATAAATCAGTTTACGACTATGCAGTATGGGGGCAATGCTTTTTGGGAGTAAGAATTTTATATTCCTATAATATATAATGGCTGAACAGTTTTTATGTTTTTAAGGCGACTTTTTATAAATTTTGATGGTTTTTTCATTTCGCTTCCACTTACAGTTCTGTTCGAATTGGAGTCATAAGGCTTGTAGCGATTTTTTGAACTCCGTTATACGTTTTACTGATTCAGCGCGAATGCTTAGTGCTGTGATATCCAGCAAAGTTGGCAAAAACCATCAACTTGAAATGGAAGTAAATTATGCTTCTATTCTTTTTAACTTTTATTCTTTCTTGCTGACAGCTGTAGTTTTATTCACTCCAAATAACTGAACATTTTCAAATCTACATAAATTTTTTTATAACTCTTACACAATGCTAGTTTATTTTTATCGCGACAATGTATACGAAATATTTCGAGGTACGACGACGCTTTCATGGTTTCTTCATTGATCAGTTTGCAAGGTCAGAATCAGAACAGGGATTTTGGCTTTCCGCACTTCTGCGCACTCAAAAAAGTATTGCAGAACAGGGGCGATTGTTCTTGCTCCTATTTGGTCCTGTAAAATATGTTCACGGTGAAGGTTTGTCATAGACTAAATTCAAATTAGTTCATCGAATCGTAAAGAGTAAAAAATAATTAGCGTTGAAGCGAGGCAAGAAGAGAAGCCTTTTCATTGCTCCATGAACTATTGGGTTAAGAATTTTCACAACAATACTGGACGTCATTTTGCTGTGATGGTGAAGTTGTAGAATTAAACTTTGGATTTAATCGAATCGAGCTCTGTCGTACTCAAAACTTGATTCTAATTAAAACTGATTTTATTCGTTTTAAAGGCAGCACATTAGAATATAAAAAATTCATTCAGAGCAAATTGATTGGTGTTTAATGTCGGAGGAAATTTTTACCAAAAGTCGATGTGTCCAAATTTTGAAACCACTGTCATCAAATCTTTATTGCCTTTTGAAAACAGCAATGCTGAAATCGAAGTTTTCCTGGAGCAATTCTGAAGTTTTTATGCTAATGGAAGAAATAATAAGTACGTACCAATATATGGATTTTCTAGACTGTCGTTTTAAATAATTTAGGTAAAGAATTTTTAAGAATTCAAAAGTGAGTTATGTCCAAACAATAATTTTGTTTTAATTTGCTACCAATATTCTTCCAGATGTACCTCAAGTCTGGCTTCTCCAAAATTTCGCAAGCTTCCTCCTGCTACAACCGAAATTAATTCAGATTGCCCTACATTATAGAATATGTTATGGGCAATGCAAAGAAGCTGCCCATGTATTTCATGCCATGAAAATGGTACAAACTTTAAATCTCTCACTGGAGAATGATCAGAATTGTGATCGAATTACTCTAGCATTTTTTCTCTTTTATCGAGCCGTCAAATATCTTAGTATTATCAAGTTGCTGTTGTGTGTATTTGGAAACGAAAGATCTTCAAAGTTATTCTCATTCATCACGAACAAAAGTGTTAAATTCAAGAAAAACTTCAGGTGTATTATCGATGGGGATATGGGATTGTGGAATGTTTGTTGGCACCTTTGCTAGAAACATTCCAATCGTTAAGTTTTCCGCTACGTCGACAATTCCTTGCTGAAATAATTTTGACGCAATCACAATTACTGGATGGATATCTTCAACGCCTTCCATGTTACTGTTTCGTAATTTCTTTTGCTCTCTGAAGTGCCAACTGATAATTTAGTTTTTAATATGTTTTCACCTTCATGAATTTTTGAGTGTTGTAGGAGCTAGTCTAAATTACTAAGTATAAATGAATCGTAATATGTTACTGTGTTACATTGTTCTTGTTGGACATTTATTAATTATCTTAGTGTTTTTTTCATTTTTCAATTTATGAAAGCTTTAAATTTATAAAATTGTTTGTATTCAGTTAACCGTCTGCAGTTTCTTGATGAAGTGACGGCAAGCAGTGCTATTTTGCCTCTTCTATCGATGCTTGCCACGGATATTTAATTCAGCTCGATATTTTTATCCTGATTTGGCTTAGCTCTTCGAATAGCGAAGTTTGGTGAAATTAGCTGGTCCTCACCATTGCTAAAATTGGTTCTATTCATTTATCTTTATTGTAACCATACATAATGTTCGAATATTATATTTTTTCCCAATTTTTGGAAATTTTTTAATTTTGTGCGCGTATAAAAGTTATCGTTTGCGTTCTCATTATCTTTTTGCAGCAATGGGACTTTGTTAAGTACCGTTTACTTCTTAATATCTGATTGTGTGACATTTGCTTGAAAATTTCAATTATTTTTCCACCGGAAGAAATCGGGTTTAAAAAAAAGGCAGTCAGTAGCACCCTATTTTTTGCTTTAAAGTATAAAGTTCTTCAAATTATTATTATTCTTGCAATTGATTTAAAGGACATATGCATAACATTTTCAAAACAAATACTGCTATAATTTGTACATTGTATATATAAATTACGCAGGATTTGACAACAGAACAAAAATTAATCATGCAGTACTTGCGTGGATAACGCAAACCAAACAGTGGAAGAGTCTGAAAATTCTTTTTCTGATTTCAATAGATAGCGTTAGATTTTAGTAAATGCCGACTAGATGTTTTTTAAAACAAAAGTAATAAAAGTACAATCAGCACAGGCCACTCACTGTTCGTAAGTTTAAAAGTAGAAGTATCAGTGTGAAATTAGGATTATTCACTGACATTTAATACACCGTGTTATTCATTAATCAAGGTTTAGGTTGATTATAGTTTTCTATGACAGAATAGATTTTCAAACGATTTTTAGCCATTCCTTCAAAATCTAAAAAGGAACTCGTGTGAGTTTAGTATGTCTGTGAAAACATCGGCTTAAATGATGCTAGGACTAATTGCGACACTTACTGGTTTCCAGCTAGACCAAAAGCAGGTAATAATTCTGTATCATTCTGTTAAGATCTTGAAAATCTGTTTGGGATAGCGCATCCCAACTGGAGAAATAATACAGAGTTGCTTAACCAAGCGGTAGTTAGCCTTGCCGATGAGCTAAAAATAAATAAGCTTTTTAAATCGAAATCATTTCATGACTGATTTTTTTATTTTCTCAATTAATGAGTACTAGTAATTGAGTCATGAGCATTTCAAGATGTTCCTCTCACAGAAACTTCGTAGGTCGGAGGAAGTGTTTTAAACAACGTTTTGCGGTAGAGTATTACTCGGTGTTGTTGGCGAAGTTTGTATCAGAAATATAATGCGGAAACATTTGTATCGTTTCATCAATTCAAAGCAATGTCTTGTGCAGAACAGCTCTTCATTATCCCGAAAAGCACATAAGCCAAAGTAACAGATTAGTTTTTAATAATAGTGAACTTATAAACTTGATGTTTGCATTCAAGACTCGAAGATGCAGGAGTGCAGCATCTCATTGCGAAATCGGTTTAATATTCCTAAATTGTGTTGACGGGGGATTTCATGCTTTCCACCCAATAAATAAGCGGTGTTCTAAAAGATTCAGGAAGTCACCCGATTCAGGTAATCACCTCTAATCAACCAAAGTGGACGGACAGCATGAATTATTGTCGTTCTTGTCTGCTTTTATTTCCTACAAAATACCCTGAATTATTAAAAAAAAAAAAAAAAACTGGTTGCTTAGTAAACATAAGTCCTTTTGTTGTTGAATTTCTGGTAGTGAAATAAACATTTATTAAACTGAAGTAATTTTTACAAAAAGGTCAAAAAATATTTGAAAGCGAGACTGCAACTGGAAAATGTTTTTATTTTGTTTCAATCATTTCCGCCTATTCTGTCGCACAACTTATTTAAGGCTTATCAAAATTTGCATATTTAAGTGCTAGAATGAAAATTGTTTTAATTTTGCAAATTTTCTAGATGCCGTCATTCGTAACATAAAAACCACTTTTGCCCTGTTCAATTAGTTTTTCCTTAACTGCAGCAGCTGGAAGTGTTGGCGTTACGTCAGCCGTAAGCTGTAGAATGTGAGCATACTGTGTTCGTTTACGGCTTCACGTTTACGTCTCAGGCTCCATGTTCCACGTTTACGGCTTTATTTATGTTTTCTAATGAAAAGCTTAGACTTTCTGAGTTCTCTTTTAAAGCAATTTCAGACAAAATAGAAATTTCAGAGTTGATACAAAGAAAACAGAGCATATATCAGGTTGAAATAATGACGTAAGTGATGTACTTTTTTTTAATCAGAGATTAAAAAATTAAATTTGACAAACATACGAATTTTGAAATCAAGCAGTGAGAAATTGAAACTCTAGAGCCTTAGGTCATACTGTGCTGTATCTGATTTTCGGCTACTTTTTTATTCGATCTTTATAGGTTTCAAAAGAAAAATTTTTATATATTAGTTTCGACTATTAGAACAAAATACTGAAAAAAAGGAAAGCAACATTCTGTGTTCTTTCATTCATTAGGATAATCCCGTCCTCGCACTGATCAGCTAACAAATTCATTTGAAAAGAACATAAGAAAAAACGACATACAGTGGTTGTAGGGTCGTTCATATGAAAAGAAAATAAATTTCAAGGATTTATTACTAATATTCTTTTCAGTTCCGTAATGGGCGAAACGGTAAGCAATAATTTTTGGTATTTCTTTTTCTTCAATGGACAGTAATTCTTTTTAGTATATCTATGCATGCATGTTCGAAGGGAAAATTTGAAAATGAAAGAACCGTGGATGCTGTCTTTGCCAAGAATACTGCTAGTACAGGTTACTTGTAGACTATGGGAGATGTGGATGTTTCAATGTACGACATATCGATGTATGGTACGGATAAGAAGAACTTAACTAGAAAGGAACGAATGAAGCGACGTGCTAGGAAAATGATCAAGGCAGGCCTCAAAGAGGACGAGTAAATATACTTTTTGTTCATTCCAGTAAACAGCTTCTGGCAAAAGGACGGAGTCCTCAAAAAGGAAAGGAACTGTTTTCAGATGTTTTTGTTGTTCTTTGGAAGGTTCACCAACAACAGCTTGCATAATTATCGCCAGCGTAATTTTCCTCCTCGTTGTCTGTTTGATCATGTTTGCAATAATGAGTGCTGGCGTCGATTTTGAGGCAACGTTTACGGAACCTGGCATGAAACTTTGAAGCGAATAACACATCTACAACGATTCAAATACACCCACAAAATGCGCTTGTATTTCACGATGCTCTAGGAAATGAAGCCTAAATATCATCAGTTATTCGAACTGGGACTACTGTATTTCCTAAATTCGTTTATTTTCTACGAGCAATCCTTCTTGATAACATCTGAAGATTTGAAATATGCAAAACCTTTTATCATTTCACATCTACATTCCAAGATATTTCAACTTTTGTTTATTCCCTATCCCACTGTGCTCCCGTAGTTAGAAAGTGTAACGCATCGATCGGTATCAGGCGAGGGCCTTCAGCGAATAATTTCACGTTTCCTAAATATTTTTCTACATAATTCTCAGTCCCCGCCTTCAACGTTTTTAAATGATTCAATTATAATCAGTCTTTCTCCAAAGATTTGCAAAGCAAGCAATGTTCTCCTTTCATATTTGTTTCATTTTCAAACAGCTTAACTCATTGAAACTTAATTCTCAATTCTTCTTACCGAACACAGTCAACCTGTCACTAAATCAGTGAAAGGATGTAATGTGCAACTCTCACATTTTTCTATCAAATCCCTTCATTGAATAATCAGGATTCGCCACACATTCACGTGGTCGATATTTCACAAGTTTCTTACTTCACAAGTTTAGTTTAGAAAAAATTCCCTATTTCAATAGGTTGTGTTGTGTGGATGTTATTTCATCAAAAAATCAAGTTTTAGGTTTCTTTTTTTCTTGACATATTTATACACAGTAGTTCTATAGTATTGCTGACGTTTTTCATCACTAATACACCACACTAAAAGATCTGCCGTTTACATGAACCAGTGTGCACCACTACCTTCAATTTCTTTCATGAATCTAAATCAGCACGTCAAGTAAGTAATTTACCCCATTTAACCTTCAAAGACCTAACGCATCCAAAGCTTTTCTAAAGGATTTATCGTAAAAAAAGTGACCTGAAATACTGAACATCCTATTCAATATCAACACACGTGGTTCTGCTCATGCAAATTGCAATCGAACAGCAGATAATTGTTGCCCTGGAAACTTTTGCACCGCACTGAACGAGTAGGATAAGGTTGCTCGATTTGCGTCACATCGAAATGCACTGCCAAAATGTAAATGTTTGTGGGAAGCAGTTCTTAACACACCAGTCGGTAATCAATCAATGGGCCAGAAATTCAAGGTTTAACTGCACCTTGAAACGAACCCCTATAATACAGAAAAGTTTGCAAGTAGCAAAGTCGCAGAAAAGGCACGTATTTCCTTATCCGTCATGTAGTCACGAAACCACAAGAACAGATGATGCCATTGGTGATTATTACTTATCTCCTATTATTTCCTTTCCTTATTTTAAATTATTGATGAGATGAAGCAGTAAGCTCACTTCGTGTTGGCGTGTTAGCTGATTAAAACATACGCTATACGAGTTGTGAAATTTCTTGGTCTGATAACGTTACAAGCCAATTGTCAGATATTACGTCAGCTAGTGATAACACTGATAAGACTCTACTCAATTGGATACAAAAATATTCTGATGAAATCCAGTTGGATAGAGGAAAGCAGCACAACAACAGGGAGTTGTGTAAAGGAAGAGCTGATTACAGCCACGCATTGATTACTATCAACTTGTGAATTGGTCACGGATAATTCAACCGTTCAGGACAAATTGAGCAAGGCAGTAGGAGAGAGAGAGAGAGAGAGAGAGAGAGAAGGGGAGAGAGGGTTAGTGCAAAAACCTTACCTTCCCATTTGTCAGAAGTGGAAGATTGGAAGTTCCACTGACATGCTGCTGTTTTTCTCTCTAAACCAGCATCTCTTCTTCACGGAATGCTTGGCAAAGCGTATGCAATCACTAGCTACCTCCTTCATTCCTTCAGTCTTTTCAACCATCGCAATATCATAAATTTTAATTTTTTAATGAGAGTCTCTTCAGTTGATATGGTTTTTGCCGAGTAGTGAAAGGAAGTTGTGCGATAAGGAGGGAACGGGAGAGAGATACCCTAACGCTTTCGTTATCAATCAGTACCACTTCATTAACCTGGATTCCTCAGGTCTGAAGTGGAGAAATGGGTTGAGAGACAGTACAGTTCCCCTATTTCAGGAATACGACTGTGCTGTGTTACTGAAGTAATCGTTTACTGAGACAGCACTTTATGGCAGCAATAATTAATCAGTCTCCCTATCACCAGGTAATAGCAGTGATAATGTGTTTGCCAGGTTACTGACAGGTTTATCTCTTTTGTAATAACTGCCAAGTTTTAATTCATTTCTGTCTTAAGATATGGTTCAAATTTGGCTTTTTTGTCATATTTGTTACGATTTTCTTTTGTTTTTCTTCTTGCAGTTGGTGGAGGAGCAGAGAACCTATTATTTTACGGGGATTACTGCTAAGCTTGACCATCGACGGAAGCAGCTGCTAAACCTTAAGCGCCTCCTGATTGAAGAGGGCGATGTTCTTACCAAAGCTGTGTACAACGATCTTAAACGAGTAAGCCTTTGAAATGTGATGTATTTAAGCTTATTTAAAGGAAGATAATTGCATGTGCTGTTTTTCTTCTGAATACCAGATTTTCCTCGTAATGCGTGTTTGTTTGAAGCTTTTTTTGGTGTTCTATCATTTGCAAAGATATTTCCCTCATCATGAGATCAGCATATAACAGAACCATTCCAAATGCTAAAGGATACTAACGAAGCTGAAAAGGTGTGCTGTACTCAGATCTTTGTGTTCCACACTGCCCAGTCTACTATAAGAGGCTTTGAAATCCATCTTTTGTATTTCTGAGCTTTTTCAGTCATCAAAAGTAACACACAGCATGGAATTGAGTCCAGTGTTCGTTGAGATTGATTATATGCTAAATAATTTGAAAGAATGGAGTTCACCTGAACCAGTAAGTTATAAATTTCGAAAAAGGCATATTCAGGACAAAGGCTGCTTTAGAAGTAGTGTGGCGGTTGCTAGATTTTTGCACAGCTCTTTTGTGAGAGAAAAGTTATAAAAACTTTCAGGTTAAGAAAACTTTGCTGTCACTTCTAGATACTGTAGCCATTGTCAAGGAACCATTGGGTGTGGTCCTTATCATTGCTCCGTGGAACTATCCGTTGGGCCTCGTTTTACTACCTCTGGTTGCAGCGATAGCTGCTGGTGAGTTGTTGAGATTGTCTTAAGTCTTGCATTTTCTTGCAAATTATTGTTTTCCTTGCCTCGGAGTGCTGAATTGAATATAAGCGTGTTAGAGGAGAAATTTTACTTGATTATTCAACGTGCTTCTATTTCTGCGCTTGTGTATTCTTGTTTAGGGGAGTTGGATTCCGAAATTTGCATTACCAATGCTCTTCTACTTGTTCTTACAAATTTTAGGTAACACGGTAATTGTGAAACCATCCGAATATGCACCATTTACTTCCGCAGCTTTACATGATATTTTTTCACACTTTTTTGATTCGGTGAGCTTCTTAAATTTGGAAAAATCCCATGTGTTTTTTAAATTCTAATATCAATTTTAATGCAGTAAATAACAAATAATAATTCTTTCCTTATTATGAAGTACTAGTGTAGTAATGTTTTTAAATTTCGTAATTTTACACTTGAATGAAGGAAAGTTGCAGCGGTTTTTGGCATTTGTGAACGGTGGCATTGCTCAAACAACGGATCTCTTAAAGGAGAAGTTTGATCATATTTTATATACAGGAAATTCACTTGTTGCTAAGGTTATTATGACAGCAGCTGCGCAGAATCTTACACCAGTCACACTTGAATTGGGTGGAAAAAGGTTTTTAGGACTTCTGTTAATTCAACCCTTCCGCGTGAATTTTACGACGGAAATCAGTGTATCTGCATAAATATTTTCTGCTAAAAGTGTTAGCTTATTACTATTTCAAAGGGAAGGTAATGTATGACGTTTCATTCATTTAGGTCTTAACTTCAGGGATCTGGACGACTTGATTTGAAAAAGTAGCTTTTTTCGTCGAAGGTCTGCTTATTAAGCTTTCATTTCTTTCCTGATGTAGTTCTTTGTGATTGGCAAGGGTAATCATTCTGTGGGAAAATTGTGGTATTAATGAATTGGAGAAAAAAAAGGTATTTTTGAAAAGCGAGCAGATTGCAGAAGAAAGGGCAGATTATCTGGACTTGCAAAAGACTTCTGCATCAAATTGACTGTGTGTGGAACTCTCGTCTTTTTTGTTTTTTTAGTCCAGTGTTTTTATATTTTTCAGCCCAGCAATTGTGGAAAGTGATGCAGATTTGGAAGTAAGCTCACGACGTATCGTCTGGGGAAAATGGACCAATTGCGGACAAACCTGTATTGCACCGGATTATGTTCTCGTTACGGAACAACTGAAAACAACACTAGTAAATGCATTCATCCAACGATTAAAGGAGTTTTATGGTTCAGAGCCCGAAAAAAGTGACGATTACAGTCGAATCATCAATGAGAAGCACTTTGAGTGTGTTGTTGAAACCATCCTTGCTTTAACAAAATTTCTCCAAAAAATTTAATTCATATCGCTGTATGTATTTTCATTATTATTTTGTTTGCTCATTATTTTTTAAATATTCGATTGCTTTTTTAGCAGATTATCCAGTTTACTTGCACGTAGCAGTGGACAAATTTTGTACAAAGGCGGCGAGCTTAATCGTTGTGACTTATTTATTCCGCCAATCATAATTGCTGTTTCCGCGGATGATGTATTAATGGAAGATGAAGTAAAAATTTTTTCCGCTTTTCTTCCCCTGCCTTTAGAATGGCTTTTCCATACTAGTATTTTATTAAGTAAATTTTTGATACTGAAATACTTTAGATATTTGGACCCATCTTGCCGATTGTTACAGCCAATAGTTTCGATGAGGCAATTAACTTTGTTCGATCCAGGGAAAAGCCACTTGCTGTCTATCTTTTTACTAAGTCTGAAAAGAAAGTGCAGCAGTTATATGCAGAGACTTCAAGCGGCTCTGTAACTGTAAATGACGTTACATTTCAATTTATCAGTAAGTTCTGCTGAATGCATGATCCGCTAATCTCAAGAAACACGAGAAAAGATTTCAAGCTGTTTATACCGAAAAAAGATTTCAAACTGTTAAACAAAAACTGTTTATATTCACCTTACAGTTGATACGCTTCCATTTGGTGGTGTAGGCCAAAGTGGCATGGGCAGATATCGCGGAAAATTTGGTTTTGACACATTCAGTAACCACAAGGCCCTGTTAATAAGGGGTTTTTTTGGTGATGCTTTATTTGCGTAAGTTTTTGCAAGTAATTTTTTCTGCAAAGAGGAAAGTTTTCCGTGTGGTTTTCCCCTGTAAATATGATATTCTAAAGTCTTTATAAGAATTCTAGAATTAAAACAGTCATAAATATTTAATATTACACGTTAACAAATTATCAGTTATAGACATTGTAAAATATTTGCCATAATTTTAGCATGCGATATCCACCATTTACGGACAAAAAATTCAAATATCTTAAACTGCTGATAGAACAGAGACATGAATTACCGAGTTCGCTTCCCAGTTGGCTTATTCGTATTTCATTTCTCGTTGCTGGTGTTGTCGTTGGTGCTGGCTTACAGGTTTATCATTCATTATAACTTTTATTAGGATTAGATGTTTGTGGTATAAACTGATTTCTCTACGATATCTTAATACTTAGTTGCAGGCTTATAATTAAATTCATTATAATAGCTCCATTATTATGTAATTAGTTTGAGTGTAATTATTTTAAATTTTTCAAAGATGTCTTTTTCTTAGGTGCCTTATGATCGTTAATTCATCTAAACTTTTGTTGCAACATGGTAAACATGAGCTTCGCTGAAGAACTGTATCCGAATAGTCAGCAAACTTTATTACACAGATTTGAATATTAATTTTTTCAGCGCTATGGAATTTCCAGTATGAATGTTGGATCCTCCTGAACATATGGTGAAATAATTTGAGAAATATTTTTGAGGTTAGCAAATTTGTAGATTCTCTTATTCCAGGATTCGGCAGTTGCATTCCTATCTTTATAAGTTGAGCCTTTCTGATGTGATAATACTTGTTTATATGCACCACTTCAAATGTATTGCTATGGGAATAAAGGTTTCGCTGTTATCGAAAGTTTTTCACTCACTGTTTCCATTAATATAAATTGAATTTCATAGTTTCGAAATGAGTAAGTTTTAGAATGATTCAAGTTTTGAGAATTCCTAATCGTCGCAGTGTTTTTTGAGATAGCGAAATGAATTCGGTATGCTGAAAGTAATTTTTATTGGGTGGAATTAATTGACATGCATTATTTCTAACCACTGTAAGGACGTCAAGGTTGACAATGTATGTTACCTGGTGGCTAGTGCATAGTGCTCCAGGAGGCAAAATGAGGAGAATAGGGAAGGAAAGGGTCAGTTGGGTCGAGCGATGGGTGGTGTGGAACGCAGTGGTACTGATATCACCGGTCAATAAGTGTTGCTCTCACCCGATCAGCTTCAGTTACGATGCTTGTCTCATTGTCGTCTTCTCTGTTTTCCCTCCAGAAATGTCTATTGTCAAGTACCATATTACACAGCCTTTCTTCGTTCACCCAGACTCCCTTTTTCACTGGTCATTGGTTACTGTGATCCTTCGACACTGCTAGCTTTTCCCATTTTGCATATTTGGTGCAACCTTGTGAAAATAGCTCCATTTCCCTCCCTGTGGTCGAATTATTTAGGAAGGTTCCAGAAAGCTAACAGTGAGAATTCATCTGAACTGTAAAAATTTCCAAGACTAATTTAAGCATTTACATCTTGCCTGGCGATCACATCGAAGCGTAATCCATAGATGGTCATCGGTGCTTCAAAAGAAATTTTAGGCTTAGAGACTCTAAAGTCAGCAGTCTAGTTTGGCCATTATCGTTATCAGTCATATCAGTTTAATTTTTGCGAGAAAGATACAAGGGAAGCGAATTGTCGAGGAAAGCGCTCACACCTTCTCCGTCATCCATTTCCACTCATCGATTTGAAGGCAAAAGGCTCCGATATGTTATGTCTCTGTCCTTAAGTGAGCAAGTCTCTTCACTCCAATTTTATGCTATTTATTAAATAATTGTCATGCCATAGAGTGATAAGTTACTGACTGTTTCACGTTCCGTTCTCTATCTTAGATTGATGTCAATAATTAGCATAATGGAACACCGTTCCGTTTATTTCTATTATCCCTACAATTTCACTTCTTTATATTCATTACTGGTCCCTCACATTGCTAATTGTAATCTATGCTGTGACTGTCGCCTATCGGTAAGTTATCTGTTCTCTGTTCTCCGTATATACATATGTCAAATTAAAATTCATATTTTCTTCCTTCTTAGGTTACGATCATCAGTGAGTATGAAAATAACCTTTCTCTTCGAAGTTAGTTGATAATGATCGAATTAGTAATGGTAATATTTAGAGTACCAATAACTGCGCTCCAACAATAATATAACTATAATCAATGCTTTTTTTGTTAGTATTTTTTTCAAGTGTTTCGTGACATCTTTCATCGTGAATTTTTTTGGTTTGTGAAAGAAGTGGAAAATTTGACCTGTGACATAATTAAAAGTGAGTACGGAGAGGAGGTCCTCCTAAGGTCATTGAAATTTAAGCTATTAGGGTGAGGTAACAATTGTTGTGTAAGAGGGCGAACAGTTATGGATGGAAAAGAGAAGTGACAAAGGGAGAATGATCATAGGACTTGATCGGTTAAGCGTTTGAAAAATCATGTCCGTAGAGAAACGCTGACAATTTTTGCTTCTTTTTTGAAAATGGCGCCAAAAGTTTTTCATATTTCTCGTCATGCACTGCTGAGTGACCATTCAATGGATTTTCGAAGATTTTCGAGTCTCCGAAAGATTTTAAGGTTGGATAATAGGAGTAATACTATAACTGAGCTCGTGGGTTGCCTGAAGTTCGAGAATCCTAATCGTGATGACGAGAATCGTGATGAATTTCTGGCCCATTGATTGATTACCGACTGGTGTGTTAAGAACTGCTTCCCACAAACATTTACATTTTGGCAGTGCATTTCGATGTGGCGCAAATCGAGCAACCTTATCCTACTCGTTCAGTGCGGTGCAAAAGTTTCCAGGGCAAAAATTATCTGCTGTTCGATTGCAATTTGCATGAGCAGAACCACGTGTGTTGATATTGAATAGGATGTTCAGTATTTCGGGTCACTTTTTTTACGATAAATCCTTTAGAATTAACACTGAATGATCACTTATTATTACTACCGTTGTTCTTTATCACTGTTATTTTTGTTGTTGTTGTTACTAATTGTTGTAGAAATGATAATAACGTAACAGCAGTTGTACTTTCATTCGATGCTCTATTAGAATGCATGAATTTCTCTAGCCCATTTCTAGTCCACTATCTAGTCCAGTTTATTTTTCTAAAGTACTTATCTGTTTTTTATTCTTACCGCACTATGCTAAAATCCAAAAGCACTCATCCTATGTTGTGTTAAAATTGTAATTTGTAGTTGCAGGGACCAATCTTGGAAATGACGCTCGATGAGGATCAAGGGAACTGGAATAAGGTAAAGCTTTCGGTTTTCTTCCATAAGGAACATGCATTTCGTTCATTTGGGTAAGTTTAGTTGAAAATGTTGCATTATTTAGTTAATGGTGCAGAAAATGGGGCTAATTTATAAGACATCATCTTTCCTCCTAAATAAGTGTGAAGGCGTAAGTTTTTAAAGATAATGTTGAGAACAATAAGTAATGGACAATATTTAAAATGCTGCAGGAAAATACCCCATTAAATGACGACAAAGCAATGTATTTGCAAATTTCACAAAATTTCATGCATGAAGGGAGACAAGAAGTTACTCGACAAGTGCTCGCTGAACTTAAGATAAAGAGTTTGGATGAAGACGATGAAAGCGATGAGAGCGGTGAAGGAGAAGTTCGTATTTTGAAGTAATTTGAATAAAGTGTAGTGTTCGATATTTGTCCTTGTTGGTTCGTTGTCATAATTGTCATTTAAAAACTTCAACGATCGTTGGCAACTTTTATATTTACACTGTAATTTACACATACGAATGGAATTCTTTTTAAATACTTAATAAAATTAGTGTTAAAACAAAAGGCAAATGTCGGTATAAGACATTCAATGAAATATATTATTTATATAAACACAACGACTTCTACTTCATTCAAAATATGCTGCTGTGATCTTTGTTATTGTATTTCACGAATTGGGCTTCTCTTCATCTTCATTGATTATAATATCGGCAGACAAAATAATAAGATACAATTGAGACGATCTCTTAAATTTGGGCTGTTAAACCGTTATTTAGCAAGCGATAACATCATGAGTTCTGATGACACTCATACTTTTGATAATTTGAATGATAAGTCATTTATTAAAAAAGCGTCATTTGACTTTATTTTTAAGGATAATAAATGGCAGCAAAATTCAGATACCAACAATCCATCATCATTTCCATCCCAGCGGAGCGGTTATTTTTGGCAAGTGTTTCGATTTTCCTTGCAGAACGTTTTCTGGTATGAATCAAATATTACGTCCACTAACATAGGTGCGATGTCTCCAAATAGTTGTTGAGTTAAATTAGGTGAAGTTCCACACACGAAGGCTTACCAAGGCCGGGTTTTTTCTTTTGGCATTGATATTAACATGTTGCTTCGAATTTCATTTTATATTTGAACATTTTTTCATGGACCAATTAGTCAGTGAAAGTTTGCAAGACAAATACTTTTCTTAGTTAAAAGCAATTGGAATAATGGAATGTGTTCTATTCATTTTGTCCAATTGGGTAATATTCTTTTCTTATCAAATACGTTTTTAGCGATCTTCAAACTAATGACGAAGCAGTCAACAATGAATCAAGAAAAGAGCAAACTAAAATGGTTATTCTGGATGAATCCTCCGCTGACAACATATCAAGTAAAGGTTGTTTGATCTCCATCTTATATTCTGATAATCATAAAGCAGCTGTAAAATTTGGTCCTCGAATTTTTGCGAAATAGCATTTTTAGATTCAGAAAATATTTGAAAACTGCAAATCAAACACTTTTCAATAAATGCCAACACACATGATGTTTAAAATCACAGGTGAGGAATCAGTGAAATATTTTTGCTCTGATGAAGACTGGAAGTTTGATGAAGAGACGTCGCCACAATCTATCCGATCAAAATGGAAAGTACTGCAACAGTACAGAAGATCCACGCGTAGCAGCGAATTTTATGGTTAGTTATGGAATTGACTGACAAAATACAAACAGCTTTTTAATTCTTTATGAATAATTGCTGAATGACACTTTTTCCAATTGTTACGAATAATATTGGGGATGTCGAAAAAAGATTTGGTAGGAATAAGCAGTGATAAGTAAAAATCTTATGAATTACATGATAAACTTTAAAAATGACTTAAGAGAATGATCCTAGTAAAGGCGTTGTGATTTTTTTTTAATCAACAGAGATGTAGTCAGTTTTTAAAACAGTTTTATTTTCATGTATTTCAGAAAACCAAGAAACTGCAATAAATAGAGATAACGAAGATCTGGAAGAGTTCATAACACCCCCACTGTGTGCTATTCCGGGAGTCGAATTGGAAAATAAATCGGAAGAACATAACCCTGTAAGTGTGGTGTATTCTTTTTCCAAATTTGTAAAATCAAGCTTGTTAACTTATCGTTGTTCTTTCACAGTTCACTTTGCATTGCAGCAAATCACGTTACCGAAGACTTCACTATCATCAGGATTATCTCATGAGATTCAGAGCAAACAATTTTTGGGATAGAGTTGCCTTCAGTGGTCATTGAAGATTTATCGAATAATTCTAAGGGTTAACATAATGTTTCTAGGAGTTCCATCATCGACGATTTCATTCCTCACAAATATTAATGTTTATTATTTTGATCTATTTCATAGTTGTAGTTCTTATTTAGTGCTTATGGTTGTTTGTGGTGGGAATAAATAGAAATTTGGGAAATGTGGCGAAAACGTTTGTCATGCTTATCCCTATTCAACATATACCTTGGTAGTATTAAATTTTCGATGCTACAATGGTATATCCCTCACATCCTGAGCACAGACATATGTTTAAAATCTTTGAAAAAACTCAAGATGAAACTCCCTTAAGCCTGCCGCTTAATATACTGCTAGATACTAATGCGATGAGTCTTACTCTGATATTTAAAATTTTCATGATATTTTTTTCCTGCTTACTACTTTTTTAAGTATAGCTTCTTTCAATTTTCCTGCAGAAATACTGTGTGTGTAAAATCTAAATTATTATTTTTCATAGTTAACATTAGCATATACAGTGATATGATTTTACTGAATGTATTTTGAAACTTGCTACCGGGTTTAATTTATATTTCATTCGATAAATGACTCATTTATTGTCATTAGAATCTAAGCTCGACTTTATGTTTGTAAATTTCATTTTCAAACTTCGAACTGCAGTTGTCCTTGCTTATACACGTTCTGTATGCAATTTTAAAATGTATGCTCTTAGTGTCAAAATAACTAATTAAATAATGTATTGTCAGCTACTTGATTCAGCCTTTCCGTTGAACTTTTCAATGGATATTTCATGTTCTCGAAAGCTTCAGGTAACCGAGAAGCTGTTGCACATATTAAGCGACTTTACAAAATCGAATTTGCGTAGTCCTTAAATGTTAGACTATATGTTTGGAAAAATCCACATGAAAGATTTGAATTCACCTTCCTTATAGCATCTTGCTATAGAAATTATTCGTAGTGCAAGTGAAGAGTTTATTTTTTTAAATCAAATTTACTTAATAAAACTTTATTTATGTTTCCGACACTTTTAGGATGTATGTTTAATTCAATTCTAAGGATCGAAGTGCAAGCGAAGGAATCTTTTGCTAGTTTTGATTAAATTCATCCAAGCTGAACTAACTTATTTGATTAGTTTCATTATGGTATGTATACTCCTGGATATCCACAAAAATTAAAAGGCTACGTGCCCTCACTCATAGCCATATCGTTAAAACACGAAGAGAAATATGAAAAAATCGTCGATGGATGGAATTATCCATGACAGTTTTTGTTGTATGATATTGCATGGAAATACTAATTGTAAGTGGTGGTATTTCCATCCATCCACATTTATTTATTTATGGGATTGGAAAAGTGGACTTTGTCAGAAGAAGAAAAAGAAGTTTGGAATATTCGGTGACATTACACTTGAGAAGAGAAAGAAAAGGGAGATGAAGAAATCGTGAAATCCGTGATTTAAAAAAGACATTAACTGACTCCGGGAAGTGCTGAGTAGCAGTGGTTGCGAATGTTTTGTTGTTATTGCTGAATGGTTTTTTTTTGAAATAGGAAGGGTATCCTAAAATTAGTTCCTTGTTTTTTTCAGCCCATTCGAAGATGACTTTTGCATAGTTTTGATTTTAGTTTTTCTAGTTTATTGATGTTGAATTGTGTAGAATTATTTTATGATGGTTTTTAGTGCACTGGATGATTCTCCATTGTTCCAGTAGCAAGCAGTTAAAATGAACGCTCATCCTTTTTGCTCTGAGCATGATTTTGATTTAGAATTTTTAACTTTCAACTCTCCAAATTGACCTTCTGTTTCGATAATTTTAGCACTGAACTGTATTATTTCGTTCGTGGGTTTCCTTGATTAGAAAGTAACAGATCTGATTATAGTCAAGGTGAGGGAAGATCTCCGTGCTGTCAGCAAAAGAATGAAATCTTTCATCTTAAAGATTACCTATGCTGCTGCAATAACTCTTCGAGTTTCATTGCATTTTATTGCTGAACATTCTGATATGTTTATTGATTACATTTGCGCCTTTACAGCTTTGCAACTTTTCTAGATGCCATGCACAGAGGATGCTTTCTTTACTTTCTCCTATCACATATCTTCTGATATGATAAGGCGTCTTGGTCGATAGGCATCAAAGAAAATGAGGTTAATTTCTTATTTCATCATAGTTTTTTTTCTCATCAAATTAGAAATTCCTGAGAAGACGCTGAAAAAAATTAAAAAATTGCAAATGTAAAACGACTGAGAAATAGCTTAGTGGTTCTTAGCATGATGAATAGTTTAAATTCTCTATTTGTTTTAAAATTTAAGAAAGAAATTTGCAGTTTTGCGAGAAGGCCAAAGGTCAGTGGGTTGTTTGCAAAATGGGAAAACAATTAAGAATCGTCACATTCCATTCATTTCGTCTCCATGTGCGTGCATGAAAGGGAGCAACATTTACTTATCTCATCAACACTCTTCAAAAAAGGGAAGGAGGACAGCGGACTATCAATTTAGTGATGTGTGTTAAAACTGAAACCGGATCTTCAATCCTGTCTTTACATCACAGCGTTAGATCATTTTCCGCATTCTTGTTGTTTTATCCACCGCTCATTCAGCTTCAGCTTTGAATTGAGCCGATCATTTCAATTTTCTGAGTGCTGTCTAAAGACGTTTGAATCAATTAAATTCCTTCCCAGCGTGTTGAAATTGCATTCCAAGACGCTTACGCTGAAGTGTAGTTCAAGTCCTTGCTAGTTCCTTTCTCTCATAATTTCTCCACTTTTGAGAACTATTTTAGGGCTATATGCTTTTATGCTAGCATTTACTGTACGTACTGGTTGCCTTAATTCGAGATATTTCACAAAAACTAAATGTTTTTAAGTTTGAAATGAATTGAATCTAATCGCTGATGAAATTTCTACAGATTTTTTTTTAAGAATGAAAAGGCAATTAGTCGTATTCCTAAGATAGTAAAATTATCAATAGGTGAAGCTATGTTTTTTCAAATTTTGTGATGTGCGGAGTTTTCGTAATGGTTGCCAGACGTTAGTGTCTATCAAGAAATGAGCTTGGTCGTTAAATGCACGGTCGCTGAATACACGAAGGGGACAGAAAATGAAGTTGACCTTTTCAATAAGAAATTTCATTATCGGACCACACCCGCTTTATGTTAAATTTCGGAAATAGTTTCTTTTTAACTAATGGTACTAGTAAAATATTGATTTTCTCTAATGAACGATGGGAAGATGGCATTTCTTAACTTCACATTATGCTACAAACTGCCTTCTCAATTTTCATTTACTTACAGCAGTGTCATTACAGTGTCACATTTCCCTCTATGCGATCGTTTTGATTTTTCGATCATTTTGAAGATGACGTGAAGGTGGAAATTCCGTTTAGGCTATTTCTGTCAAATTATTCCGTTGCTTTATTGAGCCTTTCAATCTCATTGAATCTCAATTAAATGATACTGACGTGCTTACGGTATAATAAAAATTTTCTGTAAAAGATTGTCACGAATTTATTGCAAATATGTTCTGTGCAACGTTAGTACTTCAGTTTTTTAGGTTTTCAAAAATGCTTAGCTTTTAGTTGATACGGTTAAATCTACTGAGTCAGTCTTTATCACGACTGATTATAATTTCGAGGGAAGATTGGTCTGCAAATTGGTTCAAGTTATTTTCATACATTTAAAACGGATCAGTTCACTATTGGCGAAAGCGGAAATATGATTTCTGGGGTGGTGACGAATATGAACAGATGGCTTTCAGTTTATAATTAAGTGGTAAGCATCTTAAGTATTGTGCTCCATGTTTAAATTTACTTCCAGTTCTATTTTGAAATTCCATCGCCAAATCATTATGAATATCTCATGCTAAAATTCTTGTTGTTTAAAAGTGGAAATTATTAAATAAATCATAAATCAGCAGTAGAATACTTAGAACGATATATCTAATGATTTTCACTTCAAACAACATTGATTCATTGTTTTCTGTTCTGTTGATATAACTTGAGAAATTATTTGAGAATTTAATTTCATTCAGTAGTATTTCAGTTAGCAGTGACTAGAAGTATAACTGAAATTAAGCATGAAATATTGAGGGTGGAAAGGATATCAGTGAATGATAATGAAGTATGTATGCCACTTTAATTGTTAAACTTGCGGTGAAATTTCCTTCAAGATATGCTCTCCTTCGTTTTGTTCCGATGTTTTACTCAATAATTCCTTTTGTCCAAGTGAAGAGTGTCTGGCTTACTGTAAAATAAGATTGCCCTTCTGACCTAATGAGAAGGTAGATAAGAGAGAGAACTACTGAATACTGGAAAAGGTTTTCCTACAGGTTTTGTCAGCAGAAAGAGAAAGGGAGATGGAAGAGGCCATTCATACTTAATTTAGAAATTAATGGTGATAGAGCTTCAGATTCCCATTTCATCTACCGATGTCAAGTTACGGAAGAAGAAATTATCTAAACAAAAATTTAGAAAGAAATGCATGAATCATTAATAATGCGTTATTCGATGGCATTTTCATCGGGAAAGGTTCTCTTTACTTCATTGTATTAACTTATTTAAGAGAGTGCATGTTGCAAATATTATTTCCTTTACGAAAAAGAAGGAAAAGCTCTTCAGCGGTGAATCGGAGAGGTTGAAGAAATGCCTGCGACAGAACTTTTTTTGAAAAATACAAGTAGTTTGTTTCGGGCATTCATGCTTACTCCTAAACCTCTCAATGCTAAGAATTCCAGCAAAAGCATAAAGAAAGCAATTATATCATAAAACGAAGAAGGAATCGTCGTAATGCTCGCGTTTAAATTATCCGGAGAAATTGTCCTTTGAGATGTAATGATCGTTCGTTAGCTATAAAATCTAGCGTTCTCATTTCGTTTCGAACATAGGCAGTCTAATAAGGCGGAGAAGTCCTTTTAAGGACAGATCCTCTTTCCTCCACCTACAATCATCCTTATTTCTCATGTCTATCAAACTCTCCCCAAACACTACTGACAATATTTCGCATTTCCGAACGCTAACTGACTGCAGAACATGAATTAAAATTTTTTTTCAACAGTGAACGAAATGAAGCAATCGCAAGAGAGAGAGGGAAAGAGAGCTAGCATAATTTTGCTAGAAAGCTATAATCTAACAACTAGAGAGCCAAGAAAAGGACACATTTGCGCTTATTTGATAAAATTTGTCAGAAATATATGAAATATAATATATGAAAAACGTCAGTGTACTCGTTTGACCCCATTTGCTCCTCCTCGACGCTGCAGCAACACAGAGAGACTTTCCTATTTTGAAAAGTTGTTGAGGTGTACCGAAAAGGAAAAAGTGTGCGGGGGCTGGGGGAGGAGGAAAAAATTGTGTGCTTAGATTCTACAGGATGTTCAGGTGAGAGGGTGTTGTAGGAAGAGGGACAGGTGAACATTAGTACAATTCTTTAGGCGGTGATTCACCTCTTTCCTCATTGACTGCTCATTTTTTCTTCTATTTCTGAACTTCTTGGATGAAAGCGTAGCAAACTAATAGATATTTATGTAAGGAGTGGCTAGAGGTGCTTGGAATGGAAGGAAGGTAAACAAAGCAGTGACGTCAAGACGGAAAACGAGATTTTTACATTTTTCAAAGAGTTCGTAATTCAGACAGAGACTTGCCACCGTTTTATGTGAGTGATGCCTGCGTGTGGAAATTGCTAACTTTCTTTGATGAGTCTTGGAAATTTTTCACCAATAAGTAAATGATTTAGTGCTTTGTTTAACACTCACAAACTTATTTGAAGTGTAACTCATTCGCTGATTAACTTAGTGAAAGATGCTAGCATTATCCAGCAATATTCTCTTAAGATCGAATTTCATCCCAGACGAAGGGATGGTGAAGTACGTTTTGAGATATAGATAGCCTGACGGAAACTTTCTTTACATTCTCTCATTTTAAGTACATGTTGCGGTAACTGTTTGATCTTGCCATTTCTTGCTTGAATTAGGTAGCAAAAGTTTTTCGCGCGTTACTGAGACAAGGTAGAGCCCGAAATGTAGCAGGCAGCTACATAGACATTGAAGGGAATTTTTTAAGGGAGCAGTTTATAAGCTTTCTCTTGTCATTGCCTTCGAGAGCAGAGCTGTTATGCGACACAGCCGGCCTGCTAGTTTAATCCAACGAGCTACAAATAGAGCCTTTCAGGTGGGTGTGGTACAGATTGTGGGAACACTCAGATTTCCGACTTGCAGCTTTTTCGGAAAAACTGGACCTCTTTCGTGGTTATCCATTTTTTCACCGCTGCACGAATAATATTTCTCTTTGTATTATATGAATGTTTAGCAGATCATTGCGCTATTGCTCAGGTAAGCTAGGATTGTGTGATTCTATTCGCAAGTTACTCTAACCGGTTATTCATTTCTTAATTCCAGAATTTTAATTTTTTTTTTCTTAGCTAGCCAAAATGCACCAATCTCCGGATAAGTCATTAATGTCGTGCATTCTCCCGCAATTTAATAGAAATTCACAAAACAATCACTTGATGACCGAGCACAGGGGTTAAGTGGCTGAAGAAGAAGTGAAGAGTGGACGCCTGTTCTTATTACTCTTTTAAGTGATGTGGAAATGAAGGTGGAAAGTTTGGTGGACTGTCAAGAAGTTTTGGTGCTCTGTGCAAAAGCTACGAGCCGGATGTGGACATTGAGAATATAGTGAAATTGAGAGGAAAATTTATTTGACGTAGATGGCATGCGAAGACTCCTTAAATGATATTATTGCAGCTTCACTGCATGATTAATGCAGAAAACGGAACTGGCTTCAACCTCAGGTTCGATCCCGGTACCAGTAATACCTATAAGAGTGGATGCTCACTGCTTAATTTCCTCAATCGTATTTCCATTCACACTGCAACGATACCTGCTGATAGCACTGCTGTTGATGTTCACATCATTTCCCGCATATTCTGCTGTTATTAAATCCGGATGCCGGAAACACGGTTTGTTTAAACGCTTTAAATCTTCACAGAAGGAAGAATTTTTTTTTGAAAATTCCTTTTCCAACAAACAGGTCCAGTGATTGCAACTATGGAATTGAAAAAAGTTTGCAAAAAGGTTTATTTTGTCCAGTAACTTTCTACAGTAGACCCTTCATTTAGTTATTTTTTTTCTCGCTCTGTCTTTTCCTTCCGTTAATGCTAAAAGCAATCATTTGAATTTCACTCCTGAACCGTTTAGGCACACAGTACGTTATCGACGAACCTGGATGTGATTTAGTGGCTGTAAATGTGAATATGTGTTCCGGTTATTGCATGTCTTTTTCATTTGTTAATCCAGAAGAAAATTCAATTACGGTGCACGGAAGATGTTGCAGGATGGTCGATAACGAATGGGTTCGTTTCGCATCTATTCAACATGAAAGCACATGCGCAAGTATTTCATGATGTTTTACTCAATCAAAACTATCTCAGATCGAATCTAGAATTAGAGGATACTAGCGTAGGTATTTTCGAACTCATATGCCGTGAATTTCAAGCAACCTGTGTGAATGTTATTCTGTCTCTCATCTCAATCAATACTACCTAAATATGAAACACAATAAGTTAATAGTTAGGAGGAGAAGTGGTGAGATGATATCATGAATACGCTAGATGATATTAATAATAGGGGAAGTTGAAAAATACTTTTTAATTTTTGCTAGTGTTTTGTCTTTTTTAATTACATGCATTAAGTTCATTCTTATAAAGCGGACAATTGCACAGAGGATTAGTGTGATAATCTCGATATTGCTGAGAAATAATGAAATCGAATATAAATTTACTTCTTGTAAAACTGTTCGTGAAATTGTCTGAGTGTTTCTTAGCCAAGCCAAAAAGGTTGTGGTCGTGAGGAGCTCAGCTTGTATCAATCAGCATGAGATAATACAATAGCTTTTTTCTTCTTTTCACATGTCTGACTGGCATGAACGCTTCATGAACGCTGGAATGCAATCAACTGTTGCTTCAGGTAAAAGCAAAGGTAGCATGTGAGGGTGGTGATCGAGTCATGAGAATTCCTAGCGCAACTGAGTGCAGATGTTTCGATTGCGCCTGATGGGAAAGTTCGTGAAAAACAGAAGGAATGAGGAATTTATTTCATACAGCCGCTTTTCACTAATTTGTTGGATTCCCTGTTGCAGCTATTCTGCCTACAGAATGATGTTTCTCATGAAATTGAAGAGAAGTTGAGGTTTCGGAGAGGAAATCAAATATGATAATTTGTTTGAATTATCCATGATCTGTGATCCCAGCGTTTTGAAATCTGCTGTTTAACGTATTTTAGCTTGCTAAGCCTTTTAATGGAAGCGATGAAATTGAAATGCTATGCATCTATTGAAAATAATGAACTTAATAGAACCTAAGTAATACGGTAGATACTGGAACTTGAGCATATTGTCCTATAAGGAATTTAGTGTTGTTCATACAGCCATTGCTGTGCTACCATTATTTTTGGTGGAAAATGGAATAGTAGATGCTTATCACTACAAGAGCTCACTTTTTGAAATGAAGAGGAGGAATACAGGTAAATCCGATAGACATTTAAGGCACGGCATTTTCATCGGTTCACTTTGACAAGAAGTGCAGTTGTCGGGAAAAGTACTCGTCACTTGTAATTCTTCGCTTAATTGTTTGTATTTTTTGCTAGACATCAAAAAATGTTAAATAATTTTTTTGTTGAATTTTTAAAATGCATATAGCAAATGTCAGATAAGGTCAGCAAAATTGCGCTCCGTCTAATTTTAGTTTCAAACTTTCTCATCCATTTCAATGGCGACGATTTCACTGCAAATACACTACTAGCACTTCTAACCAGTTTCGACTTGAAAATAAAAATTCCTGTTACCGAGCACCTTACACTTGTCTGACTCATGCCTAGGATGATTTACGACATTATTGAATTATTTATTATGAGCTACAAACTACCACTTTCAATTCGCAATGAAATTAGTATCGCAGTGCAGTTTGAAACTCGTCTTAAAGTTTGATAGCGTTTAGAAAATTGTTGTATTACTGAAAAGAGTTACTTTCAAATTTTTAAAACTTTGACAACTTTTATTTTAAACAACTTTTTTCCAGAAATTTACTCCAAATTACATTTTGTTTTGGAAAAATTAAAAAACAGAGGTGGCACATTGTAAGCGTCAAATAAGCGACTGCTAACTACCACTAACATATGAAGACCTCTCTCGTCACTTTGCCGATGTTTTAAATTCATTAATTTCAGTTAGTTATTTTATTCAATTAACCCATAAATTTCTGCAAATGTAGGAAATTCTAGCAGTGTCCAATCATCACTGCTTCATGTAGGAGTTAGCTAATCAAAGCTTATTCATTGAGCACAGTGTTTTCTGTCGGAATAAATGAAGGACTTCAAAGGCAGAAACGAGACAAATAAAGAGAATACTTTGCAGTATGCTTACTTTTTTCATGCATTTTTTCAATGCTTTTGCCCACGGATATTTATGAATTTGAACGAACTGCAAATTTTTATGCTAAACTCTTGCAGTTAGTATATGCCAGATGTAGGTTACGTCTTTCTTTGTATTAGACTAATCTGTATATTCACTTTGATTACATCTAGAAATATCTAAACCTTAAATCAGATTTAATCGTTCATTAAAGACGTCGAGCTTCTCATCAGAATAATTTAAAGCGGAGAGTATGCAACTTCAATTTTTTATAATAATCAACTGAAGGTAATGAAAAGAAAGTTACTTTGAAATATTGCTTGTGTCTTACATGTGATTTAATTCCGTCGTCCAAAGTGTAGGTAAAGGGAGTGGTGGACATTTCCATCCCATCTAACATGAATCGTTTTCACTGTCAAGCACTCATCTTGCGCAACGAACATCCACATAAGGCATTAGCTTATCAATTTAAAAATGAAATTTGATAGAAGTGATTGAAGTGAAGAGGAAATATGTAGGCAGTGAAATGATCCACAAAGAGAACCAACCACTTTATTTTTAAATGTTTGCTAGTTTTAAGGAAGCAAATGCAAAATCAATGATTTCCTGACATATGCGATCCAACGGATCATTGGTATTCAGTTAAATTTCCATAAATTTCAGTTGTAAAAGGCGTAAAATAAGAAGGCATGTACCTTCTTCCTACGAACAATCACTTTTCCTTAAAAAGAAGTAGCATTCTCTTACGTTATCCTGGCTTCTTCCTCTTCTTCTCGCATTACTGAATTGTTTCCATGGCACCAAGCGGCTTACCTCATAAATTAATTCACTTAGACCACACACGACATTATAAGCACTCCTACTTTTTAGAATGCAATTTGATTGAATGACGCGGAGAGCGTCGTTTTGTGCAATAAATAATTCCCGTATGAGGACCACATAATGATAATAAGTAATCGGCCACACGACATTCCACTTAAGAACTACTCAGATAATGTGTCCTTTAAAAGTATCGGTACATAAGAAGTAATTAAGTTTATTTTATTTTCCCATCGCTATGGGGTTAAACGACACTCACAGCACGATTATTTCGTGATTGGAATTAATTTGACCAATGCATTATGATCTGACACTGCGTACTACGTTTTTAAAAATGATAAACAGTCTCTTTATCATCTTTATCACCATTCTTTAATTCTTTCTGCAATTTACAGTTAATGTCAATTGGCAACGGTGACAGCGCTCCCAAGCGCTGTTGGCACTGCGCCCGTATTTCAGCTTTTATCAACAATGCATTGTATGGATGAATCTAAAATCGTTGTAGAAAATAGCAGAACGATGGAATCCATGAGATTTCATTGTTTACCCAGAAATTTCATAAATTTTTTTCAAAAAAAGAGCGAGAATTCAACAACATACATGAAACTGTGACATTCGAAGGCTTCCAGCCTGTGTGTGTAACTTTTGAATGCTTAAAGAGGAATAATTTGAAGTACACTTTACTAAATTATCATAAAATCGACTTTCAACCATATTTCGAAAATGTTTGCGAAGTCGATCCTGACGTGATATTAGTACTGCATTTAAGTGACCCAAGCTAACGTACTTATTTGCTTCCTAAAATTATTCCAGTCATTCAAACTTTAGTTTTAAGTGAAATAAAACTTAAATGAATAAAGAAGCATTTCCCAAAGGAAATTAACTCAAATACATAATTCAACATAACATAAAAAGCTCTGCACTGTATTCTCAGATTTTTTAAATCATGACTTACTTGAAAATTTGTTATCTGATAAAATTAAATACCTTAGCAATGAAAAATTTAGCTTCAATAGTGAATTCTGGTGCTGATTTGGAGCGCTTCAAACGACCATTTGTTTCAAATTTTTTGTGCGTAAATTTTCCACAGAACTAAAATTAAATTTTCATATGCTCCTTCAAATGCAAATGTTTGTAACAATTTCTGCAGGCAAAACTTATACAGATAACAATTTACCGTGGTAGCATTTTCCACTGAAATACTTTCAATACTGCTGGATTCAGAATCTCTTCTGCAAGCTGTGAACGCTTCAACCTTTCTTATTTGTTCCATATCCTACGAAAGGATCTTATAGTGTTGGAATTTCTTGCTTCATTCCGCAATTTTGACTTCTAATTGACCACTAGACGCAAAATCCAATACTATTGAGGATTTTGAAAGTGGTTAAGTAAGAAATAAAATTTAAACAAAAATTCACAAATTCTTAGCTGACGTCTTTACCTGTTCTGCTCATATTAAATAGTTGTAGCATTCAAGATCAATTATGGTGGATTTACGCTATTACACTACTTGTACTTACATTACTCAAGACTTCAGACTCATGAAACTCTAAACGCCGTCAGGAGTTTTATAGATCGCATGAAAAATATGCCTAATTCCGTAAACTCTAATGTAATTCTAATTTTCTCATAAAGTTTAAGTGGATTGCTCGCTGAAATGATTTGAGTGAAATGATATATAAAACGAACTAGAATTTTCGCAGACAACTGAGTTTTTTGATCCGAAATATCAGAATCTGTTAATGTGTAATCTGGGAAGCTCTATAAAGTGATAAGTTCGAAATTGAAATTTAAACATGTTGAATCAACAATTGCCGAACATCTACAATTTGAACTTTCAAGCTGAATGTTTTGTTGAAGCCATGGATAAACTGAATAAAAAATTTTTTTAAACGTTTATAAGAAGAATTTTAAGAGTTTGGAGCGAAAGTACGGCAAGAACCTAGCTGACGCTCAGGCTTAGAATGTTTGAAAAATTCATCAACTGATCCGTTATCGCTATTTAACGCCAAAGTTCAAACCAGTGGCACTTTTCGACAACAGTAGAAAGAAACAAGGAATTGAAGTGTATAAATTGACCTCGGACGAAAGAGAAGCAATGGTAGCTTTAGAAAATTCCTCCACACGATTTACTTTCGCTGCTCGAACCAAGTCGAAAATACTTGATGTGGAAGTCTTCGAATCAAGTACTTTCAGTGGACGCTCAACTGGCCATTCTATTGAAGGCCTAAAGTTACCATTTTATGCCGATGGCATACAACGTTTTGTAAGTGACAGCCCTTTTTTAATGAAATAAAAAAGAAGTTAAAAGCAAACATACTTGGAAAATTGTAATCAACAAATGCAATACCAACTTACTGTTTGCAACCATTAAGCGAGGCCTCGTACCTAAAAAAGATCTTGTCGTTACTAAAAGAAAATTTTACGTGGCATTATATGGAAAATGCTTCTTAGTGCTACTTATTTGAAAGTGAAAAAGCTTTCAATTCATCAATGTCACTTTCGCCTAAAAGTTCTAAGGTGACCTCACCTCAAATAATGGCAACATTTCTTTCAAGCAATTTTTAAATGCTATAATGTAATTTTACAAGAGGAAAAAGATTAGCATTATCCACACTACCACTCACTATTTTAATCACAAATTTATTTATTAGAAAAGAAGTAAGGGATGAACTAACAAGAAGACTTTTGCAGCCCACAAACGAGCTTTTGCACCTTTAATTCGCAGTTCTGTCTGAAAATTCACATAAATTCAAATGTAATGTTGAGGATAAAAGGCTTAAATGTTATTTATAATAAAATCAATAACCACGATATGTTTTTGTATGTAACAGCCTTTTTTTAATGAAATAAAAAAGAAGTTAACACACTACCCACTATTTCAATTATAAATTTATTAATTTATTAGAAAAGAACTTGGCGAGCATTCCAAAAAGTTTTCGAAATGGCAAATTAAGAATGAAACTTGCCCGTTTTCGCGTATGATCATAAATTTTAATGCAGCAGACATCTTTATTCATTCGAGCTTGAATGTGCTGTGCTGCATCCAAGTGAATCACTCTTCCCACAAAAGGACGCCTATTATGAGACATACGCAAAAATATAACTTAATAAACTTTTGCACTGTGAGGACCGTCTTCTCTACAGATACTACAAAAACACGAGTTTAGATAAACTGCAAAAACTGAAATCACCCAGCTCCGATATCCTTTAGGAAGTATTTGTAGATAATCAAGTGCCCGCTGGGATTCAAAATAACAGCACGCTTCCTCCAGCGCCATCCAAACGGTGTAAGAGATCTTTTCTCGATATGCCCGTAAAGTGCAGACGGTAATGAGGAAAGTGCTTCCTAAAAATACGCGAATTTTAATTTTGCAAACTGTTGAAGTAAATGATTGCAAAACTCGCTCACTCGTTAAATTACGGCAAAATATCAGTAAATATGAATAAATCGTTAACAAGTAAACTGTGAAAGAACAAGTGCAGATGGAGCATAAACGACACCTGATCCGGTAAGACAATGTAGTTGTCGCTATGCTTAAATAAGTTCATGCTAAATTATACATGAAGCGTTAGCAAATTAGCAACCTATGTGTGGACAAATATAATGACACAATGAACCGCCCGCAAATCGCATATCCCATTTAATACGCCGAACAAAATATACAGATTCCTAGAATATTGCGTGATCATTTCTGATTGAAGGCAGTCAATAATTAGATTTTAAGCCGAGGAGGAGACAAGACTAAACGATCAAAGATTAAAATTCTTTCATCACTTAGTGGAATGGTATGAAAATGCCGTCATAAATTTGAAGTAGATTAATAATGAAAAGCGATAGATGATGGTGGTCGCTGTCGTTCTCCATCCAAATCAAAATTAATTAACACAAACAGTTTTGAAGAATACCCTATTGTAAGCGGTGAGTGTTCTTTGATTTCCCGCGATCTTCCCTCAGTATCAACAAAAATTTGTGGAAATAACAGCCACTATTTGGAGAATGGTGGTGAAGTTTGATTCTTCTTTTGATCCTTTTCATAGGAGGGAAAGATCAGAAGAGGTGAAAGTATTGTGTAAAATGCCTTACTGCATTGATAGCATTCACGGAGCTGATCAGACGAGAGCTGATTTACCTTTTATTTCACCAAATTACGTGCTTTCAAAAAATTTCGACGTACGGTTGACATCTTTATGTAACTTAATGTCAAATGAGCCATAACAATCATCATTGGCGTACTTGTGATGCGTCGTCATTACTGTTAGTGCGTATATTAGATTTATGAGAAAATGATGGTTCAAGAAAAATTCGAAATTATCACAACTTGTCTCAAACGTCTTTCCCATACATTTAAACAATAAGTTTGTTTTACTCCTGCAGGAATAGAAATTTGCACTTTGCAACTCAACGAGTGGTTGAAAAGCATCCTGTTGATGTGTCCTCTCGCCCTACCAATTCTCTCTGATCCATCCCACTGACCTGTTCTGCATTCGTCTCAAAGAGTTTGAGGTGTTGGAAAGGAAACAAGTACAAAATGCTACACGTAGCGCACATTTCTGCACTTAACTTTTTCCTACATCGATAGTATAAATTGCCGCACATCATCACGTACGTACAGTAACTCTCTGTAGTACGTAAGAGAAATGATTTATTGCTGTTGCGTAGAATAAGACGATGAGTGAATGCATGGGTTAACTCACGCCGCCGAGGACCGAGGACAAGAGATCAGTTTTGATAACACATTTTCAGTTGGTCACCATCGATCTCCCGTGCTACGTCATTACTTTTATTAGCTGCAGGTTTGCCCTTCAAGCTCTATTTTGAAATCAAAAAAAATTACTCGAATTTGAATCTTCCCCAGCGTTATTCATTCCTTTAGTCTTAAAAATACTACTTTTGTAGACTTGCGGTTCATAACTGTCAACTTCACAACAAAATTTCTTGCCATGCGTGTTTGCAAAACATAAGGCATGTTGTTGGAAAGGAAGAAATGGAAAGAATGTATACTTATGAAAGAAGTGATGCATGCCCGCAGGGTATTACATTTCCAGGAGGCATTACAAGTACTTCCCAACACTTTTGTAAACTTACAACACGTAAAACATGTCCCTTACGTGGACCTTATATTCCATTCGTCCTTCCAATACTAATTTTTAACCGATTACGGGCACAACTGATTTTAACAGAACACAGTTTCCACTCACATCCAATCAGAATGGCATGGAAAGATCACAAAGCCTCCACAACCTGGTGAAATTTGGTTTCCGTACGCCAGCAATAATGATGGGCAACGATGACGTTTTGTTTCCAACTTTGGTTGAGTTTCTATGAAACTGTTGAAGATCGCGTCATTAGGAGTCAGAATTCTGGGGTGTAAAGGGGATTTTGGTTGTTGAGGTGGTGTCTTATGAGATTGGTTTCGTAGCTGCAGGATTGTTCAGTCTAGTCGAGCACTGTGACACAGATAACACATCCAGGTCACTCTGCGGTCCGCATTGGAAACCGACTTGGATAATTGAAAGATCACCCGTGAGCGTTGCAGTGCCAGTGCTGCTAAGTAATTACTTGTTGCATATTAAAAGCTATGTTTAAGTTTTAGGATTGCTTAAAAAATGGATATATTACAGGATATATTATATGGCAGTCTTCGTCTTTTATTAATTTTTCGTGTTGTTCTAATTTGGAATTTTGGTTTCTTGAATATGCTTATATTCTAAATGGTTCTATCTTTTTTGCTTTTCAATTATTTTCAGTCTATCAAACAAGATTTTATGAGCAAGAGAAGAAGCTGGAAATTTTTCGGCAAAGGTTTACCATTTTTGGCAGTTGGTAGTGCAACTTTATTACTTGCATATAAAATACAGCAAATCAAATTTGAATTTGGACCATCCTCTTGCACACTTGCTGACACTGAAGAAATTGTACGTCATTTATTTTTTTTGGAAACTGAAAATTACGATAAATCTCGAAAGATTGGCAAAATTATGGGTTTCTCAATAACTTTTTTGCCATTATTTTTCGTTTTTCTTTGAAGACGATATTATTTATGTATGTGGTCTACAGTCTTCATTCAGAGAAGCACTTGTTAAGTAGTTTAGATATATGCAGAACCAAGTAAAGTTTAGTTACAAATATTTCTCAAAAAGTAGTGTTCTAAGCATGAGGAGTTTAATCTAAGAGCTGGATGCTTTTTTCCTTTTTTATATTCAAAACAGAGTATATACCAAGGTATGAGGAGATATGAGTGTTAAATCAGTGATCTTTTGTAGCAAAAAATATTTCTCGAACTAATTTTCAAATTGCGGTTTTTCGTCTGCATTGTTTTATTGATATCATTTAAAATAGTTTTTTTTTTTAGAAACAATTTCTAAATAACAAAGGAATTGGCAATCAGCAGAAAAACATAGAAGCGGTTTATCAGGTAGTTATCCCATTCAAATTATTCATTGTACTGTCAGGAGGCTCTTTATGACTATTTCTGCACGTTTAGGAACTCGTCAAAAAAGACGACGACGGGTGGGAAAATATTCGAGGACCTCGTGAATCGGAAGATAATAAGGAATTTCTACAATTGAAGTAAGTATTTGTGGACAGTTAGGTATTTAGCTTCATGTCAATTCGTACCTTCCATTTTTTGGATTTATTGAAGTATAATCGTAGGAAACGTCGGCAGGAAGAAAGAGAAATAGCCAAAAAAAAACTAAAGGAATTAGGACAAGTCTCTGTTTAGATGTCAGACGAGCTTCCAGACGAGGACTTCCAAAGGTCAGTTTTTGCTTTTAAAAAGTTAAGTCGGCCTCATTTTTAATAAGTGGCTGCATAGTAAATTCATAATTGACGGTATTGAATTAATTCCTTATTCACAATTACTGCTTGATTTTACCCGTAGAATGCATCTGCG
The DNA here is from genome assembly GCA_963070105.1 of Litomosoides sigmodontis. Lineage (NCBI taxonomy): Eukaryota > Metazoa > Nematoda > Chromadorea > Rhabditida > Onchocercidae > Litomosoides > Litomosoides sigmodontis. The sequence goes on from OY718808.1 coordinate 5,436,826, forward strand.
GTGTTCCCATGAAATTCTGATTTCGTAGCGGTGCTTTTTACTTATGCTAAAACTACTCCCGTGCAAATATTTTCTTCATTTTCAAATAGCCAGATCTTCAATATATGATTTTGAAATCAGAGTCAGCAATGTGATTTATGGTAGAGTAATGCACTTCATGATAGTATTATAATTATTCAAGTTTTTTTTAGGAAGAGCGATATAATAAAGTTAAATTTGCAGTGACTATTGTGACTTGTATCCATTATTAATCGCTATTACATGTTCTGTAAAATAATCATATTTGCAGCATACCAGAAACCGATCCTGGGGTAGATTCGTCTGGTGATTTCAGTGAGGCACCTCCGCCTCCGCCCGGCTTTCCAAATACAAGTAGAGAAGCTGTTCGAGGTAGTGAGCAAACTCCTGTAATTTCATCTCCTTCAGACTCCGATTTTCCGCGCGCCTCCACAAACGGTGAATCTTTTCCGAAAGTTTTGTAGTCTCAGCAGTTTAATTGCATCAATATATAAATTATGGATTTGACTTGAATGCGATATTTTTTGATAAGGTATCCTTTCAGAAAGAGTAAACATTCAAATCATTGCCGATCCTACCATTGATCGTCAAAGTTTTCCATCGTCTTCTGCACCCGCAAGTCAGAGTCAATTAACACAGCCTGTATTAGATCCATCAAGTTCTTCCATATCTTCGGTGGAAGCTGCTGTACCTACTCAACCTTTTTATTTTCCTGCGGTTCCAGACTTTAATCAAGAAACTCCGTATACGACGGGCGAATCTTCTCAGTCAGGTAAATGCAATAAAATCGGTTTTAATGGACTAAAAAATCTTGCAGTCAGTTTTTTTATGCATAATGACCATCATTTTTGGAAATATTTATTTTGGTTGCCCAGGTAAAGGAGTCGTCGAAAGCAATACACATCATTCCTGCTTGGCTGGTATTACTCTCAAGATTGCTCAGTTCGTGCTATAGATGTAGTTGTCAAGTAAATGAAAATTTTACTAATATACTGTTTGACCTTGAAATATTGTTTTAGTGACGTTAAACTTATTAGATCCTGATATTTCATTGGCGCAGGCCTTAGTCGCTGGCACCAGTTGTTCGCATCCTGCCGATCCGGAAAGTAAGGAGGACCTTGTGGATCCTGCTTTGTTAGCTGAAATACTGCAGTTGGGATTTGAAGAAGCTATTGCTGTTTTAGCTATATCAAAAACGAAAGGTAGCTTTTTATTTTTTACCTTAGGATGAATTATATATATATATATATATATATATATATATATATATATATATATATATATATATATATATATATATATATATATATATATATATATATATATATATAAGTATCACTTTCCGAGAACTAAAAATGAGCCCGAGAACTGAAAATGAGTGTAATTTTGGATTTTAGGATATGTTCTTTGTTCCTCATAAGTAATATTTTTAGAAATTGGTGGAGCTGAAGCAGCCATAAATTGGATCCTAGAGCACAGCAACGAAAGCGATTTTGAATCGGACGAAGAACAGAATTTAATGGGCGGTTCGTTTCCATATTTATAAATTCTTGAGCTCTTTTTCTACTATATTGTGTTGAACAAGAATTTGAAGAGATATAAAAATTTTTATTGACACATAACAGTAATGAACGGAGTGGTCATTAAAGCCTTTTTCAGTATGCAGTATTCATGTTTTGCCGAAAAAATATTTGGAGTGTTATATTTCAGGAATTCATTCTACAAACGTTATAAATAGGCAGCATAAAATGGTGTTCGTTGTTAATATGAGTCTCAAAATGGGAGCAGGAAAGTTAGCTGCTCAAGTTGGTCATGCGACATTGGGTGTGTACCGGCTTGCTCAAAGAAGTGAAGATGTTAGTACTGGTTTTTAAAAAAATCGCGAGCTATGTCTGTTATACTTTTTCAGATTCCTCTGCACCTACGGAAATTTAAATTATACACTTCAGGGGCAACATGCATTAGATGCTTGGAGAATATCAGGAGAAATGAAAGTAGTTGTTAAAGGCCATAACACGGAAACGCTTCTCGATTTTTTTAAACAAGCGAAGGATTTGGTAATTATAAGCTTTTTGCTAACTGAAATTTGCTGAGAAATTGAGAACACTTGAGAAAATCTTAAAACGTCAATTTTTTAGTTGTTAGTAAATCTTTGAAAATCGTGCACGAAGAAGACATACTTCGGCATTGAATGCCACTAATTTTTGATCATAAGGTTACGCATGATGTTAGTGTGTGTCGAATAACACAATAATAGTTCCATATCAGATGGTCCAATTTGGCAGTATTTTCCGCTTCTAAATGTAATTCATACTGATTTTACTTACTGGTTGTTTTACATGATTGTTTTTAAGCATGTTTGCATTTCGCCCCTCGTTTGTTTAATATGCCAAAAACTAAATACATTTTCAGGGTTTATTTGCTTATATTGTGTCCGATGCTGGGCGTACACAGATTCCCGCTGGCTCACGAACTGTCCTTGGCATCTTTGGTCCAACACATTTAGTTGATTTAGTTACCGGCGAACTAAAACTTTTATGATTTTATTCATTATAGTGCATATTGAATGTTTGTTGCTTGTTTATTATGTGAATGTTTGAAATATTCTCAACTTTCGTGTCAACTTTTACAATTGAATTCAACAAGCCTTTCCTTAACTTTTCTGTATGTGTTACTGTATTTAGTTCTTTTTTTATGGGCTGCTATTTAAATATCATACCTAAAAAGTATGCTTCTTCGGTAGCGACTTTTGACGTAGAATGGTAGTATGCCTAAGAGAAATTAAAAATGAGAACCAGTAAAAGTAACCAGAAAAAAGCTACCCATAATCATGGGTAACAAGGATTTTGCTTGATATGTTTTATTTACTTTCAGTCTAAAGTCGCAGCTCAGAAAATCGATTTTGTTTTCTTTCGAAGTGTTACATGATAAGTAATGCTTAGAATGTCAATGTTTTCGTTCCAAAAGATCTGTGGTTCAAATTTTTTGAGCTGTTACTCATATGTCCTATACATGCTATCCAAACTAATCGCCTACTCACGGTCGATTTATGTAGGTTTCGAGTTTTGTTGATAGCTTATTGCAAATTTTCGATATATTGAAACGTATACAAGGATAGGAAAACCCAATATTTCATGTCAGTTGAGCTCCGAGCAGATTGTTCTGAGACAAAGGGATTTATAAATTTAAAAACCAGTCGTTTCTTCATTGTTGGCTGATGCAGTTGAATGCTTAGATATTCATTGATACTCAAGCGGCAGGAAGTGTTAAAATATACCGTGCATCAATGATCAGAATAAGTTCACACGATACTGCACTGAAAGTAGTTTGGTAGGCGATTTCTCAAAATTGGGAAGCAATCTGTATTTTGTGGAATGCACAAATATACAGATGGAAATATTTGAGAACTTTTCACTATTGCTTCCTTATCTCGTCAGCAGATCTGCGTATGAATCCATGCTTGCTTGCTTTAATTTTTCAATTTCTATATTAACGCTTTGTCATGCATCATTGCCGCGCATGAAAGTGTTGCAAACCTCAAAAACTATTTCCCAGTGCCGTCACATGAAATCATCCAAACGTATCTCGTGGATTTCCAGTGATTTTATGTTTATCAGCTAAAAATACCTTTAAAAAAGCAATGGACTGTCGGATTCCGACTGCACAGAGCACACTAACAACGCAAATCTTTATGGAATTCAGGTGTAATAATGATTCAATAGAATAAAAGAAAGATGCTTATTTAACGTATGAAAGCAACAATGTACAGAAACCTGTGGCAGTGGTTGCTGATTGGTAGATAAGAAGAGATTGGTGCAGAAGTTCAAGAAGAGAGAGAAGAATTAGTGCAAGTGTGACCTGAGTAAACTGATCATAGCTGTGTGTGTGTGTGTGTGTGTATGTGTGTTCAATAAAACGCTGTCACAGTGATCTCTCCAGCAGCATCTCAAGAATTTTAAGGGAAAAAAATGAACTGATTGGTGATGTTTGGTATACGTATGAATTTTAAGAAGAAAAAGAAAACGCATCAGGAAGTATCTAATTTCGTTGTGCATGCACCACAATTGTACTACGAGTTGAAAAGTGCAAAAAAAGGAGTAGACGCACAAGTGCATAAAATTCCTCGCCTAAATTTCGAGGGAAGCAATAAAGAATTGCCAGCCAAACCTTCACACTGAAGCGAGACTTTGATGAACGCATCAACTTTGAAACAATCTTTCAATACTCAATTCAAAATATCATTGCAAAATAGCAGGAGATTATTCACTAACGCCCACTATAATCATTTTCATAGGAATCTTCCTGTTGGAAAAATGCACCACAGAAGAACAGGGTAACTGTGAAAGGGTTTGGCCAACAAATGAGATACTAGAGGAGCACAATATGAACATCGCTGTGGAAGAAGATAAAAATTTGGAAGAATTCTTGCTCTGGGAATATCAATTGAATGGCCGGCCACCCCACCTAGGTCCCAGATTTTGTTGTCCTAGAAATTTATTACTACAAGTTCTACTGGAAAGAACTTTTCTGAGCAATTTTTTGGAACTTCATGCTGACTTGAAGAATTTCGAAAAACACGCTAAAAATTACCATCGAAAATCAAATTGCTCTCTAATAATCAAATAACCTCATTTCTAAAGGAAAAAAAGTTCTCCAGATTCTTCGGACAGCAACGCACCAGGACCACTTTACGTGAACCCGTTTACACTGGTGGATGAACGGCCATTCAATTTCTGCTTAAATTTATGAAATAAAAGTATTAAAATCACAGTATAAAATTTAATTTAAAATCAGAATATGAAAAAAATGGGAACACATCGGCTGGAAGTAAAATTACCTCTAAAAATATGAAAAATATGAAACTGAAAGACATACACATTGAAAGACAATAAAAAAGGAACATATGTACGGATTTGCATATTTCTATTTTCTGTCCTAAGTTTCAATTGATGAAACAATTAATCGAGATGTCAAATAATAGTAAATATTACTTCAAAATATTAACAAAATGAGAAATAAAGTACATTAGCCATTTCAATACTAAAAATATTCTCAGCACCTACTTCTTTAGCGGTGAACATAACGAAGGAAAAAATGATCATCTATTCTTTAATGTCGAAGAATAGCTTTCAGAAGACGAAAGTTCAATAGAAAAAGTTTCAGCATATGTTTCAGAATTAAAAGCGCACTCAGTGCTTCCACGATATTTTAATTTCATTGGGATTTCAACATCTTTATAACTAAAATTTCTGGAAACTACCCTTCTTTCTTATGTCTACCTAACTTTTCCTGCAAAAATGAACAGCCTTATATCTAAACATTACTGCTATAGCTATGCTGAGGTGAACATTATGTGCCTAAATGGATATCCCGCTATCATCATCTTCAAAAATTTTTGCAATACCTAGGAGACCTACTGAATTACAAAAATATAATATCTTAGTGATGGAAATACTAAATTTGCATCGGATGAAAAAGGAGCCGTTTCCGTCGTAATAAAAACTTAGAACTGCTGCAAGCAAGCTCGTCTGTGTGTGCCGACATCCATTTTTGCACCGATTACCACCCTTATTGATACCAACATTCTTGTTTCTTACTCCCAGTGATTAGCAGGACATAGAGGCACAAGATTACCACAGAGTTTGAGAAGGAACCTGAAATCAACGAACCTTTAGAACAGTAATACGAAAAGATGAAAGTCACTTTGAAATGTTGAAAGTGTAGTTACTTCGAAAAAAATATGTCCTCAATTTCATCCACTTATTTATCATCCACTTATTTACCGAAGAAGAAATACGAATTTTTTTAAAGAAGAAATCCGAATTTTCCGAATTTCCAGCAAATGAATCAGTTATACATAGAAAAGGAGAGAAATGAACGGAGTACTCAATGAAATTCCAGCGGTAGAATTTTATGTTCGACACCTCATTTTCGACTAGGAAAACATGAAAAATTTTTTAAACCACCACGAGAATGCTGAGGCACATCAGACTACGAAACAGAATTTGTCACTTGAAGCTCAAACAACATCGTCATTTACATCATCCATTTTAATCACAATTTACTTGTTTCCTAATTGAGAACTCCACAGAAAACTATGAAAATCTTCACCCTAAGCTCTTAAAAAAAACTCAATTCCTATTATAATTGTTTGCAACAAATATGGATGGTACATTTCGTAGATAGAGCACATGGAAAGTAACCTTTTGAAGTAGCCACTGTTGCCATAAACTGGAGAACTTCAGATACTCGATATTCACATTGCTTTATATCTCTTACTGCTGCTCTCAACAGGCGTGAACACCTGAACAGGCCTCATGACTTGGGCTCCCTGAAAAAGTGTAAAATTAATTACTGTAGGATCCAAAAGTGATGTTCCCGACTGTTGTGTTGATATCACTATATATCTTTTTTTTTGGCGAAAAATAAATAGCAAAAAATAAGCATCACAGAGCTAAAATTGCAGAAATGTTTTCATACGGGAAGTACTTCACATGAAATTTTATGGTAGTCAATTTTAAATGAAAAAAAACTAGAGTTGTGAAGATGGTTAATATGTAGGAGTACCTAATGTCATTAAACGGGAATGATACTTCTTCAATCATAATGAACGATGAAAGCTTCGAAAGGAATTTGGAAGAAGTGCAGAAGTAGTGATAAAGAGCGAAAGTGTACTTCATCATATGCAAATTCCATGAAATGTCATTTGCATGAAATTTCAGTCCAATAACGTAAGGAATAACTGCTAAAGAAGAAATTAAAAAACTCAAGGCAAATATGTTTCGGAAATTTTGCAATATTTCGTTGAGCGGGAAGGAATTCGAAGAGAAGGATTAATTTCAGTTTAATCAGTAAATCAGCCAGTTACTTTAGATTGCTTTCCAAAATGGCTTAGACTATGTGTGCAGTTACTGTGGGTAACTAAGCGCTTCACGTTACAATGATCTTTTTAAGAGAGAAAAGTGAGGAATTTGCCGCACAGAGTAATGAAAATGGCGCAGATGGATGAAATGGTAAATGTATTACAATATATCCGTTGACGTCATAAAAATTCACAAATGGTGAAATTCCTTGCCGTTAGCTGGAAGATAGCGGAAAGAATAATGGGGTAAAGGTTAACAACCCATGTTTGAGGTATCCCAAGTGACTACTATGTAAATACATTTAAGAGCCTTTCTTTTGTCATTGTGCAAATGACCATATCTCACTCAGACTAACTGACAACTACACGGCAATTCTAGCGGAACAGAGAGGGAAAGAGAGAGAGAATGATGAAATTTGAATTAAAAGATTACAATCGCTTCCACGAGGAACAGAAGAAGAAAACTTTTATAAGGTATTGTGATATGCAAATGACTCCTAGTAGAAATGAATGAATGAATTGGGATCGGGAAGGATGGGAAGGAGCGGTGAATGTGCGTGCACCAGCGAGCGAGTGGGAGTGAGTAGGGCGAAGGAGGACGAGGGGAGGCGGAGGAGAAGGAGGAGAAGAGGAGGGATGTGTTGTGGTGGAGAGGACGAGAGGCAGCAGACTATGCATGCATGCCGTCATCAGATTGTGTCCACCCACCCCCGCAGTCCTCCCCCCTCCTCCGCTGAGTACTACCATTGCGTGCCATGCTAGAGGTGAGACGACCGCGACGACAACAACAACAACAACAACAACAACAACAATAACAACAACAACGGTAAATGAGTGAGTGAGTGGGCGGGCACTACGGTGAATTCGGGATGAATTTTGATGTTAATGTAGAGAGGCAGACGGGGACCATCTCGAGACTTCTTGTGTAAACAACGAGCAGCCGCGGTTCAGAGCGCTGTCTCCCTTGCTTCTCTCTCTCTCCTTCCCTCTCTCTCTCCCTCCCTCCCTCTCCGTCTCTCTCTCTTTGGTTGTATCCTTCGGCTAGTGGTTTCCGGAAAAGTGATGTCCGCTTCCTGTTGCACGCAGTGCACGATGGATGATCTTCTAGGGGTCGCCTCAGTCATAGGATGAATATATATCTTGGATTGTGAAACTCACAGGTAGTAAACCCACGTCAGGCTTGTCTGAGCGAACTTATGAAAATTCGCATTGTTGTCAGAAAAGAAAAAAGCGCACTTGCAAATTTCGTGATAAGACAAGCACATTTTGCGATGAAAGAGACGGAATACCTGAGAGAGCTAGACAGGTGGCATAAAAAGACGGAAGGCGAATTTCTTGAAAGTGGGAGAGAAGGTGCCGAAAGGCTAAAAGAACAAAGGATGAAAAGGCAAGGAACGACGCTGCAATCGCGCTACGATATCCAACATAACTCTCTGCCCGTCCATTATCAGCTTCAACTGCAGCTCGTCATCAGAAGAGCTAAGTTTTGTTTCGCATACTGAGAATCGAAAAAGCCTTTCTTAAGAATCAATCGATCCATTGCAACGGTCATTGTTGAACTTCCTTAGTAGAAGAGTTGTTTAACAGAGACTGTAGCTCTCTTGTGTGATCGATGCTACGTGTCCACTCTCACTCCCACACGTGGTAAGCCGTAGAGAAACTGACCGATTTCAAGGAACGCATGCTGATAGCCTGAGCCGAAGAGGAAAAGACAGAGAATGTTGCGATGAATGTGCGCAATTACTGGAACAAGCAAGACGCAGAATGACCCTGAAGATCGTAAAAGCCAGGTATCGCGTGGTAGCCAGTGCCAGTTGTCCTTCTCATCCCCGATGACCCGTTCCTGTTCGCATCTCTCCCTCTTCTTCTTTCCCCGCCCTCCCCTCTCTGTGGATCGTTCCGAGACCACAAGAAATTAATTTCTACTGATGCACCTGCCTGCCTGCAGTTCTCTCCACAAGCTTAACCCCTAACCTCTGCAACTGTAAACGATTGAGAAGAGTGAGAGAGAGGGTCGTCTTGTCATGTCAGGGAGGGAGGTATTTTCTTCTGCCTGAAATTCGCTGACGAAAAACAAATGGCAGAGTGTCGGGAAGAAAGTTCTGAATGAATTTGAAATATTGGAGTTAACACTCCTTCACCTCTCCGCCTCCTTTCTGCTATCCCACAAATGTCAACCTCTACATTTCTCTTCCCCCACTTCCTCTCTCTAAGAAACACAAGGAGAAACGAACAGTGAACGAACGGTGGTAATCGAGTGGTCAACACAATAAGATAGATGGACACCGGTGAAATAAATTAGGTTAAGCTGAAGATGAACGATGCAAGAGGATGAGGGTAGGGTGGTACACGGCGGTGGCGCTGATGGCATATGCCCTACACTACTCTGAGCATCCATCCGTCCATTCACATTACCAAAGCATCGGGTGGAGGGAGCAACTAACTAATGGTGATAGCTTGTACCTGCGTCCGTCATTCTCCTTTAGCGCAAATTTGCGTGTAAAGTTGCAGCTCAATGAGTTGTAGCTTTCAAACCTCTTCAACTGCTCTTCAGCAGAAGCGAAGTGGGAAAGCCGAAGCGCTCTCTCGAACGGAATGATTGTGATTCAAAAAATGATCCGAGTTCACTGACTACCGCTTAAATGGTCAAAGATCGCCCGTCATGTCATGCGTGCTGAGATATGCAATATGCAGCACTGAACTCAGCGAGTCAACAATGTCTGTTCGGAATAGTGAAGAGGTGCGCTCTGACAAGTTTGAATGAGAAACTGAAGGAAGCAAGTGTTCCTCTATTTGTGATCAAAAGCTTAGGTAACAAACCAAGGATTGCGTTTTGCCGTCAGATTGCTATCTCAGCTTTTTTGCGCCCCAAATTGCTGCTGCGTGATTCCATTGGAGTGACTTGGATTTCGACGTTGGACTGTTTCAGGAGAAATTTTTCAAATTGATATGTTGCAATGTTCGTAACTGTATTCACGACATTCAATTACTGCAGAGGATCGTTTTAAAGCTGTTCAATAAAATATTTTCAGAACTTTGAATTAAACAAAATTTTCTGGAAAAGGGCAACGGATGAAGTAGAGATTGTAGTAAGGGTGAGGAAAGGAAAAAAAGCAAGTGGTGGGGGATAATTAGTGTCTCGTCATCGGAGATGTTGGCACAGAATCGCTTAACGTTAATTAATTAATTAATTAACTGCCCCCGCTAATCTAAACTAAGCTTGGCTTCCATCACTGCAACAGCAAATGCCAGCAACATCCAGCTGATGAACAATTATTTTCTTTCCCACTTAGCCCATTCTTCGATGATATGCTCCTCTCGGTGCATCACCTCCTCCTCCTAGTCCTACCACTTGCTTCTGCAAACCAAACTTCGCACGGAAAAAGTTTTTTGAAACGGTTTCGTGCCAGCGATCGAACAGTCATTCCAAGTGTCAATCAAGGACCTTACTATGCGCAACCCGAACAGATTGCGCTTAGCTATGGAGGTATGCCTTAGTTGGTTGTGTCTGTTTTAGATGTTTTTTTGAGTTGTTTGTTTCAAGGGAAGCAACTAGCTGCGTGATAGATATGTGTTGGTTAGCAAAAAAGCTGAAGTTGTTTACTTTGAATCGATGGATCATCTGAGAGGTGTAGTGTTCCAAATATGAGATTAAAATAAGATTGAGTTGGAAAAATGGCGACTGCGTTGGCGGCTGTACCAAAGGCGTCAGAGGTGAATCATTATGGTTTTAGAATTACTAATTAATTTCTTCGTAATCGTAGTGCTTTCCCAGCTGTAAAACGGATAGTTTCCGCATACGATGGACTTCTGAATGCATTACAAACAAAAATAACCTTATCAGTTACATATTAGACATAAAGCAAAAAAAGCGTTTAACTGAAAGGTTCGCTTCGTCTATCAAATTTATAATGAAAATATTGGTGAAGAATGTTGAGTAAGGCATTGAAGATTTTTCCTCATTTTTCATGGCTTAATTTAATTTGTGCGTTTCAGGTAATGTGTCTTCGATGTGGATAACTTGGCTTACTTATAACGATACGTTTTCATCGGTTGTGGAATACGGTATCAATGATTTACGGTGGTCCGCTAAAGGCAATTCAATACTGTTTGTTGATGGTGGTAAGCAAAGAAATAAACGATACATACATCGAATTCTACTCACCGATCTGATACCTGGAACTGTTTATCGTATGTTTAGAATGAAATTAAAACAAACTTCAAGATATATCGCATGGACTCATTTCGCATTAACAGGCCTGAGCATTCTTCAAGTTAAGTGCACGTGGAAGCTTTAAGGTTAGAAGGAGCGAATTAAAAATGTAGTAAACTGCGTAAAAGTGTCGTTGTGAGTTTTTCAATATGTTTGGTATTTAACTCTTTGACATTTCTTTAGAAAGAGATGTTCAGAGTACCATGTTGGATCGGAGTACGGTTGGAGTTCGCTTTATCGATTCAAAACAATGCGACAATTAACGAATCATGAATATGTCTACGCAGTTTATGGAGATCTTGGTGTTGTAAATGCTCGATCACTTGGGAAGATACAGCAACAAGCACAGCGATCACTTATTGATGCGGTTTTTCACGTTGGTCAGATATTTAATTGTGTCTTGTGCCTCCTTTCCTATGTGTGGAAATAAGTGGATAGCGAGATAAATCATAATTTAGGCACACTTTTCTTGAGGATACAATTCATATATAATAATATATTTAGGTGATATGGCGTACAACTTGGATACTGTAAGTTTCATCTTTCTTGATATGCAGCAGTGTTTTTCGACTGCTTCACAAATATGGATTTGAAAAGTGAATTGTCTGTGTGGAAAATGTTGTTTGCCAGGATGAAGGACAATTTGGTGATCAGTTTGGCAGGCAGATTGAACCGATAGCAGCTTACGTCCCATACATGACGGTTGTGGGTAATCATGAACAAGCCTATAACTTCTCGCACTATGTCAACCGGTATACGATGCCGAACAGTAAGCACAACTTTTTTTATAGGTAATGGAATTTTGCATATTATCAAGATTTTGAGCTTCTATTTCATCATCGTAGTATCGAAGGTGTGATACTTTATCAGTAGCATTTCCAATTACAATAACATGCAAGAAAAGGAAATTCGTTTATTTCGATTTATTTGTGAATCATTTCCTTCTGCTTCATCCACTCATTCACCCTCATTTTTGACAGGTAATTTATTTCGAATTATTTAATTTTGTACTTATATATGTCAATAGGTCTGACTTTTTTATGAGCCTTTTCTTGTATGTTTGCAGTTTCGATCTTGGTGCAGCACATTTTATTGCTATATCAACTGAATTTTATTATTTCACTGAGTATGGTTCTGTGCAGATAGCGAATCAATGGAAATGGCTTGTCGACGATTTAAAAGTGAGTTTATAAGCATTTTCGGGTTGAAGATAAAGCGAAGATGATACTGCAAAAAAAACATGTTTCATGCAATTTCATCACTCGTTCCGGATTTTCAGCAGGCATCGGAAAACCGCGATAAATATCCGTGGATTATAACAATGGGACATCGACCGATGTATTGCTCAAATTACGATTCCGATGACTGCACCAAATACGAATCACGAGTAAGCCGTTTCCTTCTTCCAGCTGCCTACGAAGGCTGTAGTAACACAACTTTACCAGAAATCGCGAAAAATTTTCCAATCTTTTGTTATTTCATTTAAACGCTATTTTCGTTTCTTTCCCATTACAAATCAAAGTTTAAGTTTAGGTTCGTTCGGGCATACCAGGAACACACCGCTACGGATTTGAAAAATTGTTTTATACGTATGGAGTTGACGTAGAATTTTGGGCGCACGAGCATTCCTACGAACGCATGTGGCCGATTTATAATCGTACTGTAAGTGCAGGAAACGATTTCTTTCTCAAACTTTTTAAATTCCGTACATAAAATATAAATTCTTGTATAAAATGCTTGTTTTGTACCGTATATGGAGCAATCAAACTACCAACAACTTTTTTCAACTGTATGAGGAAAAAAATATTTGACTGGTAATTTAATTGTTTGAATTTAGGTTTATAATGGTACCAAAGAACCGTACGTTGATCCACCAGCACCGGTGCATATAATTTCAGGATCTGCAGTAAGCACATTGATATTCGAAAAATAACCTTTCAGAGTTTCAAGTGGTGTTGGTGCCACGGGAAGAATGTCTAAACTTCAAGATAGTTGCTACCTCCTGAACTGTCGTATACCAATTTAGCTCTGTCTGTTTCAGGGATGTCAGGAATACACTGATCCATTTGTGTCTAAGCCACCACCATGGAGTGCATTTCGTTCGTCGAACTATGGCTTTGGTCGACTTCATATATTTAATGGAACTCATCTGTACTTTGAGCAAGTGTCCGCCTCGAAGGTTTCCAACTTTTTTTCACGTCACGTTAGCACTGTTTAACTAATTTATCACTCTCACTTGCTTCTTCAAACATATATCTAAATTATATGATTGTCGAAGTCCTTGTTTGAGGGAATGAAAGTATCGTAATGCAATTAGTTGACTAAGGTGATTGCAGGACGAAACGGAAGATAGCTTCTGGTTGATCAAGCACAAGCATGGACCCTACACCTCCGAGCATCGTAAGAAGTTGAAACAATTTGGTACCTATGTACCCTGAAGCACCGCAACTATCCATTATCCATAGAATTATCCAAAATAAAACTTCAATTTTCGTAATGAATGAATTACTTTGATCATTTTGCTTACTGATGGAATTTTAGTGGAAGTAAATAATTCACCGCTTAAATCATTTCTTAGCTCAAAATTAATTGTAAATTTGTTTGCTTTCGACACGATGAGATGACAATGTGAAACTTGAAATTTATCGTTGTGTGGAAGGGTACGTTACTGCGGAAGTACATATAAAACAACTACTGCAAATCAAACAGCTGTTCCTGCTTAAATTATAAAACACTTTTACAACTGAGAAAAAACTTGCTACAAGAGCAACATAATATAGGCAGAATAAAGTGAAGCAAATTGGAATTTACAACTTTTGAATATGTTTGAGGTCCAAGAAAAGATTTTATTTTTATATACAACGATCTCAAAGAGGAAATTTAAAATTGAAGACCTGATATTTCCTAACAGCTAATGTTTAAAGTTTTCTAAAAATTTCTTGAAATTTGTTGAAATTACAAATATTTTTGACCATTAGTAGAATGCTTCAATGAAGCCAAACGCTAAGTGGGACTTCACTGATTGCATCAATAACAACATTAAAACATCGGACATGCGTATCAGATGTGAAAATTTTAAATATAGCAATCTCAGATTAGAATAGATAATTGTCTAAGAATATTCATTGGGCACTTTTCATATTGTGCTTCCTAAACCACGCCGTAAGCATTTTCAGATTTCTGTCACGCCATAGCTGAAATTATCGGATCAGTGATAGGATTGAGACTGAATCGATAATTCATTTGTGCTAATTTAAAATCATTGGACTTATAGAAATTTTAGCATAACTTTGAAGCAACCTTTGCAGTTCTGCCTCTCTCCAGCTGTTGCCCAAACACGTCGAACTTACTCGTATCTTTCCTGTGCATTTTCATAAAAGCTTCAAGCTGCAACAGTGTAGGAATGCTTAAACTAAAACCACTGCAGTTCTCCTTTAAATGAAAAGTTAAATGCGATAGGCTTGAAAATGAAGGAGCTAAAGTACAGCTAAGGAAATTTTAGAAAATTATTTACAAACCTGTGTGATTTGTCTTTCATTTGATACAAACGTTGAGCTTAATATTATTTTCCTTAAGGAATTCTGCTGCTCTTTCATGCTGAAATCTTTGCAATTAAATTTTTGTCAAGTAGATATTGCAATTAATTCTTCTACAAGACAAGGAAATAGCAATAATTATCCATTAATGATTAGTAAGTCTGAATTTGTGTTAAAAGGTTGTAATTTACTCCGAAAAGAGTTGAGACCAGCTGTCCTGGAAATAATCGAAAATGATTAAACGGCCGACGTCTCCTGCACTAACATATCCGAATGTGCTCGGCATATCTTGTAGTCGAATCGATGTGTCATTCAAATCAGACGCCAATTTCAAAAGCCTATAAATGAATTCGTGCAGCCAAAGTGGAAGTCAGAAGATTTTCAAGCCAAATTCAACCACTTCTAAGAAGTCATAGAGCATTAGCATTAGCATTTATTATAAAGTGATTTTTAAATTATAATAAAAACGGACTTTTTGAGAGTGAATGAGTCACGTGAACAAGTGAGAGCTCCAAGCAAGCGCTCTCGTTCGACTTGGACATGCTCACGTTTATAAAGTTGGAATACTTGGTTCCATACTTTTTCTGCAGCAACTCGTACACCTTCGCAGTAAACCTGAGATCGCACTGGTATTGGAACTCTGTAAATGGAAGCTTATCAGAAAGTCATTATGAAATTTAAATCTATGAACTATAAATCATCATCAGTTTATAAGAAATTTATGAAAATAGTGTTATTTTGTAGGTAGTAATGGCCTAGCTAAGGACTTAATGACTTCATTTCCATTTCTACTGACATCATCGAACCGTCCAGCAGATCAGACAGGGTTCACACCTGATCGTTTCATTCAGTGTCATTTACAGTTAAGAATTCTCGTGAAAACAAAAAAAAAACAAAGGCTCAAAATTGGAGTATAAATGGAGGAGGCAAGAAAGGACCCAAGGTAACCTAATTAAGGCCTAATAATCAGTTAAGAATTTTCTTTTTAAATGAATTGATTTATGGTGAACAGACGTGCTGCATTCACTGCTCGAAACATTTCCATCTTGGCATTGGTTCAAGAAGTTTTTAAGGAACAGGTCGTACAGCTTTTCCGTGCAATTTACATTGCGTATGTAACACATTTGTCCAAGGATCGCATAACGCAGCTCACTGAAATCGATCAACGCTGAAGTGCTTGCTATTTGAACCAAATTTGCAGCATAATTTTTCCTACTTCAATCGACTAAAAGTTTACAGCGTTCGAAAGAATTATGGAAAAAATACTTTTCAAAGAAAAGTTCGTCATCTAAATAGGTTGTTTGCAAAATTTCCCAATCGATCCGATTGTACAGTGGCAGAAGCAGCGGCTCCAAATATTCCTTAATTGCACAGCATTTAGTTTAAGCAAACATTGCACTATTCAGGTGTGAATTCAACTGTGCCAATAGAAGTTAATCTCAAAAAGTAGGGGAGGTGTGAAAAGCTGACAGGATTATAGAATTTCCCAGGAGTAATACTAAAATATATCAAAATAATTACTCTGATATATTGAGTCTCAGGCTCATTATTGAAATTTTCCAGGATGACCGAAAGGCCATTTAATGCCATCCTCCACGGAAGGAATTCTTCTTCCATGTGCAAATATTGTGTTAGATTTAATGGAATTTCATAGGAAATATAGTTAGCTTCCGCAAGAGCAAAAGCATCAGCTAAGATTCGAGCACGAGTGCGCACATCAATCTTCTGAAATAATGAAATTCTCAGTAAGAAGCTCTTCTAGAAAAGCCGTCGCAGAAAGCATCAACATCAGCTATTTTCATTTCTAGCTAATTCATAGTGCCGTGAAATCGTCTGCTATCCTCAATTGGAAGAGGATCATTGAGCCGTGGGGGTGATAATTATTATAACTTATTTCTGCTCTATTAATCAGCAAATTTCTAGTTCACTTTTAAGGCTGTAAAAATATTACCGCAGGATCCTTCAGCAGCTGATCAGTTATTTTTAACCATAATTCGGAATTGTAATTGACACGGTAAAAACCTTTTGAACCAGAATTTAAAACCAGAAGGTCTTCTTTACTTACATCCAAACCCTGTGCTAAATTTAACAGATTTTGAAAAAAAGCAAAAGCTGATATGCAAATTTAAAAACTTCAATCTATAAAAAATGTTACCTTCGTTTTAGGTATAACAACTAAAACCAAAATTCGATTCTATTATTTTGCATTGCAAGTTTCTGGGGAAATTTGCAATTAATGTGTAAAATTGATCAACCTAGCAATCATACATGATATAAGAGTGGAAATGACTGTGGGCGCTTTCAAACCGCAATGGAATACTTGCGCTTCATGTTTTAAACAAGCTGAGAAAATGGGTGTGCTGTGTTGGCCTAGTGAAATCAAGCAATCGGAACCATCGATAAATCATAGATAGCTTAATCATTGAACAAATTAAACAGGATGGCTCAAGAAAAATGCTTTCTAAAAGGCCAATCAAGGGCACAAATCAGCGTACGCCTATTTAAACAGTACGAATATATATTATATTAAGTGCATTAGTCTCGGCAAAATTAACGTCTAGCTAATTTCGTCTAATTTAAGAAGATTCAAATGAAACAGTTTACATTCATGCAGCCAAGTCATTGGCATTTCTTCTCCATTTATTGCATACCATATCGGTATATCATATTTATACCTGCAAAACAAAAAAAAACTTGGTTCTGTATTTTTTGAAAAAAAGCAAGGAGAATTTAATACTGATTTGTTCCATTCAAAGTTTACGTTTTAAAATGACCAACCAAAATCTAGCATTGCGAAATTTCTCCCGCTCAAGTGCGTTTTCATCCCATTTGAAACGTTTTTGACGTAGCTCAACCCTTTTGTCATCAATCCGATGTACTTCAACCACTGGATATCCCATCTGATGAATAAAGATATTAACATATCCAATGCGTCATTTAGCACTTATTTTCCTTATTCTGAGCTTTAAAGCAACAAATGTTTCAATGGAATGATTGATGAATTTACTTTCATTGTTTGACTTACTCACATCCAAAAACGACAAAAGTAATCAATTATTGTATATAATTTCCATACAGTGACCATGACTACCTGCTGAGTCCATTTTGACGCAAAATCTCGTATGTCAAGTTTGTCACCCTCCCATGACAGCAGAGAATCCGGAACCGCTCTGTTCAGAGCATCCCACAAATCATTGTGATCTGCGTTGCGATACTTATGACTATCCAAGTAATCCTGAAGCTTCCTTCATCTCTTTCTATTGTCATGAAGAAAAAGGGATAATAAGCCATGCAAATATTTGGCTGACTACATTGCATAATTTGTGGCAAACTTCGTTTTTGTTTTCTAAAACAAATTGAAAAATCTTGCAAACATGCGCCAAGAAGTGAATTAACAATTAAACTTGTATTTTCATGTTTGAAATCTACAGATATTCATTAAGCTGGCAGAATATTGAATCTACCACTAACATGTAGTCCTTTTTTGAAGTTTTCAGATCCCATAACGTGCTGAATCATGAATATTATTGCGGAACCCTGAAATTATCACTTGCCACGCGTGACATTTGCTGTGTAATGCTGAAGAAAATCAATTAAGATGGACTGAAAAAGAGGGAAAGTGTTGCCTTGTCATACGTGATCGCGTCGAATGCCGCACTTACGTCTTCAGCTTTGTCAATTGGGAACAGTAAGGGATGAGAAGTGGCTTGTCCGTCACGCCGATATGCTGTTTCTACGGCATCTTGCAAGAAGTAATCGCCCTTAAATATGCCAAATGCAAGCAAATAACGAGTAATAAAATGCTAAGTAAAAAGGGAGATAGTAGCGCAGTCTCGCAAGGATGACATTTGCAAACCATGCGGAAAGTGCCTTTACTGATTGCATCAGCGCCTAGATATTCCATAAAGGTTGCAAATCCTTCGTTTAACCATAAATCACTCCACCATTTCATTGTGACCAAATTGCCAAACCACTACAAAAGGCAAGAGTGGACGAGCCACTAATGGAGCACTGCATCACTTCAAAATGCTAGGAAAGAAACTTATCAAACTTAATTAAATCGTGAAAAGCGATTGAAATGCCTTCCTCAACTCATTCCTAAACTACACGACTTCTCTTCACATTTCTCATTTCAGTTACCTAACGAATTAAACCTTTAGCTAAGCTCTGCATCATGAATCGCTCGCTTCCTGCAAGACAAGGCAAACCTGATGAGCTAATTCATGAGCGACAACCAGGGCGACACGGACTTTCTGAGACGGTGCATAGTACCTTTCATCGTAAAGCAAGAACTTCTCTCGATAAGTTATTAAACCCCAGTTTTCCATTGCTCCAGCAGCAAAATCTGGTAAAGCCATCATATCTGTAAAGATGGCTTTCATCTCAGCTTCAATTAGCATTTTTAACAGGAAGAGAGAAAGATGGGAGGAAAGATTTAATCTTTTGCTTTTATTCTCATTCTAATTTTGCTCGCAATTGGCTTACTGAAAACAAATACAAAAATACCGGGAGCTCTGGCATGTCCCTCAGACTGGACAGGAATTTTGCAAACATTGCTGTGAAAAACACATCATAAAGAAGTGGACAACCTTGCTTTTTAAGTGGAAAGGAAATATTATAGTAGTTTTCGTAAAATTCCATAGCCGAAATTCCTGCTTTCAGAGCATAAACTGTTTGGTTTAAAGCTTCTTCGCGCGACCAAATTCGAAACTAAAATTAGTGATTAACGTAAAGTGCGGAATGAAGCATAAAATGAGGAAAGCGCACGATATGCGATGGCTTAAAAAAGTAATTCGCACTTTGTGCTTAAAGGTAATTGGTGATGGCGCTCTAAACAGTGTTTATCAGCCAGCTGGTAGGTGGACAAGTTGCGGCGGACAAAATAATATTGTAAATTTCGATATTAGACGTTACGTACCCTTGTTCCCATGCTTGTTGTCCCTTCAATGAAATCAAAATCAGTGACTGCTAGGGCAAGCAGATAGGATGACATAGGTGGTGACTCGATGAATGAAGTGACCACCCAGTCCGGATCATCCCTTAACAAATTTCATTAGCTATTGTTACTGTAACAATAATACAAGGCAAATATTTGGAATATATTGTGGTTACTAATCAGCTAAGGAACCGTGATTTTTGCTATAAGTCAACAGTGACTTGTTCATTTATCAAGTAGCTAGAAAAAGTAAAATATTCACAGTTGAAGGACTCCTATTCTGAACAAACGTCACTTTCCACTTCACTAAGTTTTGGAACGAACATCCAGCCGATCCTTTTATGATGAGCAGTACTTCAACGTAAACACATTTAGAAGCTAAAATTTTAATAACAAATATTCTGGTATTATAAAACATTACGTTTTTTCGGCATTTTTAATTTCGATTCCATTGGACACGGCGGAAGTACCACTCGGATGAATAACTTTGATCTTCCAAACTGCTTTAAATTCTGGCTCATCAAAACATGGTACCATACGTCGAGCATCTGTTGGTTCCATTTGTGTTACTGCTAGATACCTAAAGTTAAAGTTAAAAGATTGATAAATACATCACAAACTGCCGACAGCTGTACTGAAATCATCAAATTCAACCTTGTCATATCCTGACCATCCTGATACCGGCTTAAATACAGACCAGCAAGTTTCATGTGAATTAGACCGGAATAAGCTATCTGAAATGACACACTTTCATTAAAACGACGATAACGGCAAAATTTGAAAAGTTTATGGTTGGAAGTTTTCAAATGACACCTGCAAATAATATTCTTGACCCTTATTTAGCCTTCCATCCAGCAACAGTGTTACCATTTCCAGTGTTTCGTTCACAATAATTTCCTTCACCTAAATACAGCGTTGCGCTTTCAATAAGAACTTCAATTTAATGTTAACAATATATTTACAATTGTCATTTATATTCTAGAGAAAAAGAGAGAGAGAAAGACTGGGAACAAAATTAAAAAGCCAAATTTCTACGAAATTCAGAAAAAATTACTTCAAATTTTAAATGTGCAAAAGAAATAAATACGAAAAATTGAGCGAATGCTTATTTCAGGAACAACTGTAATCCAAAACCTGAGCATCAGCAGCAACTTTAGTACTCTTAGGTGGCTGTTCTATGGTTCTGTTTTCCATTTCCATTTCTTCTAAATTCATAAGTGTTGTAAGTGTAGAATTCTCTGCTTCATCCTCCACTACTTCCGCTGTTTCCTCCACAGCAAGTGTTTTGGCCTAAAATGCAGTTACTCTGTGCAACGTAAACAAAACAACAAAATACAATTCTGAATAAAGAGAAAAAATAGGAAGATTTACCAACAGCACCAAAGCTCAATTCCACATAATTTCAACATAGCGCAGCTGCTAAAGTCACACTAACCGTAGTAGAAGCCTAAATGTAAAACTTAGGCATCCGTCCATAGATAAGGTTGAAAACTTAACTGAGAAATACAAACTTAGCCGAAACACAAATTTATAAGACAAAAGTCATTCATCTTCCCAGGTGAGCCACTGCAATGAAATCAACGAAAGTTCATGAAAAACCGTTTAAGAAACCACGTACGGTAGTGCTATATTTATCTGAACTCGTGCTCTCCAAGTCTCGCCGTACTCTCGAAAACTGAAGCTTAAAATTGAACTTATTTTCACGTTAACTTAAGCTGTAAGTACTTAAAAAAATGCATCTAAATTTCACAATTTTCATTGGGAAGGAGTTGAGAGAAATTAGCTGAATGAAAGAATTCACTAAAAATTATCGAACAATCGAATTTATGGTGCAAAAGCGCTAAGGCCTTTTATGTCAGTAAAACATGTTGAAAACATAGGGAAAAAACTACTTTTGAAAATTCGGAAGTAAAAGAAATTAAATTTGAAATTCAGCGACAAATACCTGTTCGTTCTGAGTGGCTTTATCCTGCAAAATCTTGATTTCCTCTACATTGTCAGGAAAACTCAACTTTAAAGAGTTGAGAACAATTTTATCAGTCTCCTCAACAACCCAAAATTTGATAATCAATGCAGCATCAAACGTCATATTCTTACTTGCTGGAATGTCCACATAACCAGGTAGGTATGTTTTTATCGTCAAATTGTACCTGCAACATTGTAATTTACATTTCATAATCTTTAACTTAATTATAAAGTGTGCACTTCCTTCATTCACAAACAGAAGCTTCGCGCAGCCAGCACTTTTATCTTTTCCTTGCGGTATTTCATAGATGATTTTCACATACAAACGAATAATTTGCATTAAATAAATAAAAAAAAATATTCCTTAATGAAAATTTGAAAATTTTCATTAATGACTATTTTTTTGAAATTTTCAAAATTCTCAAATTTCTATTAAGAATGCTTCCTTAATGAAAGTTTGAGAACAAAAGACAACTCTTAGCATACATAAACTTTATTTGAAAAATACAAACCATATGGGTGCAATGCTTTTTGGTAGACGTAGTTCAGCTGCGGTAGGACCGCTAACTTCTTCTTCTATTGGCGACTCGTCCACTGATACATTTGAGCTGAAGGTGGACGAACAAACTTCGTTCAAAACGTTAATATTTGTGAAGACGATGAAACTATGCAAATTGTTGTGGGAAAAATGATATGTAAACCAGAACTCGCTAAAGGACGGACAAAAAGAAGCAAAGACGTACGAGAAGAACGCGTGAATAAAATTTAAATTTGGAAAATTCGCTACAAAGAGAATGAATGGTTTTTATGTGTAAGTCGAAAGTTGCCACTTTCAGAACGAGGGAAGTCCAAAGGTTTCAATCAATTAACATCGTTCTAGCCTGCTTACAGCCCTTCCACAAAGAATCGAACGGCACTCACGTTACTTGCTGAGCGTCGACGAAAGGCCTTATTTCAAGCGATCGATCGTACGTTTGCTTTGTTACCCAATAAGTTATAAAGGATGATAACGCAATCGAAAGAATCGCAATCAAAAACAAAAAGTATACGGTTGTCACTGCACAGGTAATTCTCTTCTGTACTTTCTCTTTCGTCATCAGTCCCTTCTTCTCCATTGGTACGGTAGGATTGGAATCCTAAATGTTGACGTATTCCTTAAATTCTTGTACGAAGAAGTGGAACTTCTTCCTTTGTCTTTTTTCCAGTGTTAGGGATAACTTAATTAACTTCACCCTATAGAAGTACCTGCTCAATCGAGCACGTTTATTAAGCAGCGAATTAGTAATCAGACAATGCATAATTAATTAATTACAACAGAGTTAAAAAATTAGCGATAGCAATTTTTTCCTTAAATTTATCCGACACATATTGCTAAGTCTTCTCAAATTTTGCTTGTTTACCAATTTCTATGTTTGTGAGAGCATCACAAACTTATGGGGAAGTATTTTTTCCCAAATCAATTTAATAGTTTGGAAATTAGCATGTCAAAGGTAGAAACTTTTGTTCAGTAATAATTTTTATGAAAATTTTAAAATTAAATTTTATACACGAAAGTTTGTTTATTCAATTGTTTTAAACAAAAGGAAGCAAAAATATTAGGCGACAAGTTTACTGTAAGATAATTTATTCTCAATAATCGTAGGCAACAGTTAATGAGGGATAACTTGAGAAATTATTTTAAGAGACTACTGTTGGTAATTAATTTTAATTGAACTCATTACCCATGATAGTCGAAACTTATCGAACATATTTACTAATTTTAATCCAAAATATTAGAGGTTACTCCGAAACTCACAGCAACTTTATTATTAGCCTCGGCCATTGCTATTAGGCCGTGCTGATCGCTGAGGTCTACGTTCTCCAGTTTGCTACTTTTCCAACTTTTCACGTTTTCAATCCTTCAAAGAATTTACACATTAGAAGTCGGTAAAATGATTTATCAAAAGTTTTAGAAGACGAAAAAGAAAGTTTGGAGAAGTAGAAAAATCGGATTTAATGTTGAAGAAAAAGGGAATATGAACACTGTGAAGGAATGCGAAAAATTCAAAAAAAAATAATTTAGAAGTTTGTTTGAGAATTTATCGAAATACCACGAAAGCTAGAAGAACTAAGGTTGTTGAGACATTACATTGCAACAGCCATGTGCGCTTGCAACCTTTGCTGATTTTTAAAAAACAATTCAAATGGAAAATATTTTCAGTTGTGAGTTCAGTTTATAAAATCAATAAGGAAGGAAACAAATTTAATTAATTAGTAATGAAAAATAGCATTTATAAACACCAGAGGTAAGAAGCGTGATACAATGAATGAATTTCATGAAATTTTAAAAATTTTTCCTTCTGAATCATGATGTCGTTTAAATTTCAATTTTTCTAAACTTTTCATACTGCGATTGCAAAAAAATTGATTTTGCAACACAGTGTAGTATTGCTAGTTCACTTGTACAGGTGTGGTCAGTTTCAATCCAATTACAACGGTTGAATATTATAGATGCAAAACGGACAGCGTTATGCATATTTTAATAAAATCAAAAGGATAGAAAACAGGATAAGTTGCTTCAAGTTTTCAGAATTAAGAAATTTTGAAGCCTTGAAAGCCTTTTTTGTAGGCTAAGTAAATGTGTAAAGCACTAAGAATAGACAAAGGTAGTGGACGGAAAAATGAAACGATGGATGAACAAAGAAAGGAATTATTAAATTCAAATGAAAATCAGCTCTTCCGGGAAAAACAAATTGAGAATAACATATCGTACTGGCCAGCAGGAAAAGGTAATGCGATAAAATATTAGCATTTTCATTTCTGAAGTTTAAATTATCAAAAATGAAGTTGCACTGTGCAAGATGGGAATGCATCAGAAAGATTTCTTTTTGTCCAATTTTATCTTATTTTTTCAAATAAAGCAAAAAAACAGTAATATTTTAAAAGTATTTTTGGAATATTGAGTTTTTTTTTCTTTATAGGGAAGCTAAATTTAGAGGGTAGTCTCCATTAGCAAGTGTAGCGAGCAATAAATATTCCACGCAAATAATTCATTAATTTTGCTTATGCAAGATTATTGCAAACGTGACCTGCTTGAAAGAAACTCTGCTTGTATGTTTACTTTACGAAAAGAGTAGTTGGGAAGAGAAAAAAATGAAGATATGAAATATCGTTGTGTAATAAATACCAATGTCCAACACAATTGTCATTTTATTAATTGTTGTTGAAAGAACCAAAATTAGTTTTATGAAAATGAGGGAAGGGTGAAAGAGACAGGG
The DNA here is from genome assembly GCA_963070105.1 of Litomosoides sigmodontis. Lineage (NCBI taxonomy): Eukaryota > Metazoa > Nematoda > Chromadorea > Rhabditida > Onchocercidae > Litomosoides > Litomosoides sigmodontis. Next base: position 5,461,613 of record OY718808.1, read on the forward strand.
AAAATGAACATGGAGAGAGAATTCCTCTAAACTTTAAAATATTGCCCCTTGCAATTGCGAGTGTCTTTTATTCATTCATTTTCCCATTTTTCTTCTTTAGTAATTTACAAATAAAAAAAGGCAGAAAAAAATCAAATCAAACAGTGCTGCTTTGTATTTAGTGATTTAATTTGCTGAACTTGAAAGGAGGGTTACAACGGTTGACCCGAACAGTGAAGCACTCACCGGTCCAAACTCTCATGAGCTACTCAGTGTGGAGCTCAAGTAAATGACAAAATTCCAAAATTTACTTTAAATTTTACTTTTTGTATTTTTCGTAGCTTTGAGGAAAAGGTGTAATTAAAGGATGGAATATGAAATCGGAATTTTTCAAAGTCTGACTGACTTTGTTAGTATTAAGCTTATAGCATCTCTCTTCTTCAATGCCATTGAACAGCAAGGTACTTCCTCTATTAATTAGTGCGAAAATAGATGAAACATTTTAATAGGAAGGATAGGGATAGCAGAAGAAGGTAACTACAAAATTTTTGCAACTTCCAGAGCTGTTATTTCATCGATGGAAGGGAGGAGGAAGCAAGGCGTGAATGAACCTTGAAAGTGTTTAGTTGCACGGGAAGACCGACCAATCTCGTCATCAACCTGTTTGGCCTTTGCTTCAGTAGGGCAGCCAGGTTGTAATGAAAATAATCGACATTGATCTGTGATTCTCAAATTTTATATACAAGTGAAGTGTAATCACAACAATTGCGATGCTAGGATTAGAGTACGGCAAAGCTGGCTTAAAATTAATGAGTAAGCAGCCTACATGATGCGTGCAGCTCGCATGCACTATTTTGTTTCTTATGCAAATCTTTTGAAGTTTCAGTAGTTCAATTCAAATTTACTTTTAAATTTCAATAATTTCATCGAGACTTCACAGAAGGCCTTTTAATAATTTAACATATAAGCAATAAATTATAAATTATCCATATTGTAACTTTCTTGCAGATTTTCTTAGGCGAGAATTTAGGCTTATCAATTAAATTCCTGATAATTAGTGCCAGCTTTTTTTTCTTTCTTTCTCCATGAAAATTTTCCTTTTTTGTGCAATTGGTGAAGAAAGACGTCGTCTTAACTAGACTATTAGAACAACATCAATCGTAGGAGAAGTTTGCAGCAAGTCGAATAAGAGAAATGATATTGCGCTTTTGCGTTGAAATATCGGAACAGGTTATTTGAGAAAGGAATGAATGGTGATAAGACCCTGTCTTGACACTTCCTTTCCATTCAACCTTATACCTCTCTCTCTCTCTCTCTCTCTCTCCCTCGCTCTCTCCTCAGTGTGCAATTAATGAATTTAACCCACATCAAACTTCCATTACACTGCGTTCAGGCAATCTGCTGTTCCGCATCTCTTTCATATTCGATTTTTAATCATTTCATTCCTTAAAACAATCACTTCACCGCTTTCAATCATTCGCCGTCAGTACTATACTACCATCACATCATTACTACCAATTAAGGAAGCTGTAATTAGACTGCCTGCTGATAGCGAGGGTGATAACGAAAGGAAGCTGTCAGCAAACTGTTAGATGTGTGTGTGTGTGTGTGTGTGTGTGTGTGTGTGTGTGTGTGAGTCCTCTTCCCTAGAAACTAACTGTTAAAACAAGCCTAACAGATCCATTTAAAACCGAATGTATGCAGACGTTATACGTAGAAATAATGTAGAAATACGACGAACTTTTACAAATCCTACATTTGCGGCATCTTTTCCTTTCAGAAATTTCAATAAATTAAGTTAGAACTACGAAAGGTGGAAGTGGAACAATGTTATATGCAAAAAATACACAAAGAGTGGGAAGTTCAACAGGTAGAAGTATACAAGCAATCGCAACTAATGCAGCTCTCCAATCATAAAAACAGGTTCGCAGAGAAAACTAAATTAAAGTGTCATTATTTCACGATTGACATGTGCTGGTGGCATAAGGCAAAAAATTTTGAGGAAAAGAAAAAAACCCAAAGAAACTTTCAGATATGAACTATAAGGTGTTTTGGCTACGGTAAACGAAACCCAATTTTTTACTCAATTTTTTAAACCTTTCAATTCTGAAATGAAAGAGCAGTGGCGTTCAGTGGAGAATCAGTTTTATTCCTGAATAATACAGTTGCCAAGGATCTAAAGAATATCACTGCACAACGTTCGAAGGCTAGAGAGTTCATCATCGCGCTTCTGCCATTCGGAAACAGTTGGGTAGGGGTAGTTCACTTCAGGTTCAAGCAGTTTCTCGGTTTCTACTTCCTCCTGCTTCTCCACTACGAAATACTCCTTCTGCAGGCATATTTCGGAGGAAGTTGGCGGGTAGAAAATGGAGTGGGAAGGTGGATGAAAGGATCTGCGAAACGCTCAGCAGTCTGAAGGATGCAAGCAGAGAGGCTCCAAAAGTGCCTGACAGATGTAATCTGAGATGCGGTAGTTTTTTAATTTGACGCTTCCCACTGCTTCTGATCGTACAGCTACTCTCAAAGTGATCATTTTTAAATCTCAAGCATTACACCGCTCTTAGTGTAATCATTTTAATAATCATTGAAGGTTAGCTTACTGTCGAAAGTAAAGAAAGGAAAATTGGTGTTTAGTTTCTTGGACGCTAAATTACCACCCGTTGTTTGGCTTTCCTAAGCTCAAAAGAATTCAATGTGTAGAATATGAATTCAAGTAAGGTATATTTAAAAGCTACTTGTGCAGATTAACCAAGGTATGGAAGTCCACATTGCATCACAGCCACCTCCTCTCTTCACGTCCGTTCACGGGTAGGTTAGATAAATCAAAACATACAGCAGAAACTCGGGCATTTTCAATTAGCAGAAAACATGCTGAATGCTTTTGGTGTGACCATAAGCCTACTGCAAAAGTAATATGAGCAATTTCGGCCAGTGAGAAGAACGCGAGATAATTAAAAGATGAAACTTACGAAACTGTCTAGAAGGATGTTCTTGAAAGGGTTGGAAAGAAATGAATCATTTGAAGAAGGTAAGTCTAAGTGCAGAAACGGAAAATGAGTGAATGAGCAAATATTAAGCAAGTGAAGCGGGTCAGGAACATTTGCACTTCGACGGGGACATTAAAATATGCTATTGCTCAGCCGAATGAGTGAAGGATCGAAATAATTGTTGTAAAAGTAATTAAGGAATAGATTAACTTCCAAAAATGAAATCGATAGCTATGGTAGAGACATTTTCTTTGATGGTTGACTTTTGAAGCAGAATTGCTTTTAAATCAAGCGGTTGGTAATTTAAATTTGCTTAAAATATTGCGAAAATAGTTGCGAGCATCTTGGCTTAACAGAAAACAGGTCTTTAAAAGGGATAAACTTTTTAACGCCGAAATTTGATACAAAATACGCCACAGAAGAGAAGTTGGCTGAACAGCGGTTGTTTATTGCTACCTGCTCTCCTTCCAATACCAGTTTCCATCAAATTTTCAATTATAAAAATAAAAATCCGACGAAATTTACATTGGAATTCCAATTACATATTCCATTTTCAGCATATTTATGAAGGACCAATTTCGCGACAAATAATTTCAAGAGTGTTGACGCTGTTCAACTGCTAAGGCATGGATGGATGGATGATTTGGTTATCTTAAAGGTCCGATCAGCTTCCAATCACAAGCATATCACAGAAGTGTTAGCTTTCAATTTCATGCTTATTCCTGCTCGCTTTCAAAACTGCATTGTAATTCATCTTTTCCTTCCAATCGCTTCTTTTTATCTGATTGTTGTTGCATGAATCGTTGGATTTTTCCAATCCGACATTTTGCTGCTTTTATGGTCATTTGTGAAATTTGTGATGAAGTAGCAGCGGTGGACAGCGGGAGAGGAACTCTCAGTAGCACCTTGAGTGGTGTAGCGCCGATGCTGTAGAATACAGTGTTGAGGGTGGAGGAAATTGTGGACAGTTGTCTAAGTTGACAGCGATTTCTCCTACAAGCGATGATGAATAATAAGTCAAAATGGATCAGTGGAAAGTGCGGTTGACAAGCGGTCGTCAAGAGGGAACACGGAACACGTACAGCTTCGCTTCTCTTCTCTTCCCATGTGAGTGCCAGTTATTTCTCAAAATTAAACTTCAACAGAAGAGTCAACAAATGAATTAAATTTGTAAAAAACGAAGCAGTCCGTTTTGTTTGTACGATGAATTTCATACAAAAGAGGAATGAGTGGTGACAGGGTCATTTCTCCTTGCACACAATTCATTACCCCAAAATTCAGGCGGCGTTCTCCTACACTGCTCGGCCGATTGTTTCCATGGTCATCACCACCGCGTTACCACCATTATCATCACTGTCACCACAACAACTCATCGAAGTTTTTTTTTCTAAGATGAACTTACATCTTTTGGCTTGCTGTTCGTGTAAAGAAGGAAACCATTCAGAATTGTTTACAATGAATTCTCTCGTTTTTTAATAAATTTTTCACAGAAATTTCACTTGCTAATGTTTCATTGTAATAAAAAATTGTACAAAAAGCTTAGATCAACAATTCTAGTTGCGCAAATGCCTTTGAAGAGGATGAAATCATACGACTGATAGCTTTGCAAGACAAATGGTTATCAATCAAAACAAAACTGCTGTTGTTTGGATGCCATCAAAACTGAGCTACATTTTGTGCTAACATTCAAATTTAAACAAAATAAGGAGGAATAATTGCCATCTTCTCTCTGTCCTTCCTCCTGTATAAATCATACCAGTCGAAATGCAGAAAAATTGAAAAACTTTTTATGTAAACAGTGTCGATGTGTGCTATTTCAAAAAAATTATAAAAGTTGCTCACCAAAGTTTTAATTGCTTCCATACAAAAACATTTAAAAAAGATGAAGTTGTAGGATAATAAATCAGACTGACAAATCAGAAGACCTGAGTGCGCAATGGCAGTAGTTTTACATTTTGGAATTTAAAGAAGACTAATTACTGGCAGCACATTTAGCTTTTAATTTCAATGTTTTGATATCTTCGCTTTCGTTAAAACCTCTGTTTTTTAAAAGATATTAAGATGCAAAATAATGAAGTAGCCCATGGCTAGAAATGGATAACTGAGAGCATTAAGTAGAAGAAGCAGGAAAAGTTCTGCTGATGGAAGATGATGAAGGAACTTGAAGTTGTGCTATGAGAAGGTAAAGTCTGCTAATTGGCAATAAGCACAGGAGAAAATTTGAATGTGCTGCAAGGCTTCAAAAAGATTCAATTTATATTTCAAAAATTCAACAACAAGTAATTCCGTAACAAATGAATTGGGACGAATGTAAATTCACAGAAATCAAAGAATTGGACAACGCTGAGTGTCCACAAGATGGGTACCTACGAAAACGCTAGTTGGTGCATCATCTGTTCGTATCGCCGGTTTACTATAATAATATAAACACAATCGATCACTCGTCTTCAACATTGATTCCGCACTGTCTATTCCAAATGCGGTAAAAATTGCACTAATCCACCGTTTCGTAGCTTTTGGTCTTTTAAAGAACATATCTTCCATCTAAAAAAATTCTTTCAATATCTTTTAAAGCACATGCTATTTTTAAGGCTTTTTAGACTACTGAATAAAATACAGTCAAATATGAATAAAGGCAGACGAAGACTGAAACATTAGCACGAACGCTATAACAATCATTGTAGGTCTTATCATCACCAAATGCGCCTTCATGAATTAGTTTTGATATTAATCCACTGAAACAATCATCTATTAGGGACGATGAGCTTGTGGGTTTATTTTGTATCAGATTTTTTTTCGGAACTTTAATTAATTTCATTTAATGGAAAAAGTGCATGAATAAAATGATTTCCACAAAAGTGCTGTACCTGTAAAGACGTATGCCAGTAATATTGAACTCAGGAATTTGTGACATATGATTTTTGAGCTTTTTCACCCAGTTAAATGTATCATAGTCAGCAAATGCACCGTCCACCAGTTGACCGATACCTTTACTCGGATCTATCTTTTTTAAGTAACAGTGACCTGAAAATTTGAAATTCTAAAAAAATACAGGGCATCTCATCGATAATTCAAAAAATTGAAAACGAATCACCTTCTCTAGTTCTTACTGTGGTGCCTTGCTCACATGTTGACCATCCACTCCACTGCAGTTGAATTTTTAAATTCACAAATTTTTCTGCCAGTTCGGCATCTTTCGAATATTTGTGCAAATTCCAGCTAATCTCTTCGTTCATATTTTTATCACTTACTACCTGAAGTTTTGAACACCTAATCATTTCATTGAGCATCGCTGTTTCTATTATTAAAAGTGCCCATTATTTAAATTTTAGAGTGGACAGTGAAAGACCAAATGAAGGTGTAAGATAATTGCTATGCGGTCGGGTAAGAATGTCATAAAAAATTCCGATTATCTCATTGACTTAGCTGCCGAACTAAATTGACAATCCCTGTTTGGTCCATTTTCCCTCCTATCACTTGCAAGACACTTTCATCATTTCGTCTGAAATAAACCACTAAAAGAGAAAAACAAAAGGAACGATAAGCCGTTATACTGCTTCACATTAATAAACAAACAAAGAGAAAGCACCCAATCAAGACACGATGTCCAATTCATAGCGCACATCCGAAATGCATCACGTATGTATGTGGGAGGAATGTGACGAAATTTCCAGTTTAAATCAGGAAAACCTTGCGACTCCGGACACTCACTTTCTGTACGAAAAAATTTTGCGCGTAATATACTTCCCAATTAAGTAAATTAGAATGAAATACTAAGCAAATCAGAATAAGGTCATATCGAACCAACGAACTTGTTGCTTTCTTGTTAACAAGAAAGAGTTTGAAAGTCACTGTTTTCCGTTTTTGTACTCCTATAAGTTATTTATACTAAACACTATTGTTAGATGTTGGAAACTGCTTTAAAAAGTTCCAAAATTACTCATTATAAATTACTCATAGTGACAAACTATGTACGGTTATGTTTAAATTTAGAATAGCTATTATTTAGTAAACTGTTAGCTGTTATCGATAAATACATAAATCTCGTTCTACCGACATATGCTTAAGAGACAAAAATGTCACCACGTATAACAGAGTATAGAAACATTGAAGACATGAACATACCAATTTGAGGAATTTGTTCTTCACCAGGCCTTAAAAATCGAAATCAAATTACTTAAGTTTAATCAGCACTAATGACGTAATACAGTAGTCATCTTGGCGATGTTTACTTCCTACTTTATATTAATATCAAACTGAACGTAACCGTTTTTTGGTCGTCTTTTAAATGTGTCACTGTCAAAGAAAGTAAATTAAAATTAAGTAAAGCTGATGTGCGGGAAGTTAGAAAACTTTAACCTTCTGCATTCAACATGCAACCTATATTCAACATACAGTGATAATTTGAATGCATAATTTTCACCACAAAGATAAATTTAATTTTCACTATCCTTATCTTAGGCGTTTTAGGAAGGAAAATTACTTACCGAAGGTAAATGAAAAGAGGTTGCATGGCAATCAAATAAAAGACGAAGTGCATGATATTTCTTGAGGCTGCGTCCAAGCAACGATATAAGCCTTCATTCTCGGATGTTGGCTGGAATTTTTCTATTTCTATTATCCTACACAATGCCTAACACTAGGATATCATAAAGAATTTGCTAATTATACTTCTCTTAACTGTAAATGAGTAGAAAGTATGATGAATATACCTGCAACAAAATTAGCATTCCTCTTCTTTGTATGATTACGGTCTGTGCCCGTGGATTTTTTGCCGATTCGAATCCACTAGGCATTGCACCAAAATTACGCCATCTATTATCTCCAAAATCGGCACTTAACGTTACCAAATGTCGATTCCAGTTAGGTGAATCTTTGAGATTCTGAAACGTAATATTAATACAATAATTATTATTGCCGGTTTTGAGTATTTGAATGCAAACTGATCTCATAATTTACGTGATGTAACAATTTCATTAATGACACTTACTATTTTGCCGAAAATTGACTTAGTTCTCAAAGACGGTGTAAATTTTTTTACAATTTGAAACATTAATCACTATAAATAAAAATGCACACAAAAAATTGAATCGGATGAAGAGAATTAGCAATTAAGGTAATTGGATCCGTTTCATGTGGGTCTAATAACTAGCCGACATCTCCATTGATTCATATATCAAAGAATAACACTGAGTTAGCTGTTTCCACAAATGGACATTACTCGATAGATTCATCACCTTAACCTTTGCTTCTTGACAACAAAGTCAAACCTTCATATCTCCAAGTGCATCCTCAACATCCTTTGATGGCATAAACCACCAGTGCTTCATTAATCCATTAAAAGTGAACGCTCGACGACACATTACACATCGAAGGTCGATACGTTGACCAGGCCAAAAATAAATCGGTTTGATCTATAACAACCATGAAGACTTCATAATATATGTCACCAACCTTGCTGCAATACCGTCTTGAAATATGAATGAATTGCACTGCATAAATTACAGTACAATTTACTTATCACAAAAGTACGTTATCAATTCGAAAATGGATAGAAGCCATCTTATCTCGAAACGTTAAAGATAAATTCAACAAAAAAAAAATTCTATTTGAAGTAACTTTCAGTTTTCCATGGAATGACTTAACGTTTACCGCAACATTTAGTTTACCATCACAATTCGGTTCATAAAAGGACTCTGTAAACAATGACTTCAGATAGTGCTTCTTATGCACATCTTCAATGAATTCAAACTCCATTGGATTATCAATATGAGGTGCCAAATCTGGTATCACATTATCTTCGTCCAGCTGTATTTAAAATTCACACTTCAGCTTATCTATTTCAAAACAAATGACATACTGCCCGCTCGATGCACATCATGAGCACTATGTTAAAGCATTTTCTACATTAACCCACCACTATAACGTATCTTTTGGTTCCAAATTTCAGCATTGTACAAAAATCACCTTGAAAGCTGACTAACTTCAAAGAGTAGTGGAACTTACAGTACTTTCTGCACCAGAAACAACAAGCAAAATAACAGTGACTGAAAATATCATTCCAACTTGTTGGACAGCCGTCCTCCGGCAAAACTGATTTCGGAAGAAATTCTTAGTCTAACGAAATTATGCAAATTAAAGCAAAAGTTCAGAATCTACCCGTCACTTATTCAAATTGCTCAGAAGTGCTTCCGTTTTCTCCGCCTTCAATTCAAAACTCCAAATAGCAGCAGAAAAAGTTCGGATTGCTTTCACTCGACAACAATGTTACGAAACGGATTAAAACTATGGATATGAAGTCATTAAATCAAACTTCAACAGAAACTTGTCCTTATCATCTGCGCGAGAAAACTTTCGTAATATACTAAAACTTTATACGCCCCAAATTTAGTCAGATTGAGAAAGAGTTGAAATTGTATAACACATCTCCAACATATGTAATTTCAAAAAAAGAATTCACTGAATAATGTGCTTCGGATATGTTAAATGTGCTGGAATTTCGGCAAACTTCGGGAACTGATTCCCATCAGGCCGAATAAGCTGAAATAAAAATCAAATAATAAAGACAGAGCATAAGTGTTTATCAACTCATCCCAACTACGTGATTTTCTCAAAAAAAAGGATGTTTTAAGCAATTAAGATTAGTAATTTCCCTTAAAAGGACTCAGAGAACTTAGTTCTCAAGCATTTCTTAAGCTCCAAACCCAGATTAATAATAGCTAATTAAAACAAAAGTGAAATAAGAAATTAAAAGATTAAACATCCTCGGTAAATTAATGATAAAATTTCAAGAAACAAATAATTAACCATTCTTCGCGTGCCTGCTTTATCGATAACAGCTAGTCTAATAACACCTCCGGAAGAACCATCACGAACTGTTGCCAGAGCTACTGCATTGAGTACTATTTCTTTGCATTTTTCAGCAGTCATTCCCGGCTACAAAAAAATTACAATGTGTTAGCATAAATTCATTGTTTCTTTTACCCATTTTTTATGCAGTATTTTTGAATATGTAGACAAACAAATAAAGACACAGAGTTTTCATATGTGCCTTTTTTTCAATAAAAATACAATCTACCTTCCACTGACTATCAAGAAAACCTTGCACAAATGTACTACCACTCCCACTTGATGCGCATCGCTGTCGAGTTACGTAACCACCTTGTGGAATTGCATACAACTAAAAGAGAAATCTCTTAAAGATAACAATGAATTGATATCCATTAGTTTTAGCAGAAAACGTTACAAGTAACTGAATACAAGATAAAACGAATTGCAGTAATTAATACTCACTTGTCCACCTTCGACATCATCATAACCAGCAATCAGAACAGATGCTGATAGAGAATCACGATATTTATACAGAAAATTCCGAAAGATCTGAGCAGAACGTCCAACAGTAACATCTTGTTCTTCCATCATTCTGAAGAGAGAAAAAAGCAGTTGTAAAGAGAGGGAAGTTTCTCGAGAAATTCTTTATCAAAATCAGAACAGACTAAAACTTACGAGTAAACTTCAATATAATACTTTACGATATCAGAAATTGCTTGCGTATCTGCCGCAGCGCCAGAACGACAAACAACCATTCGATCCGTAATGGGAGTAATTTTGTCTGTGGCACGCGATGAAATGTAACTTCTGAAAACATATCCACATCTATGCTGCACAAGAAATGATAAAGTAGAATCACAGTCGTGCATCTGGTATAAAAAATCAATGCACCGTCCCACATAAATTATAATGGGTACATGCAACAGAAACATGAACCGAAAACGATACCAAGTGATCACATAAAGATATAAATTAATTTATAAAAACGCTATAAATTATAGACGAACAATAAGAACAAGGACTGCTAAAAATAACGGTGAAACTGAGGAACTCTTGTCCTAAAATTATCTCTTTTTCTCCCAATCGATTTACAGTTTTTATTCTGAAATCAAGACATCATGTCATTACAAAAAGAGAGGACAAATATGAAATATACCCAGAACTTGTTCTCGAGTCAGTTCCAACCACAACTCCACCGTCGAATTCCATTGCAATGAGAGTTGTCTGAAAAAAATACGGCATTTCTGTTGAGAATAATGAAAAGGTATTATTCTCAACTTATTCTTTTCTGATGCAACAGTATCAGAATTTAGTATCATGCGAGCTAATTGCCAGCTTAGTCTGTTTCAGTGTTAAAATAAGTAATTCCTACACCCATATCGACATTTTCACTTGTAAAGTATCGTGGGGGTCCGTTGCGAGCCATTTTCATCTCTCCACCAATGTAAAACACACAGTAACTGAAAAATTAAATTTCTACAACAAAAAGAACAAACTACGACCTTAGAAAACATTATCACAGCCTTATAATTATACGCAGCTAGTATAATACACTCCTGGAATATACCTTACCGCTACCTACCAAGTCAGTCACATCGTCCTCCTCAAACCCCCACCCCGCGCCTTCCTCACTTCCATTAATCACCTTTTCGCAATACGATTACGAACCCAGCGGTACAATGCGAAGTTCTATTGCGAAATGATATCTTCTAAAGTAGGCTGAAAGTAAATCAGTGGGTGGTGTTCGTGGTCTGCCGTGGAAGGCGTGGTGTGAGTTAAGAAAGCCTAATTTTAATGTAGAAAACGTGGTTCGGAAGTGAAAAGAGCCAGAACAAATACGTGTAGACTATACGAATAGTTAGTTTCTCCTCAGCAACGTATTAGAAAGTGAAAGCGCCAAACGACGTGTTTTCCATTTTAGTATTAATATTAATACCAAAAGAAAGCGAGAATTTGCGGATTGTATCGATTCTGTTGGAGAATGAAGCACATATTTTTGTCTGATCAAATTAAACTGGTCGAATGAGCTTTTCATTGAAACATAAGATGATGTAGGCGCGGTTGTCTCCGCGTATGCGTTGTATTTCTAAATTCGTTTTTCAATATCATTGAATCGGCGTGGGACTTCTCTGGCAATATTTAATGCGCGCAATGTCTAGGGACGATCATTTGATGATGCATCAGATGGATTTTGCTATATCATAATGATGTGCGTCAACATGCATATTCGGAGATTTTATTTTCAGATGGTTCTTCAGTTACTTTCGCACGCCGCATCTGTTGTGGTTGGAGCACTTTACCCAGCTTTCAAAACTTTCAAAGTCATTCGTGAGGGCGATTTTCTACAAATGGTTAATAGTTGTTTTATTTTTTTATTTCTGTAATTCCCTTCTCAGTAATAATTGTCTAAGGAAGCCTCTAATTGGCAATTATCACAATTATTTCAGAAACGATGGTTAAAGTACTGGACGGTTTATGCAGGCTTTCTAGCAGCTGATACTATTGGTGATATATTACTTTTACCGTATATTGTGCCTGGTTACTTGTTGATGAAGATGAGTTTCCTGCTTTGGACAGCGTCACCATGGACGGATGGTGCTTCAATTGTTCATCAAAAAGTAGGCACTGACTTTAAAGTACTTCATTGACATTTTGGAAGAAAATTAAGTTGTTGAAAAGTCATGCGTTGCTCATTGGACAAACCAAGGGGCATCGCTGTTTCCAATAACAGTAGTTCTCGGAAAGAATGTTTTAATCCAAGAAATTAACGGATGAGAGTGAAAATATTGATTATATCACTGAATGTTTTAACATACATTTCTCTCTATGAAATGTTTCAGTTAATTGCTCCTCTATTGACAACATATGAAAAGGACATCGATGAGATGCTAGACAGTATTAGACGTTCTATGCAACGGCAGGCCTCGAGATTAGGAAATGGAGCACTTGATAAGTCGGTATTTAATGAAAGTTTCAGATTAAATAATGCCGTCATTTTTGTAAAAAAAATATTAAAAACTTCTTTGCAGGGCACGTGTTGGATTATTGTCGTTTGCAACAACAGATAGTTCGTATACTGGTCAGTCACTACTTACCGGTCGATACGCTCCAATAACTGTCGGTTAGTACGCTGTTTATTATTTTCCAAATAGATCTATGAAAATTCACATGTTTCTTGGTGTCATTTGTATTAAAATAGAAGTTACAGACCTCTGAGTCATGCAGGTTGCAAAAAAAAACCATTTTTATTATATGATTTAAGAGTAATGCGATTATTTGCAGTGGTAGAAGAACAAGCAGAAGAGGATATTATCCGGGTATTTGATGAAGAAACAAACATTAAGAGAGAGGTAGAGGAGAGTGAAAGTATGTCTTCAAACTGTAAGTTTCGTTCTCTTTTTTCAAATTGAAGCATAAAACAAATTGAAGCATTGAAGCATAAACATGATTTTATAATTGTTTGAATGATTATGATATACTTTAGCACAAAATCGCTTGAGGAGGAACTGTACAAATTCTGAAGGTGCCAGCGTTGTTAAGAGAGGGCAAAAGCGATCGCGTAAAAATAAATCGGAAGGTAGTTTATACTGTTCTGTGCGTTAGTTTTACATTTCTCACTACTCCATTCCAAATTCTATTTCATTTAGTGGACCAGTTATAAGGAGAATGAGGAATTCCACAATTGCAGTTTTCGCAGTGTTCAGATTAACAAGTTTTTCCTTCCAATGCTCGGCTTCTATATAGCGTTTATCAAACTCTTTGATGTACCTGACCTTTCACTTACTCTTTGTTTCCGGTTTGCAGAAAATGCAGCGAATCGGTCGCAACGAAGAAGGCGTATTACATCAAGTCGTAGTACTTCTCGCGGACGATAAGTTTTACTTTTCATATTTCTACAGACTTTGTAAAATATTGTGTATATTGTACTACATTTATCGCTAATTCCATCTTTTTCTTTTGATATACAACTATGTTCACTAATTACTGCGTTTCTTCAATTTGCAATTGGTTATGTTTTTTCCCTTTTGTCTTTCACACGGTGTTAGTATATTCATGGATTTTTTGTCTATACTCAATTTTTGTAATTTACATTTTATTGTCACTATTAAGTTTGTTGCTTATAAGTGGTACATTTTTTGCAAGATACAATATCTGGAGCAAAAATACTAAGCATTTAGATTTCAACTCTGCATACAGTGTTCTTAATAATGAATTGGTTTCATTTCTTTATCATCAAGAAGTTAGTCCCCTTTTCCGCAAAGATAAGTATTTTTGTAAGGTCTCTGGATCTTCACAGTTCTGATTAAAAATTTAGATAACTAGAAAGAGGAAACTTCCATTCTGGTTACATTGTTTTAATGCTTAGAATAAGATGTACTTTTTTATTCCAAAGTGCTCTACAACACAGATTTTTGTAGAAATTTTTTTCCTTGAAAAGCAGCAAGTTTAATAGTACGTATTTTATTGATTCGTGCTCATTGAATATGTTTTAATAATACAGCAAAAATATAACTTGACCACAGTCAGCTTAACACTGAAGTTTGGTGCGCGTAACTTCTTTCTCATCTTGCGGTTGACATAACAAATCTACAACAAAATGATCTGTTTGCATTTGATAATTTTTCACTATGTTTACCTCTAGTATTGTGCAGGTCCATATTTTATCCTTCTCGTCGTGAATGTTATTCAGATAACGAGAACAGCTGAAATAGATGTAATTGCTATTTGCATAACTATATTTGAACAGCTTTGTTCTACACCAAAGGTTTAGATGAATTTAAATTTGTACTTCGTAGCGCAGGTTATGGCAAAATTTTGCAAGGTTTCATTGATCATTGACCATTTTTCCTGTCTGAGACAATCATCAATTCGTCCATATGGCAAGATGCGACTTTCCATTTCTTTGATGATAGTTGCTGAACGACTTAATTTTCTTTTCTTCATTTTACTGTCATGTGTTGTAGTTTCAATTTCTGAAAAAACTTTGATTTCAAAATTTTAAAGTTGATCCCACTAAGTTCACAGAAGATATTACATTTACACTTAATTCGATTCAGGGAATTTTGCTTAAAAAACTATTTGACAAGTTTGGATGAGAACCAAACCTTCACATTGCATGACACTGTTATCCATTAATTTGCTAAAGATGCTTTTATTGTTCTTTTCCGATGGAGTCCTCTTTTCGGTGTTAATATTTTTAGTATCGGTAATGTTATTTAGTTCATTCTCTTCGCTGATATCCTCCACATTTTTCTTCCTGTAAGAGTAGAAAAGTTTTTCAAATGGTAATGGGAGCCTTGCTGAAAATTTTCGATAGCTAGTTTTAAGTGATGAATGATATAGTTCAATGAATGATATATTCCATATCGTGCTTTCTTTGTAACAAGTTGATGGCTTGGAGACCTTTCTGAGCGAGTGAAAATCGATTTTTTATTTTAAAAAATTTATAAAATGTCTATACAGAGGAAATTTCAGTAATTTCCAATACCTTATAAGTTGTGCAATCGGTTTATCAATGAGCTCCGCACTGCCAGTTCCCTGTTCTGATGTCCTGACTGCTTCATGTATATGAAGTATTCCACCTGTTGATTTCAAACATTTGCAAGCAGCCAACCAGTATGGCCTTGATGATGGTAGCAGTCCAACATTTACACGATCTGCTACACCCTGCGGTGTTACCTACGGTAAAAAGTAATTGATTTGTAATTGACTGACACCAAAATTTTTGTGAAAAAGACATTCTGTTGTAAAGAGGTCATGCCAGCGTTCAATGGAAGTGTGGAAAACTGCTTAACTGATTTAACTACTGGTGTCAGTCATCTGATTTACAGTAGTTCTGGAGGCGGCGGGTCGGGTTTTCATAATGCTGAATAAGTGATTTTAGTACCTTGATGGTGATTCTACAAAGATAAAAGGATAAAAATTTTGTAAATTTATGGGTTAGGAACGCACTCTATCTCTGCATTGAACACTGATTCCTCGCATTTACCAGATGGGACTGGTTTTATCAGTTTATCAAACAGCCCAACCAGAGAATGAAATGTGCTGAATATTCTCAGATTTGTTTGATATATTATGACAAGTAGCTAAGAGTTCTCAAAGGTTACCTTTCTGGAATCGCCTTGAATGACTGTGCAGCGATCCTGGACATCGTTACTTCGCAAATTACGCTTTAATGCTTCAATAGCATCTTCATTCCAATCGATGGCGTAGACATGTTTTGCTTGTGCATTTACCAAATAGGGCAATGTATAATATCCAATGCCTGTTGTCGGAAATGTTTACTCCAGAAAATAACACTAATTTATTTGTAAGATCCGAAAAAATGTAGTACCCGCAAACATGTCAGTGACAACTTCCTGACGGCAATCGAATCTCGAGATTCGTTGCTTCTCTAAGGCATTGTTGACATTAAAGAAACATTTTGTAACATCGTAGAGGAACCTGTAAGTTTAAAGTTTAGTTTTCAATGAGATATTTTTTATTTCTAATTGTTGGACTTATGAAGGCCTCACAGGACTGTTACACAGGAACTGCGATCAAAACCTCATTTCTTATGAATTGAAGTTTTACTAATTTAAAGCAAGTAATACCTGATATCACCATCAATGTGTTCCACCCAGCCATCCTTTCCATGCAGCAGATCGATGTGAGGCTTACGGAATTCATCCTCGCCAACCATACGCTTCTTCCCCAAACGATTTGCATTAAGCGATTCTGTTGTTATCTCCCATAGTTTGGGCCCTAATATAATTTCCAAATTATACTGTTCTTTAGCAGCAGTTAGAAGTTCATATTATTTCGAATTCATTTCTCCGATATTGAATGCGAGATTGTTAATTGTAGGAATAATGGAGAAGTCAAAATGAAATAAAAGATGAGTGAGACGGCAGCGAACTAATTCTTTACTTCCCCAACTTCCAGCAACACTTAATTTACTCTAAATTTGAACAGCAAGTATGTCTTTAAAAGAGAAGAAAATGTGAGAGAAAGGTAGAAAGCATCTTCAGCCACCCATTAGCCTCCAGTTGGGATGCTTGAAGCAGTTGTGCGGTAAGATAATCATATCCCCGTGCTTCTCCCATCGTTTCGGTAGATCGCGCTGCACCTCGTCGTTCCAAATTCCCATTTGACCAGCAGCACAACGAAGTGAGTCAAGCAACTGTCCGAAGGTTGTCTTGTTGACACCTGTACTCGTCATCTCATCCACATTATCTCGTCGATTTAAATTTGCAAGCATACCTGAAGTCCTTCTGAAGTTCACGCTAAATTTGAATATAATTATTTCTCCTCTTCGTGGACAATATTAGCAATGTTTTACAATTTTCAATTAGTGGCACTTGCTGTGATTAATGTTTCATCCATCACTCAGTGTAATTCAATATTTTTCAAACTGAGGGATATTTAGATGGAGTAAGAAACTGCTGCAAAGGTTTGTTTTGCAACATCAGTGATCGATGATGGTGTTTCCTGCTGCTTCATATAAAATTATAACTAAAACTTTTTAGAAAAGTTTGAAAATACTTCGCTCTAATTTTTACAGCGAAAAATACTTTCTGAGGAGAATTGCGCAAATCAAACGGATTCATTTAAGCTATAATAGCACAGGAAGAATACATTAGAGAAATATTTTCAAACTATTTTCCCGCACACTCAACGATTTGCTCACTTACTTCTTTATTATCAATTTAATTTGTGGATTCACTTAATTAATGAAAATGGGCCATTCCGCTCCGTTATTGATCATCCTGGCAATCTCTCTAATGAAATTTATCACGAAGGACAGATATTCTGCAGCTTATCGGTTGAGCAATATGAAATTGGAAATCGGCTCATTAATTAGTTAATTTCCTGATGCAGACTTCTTCCTATAGTAGCAGTCAATGCAGCGAGAAGATCACGCAGCGATAGTCGATAGTTGTCTCGATCGGCAACATCTTAAACTTTTGCATGAAAAAGAAGAAAGTGAGCAACAAAGTTAACAAAAATTTTACAATTTAATAAACAATTGGACGAAAAAAAAAGGAAAAGCAATCTTTTTTTTACCGCTAACGACTGGGAAACTGAAATCCGAGTAGCAATTTGTAGGAGAGAGAGAGAGAGGGAGGGAGGGAGAGAGGGGGGGAGAGAGAGGAGTGGGTGTAAGAAGTCGGTTGGGAGGAAGTATTACAACACGAAGGAAAATATTGCGGTGCGTAAGTGTGAGTAGCTCATAGTGAAGTTGCTAGCAGAGAGTTGTTGTCTGGCGAACGCTCTACACAGATCCTCGCCCTCATTGCTGTTAATTGCAAGCAAGCATTGGGCTGCTTGAGTAATTATCAGAATATATAATGAAACCATCCGCAATTCTGCGCTCGTCGTACTCATAACGGTTCCTTCGCATTTCCGTAGGACCTAAGTTTACTTAGCAAGGCACGTGTTTCATGCAAAGGAATGAGATGGAAATAATGTGAAGAAGGCTAAACCGACCTTTGACATTACGCTTCCGGAACACCTAACACAGAGAAAAGAGAAAAGGATTGAATAATTTACTTCGTAAATTCATACGATATTTCGCTAAAGAATTACACTGCATGCTGCGATGAATGTATCGGTCCGGAAGAGAACCGGGCCGAATGAATCGAAGTTCACTTTGAAGTTTTAGAGTACCGAAAATCAGAAAGTTAGTAGCTTTCGATTGACTGAAATAAAAACAAAAACATCCTTCCTTTCATCCTCCAAAAATTAAAACAGTCTTCAGTGAAACAATCGCATCTTAAAACTGCTCGCTACCTAAATGTTATCATCAGTTTTCAGGTGAAAAGCAGTAGGAATTGATCTGTGACAATGATCATAGCATATGCTGTGAATTTAAAACTTTCCATAACATTTCAAAATTAAGGATGACATGCTTGTAATGATAAGGGAAAGGCAGAATTTTTGGGACTAACTTTGTACTTATTGTTGGGAATGAAATCAGAGAGAGGCAACTTTTGTTCAACCCTAAAGACTTAGTAGGGCTGAAGTTCAGAAGGCAAAAGTTATGTAATCAAATGAGTAACACTGAAGGACTCTCATGAAGCAAAATGTTGAATGACAGAGTTATTAATTCGGGAATGCGCAGTCATGGAAATGCATCAACCTTAAACAACAGCTTTAATTAATTAATTCAAAGAAATACGAACGTAGCCGACACACACGCGTAGACGTACACGTGGATAATGAGACTTGGATAAATTGGTACAATTACAAATTGATCGAAATTAAGTGGTGGACAGTAAGGCTCGTTTTGAGCTAATAACTTTGAATGAAATGTGAGTGAAGTAAAGGAAAAAACAAAGATTTCCGATGGTATATGATGGAAAGAGCCAGAAATTCCACTTCTACTTCTATGCCCACAACTATTATTAAAATTTCAACATTTCACATCGATGATAGTGAAGGGAGGGAGAGGAGCCTTCCCTCATCTCACTTATAATCCTCCTCCGCACGTCAACCGAAAATAGATGAATATGGTGGAATGGATGAAGGATGAACGAACAAAGCTATCAACAATAATCAAATTAATCTTTGTACACAGTCAGCTGACCGCACCTATCTAAGTGAAAAGTAAAAAGTGGACGAGTTAACTACGTGAGAAAGTCGCTGCGAAACGGATGATGAAAGGTTCCCTTCAATAACGGAATGGTTTGCACTATTATTGCTATAATGCAAGTAATTATTTCGGAAAAATAATCGAAATAAACTTATTTGCAATTGCATCGTTTCATTGGCTTAATTTAATTTAGCTCAATTTGAAATATGACGACTGACAGACAGGGAAAAAACTGAGCTCGGAAAATGTTGTAACTCATAATTTCGATTGGTTGTGTGAGAACGATTATAAGTGAGATGAAGGAAGGCTTCCCTCTCACTGATATTAAATATTGAAATTTTAATGATAGTTATTTGCGTAGAAGTGGAAGTGGTTTTCCATCAAATTTCATCTTCAGACCTTGTATTTCTTCATACTTTATTGTCATTGCAAAATATACCTGTCCTTACTGTCAACTATTCACAGCTTGAACGATGTAATTCCGCTCAATATCAGGTCACGCCTATACCACTCGCTTCATCTCCTTATCCAAGTGTAGCCCGAACTATGTCTCTATATTTCTGAATTAATTCATTATAACTGCTAATTGCAACTTATCCTTCATCGGCAATAATTGCATGGCACTCAGTGCTTCTCTTCCCGACCTCTACAGTATTACTTATTTCACCGATAACTTTTACATCTCTTAAATCTTTCCTTGAACCTGGCAGTTTTACTGCTCCACTGCAAGTAACCTTTTAATAAGCAGACTATTTCTTAAAAAGTACTTCTTGCTAACTATGCAAAGCGTATCCGAATTTATACAAATTTCAAATTGTACGTCGCAACAAAAAATATAGTTCTTAGCCACTTTTAGGTTTAAATACTGCGATTCACTGCTTCAATTATTTCAGCCTATCGTTTATAAAAATAATTTACTTCATTCATAAATAACCGGAAGTTCGTATTAGCATACTTCTATTAGCATACTTCTGCTAATATAATCGGTTATATGCACTTGTCTAAAACTCACCATTATTACTACTTTTAATAAAAGGCTTAAAAATGACAGAAACTAATGGAGGTCTTATATAGTCATTATTGTTGTTATTTACTAATTAGTGCTATTATTAATTATTACTACCAACTATGATTATCATTCATATCAATTAATAGTATTGCTGTTGATTATTAGTAATACAATGGAATGATTGATGCTGCGGATATATGTTGTCAATTTAAATATATGTCTAAGTATGAATACTTGAGAATTCGTGACATATGCAGTACATAGCAATTTTAATTAGAAAAATGAAATGCGATAGCTGCGATTTCAGTTCGTTTCTTTTAGCCTTTTTTTTAAAGAGATATTTTAAGTTTAATTTTCCTCTTCCTATTCCCTCTCATTCTCCGATATCTCACTTTTTATTCAATGCACAATTTCTTTTTCCTTTTTTTTCAGTCGCCGATATCACGTAAGTTCCTTGTTCAACCCACAGTAGCTGAGAGATAAGAAAAACAAAACCGACTGAAATCTTTGCGCCATTAAAGGTTGCTTGTTCATGAAATACAAGGAATGATTAGAATTTCCCACTTAAGAATGGAAGAGAGGAAGTTCCGATTGTTGACAAGTATCACTGCAGCAATATTCCAGCTAGCTAACATCATTTCTGCTGTACTGGCTTTGGTCATTTGGGACTACAGACATTATCAGCCACTTTGGAATGTTTCTTACTACGGTTAGGTATCTGAAGATTTTTTATTAAGTATATATTCACGATAATTTTATCAAACAGTTTACTCACAGCGAGAATTAAGATAACCTGAATAAAGCTCGACTTATGGCGAAATGTTTTGAAGGCGAAACTCGCAACTCTAACGATATTTTTCAGCAGGAACATCAATTGCGCCCACAATTCATTTTTTCAACTCCCAACATTTCTTTCTCCCTTCCCTTCACCCGTTTGTATTTTTTTTTAATTATTTAGAAGCACTATTACTTCTCTTAAGAAATTTTGGATTTACTTTTTTAAGGCTCATTGATATTATCGACTTCTATCAGCACCGCCATCGTAATTACGCTTATGAAAGGAGTGCATAATAAGCAGCCTTATCTCATGCTCCCATTCATTGTTTACTGTTCAATCCAAGCTGTTATCAGGTGAATACCCATCTTGATCATCCACAGAACACTCTTGAGAAAATTTTTTGAGATCGTTTTAATGGCTTCAATTTACTGAACATTCATTCCAGTCTCCTGCTCCTTTCCTACTTCATTGCAACAGCTCTACTGGAGTATTGGTTGAACGGTACCATCTTTTTATATACTGTTCAGATGATAGCTATATTTATTTCGCTATCACTGTACTGGATCATATCGTCACGAATAGTTCGCAAGCAACAACGACAGATTCAGAAATCCGTTGAACTACATCACAAATCAGTAGTGGGAAAATATTCAAAGCCATTTTCTGCGAACAGTATTTGAAAACTTTGCCTAAATGTGTAAACTTAACCTGCGAAAAATATTTTTAAGATAAATTCAAATCTGAATTTGATTTTCCTTCACTCAGTTCAGTTCCTGCTTTAAGCACAGAGTACTAGTCCAAACGAGATGAGTAGTTTTATTGCGGCATTTAAATAAAATATTAATGCCGCAGTATGTAAACGATACGTTTACTTCTTGATTCTCTCAGGTAAACGGATAAGCTTAATAAACACTACTTAATATTTTTAAGAAACACAGAGATTATGAACTCAAAAATTTATTTGGGAAATTACATCTTCTTGATACCACAGAAGTGAAGTTGCATTTCTAACTTCATTTAATTTAACATTAAGTACAAACATAGTGTTTTTTACACAAACCGTAACTGGCTGCTCATATGCACTACACTCGTTCCATTTGATTTGTACTGATCAAAGCCGTGGCATCATAAAGATGAGCATACCTAAACTCATTCCTTGATAATTTATAAATTAAATAGATTAAACAAATAGTTCCTTTTCCTCCCATCCCACATCCACACAATTTCCAGTTTTAATAATAAGAAACTTAATTGCTTTCCATTGGTTATTGAAATTTTCAGCAACTAGAAGTCAACCACCATATCAACTCCGTCCATATTTGTGTCGTGAATCGTCACAAACATGTTTTAAGGGTATCGTGCTTTACATGTAGCATGTTCAAATTAAGAATTGAAATTTCAGTAAAAAAGTGGTGACAATCTGATTAATTACAAACCTGTGCAGCTTTCATGTAGTTTGTTGAGTCTACTCCAAAACTTCAACAGCTAAAATCATAGCATCTAACAATTATTTTTTATCCACTGAGCTTTCCCTGTACGGAATACCATATTGCCTCAATGTCGGGAAGTGTTTCTTTAGCCAATGAATATATGCCATATCTCGTCTATCTTCTAGCTTCCTGACCTTTTCATTGAACTCAATTGTGTAGTGGACGTAATGCCAAACTAAAGCACAAAATATTTATTTTCACAAGCAAAATTCATTCGAATGAAGGAAAAGGGAAGGCGGAGACATCAGCTAGTAGGAAAATACTGAAAGAAAGAAAGCATCATCCCTCCCGACGATACTCACATAAATGATGTATCACTAAATAAAGAGTTAACATAAGCAGTACAATTCCTACCTGCGGAACCAATAAGACCATAAAGTGCAAAACGTTTCCATCCTTTCGCGAAAAATGATTTCCCTATGTTTGAACTCTGATCTTTTGAAATAGACATTTGCAAAGAGTCTGAGAGTTCCAATAAAATGACGACCCTGTTAAATAAATGAAATAACATGAACGATGTCAAATAAAGACACATTAACGCTTCGCATTTCGTTTATGAATATCCTCATATCACACCATAATTGCGATGATTTGTATATATTTTATAAGGCAGTCGGTGAAACCACTATACGAGGAGGACAAGCGGACAATAATCAGTTTAAGCAGCTAACTCTAATAGATTATGCCTACCTTAACTGCCCACCTCCTCCCTCCTTCGGAACTTATTTAACATATCAAATAATGAGACAAAGCATTGAAGTAAGCTGCGTGGGAAGTAAAAGAAACCGACTAAACCCTCACCTCCACCTCCACCCCCGTGGCAACCTCTTCTCCTCTCTCCCACTCAGAAATCACAGCCCCTTCCTGTTGCAGTAGTGACACCATGAAAACAGAAATGGTTCAATTGCTATGAATCAAGTACGAATGTCACTAGAACAAGTGGAATTTGAGGGTTAAGGAGGTTGCACATTTCAACCCTTAGCTGATCAGTTCCAATGCAAGCTATTTAGCTAATACTTTAATGTCTTATGGTGAAGAATTCATCGATTGTATGAGTAAGTGGTAAAGCGTACGACACTGTGTTACCTGTGCACCAGTGGTATTGCACTGTTCACCTTGAAGATGTTCTAATGACTTTATCTGTGAGTTATAGATGGGATATTGTCAAATAGCCCATTCCTGCGTTGGTAGAGAAGGTCATTTGGAAGAGCCGACAGCCGGCCGAATGGATATGAAGTACTAAGAAACTATTTTTTCCTTGAATTAGTTGCTGAAATACAATGAAGATATGAACTCTTTACCATTCTCCGTGTGAATTTACGAAACAGTCGGGTGGACAACTTCACAGTTCGAACTTCTACGTAAATTAGAGAGTTTTAGATGTGTTTCGCTTCATCGATGAAATGTTCGGGCTTAGGAAACACCGAGAGCAAATACCGTCCGTTGCAATCAACAACAGTGTTTAGTAGTAAAAAGTTGTGATGGAAGGAGCGCAGATAATTCCACTGTTTCGAGATATCAAGTGCTGAAGAGTAGAGTGCATGCATTGAATTGAATTACTTATTAAATTTTAATTGGAAGATTTTTGCATAAGGAACATGCTGTTCTGAACGGAAAACAACACATCGTTTTAAACTGAAGCTTAGTAGTAATAGTAAATGACGAGATACGAGGAAGCCATTGCACTTAAAATGTTCCATGTAAGTTGCCCTGTTTTAAAATAAACATGAACTTTTGCTGATACGTACGGGACTCATTCCTCTGCAATTGTTTTATAACCACTCTTCCTTTTCTCCACTCCCTTGCATTACTTTTGAAAATATATGGGCAAAGTGTTTTGAATTTTTAAATTCAGCATTCTTAGACAGTGATGATTAGTTGTGTTATTCCGCGTAAATTTTGAAATTTCTATCTAGAAAAAACACATTTACTAGCAAATTATTCGTTTGTTGAAATTTTAGACAATTTTTGTTAATCTTTTATTTATCTTAAAATCTATTAGTGATTAGAATGTAGGCAGAAGGAATGATTCCTTAGGCTTGAAATTGAATTACCGTTCCGGTAATTATTCCTTCACAATCTTCGCTTGAATTTGTTAATTGCTGTCCATTCATTTCCATTTCTTTTCACTTTTCCCGCACTTCAACGAGACTTCTCACCAAATTGAAGTTTTAAATATCGTTTGCTTCGGCTTTTGTTGCAACTTATTCAATCGGAAATCCGACAAGACAGATTAGAGCGGAGCAGTTAATAAGTGCCGTACCTCACCTCACACTTGCGATAGACTTTGCAGATGGAATTCTGTTGTGCGGCAACCGTCCAGTGCAGGTAGGCAAATGGGTGAGTAAGCAAGAGTCCGTCATTAGCTTCACTGAAGTAGGAAAGGTTTGAAACGAATAAGTAGCACTTACTACTGCTACCGCTACTGCCACTGCCGCCACCGTTTCATATTGATGTAAGCTCCTCTGGAGGCATATCTCATGAAGTGAAATTCAATTTCATTCTCACTCCGTGGACAGCAACAGCACGTCTCCGAGAAAGATGAACTGTTACGGCGAGTGATTTATCACTTAGCTAAGCAAATGTGATATTAAGTCTCGGAGTCATCGATGATTTCTTTCAGAGCGAATAGAGCGACGGAAGTTTTCATTGGAAGGCATTAGAATGCGACTTTCAGGTGCTCTGCAAGTCGCACCTGAAAAGCGCCACGTTTCCCCGCTATCAAACAATTTTCGAACAGTTTCTGAAGGCAGTAAGCTTTACGTCTGTGTTGCCCACCTGATGTACGAGGTGTTTCCGACAGGTGGCAGTTCCTCACGCTCCGCCGCAGAAGAATGTGAGCGTTGCTCACAGTGCTAAGTGGAGAACTGTGTAAGAGCGGTGATGTCAGAGGGGCAGTCATCGCCACACTGTCGCATCCAACCCATCCCAAACAAATTTACGGCTTTTGTAGCTAAAAACGAATGGGAGTATTAGCATGGCCCGATGCTCGAGCAAACGGTTTGCACGTACATGTCTGCTTTCCCCTACGAATATCTCCGTACATCTGTGTGTGTGTGCGCGCGTGTGTGTGTGTGTGCGTGTGTATGTGTGTGTGTGTGTGTCATACTTTTGTTTGTTCAATTCTACTTCACAATACCGTCAATTCCATGCAGCTGATTTCGCATACGTTCATTCCATTCTGGATGAACCGCTCTTACCGTGCCCTTTCCATCAATCACTCGTCACCAATCTTATCGTAACGTCAACCACGCAATACTGTTCCGCTTCCACTTCTTTTATAAAAACTTCCGAGCCATTACTGTCTTCTGAATACGAGTTGAAGATCACAAGGAGCAACAACTGAGTGCTTCTGTTACGTTGAAAAGGATTTGAATTTCTCACCGAATTATTCTCATTCTTTTACACAGTACTTCCGCCGATGTTCATGCCCTCTTTTCCTGCCAATTATAAATTTTCATTTAAAATTAGCCATCGAAAAGTCGCGCAACGCTTTCTTTTGCAACAAACGCCCATTTTATTCGCGAATGTGTCATGGAAGTGTTAAAGTAGAAGTAAACTGGAGACCTTTGACTTTTGTCGTTTCACTTTCTGAATCCAACAATGTTGTTTGCGCAGTACACACACACACACACACACACACACACACACACACACACACATCTCTCCTCGTTCCACGCAAGGCCGTGCGTTGATGGGCAACGTTTCAAACCGTGTTGCCGAACTGAAGTTAAACGGTTTGAGTGTTGCTCAACATTGCTATGCCTTATTTTAACGTATCTCTCTCACTTGCCCATTTAATCGGCGATAAACGTCTGTGCTATCGTTTTGATTAGGTACTTACTACATCATTTTACACAGGTAACGTCAGAACTCCTAGTCACCCAAATTAGTGAAAGTAGGCTTTTTTTCAGCTCAACATGTTGCCATCAAAATTTTGAGGTATTACATTTTGAAATCCTTATCAATGATAAACATAGATTATGTATTTTCAATTTATAGGTGTTTTAGACTATTAGCTTTAAGATTTAAGATCTCAAATGCATAGGCGGAATAAACTGATCGCAAATGAATTCTGACCACTCTTTCTTTTGACTTGTCAAAGTCACAAATGCTTTATGCGGCAAATTTCTACGGTATTTTTACTTTTCTACAAGTAATTCGAAGTGCGAAAAATTCTTTATGAGAGGCATGAAGCGTCACTTCCTTTTAACTCTAACTGCGGGACATTGCTTCTCACATTATATTTTTGATGACATATTCAGTGGTGGCTGTGGTTTGAGACTGACAGTGCAGCGGCGCCATCAGCTTTCAAACGTAGCGGTAGAATGATACGACTGATGACGTCCTCGCTTGCCACCGCCGAAACATTTGTTTATCAGATGCGCTGGGAAATAACAACAGAGGCACGGCACTATCAGTGACATGAGCAGCAACAGTAGCCACCGTTTCACGCGCTTATGCAGTGATATGTGGCGTGGCCCGAATGAAAATACATTCTGCAATTAAAGTGACTTACTCCGAGTGGTCTAAGTCAGATGGCTATTGCTATTGCAACGTTCACTCGAAGGAATGTCGTTTGCCTTGTCGACAGATATTTCGAGGAAAAAAGCCTTGTGACGTAATTTGTGACTTTGGAGCAGTTCCTACGTCAAACTACTGCTTCCTCTCATCCGATAATTAATATTTCTTTGCTGTTGAGAAACTAACATAGCCTTGTCCAAAACGACTAATATTGGCAGGTATATCGTCGTCGCTCCTACAACAGTGGTACACAGCACCTTCCGCTACCGGGTAGCACGTGAGAAAACGAATCGTACGCTCGACTGGATCAGGAGCTTCTCTACAAATGCACACATCGTACCGCAAACATCTTAATAACTTATAATCTGCAATGTTCTTATCTGTTCCCACATTGACCGGAACATGTTTAAGTAGAGGTAAATTTATTACCTGCAGGAACCGGAAGTGTTTTCATTGCAGTTGAACCATTCACCGCAATAAAAGCATCGCAGTGGATGTTTCAACCTTTGTCTTCTCTTTGGCAGTACAATACGATCACTGTTTTCATAAACAGAGAAATTGTTCATTTCCATCGCGTCTGTTGAATGGTCTGCAAGATCGTAACAGCGAACAACAAACAGGGCCATACATCGGATGGATACTGACATAATTACAGGCTCAAAGGTTCAGAATGCGATTGTATGATAGATAGATTATCACCTGATGCATGAGAAATGCCTCGACGATACGTCGCCGTTCTTTTTTTAGACCGCGCCTTTATCGACGACTCACTGCGCGCCGCAAGAACCGGTCTTTTCTGATATGTCTGAAAAGCGCTCAGTGATAGCTTGAAGGAGAATTGATATGCTGCAGTTAAGTGGCATACTAAAACAATTTCGGGCCAATGCAGAAAATGAAAAGGCCGTTGCTATTGCAAACGTTTCATTCTCCTGCAAACAAATCCACCTTTTCCTGAATCACAATTACGGGCGTTGAAACGCTATTGCTTGCAGTTTGCATCCCAACTTAGACTAATCACACCTGTAAGTAATAAACGGGTAAGTTAAGTTCGAAATGTAAGCGAATACAGATGCGCCGGACAAGATTTAATTTTTTTCTGTTTTTCTAATTTGAAAATTGAGTTCCTTTGCGATTCGTAGCATTTATCATTCTTGCGCAGAGTTTGCGTGGTAGCAGTCGTCAGTTTAGCGAAAGTGAGCATATTCGCCTATCGCAGATGAGGTGATCGAATTTAAAAATTGGCAGAGGAATTAAGACGGATGGATATGAGCTGTGTTTCTTTTTTCAATTCATTCATCCATCTCGTCGCAGAATGGGTTCTCTACACAAACATACATTTGAAGGGTGTGATGTCTGATATGCTCGATTAGTTTTAATATCAAATTATGAAACTTATAATTTGCACCTGAAATGAACGCAGTAAAGTACTTTGAACAGTGATATAATGCACGATTGCATTATCATAATTGGTGTTGACATATTGACATAAATTTCTGACGAGATGAGATGACAACATTTACCTGTTCATACTGGAAGTCGTTACCACCTGATCTAATATAATGCATGTCGCAGAGAATATGGGAAAGAAATATATGTCTGTTTTATCGATTTCTGTTCCATACATGCGCACGCACGTTTTACGTATTTTCGCGCAAAGTAAGATAAATTCGAAGCATATATTCCGCGTAGAAATTGTGACTTTAAGCTGAGTAACTGTCCACTGAAAGAGCATTTATACACGTCATTGTTGCATACTTAATTAACTCAGAAGCACTAATAACTGCACGATTAGACTTAATCATCTCTATCTGTGATCTCATGCTTGCAACAGCGTCAGATCAAATCAAAGAGATCGGTTGAGACTGAGTAGGATCAGATCAGAAAGAAAAAGAATAAAGCAATGAGGAATTGAGGAAGTGCAATAATAAGTTTGACGTAAATATGTCCTACAGTTTGCAGCAGTCTTCAATGTAGGCATAACCAATTTATTTGCTTAAAACAAAAAAGAAAAGGGATTTTCTTTAGTCTTTAAATATCGGAAGGGATGAAAGGTAAAGGATGGAAGTATTCCAACAACCCAGTGACTATCTGAATGACGACGTCTTACACAACTGGAAATTCATCGACCGGATTCCGATCCAATCGTCCATTCTATGAAGGTAGCGCCGCACTCACCCAACGCAGATGCCGCCTACAGGCGCAACTGTGGTGAATAACATTTTATACCATCGTCTCATATGGAGAAAATATGGTACGGAAAAGTTGGCACTCCCTCTTCCACAACCGCAACACAATTTAGACAGCGACTGTTCGGCAGATGTGAGAAGTTCCATTCGCACACTTGAAAGAACGGCGATTTTAATTTTGATACGTTGAGCTTCAGTTAGCTTTCAATGCTGCTCACCATCATGCAAATTAAGCTCGATTTTTGAAATAAGCACATTAAAGAGCATAAGGTGCCCTAAATTTGGTTTGGAATGCACGTAGCTTAGTCTATAACTTATTTCAGCCTCACGTATTGCACCGAGAGTGATACAAAATGTGATCGATAATAACGTCTAGAAGAAGCAGGCAGTTATTAGTACAACGTGTCCATGCCAAATGCTTTGCATTTATTCCGTTCTTCAGATAACTCAACGATTGAAATTATTCACCCTAACAACGGCGTTGGATTATAAAAAATTTGATTGAATCCATCCTATTGCCGCTGTTAGAAAGAATGAATTGGTGAAATATACTTTTCCGAGGTATATCGATGTCGCTGTAACTTAAAACATTTAAAACAACAATAGTAGCTCTCAAGAAGGAAACTTTTAAAAGACAAAAAAGGAATGGAAATGAAGGAAAATATTGCAGTTTCATCTAAAATTACTTCTCCAATTACCTCGGCAATTATCCCCGAAAGTGATAGACGGGACATCTGCCATTCGCAAAGGAAAAACTAAAATGTGAGAATGAATTTTTAGTTTTAGTTTCTCTAAATGCACTGATTCTATCACTTCTACATGCGTCGGGCAGTTTACGTAAAGCGTCATTTCCATCCTCAGCTCACATCTCTGCTATGCACAGAAGGTCGGCCATCCATCCATCAAGCTCCCATCGGGAAACAAAGGGTCGGTTACAGATTTTGCGCTGTGTGGCTAATGCTACTAGCGCCGATCGAGGTGATCAATCGTTTCCTACGCTTCTTCATCTATCGCTGCTAACACACCCGCACTCCCAGCACATAGCCCGAACGCTGCTGAATTCCATCACTGAGTGCAATTCATCCACTCACAATCCAACCCTAAAACAATCTAGCAATTAATTCACACGCACACACACACGCACACGCACGCACGCAAAATGCTTAACAGTCGCTTAACAGTCGAGGGTTTTCACTGCGGACGTTCCAGCGGTTCCGAACACTCACCTCACTTCACTTCCCACTCACTCCTCCATTTCATGCGTTACCGTACTACAAGCGGAATTCTAGCGTCTCTTCACACGCTAAAGCAATTCGGATATTATCCAACAAGAAGTCCTATCTATCTCTTTTTCCATAAACAACCAATTATCAACAACAACAACAACAACCGTAAACTGCGTGCATTCTCATATTCCTTTTTCAAATGTCACCAATTCATTTCGCTGAAGCGATGAAGTGTGATGGCAGGCGCAACAGAGAAAGACTGTATATTAGAAGGAAATTTCTATTTAAAATATGGAAGAAATTTCATCTCATCGATAAAAACGCTTTTCGAACGGATTTATTTGAAATAGTTATCGCAATTATCGTTATCAATCAATTATCAATAATCATTTATCATAACATACGCTATCGCAAAGCGTTATCCGAGCGTTATCGCTGATTGCGAGAAACAGCTCAATGAACTGATATTCGAAAGATCATTCGTGTTAGCAAGTTCAAAATGTGTATTCGTGAAACGGCACGAGTGAACTTTCAAAGAAAGAAAAAATTACTTGACCGTTTAAAATTAACAACCATTCACATTCTCCTATTTGAAATCAGCAGTCCTCATTTGCATAAAATGTATCGATTTCGCTTGTGCTATCATCCGTATATCAGAGCAGAGGCATGGCAGCTCTATCCTCCAATCACAAATTTTCATCAATTATTACCTTTCCTTTCCTATAAGTATGAATATATCTCTAAATGAAATGGAATTTCGAAAGAATTAAGTCATGTGAGTTAGCAAGTTCGAAGAATTCAATATTAGGATTATGAAATTAAAATAGTGTTGCTGTGTCAATAATTCCGAAGCGTAATGCCAAATTAAATTCATCTTTTTCATTTCAACAATTTCTCGTAGCTTCCAATCTTTCGAAATTCAAACATAAAATTGCACAACTAATAAAACTAAATGTAAAATGCTGAGATGATAAAGTGATTCTCACAAAATTGTGTTAATTAAACTAAACCACAACTACCACTGAAATTATATCAGAAATGAAATACCCGAATAATGGATAGATAAATTAAGCTCATATTTTAGCATTCTGAAATTCAACGAAACACAAAAATTGAAATGAGTAGTGTAATACATCGTTCCACTATCAACTAAGTTACGTGAAGACCTAAAAATGTGTATTGGAAAAGAGGAGCAATGTGTGGTGGAATGGAATTGAAGGATGGAAAGGTAATTCGATCAGGTGTTCTTCCTACTTTCCGTGATGCCATCGGATCGCTGAGAATCGCTGAAAACGAACACATTTATGGAATTTCAAGCAAACGATTACAAACATGCAAGCTTATAGCTTACAGCTGGAATTGGGTGCAACCGAAGTTCTCAATTCCTCAATGCGAATTAATTTTTGCCATCGCTTTTACAACTATCGCTCCATAAAAAAATAGGAAAATTTAAATTGCAATTCACTGAGGTAATGCCGACACTTGTGGTTGCAAGAACAAAACAAAATTTGAAACTAATATTTGAAATGCATTAAAGAATAGATCGACCGATTGATAGCTGCGTGCTGTCGACCAAACTCTCCCAAATATCCGTCAGATGCCAAAATTCGAACAAATAAAATGGCATTAGTTGTGAGGAAAAATCCGCCACCGATAAATGCAATCCACGAGTAAAAGATGTGAAAGTGCCGACGATTTATCCAAGCCCAATTAATCTGCCACATTTGCACGGCAAATCGAAACAGAACAAACCTACAAATACTTCCTCTGTCTCGTCAACTGCTATTTTTTGCAAACAGCAATGGAGCAAAAACTTGGTTAAAAATTCAAAATTGATACTTAAGCTTGATAAACTTGAAAATTCCATACGTAACTTACGTAACAATGTTCGTAAGTTGAATTACTCGAAAAAGACTCTGTTTCAAAAGGCTGTAGCCAGTAATTTGCATTAATGAACGAAGATGCAGAAAGATGCTGAAAAAGCGTTTAAAACAACTTTCAGTCTTTTTTCAAAGAAAATTTAGATGTGAAAGAATTGTTCCACTTCTATGTTCACTGATAAATTTAACAGAAATCCACCTATTAATTTCCATTAAAAGAGCCCAGTAGGCGTAAGGGATGAATTTACGTGAAAGAACAGCTGAAGCGAAAGCAAATACGCTTGCAGCGTGATGAAATAGTAGCTCGACGGTCCATCTTGAGATTTCATGCCTTAGCATGTCCATCGTGTCACAGATGAAATATGCTGCAATTCCATTCGCACAACAACGATAGTAGTAAAATAGAAGCTTTTGGCTGAATTTAAATTAAATTTTTAACTGAAATTACAACGTCTAAGAGCTCAGTCATAAACTGTTATTTTTGATGTCAAAGATTAAACGTTTCCGTCGTTATCCTTTGATAGCTATCGAACCTATGGAGAGAATTGGGAGTTGTCTGGCCCATGGACTGTACCAATGCATCGTTTCTTCTAGCATCACTTGCTGGTGAGTTACGGAAAATGCAAATGACCACAGGCCACTGATGCTTGAATGAATTACGCACAGTGTTAAATTCCGCAGTCGGTACTGTCTGCAACAGAATGCTTACTACTCGGCACATTTCTCTCTTCAACTCCACCTTACTGACAAGATTATTCCATTTTTCTTTCTAACTTTTCTGTGCAATTAATCTCTCCAAAAATATCATTTAATTTTTAAAATGAAAAGAATAAGACAAACTTGAAGCCACTGTAGCTCTTCCATGCATATATCCGAATGCAATAGCTAACAACTTGAAACAGAAGGAAATAGGTAATGAAAGGTATCCTAAAGTCTGGTTCGAATATGCCTTCCAGTGGAGGTAAACGAAATTCCGCACCTTCATATCTATCCATTTGTACGGCTGAATTCAACCAAGCCAATCTACAACACTAACTTTAACTTTAACCTCCAGCCGGCAGTCTCTAATTCATTGCTAACATTACCGATAGAACATGAATATGATGAAGTGGTAAGGAACGCACTACATGAACTGTGATATTATCTTGTAAACAAAATTTGCATATATGCAAATATCAATGCAAAGAAGGAATTCTGTTTGTCCAGTGTTCCATGTGTGATATTATATGTTTCATTTCCCTCGCACATGGTCTATCGGAACACATGTACAGTTCAACGTCTACAGCGCTTCTACGACCTCTTCTCACGCTTAATTACGCCCAACAAAAAACGTCAAACTTTCTCGTAAAAATTAAAATTCTGCAAAAAACTTTATCAATCTCCGGGTGACAATGTCGGTTTTTCGTGTGCGATGATTGAGCACGTGAAATTTTCGGGATTTGGTACGTATGACATTGTGAAGTAAGAAATGTATGGACGACGTTCTGACCGAAAAGGAATCCATCATCTGCAAATGAGTAAATGAGTTTCACTTTGACACAAAGCAAATAGATGAACAGCAAGCATGTCAACACTAATTAGTTTATCTTAATGAGGACAATGTATTTTAATTTAATCGAAGGATAAGATAAATTCAGCTTATGCGATAAACAATTTAGTTAAAAGCATTACACATTTCAAAATATTATCGCTTGAAATCTTTCCATTAATTCACATTCCTAGTGTGAAAGTAAACAATTTTAAGTGAGAAAGGCACGTAGTAAATGAACGAGTTAATTTCAATTGTGAGAAAGAAATGGTAATTACGAGTTCAGTAAATAAATTCGTTCGTCATATTCACAGTCCAAGTGTGATAAATTTAATTAATATTTCCGAGAGTCTTCGACAGTAAGCGACTGAGAAAGAGACGAGGAGAGCGAACAATCTCCTAAGGATTCCTAAGATTGCATTTGAAACGTCAGACGAATTGCACTTATTTATGCTTTTAATACAACATTTCTCACAGAGCGGGAAGAGAAGAGAAGAATGGAGAAATTAAAAAGGTTTCAGACTTCCGCACAAAATCAAACTATCACTGATCTCAGATGAAATTTCCCTTATATGGCAAAAATCCGAAATCAGCTTTAATTCAGCTCTGCCCGATTTAAATTATTGGCATAGAATCGTTG
Organism: Litomosoides sigmodontis; assembly: GCA_963070105.1. NCBI lineage: Eukaryota > Metazoa > Nematoda > Chromadorea > Rhabditida > Onchocercidae > Litomosoides > Litomosoides sigmodontis. The sequence goes on from OY718808.1 coordinate 5,496,245, forward strand.
AAGCGATGAGTGGATATTAATAATGAAGCAATATAAACTGAAAGCATTCCAAAACTACTAATTAAATTATGGCGGTTGATCAATTGCAACGACTACAAACGAGTCATCGATTTGTCATATTTAAACTTTTGTATGGTAAAGAAGGAGGAAAGAGTTCTTAACTTAGGAGTTGCAGAGATTACTCTCTTTCTTGCACCTAAAAATTTCTGGGAGTAAAATATCACCGAGGGATATTTGCTGGGAATTCAATTGATAGGTAGGAAGCACCGGCAAACACAGTTGATTGCAAAAACCTTTTACCATACATAGTCAATGAAATGGAAAAAAAATTGTTCAAAAGGATTGCAGCACATTTTAACTTTTAAAAAAAGGCAGCTGAAGAATTATAAAATATATTTTTGAACAGAATTTCAACAAAGCGCACAGAAGCGCATGTTAAATTGAGAAATTGTAAAATCAATGCGAACGTTTTTTTCCTGTTCATTTATGAAATGTTGAAAAAAATGAGCATTATTTACGACGAGTGGGGTAATGCAAACAAAAATAGTGAAAATAGAAAAATCTTCAACAAGGGGAAAACAAATTGGCTTAAGGCAATGAGCACATTTCACTTTCAATTTCTGCTCTTTTTTTTCTCAACAAAATTCCTGATGTATAAGTTGCAACCGGAATTTCTCAAAGCAGCGGTGGGGAAGGTTGGGGAAGGTCACCACCTCACGTACCATCCAAGAGGAGGACAGTAGTGGGATGAAGTTGCAATATCAAATTCAATTAGTTCTTCGTTAATTGAGAATGATAAGGATGGAAGTGACGGTATCGACGGCTTCTTTTTTTCTCAAACAAAGAAATTCTCCGGATTTCTAAATTGTTGTTCTTAACGTGCTATTTGTTGCCTTGGAGAGATAAGCAATAAATTTTATTTTACATTCTAAATAGCTTAAAGTCGTTAGTTCAAACAATGGAGGAGAGAAAATAATATTGCCTACGCAGAGCCACACATCATTTCTTCATTTCTTATAATTTTAAATGACAGTTCATTCGACCGGTTAACCGGTTGGCATGGCGTGCTTTCGTTTGAAATGATTTTTTGAATTGATTAGATATAGTTGTGTTCGGTGATAAGAAAGGAAGTGGTGAGCGATAATGATTACGATGCGAGCTTTTAGAATATCTGCATTTTTTTAAAATTTTATTCTAACTCATTTTGTTTCCTTCCCTCATTCTCGTCCTTCCTCTCCTAGCGAAGCGACGAGAGGAGACAATGCGAATTTCATTCGATCGTTATAGTGTCGTTGGAATTATCGCTTTTACTGAAATGTATATTAAAGGTTAGCGCTTAGAGTTCTCTTAATTCATAAATATCGCAGCATTTTTTCTTTTTTTTTTTTAATTTTCATTAAGCGTGAATGTGGGTGAAGTGATTTGTTGCAATGAAAGAGGGGGGAGAGGGACGAGGAAGGGATCGGATCGGTACGACTAATCTAATGAAATTTTCATCCGTTAATGAATTCAACTGCACGTTGACAACACTCAGTGGATAATATGCATAATCTGTGCTGAATGAAAAGAAAAGAAAGAATTTCATGTCTTTTTAATAATGTTTTGGAATTAATTAAACGCAGGAAAGCATTATTAGTTTGACAGAGAAGCTCGTCGCTCAACTCAAATTGCCATTGAATTTCGGAAGAGAAAAAAGAATGAAATGCTTGAAACTTATCTATTGCTTAAGTCAGAGAAAGAGGGAGAGCGAGAGAGATTGAGAGAGGGATAAAAAGAAGGGAGGGAAATTAAGTCTTCATATCAATACTCTCAACGGCGGAAGGAACAATTATGCTAATAAGAGGACGAATAATTAGTTGGATTTGATCCACTGGGAGGAGAGGACAAACATTATCCTTTCCAGAACCTTTTAACGAGCAGCGACATTTACTTTATCTGTTGGCTAATGAAAAAATTCTGTTGTAAGCTGAAAATCTAACATAACTACTATTAGCAAAGAATTTTCACAAAGTTTCTTGCAATGAATAGTCAGCCGACAACCATTCATATCAATTGATTTTTACACTTTCTCCGTTCAATTTGAAAAAATCAAAATTAATTGAAATTTCGTGTTATCGGACAAATCCAATTTTTTGCAAACTGCCACATGAAAAAGCTTTTAAATCTTATGAGATTTAAGAGAAGTGGTCCCTCTCTTCACTGTCAATCAAAAACGAATAAAAAACTTCGGTTGGATTTCTATCAGTTTGTTTAGCTTGCTTTATTTGCTGCTTATCGGTGATTTCAGTTAAAAGCTGAAATTTCAAATAAATGACTGGCGAACTGTTATCTCAAAATAATGAATAAAATAATAAAATAATGGATGCCTAAAAATAAATTGCATATTATCCCTCATCATTATTCTTTAGAGATCGCAAGAGTTTTTCGTAATATTTAAGACTTGAATGATTCATCGTCCATAATATCTTTCAAGTGTTGAATATCACTTGGTCTTTGTTCGACTAATTCATTAGAAATGTAGTAATTCGAAAATTTGAATAACGAATAGCTTTCTTTTTTCGGTGATCTAACTCATGAGTGAACGGAAACTTCTATTAATTGAATGAAAAACTTTGCATTAGGAATGAACAGTAACCATGAGAAATTTTCCGTATGGAAGCTTTTTGCATTTGAATTTTTATGACGTTCACCAGCGTGAGTGGAATGATTGAAGCAACGATCCGTATTTTCTGCTAATTGCTAATGTTTAAATTTAAATTTTCTGCTAATGTTTAGCAACGATATCCTACTGCAAAAATCTGTTCCGAAAAATCATATGAATTTTGAAATTCTATTTCAAATTCTTGAAAATGCTCTACTTTTATTGATCGCATATTACTTTCGTTTGTTACATCATAGTAAAGACTACTAATGAAATAAAATCCAATGGTTATTATTCGTTGAAATATATTATGTGTGGAATTAATTCAGTTGCGAGTATTCGTTCGTGGATCATTAATCATGTGAGCTTGCGCAACGAACATCGATAAATCAAAATTAATGAAAGACTGTTGGAAAAAGTTGTGAAACAAATGAGTTGAAGTGTGAATTGTGCGCGAATTTAAATACTGAAAAGAATTATCTCTCAGTGAGATCGAAAAGCCTTTGTTCGATCCACTTGACAGCAACTCTCACACAAATTTTACGCCAGCTTTGCATTACTAACTTTAACCGTTAAGCGAGACCTCTTGGCCGGCCTTTTCAATTTAATTCCTTTTCAGATAAACTATCGGCCTTGAACATCTTAGATTTGTGATAGCAATTTTTTTTAATTGAGACATTTTCAAAATTAGAAGTGCATAAAATGCGTTCTTAATCTTTTCAATTGATCTTTCACCAACCCTTTTTATTCATTCATTTATTTCTCTAAGAAAGCAGTGCTATCTTCTCCTTCTCGTAAATTCTATCACGCATCTTTCGACTAATTCAAACAATCTTGCTTTCCTTAAAATTTTCTAATTAAATCTTCCTCCGTACTGAGTTAGTAATTTTGTCTTCTATCTTCACCTCTCTCTCTCTCTCAGTTGCACATCTGTTCCCAGCCACCTTGCAAATCTTTCATCAGTATCGGTCTCACAACCTGTGACACTTACTTGCCTTGACACCTTTTTCGCTTTTTATATTTCATACACTGAAATGTATGCTTGATAGTTCTCATAACAAACTTTGATTCTTGTTGATTAAAGCATTTAGATAACTGGGAATGTTCAAATTTCAAATTCACCAGTTTATAACACGCATTCAAGCCCAAAAGGAACAAAAGGACGAACGAAACAGGCGGAAAAGCAGCGAACAAGTACAGTGGAAGGAAGCCTCAAAAGAAGGCCGATAACGGACGGATGCGATTACCATTTCATCTCCAGTTCTCTATTTCGAGATTAAAAAACACGACACTCTAGCGATTATCGATTGAGATTGGCAGCATTGAAATACGTAGAATTATCAGAGTGCGATAGTTCCACTTGCTCACTCATCAGAGAAACAAGTAGTGGACGGATGCGCGCGGTACGTGTACTGCGCTCAAAATGTTGTCATAAACTTCACAAGGCACTTACAATTGTGTAAGAAAATATTCCCAAAATCATGGCAGTGCGAACAGAGTTTTAGGGAAAATAAATCTTTGCAACTATTGGTGACGATATCCCACGTACAGCCCAGTATATCATCCACTGGCTCGTACTCTCGCAGGTGTATTTGCATTTGTATCGGAATTTTCTCCGGCAATTGAGGTTGCTGTTCAGGCGCTCCCTCGGTGGTCTTTGAATCCACAGTATCTGAATTTCGGAGGTGCCCATTACTGATTACTGCACCAATTCCAGAATTTTGCAGTTGAGTATCGAAAAGATTGTACGATGTTTCTTCTTGACTTAGTGGTATCGGTAGTGCAACGGGTGGCAAGGTAGTTACGAAAGAAGGAATTGTGGACAATTCAGTGACCTTCTCTCGATGTACGACTTCCAGATTATGGTAGCGCTGGTCTTGAATGATAGATGAAGGCAGAGATGAAATGTGGTTTGTATGTGACACTGTTGTACGGATTCCAAAATCAAGATCGTGCAGAAGTGGATGAGTAGGAGGTGTGAGAGGCAACGGAATCGCAGTTGCTAGGACGGATAAACCTGAAACATGTTCAGGATCAGCTGCAGTAGCGGGAGATGGACTAGTTTTGGCAACGGGAGGATAGTTGCGCACTTCTATTGTCGTACGCTCCATCTTTCGTCGAATCTCGAACTCCATATCAATCACGTCGTTGTTTAATCCATTGTAGCCCTCCTGGGCCTGGGCTTTCCTTCTATCCTCTTTAAATGCTTCGCCATTGTTCCATAATTTCTTCTTTCTATTTTCATCATCCTCTAAAATCATTTTCGCTGACAATGGCGGAAATGGTTTCAACATTTATTTCATTTCATTCAGTATATGAAGGGAGAAAAATAAATCTGCACTTTGATGCTTTGCCTAGGTGTCCCCTAATTCTTAAAGAAGAGGAATCAAAATGATGTGTGAATGCGCCCCAACCACATGTCAATTAACGAGGGGACGAATTGAGTAATAGGCCTGAAGCGAAAAACTACCACTGTTTGGTAGAACAGGCAGTGCGACGTTTTGCAGTGTACTGCTGTTTGCCGGAGGAATCAGCGGTGTGCCGTTGCTAGTAGCATAGGAGTGGACAAACGTGACAACCGGAAATTTGATGACTGCCTCTTCCACATTATCCACCAACGTTTCTGCTTCTAAATTAAGTACCGTTGTTGTGGTTCGTTTTCATTTTCCATCAACAAATTTTATTAAACTAATTAATTTTGAGACACAACTGAAACGTTCAATATTTTTTACACTTTTTACACGATTAAACGATTAATTGAATTATTTTTTTCCAAAAAACACAACTACGGATTATGTGATTGCAAATGCTTTGAAATTAAAAGTCTAAAGATTTCTGAATAAGTGAAAAGTAAACTGTAATTAATGGAAATGGAAATCCATTGTGCTATTCAATCAAATATCAGTTAAGAAGAAACATTCAAAACAAATTTCACACAAAGTAAGCCAAATTGAAATGGCACTACTCTGCTCGACTGTATTTTCATGAAACGATTGCAAAAATAGACCTTTTTTTTGCTGGTAATATTGAAATGTACGGTTCGGCGGAATCAGCGGTGTCACCTTTAGTAAACGATGCTCGTCGTGTTGTTGACGTGGGTGTTGCGTGATGTTATGAAGTGGGGATGAAGTGGACGACGTTTTCTGGCTCACTGAGATGAAATTTATCTCTGGAATCATTATCACGCCCTTCTGCTCGTGGTCACTTACGCTTCGAGCAGCAATTATAAGCCATAATTGCGCAAAAATGAGTGGCTTCATCCGTTCGTACCATCAAACGATATCGCACTTCTCTGTTTGGTTTGAATTCGGCTGATAAGACGCATTTCATAAATTTGATAAGCGATCAATGCAAGAAGTAAGTTATAACGCTCATTTGCATGAATTAAAGGCGGCGAATGAACAAAGAAAACACGTTAACCGAACTGTCAAAAATTCAGTGCTAATTACAGTCGCAGAAGGCGAAGCAAATTCAACGAGCGTTTCACACAAAACTAAGATCTAATTCTTTTCTTAACGGGGTGCTTTTTTCAGTATTTCTGTTAAGAATTAGGAAAGAAGCGATAAAGCGTCTGAAGTCATTGCATCAGGAAAATGAAAAAAGGAAATTCCGGAAATTGCCACAAATCGAACAGAAAACCGTTATAGCAATCTTATAGCAATCCATTTTAGATGAAAAAATATTGAACAATGTGGGACACGCGAAGAGAATGTTTTTCGAGAAAGCTGAAATGCGGCAAAATGAGGTAAACAAACAACTCATTTGCAGTAGTAAAAATTACTATGTTCTTTTAACTAAAGCAAAATTATATGAAAAATTAAAAAAAAACATGAAAACACAAGTATGTTATCGTAATTTTCACAACACCTATGGGTAGGATTTCACTGTCCGGTGAAATTTAGAAAGAAATCAGTAATGAGTACATCATTTTGTTTATCTTTTGTCGCCATTTAAAATGGCATTATTGCGGTAGTCCCGGATTTGCAGCAATGCATCATCAATTCAGCCTCCTCATTTCATTTTCTCCACGTCCTTCTCACGTCTTCGTCGTCTTCCATCATTGTCCACCTCTTCGGATGTCCGCCTTCATTAACGTTAACATTAACAGAGAGCCAGCACTTTGTTTCCTTTACTTTCATGTGAAATGCTGTTCTTCGTACTGACCTACCAGATGTGTAATCAATTCTCTCCCTCTATCAGTTTGAAATTTCAAATCGACTTATCAATCCTTCCATTTCTATGCGGTAACGCCATCGATCCGAATCATAATCCTTTCATTCCTGCCATCTTTTTCTCAGTTTTTCCACTACCACCAACACATAGCATCAGTTTCAAAGATTTCAAAAGAAACGAACCTATCTCTGACGCCATGAGATGAGATAGCCAACTCTCAAAGACGACCATCATAGATAAGTTCTAACTAATGAGGTTCTTTTATAATTCAATAGTTACATCCAATAATGAAGAAAAAATTTTTTAATTTTAACAATCAGTGCATTAAACATCCAGTAAATATGAAGTAAAATTTAATTTCTAGTTAGAAATGGTCCATATCAATCTGCACCAGAAATTCCTATTCTGATACGCTGGGCTAAGCACTCTCCGAAAAGAGAATGAATGATAGGATGATTGATATTATTGGAAATGGTTGAACGATTACTATTGTATAACTACCAACTCAACAAACATTTTATAAACTTCAAGTGTGTGTGGAAGAATTTGTGGTTATTGTGAAATCCATAAAAGGTTTCTTAAAAATTATAGTCAGTGGTAATTTATTGAAAAGAAAACCTGAAACAACAGCTCTGATTGCACGTACCACTTGTAATGATGTAATGGAAAAGAAAATCAAATTCAAGCGATGTACATATATGATCATTGAAAGTAAGAATTAGACGGATTGAATAAGTAAACGGTGAAGTGAAAGTGACTTCATTTCACGGACGTTTAGTGCCACTTTATGCAACACTGAGGGAATTAAGAGCGAAAACGTCCGGCATTATCCGACAGTTTTACATTTGACCAGCAGCACTGAATTCGAGACAATTCACGCCACACATAACATAGCGCTGTCTTTCACTTTGATTTCTTTGTTATCTTTTAAAAAAAAAGAAAAATTTTCGCAAATCTATTGTCTCTAAGAATTTCTTTCATTCAATTACAAATTAAGCAAATGTTTTTGTTCGAGTTAAGAGGAACTTGTCGGTCAGATTTTGGATTAGTTTACTACTTTTAAAGATGAAAGTTATGCAAGGTAATGACTTACGCTTATTTTTTCGCCTTTGTTTCTAAAATGGCTTTCCTAATCGGGGCATTCCAGAATCTTGTCGGTTTTTTTCATCTATGCTTTTACTAAATTTAATTATATAAGGTTTCAAAGCTATAAATTACTGATTTGTAAGAAATGCTAATGAAAAATTGTATTCGAAAATTACGCTGCAAAATACTTCACAGACTTTTAACAGGAAAGAAAATTTTTAAATTTTCAAAAACTAAAGTCAAGGTTATGACACAGAATGTAAAAAAAAAACCAAAATTCCTTTATAGTGCAAGATTATTAAGGTTCGTGGCAGTGCCTCATAAACATTCATATCATATGGGTTATTATAAAATCTATCAATAAGTGGTTGTGTTTAGAAAAGAAATCGCTTGTGACTAAAATTATGATGCATTAGATTGATTCGCATTGTGTTACCAAATCGAAGAAACTTTTGGAATTTTATTATGACCACTCTCTTTTATGTTTAATACCAAGTTGATTGTAAAGGACGATCTTCAGACGACTACTTGAGATCTCTCTCTCTCTCTTTTTGTATCTGTGACTCAAATAGGAATAGTTTTCAATCCCTCTCTCTATGTCCACCCCCACATTTTATAACTAATAAAGGGATATATCCACATCTTCTGTTGTTATAGGTCTAAGAAAAACACTACGACCGAAAATCACCTTTCAACAAACAAGTTGACTCACATCACCCAAACCAAAAGAAAATTTTAAAACTTTAAAACATAGCACGAATGAAAGAGATTGATAACAGAACTGGATTGGATTGATAAAACACGTTTCTACCTTGATTGGGACAACACTTACATCAAGGATCCACACTATTAGCGTCAATGACTCATGTGCTCCATTTCAATAATCAGCACTTTTGTTCGTGAAATCAAGTGCTTCCGAAGTTCACCTTTCATTGTATTTCATTTCAGCCAAAAGCCGTTGTTGAGAATACAGGAAACAAAAAATTCCCATGCACTAATTACCACCACTTTGCAGAGATATTTCAAAAGTTTGATTTGGAAAAAAACATGGGACCTAAAATTAAAACAAATTTACACTCCACTTTCGTAAAGTCTCTCGGAATAGATTGTGCATCAATAAAAAAGCACTGCTACAGGCAGCTGTGAATTGGCGAAATGTGGGAGATAAGTTAAAGTACTATAAAGAAACCAGATGAATTAGGTCTCTGCTCATTTCAAATTGTCATCTGAGATTAAACTAAATCACGGAATGAAAAGCCATTAAAACATGACATACCAGCGTGTTCCATTCTATGCAAGGACGGAATTATAAATACAACAACGGAAAAGCGAAATCTCTAAAAATTAAAATATCAAAGAATATTAACACAATTTACTGCATAAATTACAAGACACTATATTTGTTTATTATCGGGAAGTTGGTGCTTAAATAAAATATATATTGAACAAATACATCACAAATTACAAATCACCGCCAGTTGTTAAATGTAAATTTACTCAATAAAAAAAGACAAAGAATGCAACTGAATCGTAATACAAAATAAACAAATGTTTTAAAACAAATACAATTCGATAATAATTATCTTGATATAAACAAAAAAATTGTTTATATTCTAGGTTGTATAACTAATATTCTTTAAGACCTGTATGCTCATCTGGCAGTGCTGGCTATTCAAACTTCAACACTATTTAAAAGCTCAAAAAAGGAAATATCTGAAAGTTCAGCGATTATCCTTTCTTTAATGGCTTCATTCCAGTTAGTTGTGTGTATTGAAATCCAGAATATATTGTTGTTGCGGCAGTAGCAAGGCTAAAAAAAAACATTTTTTTTCACTTAATGGGAGTGATAAGTAAGTAAACGTTACAAGCAAAAATGGCAGAATTTTATATGAACAAAATCTTTTAATATTCGTTAGTAATGTGAACATTAAAAAATAAACTTACTAAGTGCAGGTTAAAAAGGGATGACTTGTGAAGCCTGACAAGGGAGCCACCAAGCTTCCAGCGATTACACACATCTGAAGTGCCGTATTTACCTAAATCTGTTCATATCTAAAGATTGCAATATTGTAGAATGATTTTCGCAACAGTTATATTGGAAACTAGTATTTGTAAGAAATATATTTAAACTGTTTCTGAATAGCGAAGAAAAGAACATAGCAGAACCAGTTCAGCAATCATAAAGAATGCCACGGCATTTCCGAAAGTATGAAAACCTTAAACTTATTCAATTAAATCAAAATACTGAAATCAATTTCCATTAGATATTCGCTCACCAAGGGAAACTAGCACGAAAAAAATTGAATCTGCGAATTTTAAATGGAACGAAAAATTTATGGGTAGAGAATATTACAAAGAACGTGCCTGCGTAACTTTCCCCTATTTTTTTTGGGAATAAACAAAAAAATACACACTTTACTGACAAATGTTGGTGTAATTTGATATGGTGAAATAGACGGACTGAAATACCGGACCAGTGTTATCGGTTTTTCCATTGTTTTATACCTAGCCACAGCTGCACCGATAATAAGAACAACATCTCGTAAAATAACCAAAACAGTAAGCGCCACTAAAGTTAGAGAATTTGTAAATGCAATATTGTAAAGTGAAAGATTATAAGTAATAAAAAAAGCGCAAACATTATCAAAATCAATTCGGGACAAAATCACGTAGGAAAAATTACGCGGTACAAGTTTGACATAAGTGAGAGTAACAAAAATGGTTGTGATAAGTAATTTATCAGCCACAGGATCAATTATACTACCAATCAGCGAACTTTGATTGCGAACGTTTCGAGCAATATATCCATCTAGCTAAAGTTAATTATATATGTGTAACTTTTAGCAAGTTTTTGTGAACAAATAGTTTCTTAACCTCCACCAGAATGAAATTCTAAGAAGACATTTGAGAACAAATAGGTAACCTACTAAATCATAACTTATTGCGCATGATGATTAGTACCAGCATGCGTAATGAGCTGAGAATAAGATTCAGAAACGAAACAAAACTTTTGTCAGTTCGGCCAAATCTATAGCAACAAAATGATGGATTAAATCGTATAAAGTTTAGAATTTCATATCTTTACTAAGTAAAACGGATTATATTAGCTTTAAAATATTTGCTAAACTTAAAGTTAAACGCACCCAGTCCGTTATTCCAGTAACAGCAAATAAGGCCAGTGCAGTCATATGCGATTCTTTTATTATTAAGTGTCCAATTACCGGGGTCAGTCCAATTCTGAAATTATCTCTAGGAAATCTGACTCAATAATAAATTGAAATTCATTCGCTGCAGCTTAATTCAGCTTGAAAGTCATTTGTCTTTCACTGATGACGTAAATGCAGTGGGATTCAAATAAACGCAGAACGGATAATATGAATGAGTAGCGTCTAACGTTTCATAAATGATCACAGAGATTAATGTATACAGATTACAAATTAAAGAGTGAAACCTGAATAAGCATAGAGCATTTGGTATCGTTGCAATTTTGTTCTTAAATTCATTTCCGTTTTCGCTCCCTTTCACTTTCGTCTCAATGTGCTGAGAAGTGCAGGTTCCAATAGCGCTGAAAATAATACGATGAAACCTAATGTCTTCATTTGTGAAAAAATTTATAAGTACAAAGTAATTTTTTCATGGAATTAAGAAATGTTTGCTTAATGAACTCAATGCTACGCTATCAATGCATAGCTACTATAAAAGTGTATGGATTCATCGTTGCATTTCGGACAATATCCTTCAAGAAATAAGACTAAACAAACTAACAACAAACCATGATCCACAAATATTTACCGATTTTGACTCAAATATCGTGCTGAAGAAGCTGAAGTAATTAATGGGAGCGAAACTGTGATAGGATATATCGTCGAAGACAGTGCCTTTTTATATAAAACCACATGCGGAGGCCATATCCTCCGAAACATGCGACTCACAGACCGATACACGTTGGTAAAGGTTTGAGTAACGCTGCACACCTGACGACCTTTCCGTAAATTTACTAAACCGACAGGCTGGTGATTAGAGGTTACCGAGAAGTGACGTTGACTATTGCCCCTCGCATTCCACTCAAACTAATGCTGACAAAGGACACGACTGCATGTAGGACGATGGGAACATTCGACTTGATATTCTTGTATAAGGCACAGTCAAAGTGAGCGAGATGAGAGAGTGTGTGTTTGAGAAGACGCAGGAATAGGTGATAAATTAAGGAGGAAAAAGAGTGCAGGACGAGAGAGAGGGAAGTTTGAAAGGAATCCATTTCGCTATAATATGACAAGCTCGCAACGTGGGACTCACGTGCGTCGAATGGCGTTAGAAAGAGTAAGGAAGCAAGGAACAGTGAAAGAACGGAACTGATTGACGTGTGCAAAACTAGGTCGTAAAGTAAGGTGTCCTAGCTTGCAGGAAGTGTTAGTCTTCATTTTGGAGCCAGCAAACATTGGTCTCAAAGCGCCACCCAAAATTCGTAATTTTCCTTCTGTACAAAGTGTTTCGAAATTTCTTTTGTCAAGGTTTAAATTTTCCTCCTTTCGCTGTGGAGTGTAAAATTCGTTGAGTTGACGAGTGAATTCGTTGAAAACTCGTCGTTTACAGTAGCATTTCATTTTTCATTTACCCTGGCTTTCTAAAAAATGGCTTTGAGGTACATGCACCTCAAGTCATTAGTGCGTGCATAATCCGATTCTTCCTGAATCAGTAGTCTCTTGCAACTTGTTGTTTTTCTTCGTCTCAAGCATCCTTCAAATCATTTTTATCCTCGAGACATCATGTGTTCCGAAATTTAGAAGAAGTGGGGAAAATGTGTAAATTAGAGTGAGAAGACGGATGGCAGATGCATGACTTCTGCTGGTTTCTGGATGATAGAACTGAAACTTTGTTCTCACATGTTCACCATCAGATGATCATGATATAAGAGAAAGGGAAACGTGAGACTGACGGGGAGTGTAACTGGTAATCTCTGTGCGAGAAAAGCCGAATATCTGAGTGTATGAAGTCATACTTGTGTTCCTAAGTCAATATGCTAAAGGATGTCTCTTCTTACTGGAATTTGAATTGAATTTAACTGTCACTGATATTCGCAGGAGAGATGGATGGCTAGGCATTGCTTCACTGTTGATGAGTCTAAAGATGAAGATAATATATGAAACTAACGAGTGAGCACAGTCAGCTTTCAGGTTGCTTGGAATCCAAGTTTTGTTAACAAGACAATAGGAGATAAGAATTTCGACTTAAGAAGACCGGAAAATTCCATTTTAACAAATTTTTCTAGATGTTTAGATTTGGAGAAATAATTTTACGCACGTAAAGCAGGTAGCGTGTGCAGTGCAACAAATTCTCCCGCTTTAGCAGGACATAAGCGCCTTCATTATGTTTGTGGCGGTGACAGATCGAGCTCATCTTCGCTTCCCAGTTGGAGTGTTGCAGTTGCAGATTGATTTGATTATCTTCACGATAATGCTCGTAGAGACGAAAGAAATCGGATAAACCCGTGTTATTCTTGCATGAATTATTCAGATTCCAATTTTGATTGGGAGATGAAAGAGGCAACAGCGTGTCGATGCCTTCTACCACTCTGGGAGCACGAAAACCTGTTTCGTGACCCAGCAGCTCTCGCCTATCTAATAAAAATCTCAATTTTAGAGGCTTCCATCGTCGAAATGGAAGGCTGTCTTTGTTATCATCATTAGAAAATATTGCAAGTCATCAAGACTGTTGCGGAAAGCAAAATTCAACTCGTTTTGAGATGATAACGAATGAATATATAAACTGCAACATTCCCCATCACTCTGTAACTAGTCCCTACTTAAAAAATGCATGAAGCAAAATTTCTGATTGTTGTGGCATCTGGTTGCAGTGCAATTACGATCACTGCGTGCTTGGTGGTGTTCCCCTTCGCCTACACATCGATGAAGGAAACTGGCAATGAGGTGTTGAATGAAGTAGAGGTATGTGTTCAGCTACGATTTGCTTGAATATCAGAAAAACATTTGAGATTAAACAGCTGAGAAATTCTCGCAATTCTAGAATTTCAAACTATTTTATCTTTTATTTTTAAGATCAACTTATTACGCAAGTCTAATTTAATGATGACGTTTGCTGAACTAACAAAGTATGCATGTTTAACATCATTTCGTGCTTCCATGTCTTGAATTATAAATTTACAACTCACTTCTAACATCATAACATTCTGAAAATACTTCCGCTTCACTGCTACTCTAACTTTAATTTTTGGAAGAGAAGCGTTGCTGATTAATTGAATGTATTAATACCACTTGAAGGAGCTGAGTTCCCAAATTAGAAAGCCAATCGATCATTAGCAGGCAAGCGATGAATCGTTTCTCTGATGAAAATTTGACTACCGTATCCGAAAAATATAACTGTCGCGTGTACTTTTTAACTGTTATTCACTTCTCAAGGAATACTTTGTTACTAATTCCATGTTAACGTAACCGCACTCACTGTACCACTACCTTTCACTTGCATCCTTTATTAAGATGTCATTTAAACTCTCCAATTTTTTATTGCATGTAAATTCTTTCTTACGTTTAATTCTACTCACAACTGGGTGTTTAGTTAAGCCACTTACACACACACACACACACACACACACACACACACATTCACATATATACTTAACAATCATGTCGATTATCCGTTAGATCCGGGCAATCAGCTCTCACTTTCCTTCCCATCCATCCCTTGCAATTTCATTGTAATTTTAATTTTCATTACTGGCAATTTATTACTGTGCAGTGTTATATAACAAGCAGTGCTCTGAATCGCTTACATTCTATCCAAGAAGTTCTGCAACAATATCGTTTCTTTGATAAAATACTTAACAACAGCCTCCACCGACACAAACTATTCGGATAACGCAGAAACTCTTAATTCATACTACATCTTTGGTGACACGAACTGAATGCTAAACTTCGTTGATATTTGATGATTTTTTACAAACAGAAACAAGTTATTCAAATTTATACTCTAACAATGGCACAATTTGCTTACTTTCTAGTCAGAACGAATGTGCTGATTTAACTGCAATGGATAATTCTCATTCTCATTCAATTAAATTAATTATCTGCATCGGAATAATTAACAGCCTGAACTCAACGTAATTTCGCTTTTTCCTTTTAGTTTATGTAACCTGTTTTTATTGGGAACAGTGAGTAATAATACTAATACCGGTGGTTTATGTGTAGTTTCCGTGACATTCTGCATGTTATGTGAAATATTCAAGCGTTAAAATTCTTGCAAAACACACGTAGAATTACCGGGCACTATAACATTAGATACTGTTTGAAGGAGGAAAAAAAGTGTTGATAATTTTTTTAATATGTAGACATTCCGCGCTGAAACTGATATGGCTTGGTCCGAAGTGATGGATATCCAAATAAGCTTCAGTCCGCCTAGCCAACGGCATGACAATCCGTTCACTAGCGTATTTCGTAGAAAACGTCAAAATTTCAATAGCTTGCCGTCTTATTGTGTATGTGAAGTACCGAAAATAACTTGTCGTCCCGGTCCACCAGGACCTCGTGGTGCACCTGGCGAAAATGGACGTACGTTTTTTTACTGCTTCTATGGTGCTACAAATACTTTAAACTTACCAAAAGGAACAGTTGCTTTTTCAGCGCCTGGTGAGCCTGGACCGCCTGGAGCAGATAACACAGCAACCCATCCACCACCGACTTGTGCGCCACAAGATGTATCTTGCATCACATGTCCGGCTGGTCCTCCTGGTCCACCTGGACCAGACGGACCGCCAGGTTCTGAAGGTCCACCTGGAGCTCCAGGAAACCCGGGATTTTCGGGTCAGATTGGAACTCAAGGACCACCAGGACCAAGAGGTGACGCTGGTCTACCAGGACCACCCGGTATTGTTGGTCCACCGGGTCCTCCAGGAGAAAGCGCGACGAGCGAACGAGGACAACCAGGACCAAAAGGCAGTCCAGGCCCACCAGGATCTGCTGGAGAGCCTGGACTGAGTGGAGAGAGTGGAAGCGATGGAATACCAGGAGCGGCAGGACCACCAGGTCCCTCTGGTGCCCCTGGTCAACCAGGAGCCGATGGACATCCAGGAGCACCTGGTGAAAGCGGTCTCCCTGGAAATGACGCCGCCTATTGTCCTTGTCCGCCACGACAATATTACAGCAGACTATTTGTGCAGTGATTTGTTTGTTTCGAATTTTATATATAAATACAGAAAAGATTTTTGGGAGACGTTTGTACAGAATTTTATAGTTTTAAAATGAATAAGTTGAAAATAAATCCACGGAACTTATTTAAAAGGGGAAATAAATGACAGAAGTAATACAATGAGCTGAATGACACGATAACAAATTGGTCCAGGGAAATTTAGAATGCTAGTGAAAAATACCTTTTAAATAACAATTTCCGGAGATTTTCTTCTGATGCTCTCTTGTGAATTTGCAAAATATCATAATTTTGAAAACAAATACTTCAGCTGAAGAGTTGGCATAAAAGTGATGAAACCTGAATTGTACACGATAGCTTTTATTGCTGTACTGGAAATAAAATAGAAATGCAAAGGTTTTTGTGAATTGGAAATCAATTAACACTCTTGAGGAATACCCGACAGAATTGCGATTTCAGCGTACTACGTAGAAGATATTAGAAATGTCTAATGTACTTGATTGTAATTGATTTTACCCTAATAAAATGGAGTAGAAATACAAATAATTTCGATTTGATTTTGAATCGAACTCACTTTCACAGCAATCAAACGATGATAGGAAGTTACAATAATAAGTGTTGGTCACCTGGACTGCATTCCTGTACAGCACCAACGAATTAAATTCATCGCATATGTAGAAAGCATAAGAATGAATAGAATGATGAAACTTAGTCAGATTCATGAGTTTAATGAAACTTAGGATTTTTTTTAAGAATGAAAGGACTTCGAGAAAGTCCGAAGTCGAATTTTTTGCCAGATATAAATTTAATTCTGACGTGAAACATCATAATTCGAATTTCGGTCAATTTGAATTTCCATTCAGTTTATTGCTAATGTTCGACAAAAATCGCTAGGCGATGCTAATTTTTCGCAAAATTTTGAGACTGAGGAATTTTGAAAAAACAAAAATTTTAAAATCTATTTGAAGCATTCTTGCGGCTACTTGCCCCCTCCATTTGTCTTTACGCCTACTTTATAAGTTCTTAGTTCACTATGGTACAAGAAAATTTAAATGTTTTCTGGAATTTTTATCGCAGACTAAAATGGAAGAATTCGAGCACTAACATGCAATTCAAAAATTTGAAATTATAACTGAAATACTCAACCTTGAAATGAAACAGAACGGAAATGAATATTATTGGATGGAATTTAAAAAAAGTATGTGAAGAACTGATTGTGAATGATAACTGCGAAGACGAAACCAATATCAGTGCTGGGAGGTTAAACGTAAGAATTTCAAATAAGAAAGTATTCAAGTCAATCAGTCAATTAAAAACATCACAAGAATCACGAAATTCTAGAATTTTAAAACTACCTCGTGATGTCGTCTAATCTATCGGCACACAACCTTCACCTTAAAGGAACCTACCAACTGCGTTACCGATATATCTCATATCACCGAGGCCACAATCTTTTTACCGCCTTCTCGGTTTATTCAGTCCAGCTAATCTAATCCACTCGATGTCCTAATATGGAAATTTCCTCCTCATATCCGTACAGTTAGTGTTCAGGCATATCTTTCGAAGATTTCTATTTTGGCTCTGAAAGGTAAAAATTTTGTGAAGAATTTGTGAAAAATTTTATTTTTCCAACTCGAATGGACAACAGATTCAATCAGTGAATTTTCGGAAAGAAATTTGAATATGGAAGATTCTCGAAGCATGAGTTAATCAAACCTTGGATTAGTAAGCGGCTGTTCTCTCCTACAATCTGGTTCGTGCTAAATCTTCTCTGCTTGTATGCTTTGCTGTTTAAAAACTCCACTCTCGATCGATGCCATTCCAATGGCATAACAAAGACATCTTCCATTTTCGTTGTTTATTTTTTAATATTTCAAGTTGATTTTATATATCTTTATTTAATCGCAAAACTGTAATACATATTTTGCCTATCAACTTATTTCATTGAATACAGCAGCTGGAAGAATAAACGAAGAAAGGGATGACAAAGCGATTTCTAAATAAACAAATGAAGAAGTTGGCAGGAAATCTGCTGGGAGGACTTGAACCCGGAAGAATGATCTCAGCTGCTTCACTAGTAATATGTTTCTTTTTTATCAGTCTTATCGACCAATAATTACTTTACTTCGCTAGCATTTTCCTACAGTGGCACGGCACGTTTGTCTGCTTTCTCCTGAAATGCCAAAGGTCATGGCATTTTCATAACCTGGAATGTCCTTGCGAATATTTGGAAATATTAAGTAACGACACGACTGATGCTAATATGAATTCTGCAGTTGCGTGAAGAACCAGATATGAGCAACGACGAGGATGAAAGCAGAAGAGATGCGGGGGGAAAACAGAAAAAAGAAAGCCGTGAACGGATATTATCGAAACTTCGGAATGTTGGTCGACGTGTAACTTCAAGTATTCAACGTGAACAGTCAATGGAATATAATGTTGAGAAAGACGAAGACGAGCAATGGGAGGGCATGAAAATTGAACGAGCTGAAAGTGAGTTTACGGAAACACCGCTGCAAACTACCGACACTGTCTCATCGGACCAACAATTGGTAAGTCTTCCGAATTCACTTAATGTAACACTTTGTTTCCGTGTATCATATCGTTCTTCATTTATTGGAGAAAGTCAATATTATCTTTTAGCTTACCCAATAACCTTCTCTAATAAAAGAAGTGGCTCAAAACGGCAAATATAAAGCAAAAGAGTATAAAATTTTAGTAAATCATTGTTGGAGTTCACGTTTTGGCACTTATCGTCCATCTAATGATGTCTTTCTTTTAACCTCTTGTTTTAGGAATCTGAAATAACATCCTCAACAGACGATTCGTTTACTAGAATCGCATCGCGTAAGCAACCAGTTGTCAGTGGTAAAACAAATCGAAAAATGTTTAAAATGGAAGTTAACGAAGACGAAGACCCTGAAGTGTTACAACTGTTTATTGTAAGCTTCAATATTTGTTGGATGAAAAACTGACACATCGTTGCTTTTTTATTTGTCTCATTTTTTTTCAAAATTAACTTTTCTAAAAATATATTCTACTACTATTAACTTTAAGGAAATAAAAGTTTTATTCCAGGTACGATTACATATATTTGAGGCTCGTGAACTTCATGGAACTAGTTTGAACCCATTGCTTCGTGTAATATTAGATGGACGTTGTCGTTCGAGTCTATCGCAGCACAGTACGAATTCACCACGTTGGGATGAATCTCTTTCTTTCACCGTCCGAAAATCGCTTCAGGATATGATGCGAACGTGTCTGGAGTTCCGAGTTTGTGATATTACTTCTTGTGTTTTTAAGATTCACCAACTAGGAAACACGCATAATATTTTACGTATCCTATTCCAAAGCAAGTTGAGGCAAAAAAGAAAGAGGAGGAAGTTACGACCGACTATTTAAGCATTATTTTTATTCTACTGGAACGTGAGAAGAGCTCTCAGTCAAGAGTGGAAGTACCTTTCTCAAGCAGTCAAGTTTAAAATGAAATATTTGCACACGCACTTTTGTGATGTTTCCTCAACTCCTGGTATAATTGAATTCATTCGTGGCTTATACCACTTTGATCACTGACTAAAAAATTCAAAACAGGTCTATAACACTCGACAGTTTGCAAGCGATACATTGATTGGAGGATTTCAATGCGAGTTAGGTTACATCTACAAATCGAAACGACATTTGTTAAGAGAAAAATGGCTTATTCTCAGATCCGACTATCAAGAAGTTATAGCAATGGGAGAAACCGATCCAATTGCTTCTTCCGATATACGTGGCTTCTTGAAGGTAAAAGTTGAATTTTTAAGTATTTTTTTGCAAATTTATTTTAAAGAAATATTATAGAGACTACGTAGACAAGAATATGTTGTCATTGTTGCAGCTAACTTCTTTTGTAATGTTATTAAGAGACAGATGTCGTTAGTTTAAATTTATTCCAAATAAGCTTATATTAATTTTAATATTTTTACCCAGCATCGAAATTCGTTTCGCTTAGGTATCAATGAATGTACGTCGAAGCCTCGATCCGACACCGGCATTGTCGTTACGGAGTAGGACAGCACATGATGACGAGGATATTTTATTCGCTGGTTCACTTATGCAATATACTATGCTGGTAGATTATGTTGTTAAACGTGGGAAACATTGCAGCTTAAAAAGCAAAAATATTTTAGAGTGGTAAATAGTATGTTAATTATTACATTTATACTTAAAAAGTTAGCATTGAACTTTATAATTACTCACTTTCAGGTAAGAATCTTCCAGTTGTGCCAAATAGCTGATCATTTGCGAAGGCACAATGATGATGTTGCGAAGCTTGCCGTTCAAGTGCAGGTGCATAAGATTTTGATCCCTATTTTGATATTTAAGATGCATGGATTAAGTCTTTTAGGTTGGAAAGGAACGTGAATTGACTCATGCTCTACCAGCTCTGTATGAAGTAATTGATTTCAACGAGGAAATTATGCTTCCCGTGGTTTGGCCAACCGTCATTAAATATGTTTGTTAGCTTGTTTGTTTTCAAGTTATATATCTGAAGGAAGTGTTTTATACTATGCGGTAAAAAGACTTCGAAAACTTTGCGAATGTGTTGTAAGGAAGATTATCTATTGCATTTGACATAGCTGCAAATATTCTCTGCGTCGGAATAAAAAAAATCATTCTAGGTATTATTTCGTATTATCCTCATTTATCAGACGAAAATTCGCAAGAAGAGCATGGTAAAGGTGTTGGCTACAGCATACTTGGACTTATCAGATATTTGCCAATCAGGATATATGAATGCAGTAGCAGGTGATCCATCCAGCTCCGATAATCAGGGGTTCGTTTTAATGTTAAGCACTAATTGAGGATCACAAGTAAACTGACAATTTGTCATTTTTCTTTTTTAGTTTCCTGCCAGTATTTGGTCCATCATATATAAGCTTTTACGCATCAAGTGAACATCGAATGACAAAAAAAGTAGAAAAAGCTATACGAGAAGGAAGACGATCAGGAGATTGGTATTAACTCGTTTATTTCTATTAACACACCTCTGCTTTCTGAGTAACGAAGACCAAGTATGAAGTTTGCAGTTTTGTTGCGCGTGCGCTTGTTGAAGTCATGTGTTTGGAGGAAAATTGTGGGAAAAGTTATCGTGATTCGATAACACCTGATGTCGTGCTGTCATTAAAGCCACAATTACGTACAGCAGAATATGTATTATTGTCTACATTTTTTACTGTAAATATGATTCACCCTAAACTCAAGTAGGCCATTCAATTAACTTCTTTTAAATTTTATCCAATACGAAATTGAACTTGTCCAGAGTTGACATGAAGTTTTTGATTCTAACAGGTCCAAAAATGTGCGTTTTTCGGTGAGTATAGGAGAATACGGCAATCGAGCCTTCGGAAAAGTACCAAAGTGCACAGCACGAACCCTTTCGGTAACTACTTCTTATTATTGTACGTTTTTTTGCTTATACTTGTGTTTTGAAGTTCATATTGATCTTTATATCGAAGATTTTCGTTCATGAAAATAAATATTCACTAAAATATGACATGAGAGCTTTTACTTAACTGAGATTTATTGTTAAGGTAATGCCAGCCTTCGCTGAGAAATACTATGCAATGCCATGGGGAAATCATAAGCCCGTTTGTGAAATACCGTGTGCGTGGGAGGATGTTTCATTCCGAATGAGACACTCCAATGTTTTGCAGAAGGTACAACAAGCTTGCTTCTGACTTCTAATGGAATAGTATGAAATAGTTCAAACACCTTGCTGGATCTCTAACTTCTCTATAAGATACTTCTGTTTTTTTTGTCTGTTTAGAATTACTGTTTAGATTGCGAAGATGTTATTGCACTCTTCCGGTTTAGTGAAATTGAAATATGATGATAAAACAGAAGTATCTTCAATCATTGTTGATGCTATTGATCAAGCTTGTGATTATTTTGCAAAATTGAGCAAATGGTTTGTTTCTTCAAATAATACTTTAAATTTAATCAAATTTAGTATCGAAGCTAATAATTGTGATTAATTCAGATGTTAGAGATGGATTCTTACTTGCAGCATCGAACGAGACTGGGAATCATCGCTCTCATCATCGCTTGATCAACAGCGTCGTCACGTCATTATTTCAACCATCGTTAGAATGATCGAGGATTTCGTCACACTGAAATACGATAAAAAAGAAGTCTTTCAAGTCAACGAAGTCAGTATTCATTCATTTTTGCCACGATCAAAAGAGTACAATTTTCTTGCCAGATTATGGTTTTTTAAAGCTGTGTTTATATTCCATTTTTGTTTATCACTGCAATGCCTTAATTGAATAACCCATATTAAATTTCTTAGATTGGCTTAAATCAACTGCAGCGGACTGCTGAACTTCTAATGAAAATTTCAAATGAACCAGAGATGTCAATACCGGATGCGGTACTTTCCATGTGCGATGGTGATGAATTACTTGCATTCGCACGAATTCCTGTGAACCAAGTATTTTGATTTTACTGAAGTTAAATGTAGTTCCATTTATGGTTACTATAACGAAAGTTTAATTATTGAAATTACATTCCTATTTATCGTTAGTAGAACTGACGGTGGCAGTGAGATAGAAGAACGTGATAGTAAAAAATTTCATTCATATAAAACTACTGAATTATGTTGTAATCATTGTTGACTTTAGGTTCTAGAGCCAAAGTTTTTTTGACCTAGTTATGGCTGTAACCGTTTATGAAGGATATGCAAACTAGGCCTGTATTTCAGATCTATTATCATAGCAAAGATTGCTATCGCGGGATATTTTGTGGGCGTTTGCAAGCAATAACATTAAAATGGCCAAGTGATGAGGAGAAGAGAGAAAAGAACGAACAAATACCAGCCGTTGTTCATTTGCGCCTTTGGTTTGGAAAAGCAACGGACCGTAGAAATTGGGATAGAGCAATTAAGCCTGGAGTTGTCCAATATTTTGCTGAAGTTTTCGAAAATCAGCGACGGCATATAAGTGGTCAGTGGATGGAAACTGAAGGAAAAAAGTTTGATTTATTGGAACTTATTGAAATTGAAATGCAAGAACAAAAAATGTCAAAACACTGAAGTGGCACTCTTCGATCAATAAGGTAAAAAGGTTAATTTTATAACATTGATTTTAGTGGTGAACCGTACGCTCGATCTGACGAAACAGGAATTATTCGAATGTCTGAAGATGACGTGAAAGTGTCGAATGGGTGGTCCTACAAGGTTAAATTTTGATGTTTTTGAGTTGCATAATTGTTACCGAATTTAATCAGAAGTTAATAACAATGATACGCTAGTAATTTAAGGGAGCATGGAAAATAATGTTCTGTCACGATATGTGGGTTGGACCCGATGCTGGTCATTCACGATACGAGGATGAAATTTTTGAAGTTCAGGAAAAACGAGACGATGTTTGGGCTGATCTATATTATATAGATACATGCGGTAATCTTATTGATAATGCTCGTGATCAAAGAGCTCCACCAGGTGATGATTTTGTTGTCTGACGATGTTCGTTACTGATATATGATTTCATTAAATTTATTGAGATTATGATAAATGTTTGCGCTTTTATTCATCTGAATTTCGGTATTTGAAGTGATAAAGCGATAAAAAAATCTCATATTTGAAATGTGAAAAAATTTGAGGATGGCGATGGGTTGGTGATTGGACGATTGATCTGTTTTGTGCAGGTGATGCTGAAGGATGGTCTTATTCGTCCAATATCAATAATTTTGCTAATGATTATGGCATCATTGATTATAGAGAACGGTTCATGATTCATTCTTGAAGAGTTGTGAATTTAAACTAATTAGAAAATGTAATAGAATGTAATTCATCCAACTGTTTTCTGTTGTAAACACATCGAATACAATGGCTAAATGGTTTTCTTCAGAGAAGGGCATAAATTTCGACGTCGACGTTGGTGGCGCTTGAGGACGTTTGGAACTGGTACTAAGGATGTTTTTGAAAATATAGATGCTTTGCGGCGAAGCATTGATCCTGAGCTGTGGGAGGTTATATCTTATTTTGTAAATTTATTTTCATTAGAATACACACTACTAATGATATTTCTCTTGCAGTATGCCAGTAATTTTCGTGAACCGGTACATGTGCAAAAGATGCCTGGTGACAGGTACCGTCGTCGTCGATATGTACGTGAAATGGTATTCTCAAATAATCTTAGCCAGAGGTTTACTTTTCTTAATATTATATATAAAATATTATTTTCCTCTGCTTCAGATGGTTGCTTTAAATTACGATATTGCTTTAAATATAAATAAATTTTCAGGCGAGGATTGGCTCTTCATTTAGCTGAAGATGTTTCAGTTTCACCTCGAATTTATGAAGTAAAATTTCAAAAATTGCACGCAATCTAAAATTTGTCAAAAGAAAGAAAAAACTTCTCCATCATTTGGCAAATCTGTGAAACTTAATCTTTAAGGTGTATGATCACGTAACACGATGGCAAATGCGTGCATCGATTTTATGGGCCAGAGATTTACTGTCAACAGATCGCTACGGATCAAGAGTATTTGTTCGAGTTGTATTTCTGAATCGATGTCAAGAAACAGCTGTCATTGAAAATACTGTTGATCCAATCTGGAATGAAACTCTTATTTTTAAGCGAGTGAGTTCTTTCGAAAAAGACGAATCTAGTTTTATCAAAGGGAAATGGAGGAAGGCTACTTGAAAATTTATGTTCATATTACACTATCATAAATTCTCATTAATTCATCACGGAAAAAAGCATCGGATGTAAATACTTGTTGTGACTGTTACAGTTCCTTTCCAGATAATAATATGTGGCGGAGTAACGTCTGTTCGCAAAGATCCGCCAGCATTAATGGTGGAAGTATGCTCGGAAAGTTTCAATTCTTCTGAAACATTTCTTGGACGTTTTATGACGACACCGTCTGTCATATCACTTGCAACTGACCGTCGTGGAATGCCTACTTGGTTTCCATTATCATTCCGCAAAGATAAGCAGAAGTATGTTTTAGTAGAAGCATTAATTTCTAAGGAATTTCACTTTCTAAATTTAACATTATAAAATTAAATAATGCTACACCTAGGTAGTATATATTTTCAGAGGTGCTTTATTAGCCCTATTTGAATTATTTTTATACGAAGGCCAAGCTCTGCATATTGCACCGCTGAAACCACCGCGCAAAAAAAATACTCGTTATGCTGTAGCACGAAGCGTTTGTCCAATTTTAAAGCATTTCACAGTGCAAATTCTTTGCTGGGGTGTTCGAGATTTGCCACGATATCAGGTGGGTTATGAGGTTGCAGAAGTATGGGAGGTCATTATTGTTTCATTAACTTTTATCCTTAACGGGTGATAGTTGAGAGTGCTCAGGAGGTGCTTTTTTCACTGATACAGGCAGACATGATCTTATTGATTATTGATCTCACAGGATCATAATAACAATTATCAACTTGGACGACTAATAATTTCTTCAAATAGAATAGTTAACATACTTTGATCAAACTTTTTAAACCAACCAGCTGTGGAGAAACACATACATTGTTGAATTTTCAAACGAATCAGCAAAATTTAACTGAAATTGGCATAGCAATAAGCAAAGTGTCTTTTTTGCTTATCATTTCCACTAATGTTTTTTGTAGCTGTCATCTGTACGTAATCCATTTGTGGAAATTCGAATTGGTGACAAAATAGCTCGAAGCGATGTGATCGAAGATGCCAAACGTAATCCAAACTTCAAAAGGCCACTAATAATTTTAAATGAAGTTCAACTTCCCGTTCACTTTTATTATGCACCACCTCTAACTTTTAATTTGTACGATAGACGTTCATTTGGGCGTGAACCACACATCGGTATTTGCGTCGTTCAAGATTTTGCCAAATATATAAACAAGTTACCAAAGGTTCCTCTTGTGCACTATATATATGTCCCAATGCTTTTTCACCTAAAGATTTATCAAACATTCAATAATCAGCATAATTGACACTTTTTCTTTCATCTAAAAATTTTCCGAAGCGACAGCAACAAAGATATGAATTAAAAACTACCTGATATGGTTGTCAATAATTCCATAAATGGTTGTCAATAATTCCATAATTCCATAAATGTGATGAATTCAATGTGTAAGAGAAAATTTAAATATTTCAGCGCATGAAAAGAGATATTCACAGTTGGCGGAAATACGATGAAATATTACTTTCCGAGGAAGCTTATGAAGAGGCATTAGAAATGAGAGATTCTGAATTATATTTCTTTGGTGATTGCATCATCGATTGGTGGAGCAAATACTACAGTTCAATTGGTGAATGCGAAAAAGCACCAGGATATTCCGAGTACTTTATTATCTTTTTTTGAAGATAATTTTCATAAGGATTAGAAAAGTTGTACCTGCAACGTTTTTATAAGTAACCGTGTCCATAACACTTTCTCTCTTCAGTTCCGGAATTGAAAAACTACGAGTGCTTCCATGTGCACTTGAAGATGTGAGTGAGTATTCCGGGTTCTCTGATTTTCTCGATACATTTGTCTTTCGGAAGATGACCAAAGGAAACATCGAAACACCAGAATTAAGGCTACCACGCGGTGAACTAAAAGCTCGAATTTTCATTCGAAAAGGGAATAAAGTGCCTAATGGTACTTTGTTCTTCTATTATTATTCGTTTACAAGGCTAATTTCTCCATTCATCTTCTGTATTGATCTTTCTTAGCGTGTTTTGGATTGCCTACTGTTGAATTTGCTGGAGTGACGAAATGTACAGTTCGCGTGTACATAGTGAGAGCCTTCGATTTGGTTAGTAGAAGAAAGGATGGTACCTGTGATGCCTATATTAGTGTGAAGTCAAGTTTATTTTCATATATTGAACAATGATCATAGACATAATAAGAAAGCTCAATTTTTTCAAAAGAAGTAATTTGTCAACTTTAGAAAAAATGTTAAAAATCAACGATTATAATGAACTCCCCACGTAAAAAATTAATATGATAAGAATAGATCACGTAAATCACCATAATGATTAACTTTAGATTTGATAGATAGCTGAGAAGCTACTGATTTTTGATTTTTCCAAAGTTCTTTGTGAAGCTGGAAATAGCTAGAAAAAATTATTTTGGAAAGATTTAGGTGTGGCACAAAGAAGAAAAAAAATTTACGGAAAGATTATCGGCCAAGTTCGTTGAATCCATTGTTTGGTCAAATGATTGAAATGGAAGTGGAAATACCGATGGAGAAAAATCTCGTTGTATCAGTCATGGATCGTCATCGCATCCTTTCCGGTATTCTTGCGCAGACTTCATTTTGTT
Organism: Litomosoides sigmodontis; assembly: GCA_963070105.1. Lineage (NCBI taxonomy): Eukaryota > Metazoa > Nematoda > Chromadorea > Rhabditida > Onchocercidae > Litomosoides > Litomosoides sigmodontis. The sequence goes on from OY718808.1 coordinate 5,523,585, forward strand.
TCCATTCATTTTGTCTGTTTCGTAATAATTTTACAGCATCCATTTTGTAAACATCGAAAAATTTTGAATAAAAATATCCTCAAAAAGAAAAAGAAGAAAATTTAAGTTTCAAGTGAAGTACAACGGTCGATATATTTTACTAAAAATGAAAACAGAAAATAGCATTGCTACAAAATTCGTTGCAGACAATGAAATTGGATATACGGTGATTGACTTGGAAAACCGCCTTTTGACACAGTTTCGCGCTACCGTTGGCTTATCGCAACAGTACACAATAAAAGGACCTCTTGTTTGGCGTGATCAACTGACACCTCTTGGTATACTGAAACGGTTGGTATATTATGCTCATTTTGTACATAAACTTTTAAAGAGTTATGCTGCACGACTACAAATAAGATGGACATAATAAATGATGATTCAATGTTCCACGATTCAATATCGATTTAAATTAATTAGTGAGTTGTTGTTCTAACAAATTTTAGTTAGTTTTTTAGTGCTATTTTGCAGCTCTTTTCCTATCATTTCCAAATGATTTTCTCAATCGAGTTTAAATGATATTCTTCTTGTCTTTTGGATTATTTCCTTATTTAGATATTGTATGAAGATGAATTATCCTGTGCCAGAAATACTAATGAAAGGAAATGACGTTGGTATTACTATGGCCGGAGTGACGGTGTGGCTTAGTGATATTGAAAATTCTCCACCAACTCGTGCGGAGATTTTAGGCAGACCATTGCAACGAGTTGCACTTTATATTTTAACCAAGGCTTGTTTTTTCATTAGAACAATAGTTGGCTTATAGATTTAAGTGCCGAATCAGTTAGACATATGAAACTTAACAGTATAATCATTTAGATGAATCTAGTACTAGAACATGTGGAAACTCGACCTCTCTACAGTGCTGTGAATGCGGATAGTGAGTGTGGTAAATTGGAAATGTTTGTGGATTTGTTCCCACACACAATAGGACCAGTACCGCCACCTCTCAACATATCACCTCGTCGACCTCACAAATTTCAACTACGTGTAGCAGTTTGGAGCGTTCGTAATGTAATTCTTACCAAGAGAACGATGGGAAAACCGGTAGTTCTTCACTATTTTAGCTATCATTCAAAAAGTATGAGATATCACTTGTTTTTAGCTTAAATGATTCTTTTTTTCCACAAAATGTAACAAAAACAGGGGCAATGTTTGGAATATTTCAGGCAGCAGATATTTATTTGAAGGTTTTTCTGAACGGAAGTGATAAAGAGGAGAAAACCGATGTTCATTATCGAAGTCTTGACGGATATGGTTCATTTAATTGGCGTTTCATATTTGACTTTGATTTCGATATTTGGGAGAAGAAAATTGCGATGTACACCAAGAAACATCTTTTAAGGTTTTTTAGAAGAAAATCCCTTATTATCCTTATTAAAATCCCTTATTTTTTTTGCTATTGTTAAATGTTATTCTAATGAAATTGCCTCACAGTTCTGTATTTTTTTTCTTTTATTTTTACATTTACAACCTTAGCAAGAAGTCATTATTGTTGGTGGATCCAATATTGTTTGTTCAAATTTGGGACAACAATAAGTTTGGAAAAGATGGATACGTTGGGCAACTTGCCCTTGACTTGCTCTCTTTTGATGGTAATGATGCTTTTGATTTAAAAAATGTAATTTCCAATACTTTAGTTGTATTTACATGTAGAGTCTCACATTTCAAACCACAGAATTTTTCGTTTGACCAGTAGTCTTTTTTTAAGTGTTCTCAGCCTAAAAGTTCCAAGAATGAAAAAACTGCAATTTGAGGATGGTTCATCTTTTTTTCATGCAATCAATTTTTAAATATTGAAGTGGAATGAGAATGAGTGAAAAAGGATGGAGCATTTGCTTTTGTAATGTATAGGTGTATACTCAACATGCAGATATAATTTAGAGGCGCAGATGGATGCTGATGAAATGTACAATGTTGATTATGCTTGTGAAAAACGCAATCGATGTGCATGCTGTGTCAAAGGGTGTTCTTGTCTTTGTGGTATCAGAAAACAAGAGCAAAAAAAGAAAATTATTCCGTTACCACGAGCACCGGTACGTATTGCTCCTTCTCTCTCCAAGTGGATTTTACGGATATTTTCAAGAACTGCCTGAAAACCTGCCGTTTTTTAAAATTGCAGCCGTATATGTCGGGAAGGGTTGGTCAGTTTTCATTATTTCAACAGCGCACAACTTATGGATGGTGGCCTTGCGTTAGCACTTCCCTACCTGACGAGCAGGTTATTACCCTTTCTCTTTATTCTCACTCTATAATAATTCAGGTTTTGAACGATGTTTGTGTGAGCCTCAATTCATTTACAGAAATTAGATTTTGATGCGAAGAAAAAAAAAGATGATGATTTCAATGACCAAAAGCCATACATGACCGGTGCGGTGGAATTGGAATTAACATTGTTAACAGCCAAAGAAGCAAAACTTGACCCTGTAGGAAAGAAAAGAAGAAAACCAAATCATGTAAATCCTTCTCAATATGGTTGCATAAAGCTAGCTCCCTATACATAGCAGATTTTTCACGTAAATATCGTGAAACCGCAACTCTTGAAATTTTCAAATTATGTTGATTGCAGTCCTTGAGAGATCAATAATCTATTAATGGGAAAGGAGAGAAAATATTCTGGTTTTCAGAAATCTATATCACGATATGCTGACGCTTAATATCTAAAATCTCATCATTCTCCCTTAAACTGAAGTCACATGCAGACCGACAAATTTACGAATTTCGTGGATAGTTTTTTTTTCAGTCACCATACCTTCCACAACCAAATCGTCTTCGTCTCGATCAATTTTGGTGTCTTTCACGTGTTAAAGCATGTTGTTCATTGTGTTGGACCGGTTGGGGCAAACAATGTGTTATCATAACTACAATTGTCCTGATTGGCATGGTTCTTATCGTTTCAACTATTTATAAGTTACCTGATATTATTACGACAAAAGTGTTTAATGTTCGTAGTTAAAAGAATTGAAGAGTACAATCCTTTCATTCTACACGAAGAAATAAATTAACAGCAAAGATATACTGTCCTATCGAATCTTAAAGTATACTTTGGCTTAGGTAAGTTAACAAAACCATTAAAAATAATATTAGCCCGTTTTTAACTGATTTATTATTATTGTTACTATTGATGTTATTGCCGGGAAATTTGGTCTAGCTTGTTCCCTCTAGTTAGTAATTGATAGAGCTTGTACTCAACATCTTTATGATCACGAAGTGGTGATGTACGCGATTGGAGCAGCCCATACAACTAAGTCACAAATGCAGATCTCGTAAAAGCCCGTACCCTGCGGTCATTCACAAAATTGACATACTCCGAATGAGAATGAGACAATGAGGTTCGTAATGACCAAATCAGAGTAAGTGTTATAGCAAACCACTTCGGAACTGGTATGTGGGTTGTTAAATTTGATTTTGTCTTGTTTGATAACAATGACGAAGTTCGAGGTACTCTTCGGGCTGAAATGAAGCTGTTATGTTTTGGACCAGCTATTGTTTTGCTAGTTTACCTGGTGGTGGGATAGCGGCGAAGGGTGAGGAGTATGTAATGTGCTAGAATGTAGGAAATAGTTTCTCTTTGCGAAGTCGAAATTCATGTGCATCGAACCGTAAGTTGAAAGAGAAAGATCTGAGAAAAGGCGACACAGTTTAGAGTATTCCGCAAATTTACTGCTTCAAGAAAGGTGCGATGACTCAACTGGCAGATGAAAGTGTGCATCCAAACGCAGACGGAAGCGAAATGTTAAAATAAAAGGATCCGTTAAGTTCTATCCCATGGATCGTTCTCGGATGCATTCTTTGAAGTAAAGTCTGGACATATGGATCTTAGTGGAAATACGACTGGACTGATGCCAAGGACAATGCTATGTGTTAGAAGTGTCATATCTTTAAAGTGTTAGAACATGGGAGGTGATGATGAAGTGCTTCTTTTCTCCATTAGCTTATTTGTTAGGTTTCTTTAAAGAAAGAGTGACGATCCTTTTTCATGGAGCATATCAGCTTCATTACCAGTCGCAACACAGATCCTTCTCGAATCTTTTTGAAAGAGGAGATGGAAACATTTGTATTTAATAGAAATACTGATACCGAGTTGTACTCAGTTAGCAGTTTTCGTCGACAACAATTCCTTCATTATACTCACCACTACTTCGTCATTTTTGTTGTCTTCAGTCAATGAAGCTGGTACTCATGCTCACACTCACAAACAGCGTCGGTATATCTGTTAACCACTTAAGAATTCATTTCAGTGCGAAGTTATGGCAAGCTGCATATTAATCGGTTGCTGATTTAATTTAAATCGTTAAATGGCAGGTGTAATTAGGATAGCAAAGTCCACTACGACCATTATCCTTTTTTTATAAACATCTAATGCTTACTCTGTCGCGCTTCAAGCCTTTTCGCCTTGCATATCATTTGCAATCGTCTAATCTGATCGTAATTATGTGTGTGTCCCATGCCTTTTGTTTGAACGACTGTTGCTGAACTGTCTGTAAAAGGACATCTTTTAAACGCGCATCAAGTACTTCAAATTGTATTCCTAAGCAATAAATAGCCAATCTTTGCTGTTCTTTCCAGGATTTGAGGTCACTCAATAATGAACAATGCCGAAAATAGCATTTGCAATGACCACATGCACGAGATAATCTATATAGTTTTCAAATTTAATTCATCATCTCTTCCTCTTCACTATAAATGATACCGAAAAAGCATCTAAAAGCACATTGATAATCTTACTGCTCTCCTGAAAACAGGGAAGTTTTAGAAAAGTAAAAGTGACGTTGCTCCCATGGAAGTGTTTGCAAGTTATTATTACACTCGGAAAAATGAAAAATGCCATTTGTTATTTTCCATCATCGATCGTACATAATTGTGATATAAGGGAGCGGAGAAAAACTTCACATCCTTAACATATTCTCGTTTTTATAACAGAATTCTTCGTACGTAAATCAAGAAAATGAATTCCTTATTTGAGATGATTAACTTTCATAAAATGACTTAAACAAATTAAAAATATAGCATCTGTGTTTTCGATTCTTGACAAGCACATCAACATCTCCATGTGATGGCATATGGCTTTTTTGGCAAGTTCACTTCTGAATTCAATAAAGTTAATATACGATACACTGAATAAATTTCACTTCAAATTTCATGTCGTTGTCAGCTTTTCTTTTAAAAGTTACTTTATAAGTGTTAGAAAAATTCGAACCTTTTGCTTAATTTACTTTTTATTCTTTTCAAAAAAGAACTAAATTAGCAGACTTCGAAAAAGTTAGATAGGAAAACTAGACGAACATTTTGCATTTTGGGCATGCCTGTTCATTAGGAAGACAAGTGACAAAGAAATCAAAAATGACTATCGTTCATTAATGAAAGGTTGTTGGTCAGTCACTATGTTTTGAAAGTCGAGAATATATGTTCTGCAATTTTACAAATTCGATTTGCGAGTTTAATTTGATTACTTGGAGACAAATCATTCATGGTTGTGCTCGTATTTTTCTCTGTTTTTGTGGACAAACTACGTTATTCGATTTATGCACAAATCAAGAGATTACATTCATGTAAAATCATGACTCTGCTCCATTTCTCATCATCCAGCAAGGACAGAACTTGTCATAGGAGAGCCTTCACATATTGCAAATGAATTTTATGCTAATTGCAAAAAAATTTTATTATACTGAAGGAAAAAAACACATTAGCATTAAAAATTTATTCTTTTCATCATTCATGAACCTTTCATCGCTCACGTTTCCTCGTGACATTTCAGCTTAATTTTTAAGCTCAGAATTGCAATGAAAAAGCACTCCAGTAATTGATACGCAAAAGCACATTTGGTTGATTTCATGAGAATTCAAAGCAAACAACCCATTAAGTGAATAAACACTGGAGGTGGAACTCATTGCGATAACCTGGCGTGAATTTGACGTTTGAAATGTTCTGTTCTCAGAATTTGACGTTTCGTTCTCAACGACAACATTACTAACAAAGTGTTGAAATTAATATTTATTGCACGTTCTAGAAATTAAGCTACTAGGTGTGAATCTTGTCCATCGCTACTGCAGTGATCGGCAGAACAGTTTAATTGATAAACTTACATTGCAAAACCTGATGGCCAGGACTCAAATCCTTCACCTCTCAAATTTCTTCTGCGAAACAGTCATTTGATTAAAAGTAATCAAAGTGATGATTCAGTCGGAAGCCGCTTTGATTCTGTAATTTTGTAACAGCAAACGCGACCCTTGCACTATCTACGTGTCCAAATCTAAATAAGCCCACTCTATCTTCATTCTCATTATCACAGTTTCGGTCAGGTCAACTTTTTCTTTCGCCGTTTTCCACCGTATCGACAACTACTGTATGACTGAACCACCAGACCTGTGGGACATCTGCCCCGGCGACCTACTACGATTGCTTAAATCAACAGGATATTTCACTTATGAGCAGCAACAGTTTTGTCTTCCATTGCTCCATGGGACTTCTCTAAACGGTCAAACATAGACAATTACCAACGATGTTTATTTCACTCACTGATATATCTCTATGATTCCAGAGATTCTGTTCTCCTCGCTCCATTTACAATGCGTTTGAAGTCTACCAGGTTCCGTCAGTACCATTCAATTAGTAAACTATTTAATTTTTTGATTGATGCAACATCTGAAATTAAAAATAATTCTTCTTATTAAAGACCAACTTTCTGTGCAATTCAATTTAGCATGAGATTTTGTGGCTTACAATTGAACTTCTTATTGGAGCATCTCCTAAATCTATCAGCAAAGAATAGCAGGAAATGCCCCCAAAATAAGATTTCAAAAATTAGCTAGAGTGTCAGACATCTTGTCAGAAATCAGAAATCTGATGAAACAGTTCTCCTGTAAATTCCTCCTCACTTTTCTCTCCACCTTTTTTGAAAAATTTTCCGAAATTTTGGGAAACTTCCCCGATGCCTTTTATTCTGAAAACATTTAGTATTATTTAATTCGACATTTCAAGATTTCTCGCAAAAGGATGTTATTTACAGACTGCCTAATTAGTAAAATGACACTTGCACTTGCAGTAGCACTTATGTTAATTAGAACTTTAACAAACTTCGTGGCTTTATATTAACTAGGCAGCTTCCTCATCATCGCCATCATCATCATCGGCAACAATAAACAAAAATATTTTTGTACATAAATGTTCACAAATGTGTTCAGGTTTTTTCTCGAAAACTTTTCCAGTGTGATTTTGTTTGAAAACGTTTAGCACTTGTACTTCTTTCTCTGTAGAAATGAAAAAAATTTTTGAAAAAAATCTGCTGAAACGTTTCTATTTGATTATCCCGCGACACGATCATTTTCCAATGTTATAAAACGCTTGCAATAGGGGAACTTTGTTGGGCTACGCAAATTACGAACAAATTTCAGAAGAATTTGAACTTAAGTGCTTTTTTCAAAATTCATTGGAACAGAAGTTTATATATTTGGGGAATAAAAGTGCTGCAACAGATTGGCTTCCTTCCTGCTTTTCAACTCCTCCACAAATGATTTCCATTTCGAGTTCTGAACAGCCTTCTTTTTACTTTTCACAGTGAAAACGACACACATTCAATTCAAATCGCAATGGCGGAAATGCGTGAGTCGAAAGATCACAAAAGGATAGATCGCACATAATTTGTTCTTATGAAACAACACTAGAAGTAATTAGGTTAATTAGAAAGTGTAAGTATTTGGGAAGGATGTCGAGTGAAGGAATTAAAGTGCTGAACTCCTGAACTTCCCTCTCCTCGCTTCCCTCGTTTGCAAGCAGTGAGTTGGAGCGATTGCTATTCCCAACATTTTTCTTTTCCCGTCGTTGAGCAACGTTGCAGGAATTATGTCATTTTGAAGTTTCGAAAATTGGTGCTTCACGCATACTCTATGAGACATTTGCGCAAATCAGAGTCTTTAATTCATGAAGTCTTTACTGTACTATTTCTATTCGCCGCTTTCTGCATCCTTTCACGCATTCTCGTAACGTTCCACGTGTTAAGTGCTGCAGAACAGTTGCTGGTTGACGAATATTCGCTTGATTTTGGAGTGCGAACGGAGGATAAGACGAACGAAAGCTTAAGGTAAAGCGCTGAATTGACGGCAAGCAGTGTGGTCTGACTAAGGCACGTAACCCATACACTTTTACGTTTCGGTTTGCTCTTTTACTTCAAATTTATTTCTTTCTAAGCTTTCATTAAATTTGAGTTTATTTGAAAATGATTATTTCTGAAGATTTCTTGACTCTCAACAATATTCTACCACTTGTATATCTGAATTTCGGAATTCGCGATTTTTCTCAATGGAAAATCGAAAAATATATTTCCTTCAGAATTGTTCCTTGTTTTTTAAATTGTTGTGCCATCTCTTTCGTTGCATTTCTTTTGAATTCAGGTTGCTTAAACTGAAGAATAAAAGTGGTTCTAATTGGTATGAAATTACGATTTCTTCAAAATCCAGTGCTGAACTACTGGCTTCGAAGAATTCATCATTTGTTGGAATGTTTAAATTTCGTCAACTACTCACTGTGATGAGCACTGATTGTTGCTTCTATTCATCCGACAGTTTCAGTAGTCATTTTTTTGTTATTAAAGAGCTGAAAATTCCGCTTGATGGATAACGCTGGGAAACTCATTTAATTTCCAGACTCAACGTCCAGCTTCTTCCCGGATGATTATTTCACGTTAGAACAGCGTCGTAATGGAGCACTTCTTGTGCACTTGTTTGGTCTCATTTATATGTTTATAGCAATAGCTATTGTTTCCGATGAGTTTTTTGTTCCTTCGCTTACCATTTTGACAAAAAAGGTATAAAAATTTACTAAAAAGTTCTGGAAAATTAGAAGGAAAAACCCTTTATGTCTTCTCACTCACTTATTTGAAATAGGAGGAAGGGAGAGATCATAAATTCAATCAGTTCAAAATAACAATCTGACCAAAATTTCTTGTTTTAGCAAAAACATAGAGACATGAAGAATTTACCATATAAAAGTTAGTTGAAAATTACGAGTAATCAGTTAAAAGTTGGGACGTGAGGAATAGAAACGAGCTGTTGAGAATTTAAAAATGTGACGAAATTCATGAAATGTTACGGTTAGTCGCAAATTTTCTGCTGATTCCTATCCCTCACGCTGATATTGGGCTCATCACCATGGATGATAGGTGGACTGATCAGTAGTCGAGTGATCATTGCAGCTATCAATATCGGATGATGTTGCCGGAGCCACATTTATGGCAGCTGGTAGTTCGGCACCTGAATTTTTTACCAGTTTATTTGGCGTTTTTATAACTCAAGACAATGTTGGCATTGGAACTATTCTTGGTGAGATTAATTTTATTTCCCGAATTCTTAACAGTCTCCTTGAGCCGTCTGGAGCAGCGATTCCTTCTCTTATAGAAACTTTCTTTCACCGCAAAAGTCGGATCAAACTCCAAGTTCACTGGATGATTTAAGGTAGTGCCACATTTAACATTTTATGTGTATTGGCATTCTGCACATTCTTTTCTCTAAAAGTACTCAAAATCACTTGGTGGCCTATGCTCAGGTATGTCACATGTTTATTCCTGCTGAACATGAAAACTTGGTGATATCATGGAGAAATATTTTTGCTCATTTGAAATTTATCAATTTATTTAAATAATTATTCAGGTGTGTTGATCATTATTAAATGGTAATGTCTGCTTCCTCAATTCTTAATTTCGCTGAGTTATTTTAGAGATATTTCCTTTTACATGCTAGCACTGCTTTTATTGACATTGTTTTTCTTGGACGAGAAGATTCAGTGGTATGAGGCGATGTCGCTTTTCATTGTTTATGTCATTTATGGCATTGCCATAAGCCATGACGAAAAGCTGGAAAAAAATTTCGAGTTTCTTCTGTACAAAGTCACTCAAGTTAGTGTTTGCCATGGGCTGCATTTTGATCGAAGTTTGATTTCAATCAATTATTCCTCGAAGCAACTATCTTTTACTCTAACTTTCTTTACGATTCATTTCCAGCATTTATGCCCGTCAGTTTCAAACAACACGTCAGTAGAAGAAATGATGCCTTCATCATCAACCATTAGTGTGAGGCGGAAGTCATCTTTGCTGCGAAAAAAGACCCAAGTGGAGAAAGCCTCCAATCCTACAAGAGGTGTCAGTTTATAAATTTCGGCATGAATTCATTATTCCAAAAAGTCCAAGACATGAACTCTTTAAAAGGCTGCTTTTCTGTCTGAAAGAAGTACAACATAGAAAACGTGCTGTGAAATTTCCTTGCAGCGAAACGTTGTTTTAATCTTTTCAATGAGACGATGATATAATTCGACTTGAATCGCTGATTCGCAAAAAATTACTTTTCAGATTCAAATGAATTCGCTAAAACGTCAACAATGAAATTAAACGATATGACGCAAAATCAAAATAATATTCCAAATATTATGTCTAGGATTGAGGCAAGTTGAAATACGATGTATCTTGCGTAATTAAATTTTTCAAATAGTCGGTGAAATTGCTTGCATTTTAGAACCTCTTGGCCTATAATCAACGATGTGCTGGGCTAACAAAGCAACTTATCGAGAACAAACATTTTTAGATAGAATCATTTGACAGATACACCAATGTAGGACTACTTGAAGTGTTACCTGGGTTTCAGCTTCCCGGATCGATAACAACATCGATGAATGAAATAAATTGCCAAATTACTCATGTGAATCGCACTTGTTCGGAAAAAGTTCACACGTGTAAGGTGAAGTGCATTTGTTGTGTTTCAATCCAAATTTTCAAAAAGTCAAAATATATAAAATTTAGACGCAACAGAAATAGCAAAAGCGGATCAGTTGTCTTTGAACTTCTCTTTTGTTGAATTAAAAAAAAAACAATTCATCGATATAATTCAGCCAAAAATTTCTGACCATTCCCTTTGATCAGGAGTGCGCGGAACTAAAAGAAAGCACTAGTGAAATGAAAGAACCAATCAACATTTCCTGGCTATCTTCCACTAAAGCGCGCTTGTCGTATCTGTTTTTGACACCCGTAATGCTTCCACTTTACTATACACTTCCAGATCCAAAAAATGCAGTAAGTTAATTGGATGAAGAGGAAACAGTAAGTAGAAATGATTCATATACGGATTCAGAACAGGCAAAATTGATATACTCATCTACTTTTTCTTTTAATTTAAATAGTAGTAAGTGAAAATCTTGAAGTTATATTCTGATTGATTTTACTGCTTTCAGTCAAAAAAGAAGTATTTTATAATAACTTTCATGGGTTCAATTCTGTGGATTGGTTTTTTCTCATATCTAATGGTTTGGTGGGCAAGGGTAATTGGTGAAACACTAAGTATACCGGACGAGGTAGGTCTGCTTTTTCAAAAGTTAAATCAGAATAGCATCTTATCATCGCATTTAGTTATGTTATAAGTGACGATTAGTTGTTTGTATTTGTAAATAAATATGATTGGTACCGTAGCACGCCAGCCACGCCAGTAGCAATTAAATTAATTAATGTGTTTTACTGACATTTATTTCATTTTGGCATGGTAATGATTGAATTTCATAAAAAAATCTCTATGCTTCCGCTACTTTTCTTTATTTAATTTTGACATGGTTTCGTTACCGCTCGTTTCGGTGATTTGACGCAATCGTTTCATTTCTTTAAATGCATTTTGAATTTAGTGTGAATTTCAAAAAACTTATCGAGGAAAATATAAGGATTAAACTGATATGGATAATGCATTTATTGACTGTATTGTGAGGCGAAAAGGGTAGATCGTGAATTTTAGAGCTCAGAATGAATCCTTCTAATTCCAACGATTAGTGATACGTATGTAGCCATTATTAGTTACTTTCTGCAAAACAAAATGAACCAATTTTTTGTTCTCATCTTTCAATTCAAAATATTGCTAGCCGCTGTTACTAATCAAATGTTTACTTTTAGATAATGGGTTTAACAGTGTTAGCCGCTGGCACAAGCGTACCCGACCTTATTACAAGGTACAATGGCTACCTTCTTCATTACTACTCCTCTTAAAAGAAGCTTACAATTAAATTATAAAATAAATATTTCCAGTTCTTATATTCTATCCATTTATGTAACACTTCTCTCCGAGTGGATCTGAGCTGAATGAATCTTTCGACGATCGTTAATCACAGATCGAGTTTTCCGAGAGTTTTTGCAATCTGTAAATACTTATCTATAAAATGGGATTAACCTTTTAATATAACAAGTGACCCTTTGCCTAAGTGAATCGAAATCCTTTCAGTGTGATCGTTGCTCGTAAAGGGCTTGGCGATATGGCTGTGTCAAGCTCGATTGGAAGCAACCTTTTCGATATTTGTGTTGGGTAGGTTCACATTTTCCTTTGATTATTCAAACGGACTGAAAATATATTTTCGTAGAAAAAGCTTTAAAATTGAATAATTGCAGATTACCTCTTCCTTGGTTGCTACAATTTGCAATTCGTTTGCTGACAAATTCCTCCTCAATTTCCTGCTTGGGAACCATATCGGTTATATCAAAGGGTCTCATCTGCTCTGTTAGCCTTTTATTTCTGATGCTTATTGTTTTAATAGTTGCCGTGAGAATTTGTCGGTGGGAAATGAATAAAGTCTTTGGGATTGTAATGATCATTGCCTACGTAAAATTTTGTTTGCTAAGTGTCTTGCTGGAATTGGGCTACATCGTTTGTCCACTTGATGTTGCTTATAGGTAAATGAAAATTTGAATTCATTTAAATGGAAGGCTAACACATAAATTAATGTGTTTCTTGCTGTTGAAGTAGCTATAAAACGGATTGCGAAAGCTATTTCCACAGAAGCGCAGAAGGATGATTTTGACAAATGTGTTTTGAAAATGTGAAAATTTTGGACTTTTTGCTTATTTACGACCGATCTTCTTTCCCACACTAACGCGATTAGAAGGAAAATTTGTCCTTTCCCGAAGTAGCCTTCTTGTGTTTGTTAATTATTGAACCGAAATGTCTATTCATATCCATTTAAAATGGCAATAAATGAAAGTGCACATCCGCTAGTTTTATTGCAAAGCAATTGCGAAGCTCTTCTCACCCTGAAATTTAACATAGTTGGCAATTTTAATATATCTCGAAATAATTTACTCCTTTATTTTACACATTTTTTCCTTTATAAAGTAAACGTTTTAGTAAACAGATTTTATCTTAAATTTCGTTTCAATTTCAATTGCACAGTCATGGAATTTGTTTGTTGCCATGGATTCGCTATATTCTATTTTGTTAAACTTAAGGTTGTGAGCAGTGATCTTATATGAAGGAAATTCTAGCAGTTGAATGAAGTTGACGGTAAATTTAAAATTGAAGAGAAGGTCTCTCCTTCCTCATTGCAGATGAAGTGACCTGAAACTTTTCCTTTCACAACTCACGTCTCTTTATGTTAATAATTCTCGTGGATTTCCTTACATCCTCTGATAGTTATTTCATTTCGTAGAACACTTAATAGCCATTAATATTCACATTCATTTCGGTTAAATGACAAACTTCAGCTTGTTGACTAATTGAAGCAGCATAGCGTGTGGAAGTCTCCATTCTATCACTTCTAGCACTTTTTCAGCTATATCATCGACTCTTCAAAATCCACACCAAGGTTCTTTACATGTCATGCTATGAACAATTCACAACTTCGATTTCTCAAAGGTGAAGTTTGTATGGTTGAGAAAAAACCAGGTGAATTGCATCAGAGTATACGTCTACTCAGACTCCCAGAAAGCACAACGAGATGAAGCAAAACTAACGAATACGTGAGGGACAAGTTCTATTTCAGTCGCATTATAGCATGCCTTGGTTATTCAATTAGTGGAAAAGAGCTCAGTTGCACTGCGACATAATTCTGAAGTGCTAAAGCAATGAAACACACCAGTAGCAGTGCATCGGTATAATAATGGTTGACAGAGACACTGCAAATATTACTCTCATAAAGCCAAGCAATATAGCTCCTTCAAAATTCTCTTCCATATATATTCACACACTGTATGAACTGTAAACATACAATTAACAATAATTCCATCCGACTCAGAGTTTTAAAGTGTATATCATCATTTAAGATGAAATTATCGAGCATAAGGCACCCCTCCTCAAATCTTCTGTTTCATTTCATGGATAAATATCTGTACTTTCGATACTATAATTTTGCAATAAACTCGTGCTGGAAATCACCTTAAAATTTCGAAAGACCAAATTGGCGAAAGGATATGTTTGCTAATTCTTTGAAAAATATTATTGTGATTAAACTGTTCAACATCTTTTGTTTCTTGCTTTCATAATATAAAATTTGCATTACCCAAATCACTTTATGAATGCCTTTCAGTATGACATGGTCTTTACATTTTGCTACAGTTTATTTATACATCATCAATATTTGTTCTTACAAGCAAATTGTTAGCAAAATTTCTCTCCACAAAATTTTATATAGACTACTCTCGTTTTAGAAACAAATTCGATTTCCGAGATAAGCATGTCTGTCATGGGAGAATTAAATTTGCGGAAGCCTTGTCTCACGTATTGATAGGAGAATGACCAACATGCTATGGCCCGAAACACGACAATGAAAATCGGGAAAACAAGCAACCACTACGTTAGAATTAGTTGTCCGAATAGATGACTGATTAATACAGCTGCTGTTGAACAATTAGTACATGGATGTCACTTTCATAAAAGAAATGGAAAAAATTACACAGAATCAATTTCTGAAAAATCTCTTCTTAAAATACAACCACCGCTCAAAACTGGATAATCATGCATGATTATCGCAATAATTTTTACAGATATATGTTACTGCATGATATTTTACCAGTAAGAAAATGGAATATTGTCAGTACGTGTAAAGATGCCAATTATCGTTTTCTGCTACCCTGCATGCCCATCATTATTGTTGCCATCCGAATAAAAATGTTTAAAACATCTGCGTAAATGGACATTTGTCTGAAATGTGACGCACATTCCCAAAAAGGAACAAATCAACTTTTGTTGTCCTTTTAACTTATCTTTCCTTTTAGGTTTAAAACTGAACAAAATAAAACATGCTTTCACACACTGCATGTGTTTGGTTACTACTCTTTAACTTTATTGAAATAGTAGCGACACCCAACGCTTGAAAAATGAAAACGACAAAACAAACTTACGCATTAATCGGATCAAATCGACGCATTTTTGGCATAGCAATATCATAATATCCAGCACCAATACTGCCGTAATATCCGGGCTTATAGAACTGTTCTTCACTTGTACCCGAAATCGGATACATCTGCGCCCGTTTAATAACAAATTGTGTGTCAAATAATAAAAACAGCGAAAAGAGTATCAGACCGCCATAAAGAGAAACTGACATTAGACCTAAAAATGTCGTTTTTTTCAACCCTAAGTGAATATATAATTAAATATTGTTTAGGATGATTTCTCGCTCTATTTTAGATGCGATAGTTGATAAAAAGTTATGGATGAAACATACTTGCACCCAGTGCAGATGTAGGAGGAAGAAAGAAGGTTCCAATGGACGATGCAAAAACAACACCAAGTGCCATAGCTAATGCACCTCCCATCATCAGAAACTTTTCAGAAGGTGCTGTAAAAGCAATAGTCGACAGTCCTGAAAATTTTAGATTAATTGTTTGCATCTGGTGAGAATAACTAAAAGATTTCAATAAAGTATTCTATAAATATGTAATTTCATAGTAACCAAATTGTAACAATAGTAGTAATATTAGTAGAATTAATGCACTCTACAACGGGAACACGACGATAACATTCGTTTAAGCTATTCGTAGAGTAATGTAAAATCAAAATCAGCCAAAATTAGCAGATACTAACATAACTAAAATTAGCCGCATGACGCGTGGCTTACCCAAATATTAAATGAAACGAATGAAAATTATCGTGTTACTATGACGCTAATATTACTTTATTTCCATTTAAAGCTTCTTGAAATACAACCCTACATTAAAAAATTAATCAGAAAAAATTACCTGCCACGATAGCAGCAGTATACCACGCAGCTCTCATAGCTAACGGACCACCCATCAAACAAACTGGTCCTATGAACGCACCCATCAAGCCTGCATGCAAAATCCAGGCTGCATGTTTCAGCAATGTATTATCGTAATCGATAAGTGATACGGCGATACCGCTTGCCATTACAACTACCATTGAGATAAATGGCGACTAAATGCGACCAACAATAAATAAACATGAAGCAAATAAACCTGATTTTTTTCCAAATCAATCCCACTCCACTAACTACTTATATATTCTTATATTGCATGTTCTTTCTTGTTGATTGGTGAAATGATAGCAGTATTTTTAGAAGGTATGTCCTTTATGACATTACTGTATAGGTTATAATTTAGCTTTAGAAGTTACCGACAGCTATAAAAACTGTTACCATGCTAAAAAAAACTCAGTGCATTTAATCTGTAGTTACGTAAGACTATGATTACTGAATGAAACAGATAATTTCCACACTATTTAGGATAAATTTCTTATCGTGGGATATCGCTTGCTTGCGACAGTATTCGAATAATCTGCGATTGTAACAGAAGCTGTTGCTGTTTTAGTTCAACGAAAAAAACTCATATATGGAAAAATGAGTGAAAAGCTTACTCCCATTATTAAACGTGAAATCTGAAACGATCTCGACGCTGCCACGGCTGTAGCTCCTGTTATACCAAGCGATGCAAACAAATATCCGTATGTTGCCTTTATACGGTCACGTACATATGCCGGCCAGGTCCTTAAAAAAACGCTACTTCAGATCACACAAAAGTACCCATCTCTACTTTATAATTTACTTCACCTTATTTCTTTCAGCAATCACTACAGCTTTCTTCATATTTTATAAATGTTAGAAATATTAGTCTTCGCATTATAAGCAAAAAAAGCACATCTAGCTAGAAATAATATATATTCTTCTGAGATTTTTTGCAAATATTACAGTTCTGGATAGGAAACATAATAAAAATCGTAGCAGAGTAGAAAGATGTCCGAATGAATAAAATGAAGGAAGGAAATTGACTAGAGCTCAAGAAGTGAAAGGATATTCATATTTCGCACTTTAAATAATTAACAACTAAAATACAGAAAAACACAACTAACCCTGATTGTATTAAGATGCTCTGACCTTCTTTCGAAAGACCCAATCCGTAATAGCATAACGCACCAATGCCAAGCAATGATGCCCCAGCTGCTGCTGCACTACCATACATATATGCTGGAATATGTGTTAAGTCTAGAATAAGAAACAAAAAGAATTAGGTCTCAAAAATGTAAAGCAAATAGTAAAAATAATAACAGTTTGAAGTGCAATAATTTCAACTAACGTTTTCCTGTTGTAGGCCCCATAAGACGTTCTTTCAATGTTGCACGTGTAGCGCTTCCAATTCCATAGCTCTGAAGAGATTAATAATTTCTAATATAAAGAGTACTATGAGATTCAAAAAAATATGGGTAATAATTCGTTGTAAAAGATGAGTGTATTCAATAAAGTATCAGCGACATTAGCACATGCACATATTGTATTTAAAATTAAACCAAAAGTTGCTCGACATCACTGGAATACCTAATATTTAACCTAGTAATTGCTCGATATCACTGGAATATCTAACATTTAACCGTTATAAAAATTTTTAGTGATAAGTCATTCGTTTTTTACTTTTAATTTTCAAGAACGAGTTAATTTTTAGTTCGATAACTAACTCCTTCAGCTACTCGACGTCCAGTATATCGTACAGAATTATAGGTCGTTTTTGAGAAATAACGGAAAGCCACAACAACATTGTTGGACAGCTGCAGTGATGGTGATCCGCAGAATAATCTCGACAGCATTATTACACTGTGTGAATCTGCAAAAATTGAATTTAAGTTGAAAAGTCACAATTAGTTGAGTTTCTTCATCTGCTAGTGATCCAGTAGGGTGGGGAGAACGATATATTAACTGAAAATTAAAACTAAAAAAAGACATCAGAAAATAACCTGAGCAACTACAAAGTTTTTAGTTGCGCTGAAACTACTACCTTCACCTGCAAAGTAACCCACCCCAACAAGACATCTCAATACCACGCACACTGTCAACACGCTTACGCACCAGCACTCGAGCCCAGGATTCTCGAACCGTAGGTGGGAGCGGTATGAAATGATGCTGTCCAAACGACATCATGAAACTCGAAATGCCCGAGCGGTAAATGCCAGCAATATGCATCGAAGTGATTTGTGTAATAGCTAGGTAGGTGGAGGTTGATTCGAAGTTGTCGTAAAAGTTGAAGAAATTAAAGCAAACAGAATTCTCAGGAACACTCACTTTCAATATATCTTTCTTCTTTTTACGCTTACAAACTTTGAAATAAAGTAGGTTCAATAATTTCATCGCCCTGTTTGTTCCGATTATCAATGTGGTGTAGACACATGAAGGGGACATTTTTTAAGAAGCCATTCTAAGAATTGTAGGATATGGTTGATTAAAATGGTCAAATCCCGTCATGTACTGCACGAATTGAAATCTGTATTTGTCGATCCACCTATTAACCCACATGGCAGCGTATAAAATAGAAAACACATTCACTGTAGGTAGGGATAACTAATAACTAATGGAATGATGAGTAACAGAATCTTCATCCGCAATACAGTATTTGTTCAAAGTATGGTAAAAATATCAGTGCCTCCAATGCCTCCAACATTAGTGTCCCCAACATTTCTATGAAGTGTACCTGTTTGAAATATTGATGATTTTGTATTCAACCACTTTACGTCGTATAATAACATAACTTGAAATACAAAGTGGCATTCTCTAGACGAAAATAATAAATTTAAACAGCTTTGCCTGAATTTAAGAGTCCTCTATACTATCACACGTAATTCTAACTTTATATACTGAATGTGTTGCGTTTTAAAACTCCATATAATTATGATTTTACTCTACATAATTACTCTTCCACTCAGTATATCACATGTCTTACTGCAATGATTTCAAGAGTAAGTAGTGTTATTTGGAAATGCGTTCTTTATGACTATGGGCGCATTTTGGTGGAACCGTTGGTGGATCACTACTGAATTGTGATGTAGCGTAGGCATCGATACGGAGTGCATGCACTGGTCCTGCCAGTTCTTCCCGTAAACAGTTATTGACAAGACGATGCATCTGAAACACAAAAAATCAGCCACATTGGCTAGCACCGGAAAGCATGGAAACTGATTTACCAAAGGCTATCTGATGACTTGATTAATGTAGAACAAGCACGCACCAGCGATGTTATCTACTTATAGATGAGAATAGATTAGCTTCAAATACTGATCTTTGCTACCAAAGTATTGCAGTGGAAATGCAGTGACATCGCCGGTTAGGAAATAAAAGCTTATGGAGTCCAATAAAAATTTTTTTAATGTAAGCTAAGTCCTTCTGTAATAACTGGAACAAAATTTCTCAGAAAAGTTTTAAACTAATGCGGAGGTTGCCAGGACTGTCACAAATCCTCACCTGTACAGTTTTCAACCCTTCAAAATTGCTGGATGCAATCTGCACATAAAAATGCCTCTCATCGTTATCCTGACCAGCGTGGCTATGACTTTCACATTCCACTTTCAAATATGTTGGCTAAAATAAAGCTAGGAAATTTTGCTCAAGTAACTTTATGCTATCACAGCCTGAAATATTTATTTAATATCCCTCGGAGGGATACTGTGTAAATGCACAAAATCATCAGTTTTTTTATGGCTGTGATAACCTGTATGAGCCTAAAATGCGAAATAAAATTTATCCTTCATTTTAAAGCGGCAAAACTTTTGATACACGTTCTCTGATACACGCCGATAAGATGAAGTTTACATACACTGAACTCAATTTTATGATGAAGCTTACATACACTGAACTCAATTTTATGCCCTTATTTTCATCATTAAACAAATAAGGAAACCTTAAAGTCTGTCTGGAGCCTTTGTACAATTCGATCCTTTACAGGTCCATATCGTGCCACACATATATGAATTGCTTTTCTGGACAACAACATAGCATAGCCTGAGTCAACCGTCTGATGCTCTTGGAACGTATCCGAACTTCTAAGTGGAAGTGGGGTCTTGAAAACTTAAACCGTGAATTACCCAACTGGCGTAAGTCATAAGACAGGAAGTTCCCGTGGGTTCTAAAAGGTATTCCTTAGATTAGAGTATCTTTCTGTTTTTAAATTCAATTGAAACTAGAATTAAAAGACGTAGAAATGACCGAATAAGGGAAAAGCTGAATACTTCGTTAACTCTTACCCCCCCCCCCCCCCCCTCCCCAACATGGCATCTCCTAACGAAGCAGATCAATCTTATTCGGCGTATATGACTAAAACTAAAGTTCCTGACACGTAAGTACGGGTTGACTGCAATATTTATGTTAACTTGAACTAATGGACAGGTGCACCTCGATATTTTTCCTTCTCATTTGTTGATAAGTTTGCCGGGAAAGTTGAAGGACTGTTTGTTTGGAGCGTGTTGGTGGATGTGATCGTGGTAACATTTCAGGTCCTTTAATGGTTATATTTGATAGCAAAGTGCGAAAAAGGAGATGACAAATTTTTGCATGGGGTAAGTCTGATTGTCACTGTCCGATTGTTGTAACTGAAAAATACTTCCATTGGATTTGCCCTTCTCCATGAAGTATGAATAATTTTTAAGAGCTGTTGTTCTGATTTGTTGCTAATCCCTATCGTAACTTTTGGTACATTCAGTGCACTACAAGCTTACGTGTTTCAAAAAATTTTGAAACAAACAATAATAAAGGTGACATTTTAGATGCTGAGAGTTCGAAGTTTTATTGACTGCTCTTTTGGTGAAAAATTTATTCGTTCGTTATTTATTAAACCTCATCGAAAGGCTACTATTTCGCTGCAGTTTTCACTCGTTCATTCGCTCCCCAAGAAATGCCTTTTAAAAACATCACCTTCAATATGTTTGCTACTACAGGAGATGAGGCCATCATTTTTGCGACGTCTCTTTGGCTCGTGTTCGGGTTGGCCTTTCTTTTATTCTTATGCATTTTTTTCTATCGCAGCATCCCTTATACTTAAGCTACATTATTTAGTTGATTCTATACGGTGCGTTGAAAGCTCAACTCATGTTGCCACATCAATGAAAAAATATCCTTTAGTTTATTACATTAGGATTTTATAGCAATCTGTTCCTAATAATAGTCACTTCTAAATTACCGCATATCCATTTCTAAATTATTGTTTGTATTGCCGATGTAACAATCAGTTTTGCTTGGCTATACGGCATTTATGTTTCTAAATCATGAATCTATATGTTGGCAGTTTCGAAATTGTATAAATAAGAATTTTAGTTCTGCATGCAACAAATAGTAAAGATTATGATCAAGGCAAAGAAGAGTCGCCGAAGGAGCCTGATAATAGAAGACTAAGTAGGTTTTCATTCCATTATTAATGCCAAATATAAAATGTCTTGAACAAAGTATGGAATGTAATAACAAACAGGGCTCTCGAGCATATTTTTTATAGATTTTTTTATTCATTAATTTGAGGCAGTCTGATTCTTATTCTATCTACTGAGTGATAGCCTTGATCTCCTCTAATACTATACTAATTAATCTTTTATTTTAAAATTTAGGGAAATTTTTTATGGGTTTGTTGATTGGAAGTGTAGTAGCAACAGTGGTAATGTCGGCTGTAGCAGCGATGTGGCAAACATGGTACACAAATCAGTTGACAGTACATGATTTTCTGACTTACATAGTACCATATGGACAGGTGAAAATTATTTTTGTGATTACCAAATACTGTATATTTGAATTAAGTGAAATATTTATCAGCTATAGATAGCACTATAGATATACATATGTAAATATAGATATACACAGCTATAGATATATTTTTATGCTCAAAGAGCACTATAGATATACATATGTAGATATATATAGCACTATTTTTAGCACTATAGATATACATATATAGATATATAGATATACACAGCTATAGATATACATATTTTTATGTTCAAAGAGATGAATAATGCTATAGTACTGTAGTAAACATCAGGCAGATGTAACTTATAACTTGGTAAAAATTTTTACCACTAAACGACGACTGGTTACTGAAATTTTTAGCTAAATATTAGAGTATTTTCAGATTGAACAAATTGTAATAGCTGGAAATGTTGCTCGCATCATTATGAAACCAGGTCCGATGCAGAACCTGCCTTTCATTGAAAGCGGATACAATGTAAAAATCTTTTTTTGGTGTTCAGATTCTCGTCTGCATGTACTCTAATTTTTTAATTTATGAGTCGCTGAGAATACTTGATAAGTTTATTACAAATAAAACGTTGCTTTGAGAAAAGAAATATAAGCAGTCAACGATTAGCAACATGAGAAGGAACTAAAACAAATTGTAGTTTTGACTCCTTTCATAGAAGTTGTTGTACGTTTTGCAGATGTTCAAACCAGGTGTAGGTTGGCAAAAAGTTTACGTGCTAACAGCTATGGATGCTAAGAAATTGGAAGCTGATATACGCGCCATAGAAACTGCATTGGGAAGACCACCGGAAGAGTGGGCACCGGTTGCTGTTATTGACACATCGGCACAAGGATTTCTGTATGTTTTTCGCTATATGTGCTTGTGTTTGTGTGCATATTTTTTTTTTTTATATTTTTTTTTTTTTTTTATATTTATTACTCGTTCCTTTCAGAGATCTACTTTTGCTGCTTCTATTGGCATTAATGCTGTTTGGAGCCTCAAAGTCTCTTCCTTCAGTGAAAGTGAGTGCCAATTTTTTGAAAAGAAATTGCAATAACTTTACCGTAAAGTTTTGAGTAGCGTATGATATGATGTTCAATATGTTTGCAAGTTTCAATTTCCAGAGTTCATTTCAAGATGTTCTTGGTCTAAAAATGAAGCTCAATATAATTAAACCAAATGATATCAGCGCTCAAAAAATAAAGTTCAAGGATGTTGCGGGTTTGCATGAAGCTAAAATTGAGATTAAAGAATTTGTGGACTACCTCAAACGCCCTGAAAAATATGTGGTAAGTTGCTAGAAATTTCCCTCTGAAATAGTTATTCCATATTATTTATTGTAATACGTTGTCCTTCATTATTCCTCAACAAAGAACTTATTCTTAAAAAGTATAATTTTGCTTGTAATAGCAGTAACGAAGTTATTAGTTGTTTCGTTTAAGGTCTTCTTTATCAAAATTGTGTTGTGTTTGGTAAATGATGATTCCTAAAATTGCATTTCCTGAAAAAAAGTAGATTTTCAGATACTAGGAGCTCGCTTACCGAAAGGTGCATTGCTCACTGGTCCGCCTGGATGTGGAAAGACGTTTTTGGCGAAAGCCCTTGCTGCCGAATCTTCAGTTCCATTTATTTCAATGAATGGCACTGAATTTGTTGAAATGATTGGAGGTATTCTGCAATTAATTTAAGCATCATGCTGATATTCACATGAATATGTTCTTTACTTTTATGCACAAATAAGATAAAGGATACAGTTACTTTAGTAGTCAATTTAAGTATCATTTAGGTTTGGGAGCATCTAGAATCAGAAATTTGTTCAAAACAGCAAAGAAAATGGCACCTTGCATCATTTATATCGATGAAATAGATGCCATAGGACGCAGAAGGAGTCAAAGGTATTTTCGATTAAACTTTCAATGTTTTTATATTTTAATTCTTAGTTTTCACAAATTTTAGCGAAGCTGCGGGTGGTGGAAGTCGGGAAGAGGAACAGACGTTAAACCAGTTACTGGTAGAAATGGATGGCATTGATAGTGGTCGCGGCATTGTTTTACTTGGTTCAACAAATCGTGGCGACATATTGGATAAGGTTTAGTTTTTGGAAGGAGTGTATATTGTTCTCATTTAATTAGTTGAGTATTTGTATAGGTCCATAGGTTTAGCATAGTTGTAAGAGTCTTTTTGTGAAATGAATTCTGTTAATACTTATTTTCCTAGTTTATGGATTTATTTCAGGCCCTTCTTCGCCCTGGTCGATTCGACCGACACATTATTATCGACCTTCCAACCGCCTTGGAAAGACAAGAAATGTTCGAATTATATTTGAGCAAAATCAAGTTGGATCGTGAACCACAATATTATTCCAAAAGGCTTGCTCAAAGAACACCAGGATTTTCAGGTTAAAACAAGTTTGTAGACCCCGAATTTTGTTGAGAATTATGCACTGTTTTGTGCTTTGTGAAATACTGTTGCTAATTTTTAAGTGAATAAGCTTTTACTTAACTCTGTACTTTGTTTTGTTTTAATGTTTATAACACTCCTTGCTGTTCCTCACTGAAGAAGAACCAACGGTATTATTAGATGATTGCTATATCCAGTAACCTTACTTCAGGGGCAGACATCGCGAATGTGGTAAATGAAGCAGCAATTCGGGCAGCATCATCAAAGAAGAGCCTAGTGACTATAAACGAATTGGATGAATCATTGCAGAGGATTCTTGCAGGTTTGAAATTTTAAATTCCACGCATGGAATATTGTATATACTAAGTTAGAGCTCACAGGAATCCTAGATATGTGAATCTTTGCTGTGTGTTATGGTTATAACTTATAATGTGTAATCTCACTCTAGGTGCAGAAAAAAGGAGTCGATCGATGGTAGAAGAGGAGCGTGAAATTATAGCTTATCACGAATCTGGTCATGCTTTGATTGGATGGTTGCTTGAACATACTGATGCATTGCTAAGAGTTTGCAATTTTGAATTTAATGTTCTTTTTCCTCAATATAATTTTGTTCCTTTGCACGTTAAATTAGTAACGCGACCTACTTTCGGCTTTTATTTCAGGTTAGTATTATTCCGCGAACAAGTGTTAAACTTGGTTTTGCTCAGTATAGTCCTCGGGAACGAAAAATACTAGCTAAAGAAGAGGTTTTCATCATTACCAACCTGTCTGTTGAAATTACTAGCAACCTTTGATAAAAATCGTAATTCATTTGGGCATAAATTTCTTGTCCTATATTTGCTGTATCATTTAAAAATTCTTTCATAAACAGTACGCAATTCTATTATAGATGTTTGATCGTATGTGTATGCTGCTTGGAGGTAGAGCAGCAGAAAATATTATTTTTGGACGTGTTACTACAGGCGCCGAAGATGATTTGAAAAAGGTTAATTAAGAACCTTTTATTTAATTTTAATGGAAAAATTTTTTCGGATGATTTTTCAGAAGACAGCTTTAGTGTATAGTTTATGCGGAAATCTGTGTAATTCATGTGAAAATTTACATGAGGCTCAAAAGCAAACTTTATTGCTCTAAGCTTGGAACTTATAACATTTGAATTTTGTCACACATTATGTACAAAATTTGTTTTTTCCTTGCATTTTTTTGTTCATTCAATTTTTTTAGGTCACAAAATCAGCATATGCACAAGTGCAACTATATGGAATGAGTAAAGCTGTAGGCCCCTTAAGTTTTCCTATGATGGATGAAAGCAAACAAAATGAATTGGGAATTTACAAAAAACCTTTTAGCATGAAATTACAACATCTGATTGACCAGGTATATTGTTCGTATTGTTCCGTAGATACGAGATGTAAATCTCTGATTTAGTTAATTCCTAGTAAATTTGAATCTGCTTGTTGACTGTTCTTCAGGAAGCTTCTAAATTAGTTTCGAAAGCATATTTCACTGCGGAAAGCATTCTGAAGGCGAATGAAGGAAAACTGAGAAAGGTATGAGGTTTTGGGGATGTTTCGATGTCATCCTTTTATCTTATTAAAGTTATAGTGATAGATAACAGTTTGCATTTTTTGTAAAAATTTCATTTTTGATTACATCGAATTTTCTTTTTTCATACTTCATTTTCATACTTAGTTACATAATTTTGCTATTAGTTTGAATTTTAATCACATTGCCGAAATTTAGTTCAAACTTCTCCGATTTGGTCCGAATTCTTTTCCCCAAACTATTTTTGTTTAAGATCAATGCATTTTTCAAATTCGCGAATAACTGAGACGAAGATTATTACCGCTGTTCCTCTTTCACTGCACATTTTATATATTTCAATTTTTACTGGAATTTTATAGAGTAAATAATTGCAGTTGGCAGCTTCGCTATTGGAGAAAGAAATGCTGAGCTATGAAGATGTTGTACGGTTAATTGGACCCCCGAAATTTCCGAAACAAGTAGTCGAATTAGCTGAACATGTCTTACCAAACGTAGAGCAATCATAGCGGTGTAGTGTAATTTTAATTAGGATAGAATTATGTATTCTCATTTGATTCTGTTATTTTCGTTTTTTTTTTACAGTAATTTAATATTGTCTTTTTATGTCAATCTTACTGCTGCCGTTGAATCTGATTGTTGTTATAACCTAAATAAAAATCAAGAAAAAAGACCCTGTAAATTGAGCAATTCTGATAATTAGTCATTCTGAGGTAAACTAAGGCATATGATTTCAATTTTGTTTTACTTGACACTTTAATCAACTTCTATTTTTTCCGTATTGTGATGTTATAGTTTGACCCATAAGTTAAGCATGAACGTATATAATCTTGTTTAATATTATTGGGGTGGTAGCTGCTTCTTGAACACTTCTTTTTATTGCGTGTGGAGTAATAAAAATCTCCTTCGTAAACTTTAATATGTCATATAAAGTTGTTCCTTTGGACATAAACTTCGACCAGTCAGTATCCGAAATGTTCAAAACTTACAGTCACTTATATTTGAGCGCAGTCGTAATTCTGTCTTGTCCATGAAGTTTGGTCGTTGAGGTGTGTTGCAGAAAACTTTAATTTCTTGGATGTTTGAAATGTTTGTTGATCGACTCCAAGAAAAGAACTTCAGGTTTTCGTATTGATGAGCGTTAGCGCTCGAGTTCAACTTTACGGTCATGTTTTATCATACACCAATCCACCAATGAAGATTTTTCTGGGCAAAAAAATGAAAACAAAGAAAAGTAGTGATTAAATTCGGTGTATTGTAGCAAGACTTGTCGAGAAATCCGAGGCCTAGCGGGAAATACGTCCATTGTAACTATTGCATGTAATGTGCCACTCATTGATTACTCAACCAGACTGTTTCCCGCGTCTGTCACCAATCCGTGTTCATGTCAACCAATCACTCAGTGTCTGTGACCCGCCCCTCTCATTCAACTATATATATAAATGTGTAGATCAAGTTTCAAGGAAGTAGGCATTCTTCTTGTATGGAACCAGGGGGGTCGGGCGGGAGAGGTTCTCGGAGAGGATAGTCGGTCGTCTCAAGAAGGACTGTCAGTGCTGCTGGTGTTCTCGTTGTTGTGGGGGGTGAACCGATAGTTCGACTGCGCTCACAAGCATCGACCAACCAAGCACAAACTCAGGAAGATTTATGTATGTGACATGCTTTTGCTTCACTTCAGAAGTAATATACAAGGAGAGTAATAGGTGGAAATTTTCATTGCTCAATTTCGTTTGCGTCCAATTTTAGAGGAATTGAGCTGCGCCAAAGTAAGCTGCACTTATGCACCAAAAAAATTCATCGGAAGAACTCTGAACTTCCCCGCCGCTAATATTTGTAGCTTCCTTGCCAACATTTACATGATTATATGAAGTTCCTGTTAACCACATTTACCTTTCCAAAACCACTTGAACACTTCGCCCACAACATCGGAGTTTCTTGGAGTCGGGTTTTTTTGTCCAGCTAATATTTAGACTTGGATAACTGGATGGAACGATTCATTTATTGAAAATAGTCTCAATCTTGCTAGAAAACCTTGACATGCTTACCTAATTGAAAAGTCAAAAAAGGAAGTCATCAAGTTTTATCATGCTGAACTTGAACTTGTTAATGAAAATTGCACTGACTTCATGGATTGCAAACTTTAGATATCGTTATGTACTTCTTTTATAGACTTCTATATTACTGCGGCATGTTTAAATTTGTTAGCATTAAATTACGAACTTTTAAACTCAAATAAAGGGATATATTTCTTTTCTTTCAACCGTTTATCGTTAAGCATGATAAATGGATTACATCGGCTTGAATCAATCTTCTTTAGTGACGCAAAGGGAGGGAGAGAGAGAGAGTTAAATTCATTATTCGATATTTAACAAGTTTTAAAATAATCAATGAAGGGAGTGCACAGAAACCCGGTCACTTGAACAATCGCTATTCCATTCATTGTGCTAACTTTCGCAGAGTTCAAAATATTTGCTGTTGAAGTGCTCAAATTTCCATCAAAATGCCGTCGATATCGAATTGCTTTCAGTTAATGTTTGCATAGCATTGTGTGAAAATTCAATGATCGTCCCATTACACATTCCAAATATTAGCTTTATCGATTAAATTAAAATCATTTCGATGTATAAGCGGAGAATGCGAATTAGTTGGGATGAATTTGAAAATTCATTTTTTCCCTCTGTTTATTTCATATGGATAGATTCCACTTAATGCGTTGTGCGTTTTGAAGAGAATTCCTAGTTTGATTGGGAATGATTTTCTGAAAAATTAATTTTGTAAAAAAACACCGCAACATTTTGTAATGTCAATTTAGTTGTGAAAGATAAGAATCAGTCAGCAACGTGTCTCCCCTCCACCGTCTCTGCTCAGCTTTCTCTTCCTCTTTCACATTCCTTTTTTTCAAATTTCAATGAAAGTGCCGGAATAATTCCTGAAAGGTTCAATAGTTGACTGAATGTCATTTTTGTGTGACTCTCTGTGGCAGTCATTTTTTCCTCCGCGAAGTATTCATTCATATATTGCAAACATTGTTTGATTTTACTGAAATACTCCAACAGTAAGCGTCGTGTCTCCGCTGCCACTTTGTCCTTCCGATAGATTGCTCTTCCACGCGTAGGTAGTTCAGGTCGTCACGGTTTCTTCAAGACTTTTTTGCTTCTCTTTCACGCACACCCTCTTCTTCGCTGAAACAATGCTCTTCTTTAATTGTAGTGCAAAATGCCTTCGTCACGCCACTGTGATGCCTGTGCAAGGCCTGTTTGCCATGCCAATACTACTCCTCTCACACACACGCAGACACACACACACACACACACGCACACGGCGAGAATGCTAATGCCAAACAACAAAACGAAATCTGTTGAACGAAATCGATCTGCAGGAGCGTTTAGTTGATAGGTGGTGGTACACCATCATCAGATTGATAGATATGCGATTTAAGCAATCCGCCTCAACGTTTCTGAAAGTTGGGAAGCGATTTGATTTAGATCAGGTTAGATCAGAATATTGCCTGTCTCAGGTGTAACGAGAATCATTTGATGCTTTCACAGTGTGAGATCAATCTATTTCATCTGTGGCGTCGGACGATAGCATACACACACACACACACACACACACACACACACGCTTTTAGCTTCCTGTCATTCGAGCAACACTTCACTTCGTAAGCAATGAAATGGGGAAAAATCTTTCAACTTTTTTGCTGAAAAGCAGTATAATTTACGAGACTAAATGCACTTAGCACTTCGCTCATTGCGAGGGCTGCCAGCACGACGAGGGAGCACCGCTGCCTTGTGCCCCGCAGAGGCTCCTCCGCTCCATGCGCATTTCCTGCTGTGTTTCGCGATCAGCTAATACCGGATTTGTTGAATAAGAAATGCACTGCGCATTCTTTATGTTTCATTCTCTGTGCAATCCAAATTTATTATTGTTTACAATTTTCCACTCAAGAATTGCTAATAATAATCAGTTTGCCAGCACTCAGGCACAGCCAGCCAACTTCTCCCATTGAAATTCGAGGAAAGAAGTGGATCGGAAGTTGTGCCGAGAGCTGAGCTACAGCTCTAGCACTAACTCCTCTATCCACATGGCAAGCAGCAATAATTTTTGGCTTAATAGTGCACATGGGGCCTTCAGGCCAACCTCTTCCCTTCGTACATCCACTCGCACCACCAACTTCAGACTTCTTATCCAAAAAACAGACAGGACACGTTCCACTGCCAACTTCCAACTTCCCCACTTAATCCTTTCAATTCATCCATCGCTTAATATTTATTGCTTTTCCTCTTTCTCCTTCCCCAACTGTCACTACTAATTGACATTTTCAAATTACTTCGAATTATGGCTGCCTCCTCTAACAACCTTATTTGACGTGAAATTTAGACGCAAAGGAAAACGTACTGCTAGAATGAGCCAGCATATATTGGTGCATTTCAAGTGAAATAGATAGGCTAATGGAACATAACTTCATGTTATCTGAATATTGAAACTAGCAAATTCGTTTTTTTCTTCAAATTTTTCCCATGATTTTGTATTTTTTTAGCAAGAAGGTTGTTTCTCTTTAGCAACGCGAAGATAACTCGACTGAATACTTTAATCTTTATTGTTTAAAAAATGAAAAATTGCCATCAGACCGATGCAAACCCATCCTACCCCTTTCTCCCTGCTTAGCCGCTCTTCCTATCTTACACATTTCTGATCCAGCTGTTGTCGAATAAGATCCATAAATTTCCTCCATTATTTCGTAAGCTCTCCACAGCTACAGACCCATTTGTTTAGCGATGCATCAAATGTAGCAATATTTTTTAAATGTCACTTTTAGTCTCTTTCATCGTTGAAATTACTTTTCGGAATCATTTTTCACTTTATTTGCAATGTCAAATTTTATGCTCCAAATTATTTTTTTAATTTCCAACTTTAGTGTAAGTTACGTAATCGGTTGTATTGAATTTCAACGTGAATTAAGCCTGAATGTTTAATTTGTCGAAAGCATTTTTCCGGTCTTAATTTGTGCTGTTTGTCACATGGTATTTGTTGATATTAATTCCAATATCATTTACTCCACTCGTTCCTTTTTCATCACTCTAAGATAAAGGCGGAACAGTATGTGCTTTTCAAGCAGCCTTACTTACCTTATGCAAACTTTAGATTGTGCGGCTGTTTGAAAGAATTTTTAAATGAACGTCAGTTTACGGGGCACGAGCGAATAGGAGAGACGAATGAAATGGCATTAATCGCTCCCTAATTCCTAAAAAACGCTTTGAGAAAGAACCAGCTAAAGACTTACTTCACTTCCTATTTCTTACTCGAACGTTAGTAATCTGCATCAGGTAGAGATAAGCCTTTCCAAACTTCAATAAGTTTGAATTAATTTCTTGTCAGTGCTGACTACTTCTTGCTAGTACGTTCAACATAGCCAATTTGGACTATGAAATCTAATTTGAATATCTCACAGATTTGCGTTGATTGAAATTCACATTTCATAAGACCTTGCGTAGTTATTTGAATCTATCTAGGAGTTCAGTGGGGTTTGATAGCTCCGCTCTTTTTACGTGACTCCCCAAATACTACAACTACTCTGCTGTTCAGATATGAAACAGGAGCTCACGAGTCATTTTATCAATTTTATCTTTGAAATGTCAAGCTACCGTTGCTTGTGCACAAACGATAGCATAGAAAATGTGCGGTTGACACGTGCGTGGATTGCAATCTCAAATTTCAGTTACATCTCTCTGAAAGCATATAATACGCAAATAGCTGCTTCTTCTGATGGATATTTTTAGAGGGTATTATCTTCTTGCCCAATGACGTAAATGATGACAAATCAAGCGCTTGTTAATTATGAGAAATGCAACGAATGAGAAAGAGAGAGAGAGAGAGAGAGAGAGAGAGAGAGAGAGAGAGCATCGTGAAGATGAAATTAGCCAGCAAGTCTTCAGAAGCCTATAACTAACTGCTTTTGTAATGCAAGTAAAGTCGGTTGGCAGCAAGTTGGTTAGGTCCGAATGAGAATTTTTCACTTATTGATTGAATTAATGATAAAAGACGAAAGTTTTGCAGTGTCCAAGTGAGATCGATTTGGTTGTTTCCGAAAATGTCTTCTAATTTTCTTTTTCCGCCGCTAAACCGATTACCATCCAAGACAACTTAGTGATTGATTGGATAAGCTTCGGAGGATTTCCCACAGTGGAAGGACAAGGATTGTTTCGTTTGGCACTTTAAGTGATAAAATGCCTTTTAATCTTTTGCTGCTTTTATTAACAGAAACCATTGCTATGCCTAATTTTTTCCGACAACAATAGTTGTTTCATTTCCGTGCCGTTGGACGAAATTTCACTTCGAATGTTTTTCGATTCAATAAATTATCTCTTTTCTCCGTCTTTCTCAAATTTTAAAGGAGCAATTAAGATATTTGCTAATTTCCAACTTCTTTTTTTATAGTATCGTTAACAGCACTGTTCTGTAAATCTATAATTTAATTTTAGTTTATTTTAATATGTTAACTGAAATATTTCCTCGTTTCTGCTCTTGGACCGCTACTATGCAATAAAATATCTAAAGTATGATCACTGCTTATTACACAGGGAAGACTTTAAACGTTTGGGGTGTTGTTTTTGACAACCCAGGCTCCCTTCCGCTTCCGTACCTTTTAATTAAAATTCAGGATTAGGTTAGTTGATGGTGAATAGTGAAGTGGTCGGAATCAAAGGGTAACGCAATTAATCATCCGTTCAAATTGAATATTCATTCATACGGTATCATTTCGAGTAGACTTCTCCATCGAGTAGGCTTAGTTCAGAGAAGGCTTTACGATCACATTTTCCATTTCTTTTAAAGTATACGCTAGTGTTGATGTACTGCGTGTTATTTTTGGCACAAAAAGTATTTTGCTTGTTATCGTCTTGTGAAGGGCTTTCTTAGAAAATTAATTATTATTAACATAATTTTCTCCTGCACAAATTTGAATTTTTCACTATGCTTTTAGCGTTTTTGTACACAGCGATTTGAACATTCGAATTGCTTCGCAGTTCAGCAGTGATGAAGAAGATTTTTGGGCGGAAAAAATTGAAAAAATCGAAATCTGATCAGCAAGAAAAGCTGGAGGAAAGTTGTAACATCAACGGGGCAACCACACTTGCAGCAAGCAGCACTTTCTGTCGTGCAGCTAGCGGTCTCAAGTAAAATTCTACTTTCTTCCCTCTTTGAATTCGAAGCATTTTTCTCTCAACTTGTCATTAATGATTAGAATTCTACTGAATGTAGAAAACATTATTAAAAAAATTCAGAGAACCGATAGCTATAAATGAATATCATAGTTGTTATGATCCCACATCATCATCAATAGGAGAAGAGCGACATTTTGACGAAGAATTAGATAAACACATGATGCAGACCATTGCCGACGTCAAATACGTCAAAAAGAGACCTAAGTTTGTTGCAGTTGGTAAGTGTTCTATTAAAAGTCAACATTTTAGTTTTAAGACAGACATTCGCCTACCAATTTTCATTCTGTTCGTTAATTTTTTACAGGTGAAGTGAATTTTCAACGTGAATGTTTGGATGCTCATAATGCGGTAAGAGCACGATACGGATGTCAGCCACTGGTTTGGTCTCAGGAATTATGTGACTTGGCTCATTCCTGGGCAGTTAAACTAGCTGAACGAGGACGAATATTGTTTCCGGAATTACAGGGTTAAATAATTTTCTTTACTTCATGAGGCATTCCTGTGAATTCGAAAAAAACGGCAAATTTTGTAAATATATTGTGTTTACTCAGAAATAAAGTTGGCGGGAATAATTTTGATATTAGACGTCAAATCAGACAACAATGCTAAAAGTCGTTGTGTTAGGGATAGGCGAAAATATACGATTAACAGTAGTAGACGAACAAACTCATCTGCCTTCTGGCACTGAAATTACCGAATTTTGGGCTCGCGAAGCAGAAGACTTCGATTTTGAAAGGCCTCGATGGAATTCCAGTGAGTTTACAATTCGTTTTAAATCTTAGAGAGACTTCCAAAGAAATATCTCATTTCATCTTTTTAATGGTTAGACAGAATTCAAGTTTTTGTGAAGTACAGTTTAAGATTGTAATTTTGTCAGTATAGTGATAGAAACATACAGTCGACAGTTACAGTAATCATTCACGAAAGAAATTATTACGTGGAGTGCGTGAAGCATGAAAGAGCTCTTCCAAGTGGTTGAAAGCTTTGAAGTTTGCTTTGTCAAAAATTGCTGTACATCGTTTCTACAGTGAGACAAATGATTGTTGCTGGCAAATGTGTGCTAGCACATATCACTTATCAGTGGTAATTCGAATTTGTAAAGTACCGGAAGAACGAAGTGCTGCGCAATAAACAGTTTGAGTTAAAAAATATTGTTGGCTTACCATTATCCGGGAATCCTCCCAACCAGGAATAATTAATTACCTGTGGAAATTAGTGACAAACTTTGATGAACTGTTTTACAAATATTATTTTGCAAATTTCGTAGTTGAGAATAAGGAAAATTGAAATAAACTTAATTGGCGACTTTCTAAAAAGCCTCCGGAATTTAAAGCCATTACGTGCAAAAGCTTAAATTCCCAGTTTTTTCAGGTCTGCATCAGAGATTTTTATAAGTAAATGAAGTAATCGGGTAAACCATTCAGTCATTCAGCCAACAAGCTTATTTGTATCATCGAACCTCAAAACTGGTTCTGCGGTCACTTTGAGGACATTCCGCAACATTTGGAAAACTTTTCAGAGACGCAACATTTCACGCAAATAGTTTGGAAGGAAACATATGAAATGGGTATTGCAAGGCAGTGGAATACCAGCAATAATTGCGTTGCGGCTGTTGCAATGTATCGACCTTGCGGAAATTCCAACGCACCAGGCAAGCTTAATTATTATTTCACTTCTCATTCCTATCAGTTGTTGGCTGAACGTATTGTTTCTGACAAGCTATTGATTAGTAGCGCCACGTTCAGTTTAAGACAATTTGTGGATTACAGGTGAATTTCAATTAAACATCCCATCGAAAGCGTATCTCGATGAGATCCCAGTATTTTCAAATGCGGCAGTGCATGGCACTTCAACTATGTTGCGACCGTTCAAAGTCCCTCAAGAATCGGCGCTCCAAAATTTGGCCTCTTCCAGTGATAAGTGCTAGGATTCTGGCCTATAAGTGAGGAATAAACGTTCAACATTTATAAACTATAATGTCACCTATTTTACTGATGAATATTTTTGTGCAACTTTTTCTTTTGTTAAAAATTCCGAGACAACTGAAATATTGAATTGAAGCTATGGAGATGTTGAAATTGCTTATTTAAACTAAAATGAATGAGTTGATTTTCATTAGGAGGAGGCAATTCTGCATTAGTGAAACAATTGGGCTTAATATTTCTCTCGTCAAGCATTTTCTCGCCTAGCGGAGCGATTGAGCAAGAAACGCAAGACAAGCTATTTTGATGACTCGTAAGAGATGAAAAATTTCCTGCAATCCATTCCATCGTTTTCAGCGGAAGGAATTCCAAAAGATTATTCTTTCACCGAATTCCTAGCTGTCTGATGCTAATAACTTTACACATATTCATTTCAATTTCATGTTACTTGTTCCTACAATTTCAATGCACACTGCCATTTCCTTACTGCGAATGTGATGACAGGTAATTTGTGTTTGTAATCGATTTTTCGGTAATAGTTTTTAAACGTTTTTTTTTGCATAAATTCATGTAAATCCAGCAATATCAATTTCTTTCAATCAAATAGGTACATTACATTAGTTGTGATGCGTAAAGTTTCTTTTTAGAATAGCGTACTACGCAAATTATCTAATTTCTTCCTTTTGAAAAAAAAGCTGAATTCATAACTTTTATTATCGTTTCGATTAACTATTAATTGCAATTTTAACAACTACCACAAATAGCTTTATGTAAAAGAAACGATCATTTCATAATGAAATTTTGCTCTGAGCTTCCACAGACACAACTTTTTTTCATTCTCAACGGCAAGTTTCATTGTTAATGTCACTTTTTCAAGAGAGAAAAAAATGAAATTTAATTTTCGGTTTGTCTGTCCATTTTCCGCAATAATATCTTTCTTCCATGACTTATTTTTGCGAAACATTCCATTTAAAAAAAGTTAGAGATGTGGAAATGTCTCACTCCGATATTCAAATGGACACCTCAACGTGTCAGATTTGAATTTAAGATTGAATTGTTATTTCATCGCAAACGAGGTACATATTGGCATGGCTGTGACTTGAAAGGAAAGTTCGACGTCTGGAGAAATCCTTCGGTGATTGTATATATCATTAACTACTCGATGAAATCAGCTTCCCGGTTCATGACTGAAAAGTAAATATGACCGAAGAGTATTCCGGAGTAATCCAGACTTTAATTTGTGTACTTGAATTAGAGAAGAACGTAAAATGCGGTTAATTGTTCTCACTTATTTCCAAAAACTGAAAAAACAGTTCGGCCATACCATTATCGGCGGAATATGTGTAGGAAGAAGAATGTACCGTAAAAGGAGGAAAAGAAAGGTTGAGGAGTTGTGTGAGTATCGGGTAACTTCGCCTTTCCTTTATGAGTGAAGAATACCTATCCTCTCGCCGACTTCAGTGCGTCTCCGAGGTTCACATCTTTATTGTGAGTTGCCCTTCCTTTTAATTTTATTTTGCCATGAATAAGTAATGAGGAAATTTTTAGGACTGTTCTACTTGCTTGCTAATGTTACTTCCACTGCTGCTATACGTATCAGTCAGATTACTTTATTGACAAGTTAAGGAAGCCCTTTCATCTTCCCCTCCACAACAAACGATTCACCATCATTCCTACGTCATCTTTTACGTCCTTACTAAACGAAACGACTTCATTCGTCTTACGCTTTCTTGCCCTTTTCTCTTTCAATCTGAAATTTAAATCTGAAAAACGAAGAATTACACTGATTGGAGACAAGCAGAAAGCTTGAAATGGGAAAAGAGCTTTACTAATTCAGAAAACTAAAAAAAACAGGGAAATTTTCGATTTGATTCTTTCGATAGAGAAACATTTGCAATGAATGTATTGTGGTAGACCGATAAGCTTGGGCATTTCAATGTTTTTGCTCACTGAATTTACGCTCATAACCAATGATGCTGTTCAGGTACATTTCCACGATAGATCTTCGGAAGGTAAGGATGTCCTTCTGCACAAGAAACTCCTCACTCCTATTTCTCACTTTTCTTGCAGATCGAAGTTCCAGAAAATTTTCTAAGAAGACGTTGTAGAAAGCTCGAAATAAGGTGAGCGCAAATTAGAGAAATCAGTAAGTCATTAGTCACTTCAT
The DNA here is from genome assembly GCA_963070105.1 of Litomosoides sigmodontis. Taxonomy (NCBI): domain Eukaryota; kingdom Metazoa; phylum Nematoda; class Chromadorea; order Rhabditida; family Onchocercidae; genus Litomosoides; species Litomosoides sigmodontis. Next base: position 5,560,599 of record OY718808.1, read on the forward strand.
TAGCATAAAGACTGGTTTACAACTGTCTAGCCTTTTACTATGTTCGGTATTCGGTACCGACCCTTATACAATAGCAATTAACCCGTCGTAACCGCTAAAAGTAACTATACTCATAACCTTTGTTACTTTGTTGTATGTATTTCATTTCAAGATGCCGGCCGATTTAATCTCAACCGCACTGATTGTAAGGCCTTGTTGACCTCGTATTTACTTGTAATCTAAGACTGTGATGATTAAATAGGCCACTCCTATGTCCGGATCCCTTGACCCGGAGGAGCATAGGCAGCATGCATGATAGACCGAGGTAGTCTACCAGTGAGTGGGTCAACCGGTTAACCAGCAATCAACGACCGACAACTTCACCCCCCAATCCACTTCATGCATCCCAATTGCGCATCTCCTCCCCGTGTCGTCGTGCCACAAGAGGTATTCCAACATTGCTTGCTACTGGTAGCATTTATCCAGCACTTTAACTTTAAACTTCATGCATTCTTACCTTCCTAATCTTCGGCAGTATAAATAGACGAGTATCCAACCAAAAAGATTTCTCCAACCATTCACAACTGACGTTGATTCTTCCTTCTTCATTTGCATGGAACAGATGGCGCTCTGATTCACTGCAGCATATGTTATTAGCCTTGCGTTTTTTCTGCCTGCTTTTTTGGGAGGCAAAAAATGCATGGGAAGTTTCGTGGTATGAAATATTTATTTTCCAAGAAACTTTCTCTCTCTCTCTTTCTCTCTCGCTTCTTCTCCTTTTTTTTCTCAGTAGGCTCGTTTTTTAAAATGAGCAAAGTGCCATAACATGCCACTTTTTTGAGTGATGAAAAGTGTTGCTAATACGCTTCTCTATCATCCAAATATTTGCTAATACATTTTGGTAACAACGGCGCCTTTCTCATTCCATCAATTCAAAATCATTTCACAGAATCTTTCTGCTAAAGCACTTCGTTTATTTAAAAGAATAAGTGAAATTTGAAATTTTAGGATGGCATACTTTTAGTGAAATAAAACTTCCTGCAAGCTAAGTTTCATTCTAATTTACCGGTTTTCAGGTGTGTAAAAAAGTAGTGTTTTTCCAAGTTTCCCTTTCTCCTCCTCGCATCACTTCATCCCTCATCTACCCCACCACTCTCCACTCTATAGGAATGAAATGCATGTATTTTTTGCATGATTAATTAAACATTGCATAGAGCAGGGTTGTGATGCATTCCCATTCCTAAACGTACTGTTTGCATATATGCATGCGTGCATGAATGCAAGCATGCACGTACAGTTATACGCCAAAAAATCATCCATAACAATACCGTTGCTTTCTGAATGCTTCCGAAGGAGAAATGTGCGCATTGTTTGTTGGACGGAACACTGACTATATGGCATATTGATGAAGTTGTCACTATCCTAGCACCGACGCCGTCCATAGCAATTGGAAAGCATGCGGAGGAATAACAATTGAAATTTTCATTAGCTCCTCGCCCACACCGGAAGTGTTACAAATGATCGTTGGAAAGAGAAGCTCGGAGCATCATAAGATGAATTCAATCTCAGCCTTATGCTTCAATTCTCACATTCGGACAGTCGCTCCCTTCCTTGTTAACCTTTGCTTCTGCCAGTTTGAACGTGAAAGTTTTGTGGAGAAGTCAGCGTAGGACGTGATGTTTTAGAAAGCCAACGTTTGCATGAACAGGTGAGCCTTTCACTTGCACCTAAATGGTTTACTCTTTGTTTCTTCAATGATTGCTTTCGTCATTCGAGCCTTACTCTTTCCAGCTTTCCATTATACGCCTTCCACTATAAGCGGGGCGTATCGTCAATTACTTAATTTCATTTCATATTTGGTTTGGGAGGAAAAGCTTCTTTGCAGCCAGCTTCAGGCATTTATTCTTTTTTCTTCGCAGCTGAGCTTTCTGGAAGGGAAGCGAGTTAAACTATTTCTGTAAATTTAGCATATTTTCCATCCCACTTGCTCGAGCTAACGAAAGAAGCACCAGATGTAACGATTTCCATTCAAAGATGGCGTGACATATGCAAATATGCGGTATATTTTCCATTGAAAACAAACAACCTTTTTTCCTTTTTTCAATTATTCAAAAACACAAAAGCGTTCACTTCATATTTTGAAAGGCTACTCATTCTGAAATTATTGTCATACAAATTTTTGCAAAACGAAAATTAATATCTGAAACACACAGCTGTGCGTTATTATAATATTTTCATCGATATCCAATAGAAAACAACATGAACTTCAATAAGTTTTTTTCCAATTCTGTGAAAAAAATTTGTTCAAAAAACAGGATTTTTCGAAAAAAAAGGCTGAAAATGCTAAAAGTAATTTAAACTAAAGGAAAATTTTGCCAGACTTTCTGAAATTACAAGACTGTTTTATAGTTCCCAATGACAGTCCTATTATGTCCTAAAGTATTAGATTAAAAAAATTTTTTAAAAGAAATCCCATAAAGTAATCAGTTGTAAAAAATTCATCCTCAGTTGAATGAAAAAGTAAATTTAATTTTAAAATAAAGTTAAAATTAAAATCCATTGGTGAGCAAATCAGCAATTAATCAATAGGTTAGATCTGCACTCATTTCAGGCGGCTTATTATAAAATAGAATGCACTGATTTAATGCTGTCGTTTTAAAGGCAAAATTTATTATACGCAATTTAAACTATTAAAGTTTCATCGATTAAACAAATTCCACCTCAGTTGCTTATCCACTAATTGCTAACCCATCCGCTTCTTCAATTTCAAAATTTGTCTCTTCACAAATGAAAGCAGAGATGAATTTTTCAAAATTAATGATCGTAAGTACAGCTTGCGACTGAAAAAGACAATAATTTAATAGTTTTTTGGTTTCAAAAAAAGTTCGACGTAGATGTAATGTTTGTTTTCAGCGCATGATTGATGCTTTTTCTTCATCCTTACTCCAAATGTTGCAAGAAGCTATCCTTTACAGGTTTTTCCAAAAAAAAAAAACGAAAATTGTTTTTATTTAAATCACTAAGTTCAAAAAAAAGATACGCTGTTTGAACTCTTGAATTTCGAAATTTCAAACGATATGTGACGATTTTTACAAAATATCAATGAGTAAACGTGCACTTTGATTCAGACGTAATTGTCATCTTTCACGTTGAGCAGTTGCGCATACCTGCAAAGTAATTAGCAGTTCACATCACAATTAACGTTCAATAGGAAAGATAATAGAAGATATGATAGATGTACTGTGAGGAGCATCCATCAAATTCCGAAATTGATAGTTCAGATCGGTTAAGTATTTCGTTTGTGTATTGGCGTAGAAATGATCGTTTTCCCAAGCCGCCGTCCACAAAACACCGATATTTTTTGTCTCATTCAATCATAACTCTCTCCTAGCAATCCAATCCGTACCTATCCATCCACTCCTTCTTCCTTCCTCCCTCTCCTTCTTTCCTTTTTTGCATTCCAATGAAAATAACACTTTTGCAAAATTTCTCTCAAAATCTCCCAAAACAGATTCTTATTCATTTCCATTATTTCTATCACTCTTTAAATTTAAAAATTCATGCCTTACAAAAAATTCCTCAATTTTAAATACTTTATGATAAGTTAAAGTTATGATAGAAATTCATTGACAATTGAAAGGCATTTCAATTGAGTGATTTGATTTATACGCTTGTTTACGTAACTGTTCCTAGACGCTTTACGTAGATATCTTCAAGTTATCGATTTTAGCAAGTCAATGTATAAACTCATAAAATGTGTAACTTCAAATCTACCGCTTTTACTATTTCTCGTTCGTCTTAATTGAAATTGGTAGAACTTTATTTTCTCTCAAATTTAATCACGAAATAGGGAATTCAGGTGGAAAATTCTAGCTATCATCAAGAATTGAAGTTCAAATATTAGTTTCACTGTACCTTTTTCGAATTCGAACTAATAGAGAAAGAGGAAACTGAAAAAAATTGAAATGAGGGAATTTAGTCATACAAAAAATGAGGTTAAATGAGTAGGAATTGACAGGTGTCGGTTATTATGGGATGAGGAAGGGGGACGCGTGACGACCCTCATAAATAGCAGTATTTATAATCAATTCAAAACGAATTATAAAAGTTAAAGACGATTATAGTAGGAATGAATGGGGCAGTGCACACTTCTTTCCGGAAATTTTCCCTTTAAAAAAGCAAGTTGTTTTTTTAGTGGACAAAGGTGCTTTGGGAATCGAAGTAGTGTTTTTTTGATGAGGGAAATGAGAGGAAGAGGGTTGTTATCAAGTATCGAAGGACGTGATCAGCTACTACTTAACTTTTTTCCATAATTTTCTCTCCCCTCTTATTCCATAGAACGGAACTTCCCTCTAATATCACTCTTGTGAATAATTTTTATTTCCGTCTCTTTTCGCGCTTTAGCTTTTCCTTTTTTGCGAACTTAACTTTTTTTATTAGCCACAGTATTACAATTTCAATGTAATTTTCAATTAATTTTCACAATCACCCTGTTCCTCCCTCAGTTATTGCCAATATTTTCAGAGCTCCGATTATCACTTAAATAATTGTCAGCTGATAAATTCACCGCTTAGCATTAAAATTTTATTTTGCTTTTCAAAAACAAAAACCAATGGGTGGAATGGAAGTGGCCAGTGATGAAAATACAATCTGCGCAATTTGCACTGACATATGTCTTCCGCTCCTCACTTCATCCAACCTCATTTCAGGCATAATTACTTTTTTTTTCAATCGTTCGCAATCATTATTACCTTTGAGAAGAATACACCTTCATAGCACTCTCCTGTCATTCCTTCTTACGACATATCATTTTCCATATTATTATGAAAATTTTTAGTCTCAAACTTTTAAGGTTCATTTGTGATTAATTTGAATGCAATAGATTCAAATCAGAAACGGAAAGATTTTTTTAGTCATTACAACTTTATTAGTTTTTTGAACAGCGGAATTTAACCGGTAGTAGGAAACTTTCAATGGTAAATTTTTTCAATTATCAAATTGGAATTCTATTATTGGACAACAAACTTCTAAGTATTCCAATGGATCGTGAATTTATTACTTCGAATCGAATATTAATTTAAAAACGATAGGCCATGAAAGATGATGATGCCTACTGCCTGCCAAATGTTAAGGTATTGTCAATCTCATTTGAAATAAATTCCAGTTGAAAATAAAAATTGTCAATTTTCATTTTTAAAGAGCATAAAGTAAAGAGGACCGACCGCGAAACTTTCTTCACCTACAAATTTCTCATTACAGAGAGAGATATCGTCAACTGAAATACATGGCGACATATGCATAATCATCGAATTAATTTTCAGTTCAATTCGTATCATTGCTCGTATAGATGGACTTCAAATAAGATGTGCTCGATAAACTTTCATGCCTCAGTCTGATTAGCTCAGGCCAGATTTTTTGACTTTTATATTTTCATTTTCGGAAAACGAAAGCAAATTAGAATCACTCAAAGGAGGAGTGAGTTGAGACTGAGAAGAGTCCAATGTCCATCCATCCATCCATCCATCCATCCATCCATAGTTCTTTGCCTTTCATGAAATATCACAAGTCTTTCTCATCGCTTTCAGCTCATTTGTTGCTGAGCTGATGAAATACCGAAAAATTGCTAAGCGATGAAGTGTTGTAAGTGCAGCGGTGGGAATGATTATGTGATTTCAAGTTCCTTGGAAGTCGTTTAGCGTCAATTTAATGGATCTATTTCGGAAAGCAATGGGATTGTTGCTCAGATGTTTGTGTAGGTGGGCATAGGAGATTTCAAATATTCTAGGTTGAAAGCAGCTTTTAAGTAGTCCGTCAATGAATTGAATTTGTGAAATTGCGAGCCATAAATCTGGCACTTCAAAGAACGTGTCTCTACCACCCACGTCGCTCTTCAATCCACCACCCCATGTTGCATCATTTAGTTCAGTTTACGCACTCACTTCTCCCAAAAAAAACCCGTAGTATTTGCTCAAAGTGTATTTTGCTATTTTTTCATTCAGAATTAATTGCTAAATTAATTGAAATATCACTCCCTAATTGTGTTCTCAATTACTCTAACCACGAATGTTTACTGATATATTTCATCTTCCAAAGTATTTTAAAAAAATGCGCGGGAACTTTTCCAACTATTCAATTTATTTTTGATTCTACGAAAATTCCTTCATAAATGGAAAAATAAACAAAATCAGTGCAAATTTTGTGCCTCTTTTTTCTCGAAAATTTCGTCTAATACTTCAGGTACGTTTCACGTAATCGAATTCTCATTGGTTATGTATTATAGCTTTTACAAAACAGTTCAGTATTTCGAAAGTATTTTGACGTCAGCCACTAAAAGTTATTAAAATGAGAAGAAAAACATGAAAATAAATGGATATTTGAGTGACGAAACTTAAGTGTTCCGTAATGCAACCATTTGGCCAACGGAAGAGAATTAATTGATTGGCACCACCGATCACAGACAATTTCATGGCTAATTTTCAATTTTAACTTCGTTGTAGCGAGCCATTGGCTACTTACTTTGTTTCTTCTTCTCTCCTATATTTACTGCATTTATCGAACACTATTCAAATTGAATTTGCCTAGGAATAGTTAAGCCTGAAATGGTTTAAACGGACTGTATATGGCAATTGTATTTACAGTAGTTCACTCAGATTTGAAAGACTAATCGCTCTCCTGAAAAAAACGGAATTAATCGAAGAGCAATACCACAAACTTCCTGAAGTAGCTGAAAATAATGTTATTTTAACACTTTTGATTTAGCTGACGAGAACTTATGAATGCGATTCATTTAACTTTTTGTTTTTAAAGTTTTTATTTGCATTTGCTGTTGGTTTGAATTAATTTTTGATATTAACATTTTTCAAGCACCGGTCTTCATGTTTTATGTTTTCCGACAAATTCACAACCAGTAAGAGTCGAAGTGAATCAGATGAGATTGTAGTAAGGTTGTAGTAAAAGCTGCCATCGACATATCGTACCACTACTTTCTCGTACGCGTTACGGTTAAAAATTCTGAAACATTCAGTAATAGCAGGCAGCCCAGAGAACGTCCAACTCTTTATTACTTACCGACTTTTAGTTTATTTTTAAAAACTTCCACACCGTTCTCACGCCGTCTACTAACTTTTCCTAATCTAATAAATTCAGTTCGCCTCCTGTGAAGTGTTTAACTTGAGAAATATGCCAAATTGATTGCCTAAATGAAAACGTTCTCGTTGTTTTGAAAAATAATCCACTTGGTGTAAGACGACAAGAACTTTCAAAGATCTATCATTTTCAAATGTGCTCAAAATTTCTAAAACTCAATTTGATAACTGTTAAATCTCCCATACTTTGCTAAAATAATCCCCAACGCTTAATTTTTAATCAATTAATTATTGGTAAGAGCACTAATTTTGAGGGTGAATTGAAGTGGTACTTCCGAATTTTCAAATTATGATTAGATTTCGGAAGTGATTATATTAAGGAACACATTTCAAGTGGGCGACTTCTGTTAAATGTTGAAATAAGAATTTCACTTTTATTATTGTCTTGCCCACGGACTTTATGCTTATTCCACAATTCTTCTGAGGGAGTTAAAATTTCATTCCATTCGCTTTCAGTTTACAAGTAATTAAGGGAATGAGGAAAATTAGTTGGAGGGCGTTGAGACGAAGGATATCGATGCATTTGATATTCGATACATAAAGTCGATGAAAACAACAGTGTCCTTGATGAGATAATTGAGGATTTAGTTGTCCCATCCTACCGTTAACATCTTACTTATCCTATCGTAGTCTTTAATATTCCTATATGCCTGTAAAATTAAAACTTTCGAAATTACCTCAATCTTTCTCCAAATGTTTTAATTTCCGTCAACTCTCTATTTTTGCCTTTTTTGCATAAATTCCTGAAGAATAAAATTATTCAATAGTTAATTCAATCCTACAAAGTTCTTTATTTCATTTAACTATTCACTTTTGAAATTGGACCTATTATGCACTTGTCTGCTCAATTGTATATGAAAGCATACTAAAACTTCACTTTAATTTAATTTAAATATTAAAAAGGTAAAGCCTATAATAGACATATATGAGCTACGCTCTCGACAAAATGAATGTTGAATTTCATGATTAATTGGTGATTGATGAAAATTCATTTTTCATGCTTACTCAGTGGGTACTATGTGGAGCAAATCGGAATGCATTCCAGAAAGTTTATTTCGCAGAAGACCTTCAAAAGACTTTTCATTGCCTAATTACCTTTAAGAGCTTTTTTGGAAAATACTGGAAACAATGGCCGTCATTAAGCAAATGAAATAGACTGCGGAAGAACGAAGTGATTTCAAATTTCTCGCCACATGGGGGGTCACGGTCACACTCCACAACTATACTTAATTCTGTCAACTTAATTACAATTGGTCTTGAATATTGTTGTGCAGTTTTCAAAACTATGAATGGAGCTAATCTGGTGAACAGATACCTCATGCGGTTTTTCTTTTGAAGTTATGTTGTTCTGCTATTGCGCCAAAATGTTGTTTAAAGGAGCAAAAATTTTTTCGTTCAATGAAGTTTTGAATTCTTTTTCTCATAAACAGAATTTTTCCTCTTTGTTTATTCCGTAATTTTTCTGAAATTTCAAAATGAAAAGTATAAACAGGCAGGGAAGGTATTAATTTAAAATATAAGCAGCAATTGATGATTGGTTTTAATATCAAAACGGTCTTTCCCGTTGTTAATTTTTGCATTCCAAAAAGACCTGTGAAGCAAAGCAAAATGAAGCAGTTCATTTAATTAGCTAATAGGCGACTAGCAATTAACAATCCAATTCGGTGATATCAAATAAATGAATCAACGAGGTAATTAGCGAGAGGAGAATAGGAGCAAATTTATTAACCACCACGACCTCAGTCTTCATTTCGCCACATCTGATGTTACTGAGCCAGCCATCATTGATATCGTGGAGATGAGAAGATGAGGAAGATGGATCTGGCGGAAAAGTTGAATGATGAGAAAGTAAGACAGGAGTCTGATGATGTATGAATCATAGATCTGTTTCAATTTGACACGGATAAAGAGTGAAATACCGATATCACTGATTAAGTCATCTTAATCAAATTGAGTGCTTGCCTTTGATCTTTCCGATTTCTGTTATTGCACACTTGTAAGTTTACTCTCTCTGTACATCCTCTCTTCCCAAAGATGAAAAACTAAGTAGAGAGAATTTCAACTGACGAAAACTTTTACTCTGTACAAAGCAAGATCTTTTGAAACATTTACTGAATTCCGAAAGTTTGTTTTTACAAAGTATTAAGGTAGACACTTAAGAAAATTCAAATTTCAGGAAAAATGTATTTTCGCTCCGATCAATCTCCTACGATAATCCTTTCGCATTTCTGGCATCTGTTATGACAATGCCTTCGTCTTGTTGAAAAGTTGGAGTACTGAATTTAAGAAAAGGAAAATTGAATGACCATTACGACTGACTGACGTGATTTGAAGAAGTAATTTGTGATGTGCGCACCGTTTGATCATCGCAAGAATTTGATCGTTATGATACGAATGGAAGGAGAGAGAGGGAGAGAGAGAGAGAGAAGACAAAGTCCGAGAGTTGCAGCCATCATATAGCTCGTTGTTCTAATATAAGTTTGATCTGAAAGTGTTTCTTCCTATTTAGTTGCAGCGTTAAGGTCACAAATGAATTTCAGGTTTGTTGAGGGAGCGGAGGAATGCTGCTGCTTCATGGAGAAGGATTGCCAACGGCCATCTGTCGTTTTACGCAGGGTGCAAGCACAGTATGAACACCTCTTTCACCTCCTCTCCCTCCACCGCCCCCTCTCAACGTTTGCATTTCCTCCACAGAGGCGGTCGGTAGCTATCGGAAGGCGTGGCGCCAATCTATTATTGGTGAATGATCCTGGAGATGGGCAAGTACGTACCGCGTGGGGCATAATGCCATCAGACAATCCTGTATTTCTCTCCTGTTAGGATGATGTATTTACCTATGATCAACTCGTCGTCCATCCCCGATCTCTCCGCACTTCTCTTCATTAAGCGTTACTTCCGTCGTGCACTAATTACTCTCGGCTTTTGCCCTCACTCTTATCAAACTTCCCAATGCCTACCTACCTGCCTTCTTGCTGTTTTGGCATTCGTTGGGTGGCGTCACATTCCCGTGAGCATTAGATGCATTTTTATTACTCATTCGCCGCCCATCAACTCTACCCTCGTCAGTTTCAAAGTTTCTTTTAGAAATGGTCCCTCTTTGTGATCGCTTTCCGGAATTCTTCCAGTAATTTTGAATGGAAACGTTTATGCATGTGAAAATCGCCATCGCGAAATCTCTTTTCCCAAGCATGCCGAACACACTGATCCTTCGAGAGTCATGGAGAGGGGGCGACCAGCTAGCCTAGCGTTGCTGGCACAACGGTGGACTTCATAGATTAATCATTTAGTTGAGTTATAATTTTTCACAGCTTCCACAAATCCCTTTCATTTCTTTCACTTTTTTCCAAAAAACTCTCCGTCTTCCTCCATCGAAATTGCAAAAAGTTTAACTGTGCCTGAGAACTCATTTCGAGCGGTATGCATCGCTCTGGAATTTCCATAATTTCTAATGGATTTGTTGTGCCATTTAAAATTTAAAACCAATGGGATAAAAAAGTTTTGTGCCTATTTTTTTCCATTGTATGCACGCGCATGGGCAATAAAGTAAGTCTCCTAGTAATTTGCCATGAATTCGACACTTTATGGGGATTGTTTTAATTAGTAACATGAATTACACTTAACCTACTCTCATTCATTTAAAAATTCACTCATTAGTAAAATTGCAATAGGGAAATTCTACTTTCAAGAATGCAGCGTGAAATCTCTATTCGACTAACTTATCGAATGATTTGGAAGTATGAAATTAATGATGGCATTTCTCACAGCTTCATTTAATGTATTTCGATTTTTTGTTGTTCGTTTCGCGCTGTATTAGTTAAGATATCGACGAACGGTCTTTGCTTATTGTAAAGAGTCTTAAGCGGAATTCCGCCTCAATCTTAGTTTTCTATCTTTTCCGCTTGTTTGTGGTATTTGAGTATTAGATTGTAATTTCTTTTGTGGGATTCTTATGCTAAGGCTCTTTCCTCCAATTTTGTTGAAATGTAAAATGTTTTGTATATGTTCTGTCCAGTGGATAGTAAGTTTTCACACCTTATTAGTTATCAATAAAAACTGAGAGATGCGAAAAGTTCCTAAAAGCTTTCGATATCAATTTTGTGCTTCCAACATTGGCAAATAGAAAAACGCATCAGAATTTGTAATAGATTTTTTCTACTTTGCTCAATTCAGTGCTCAGTTTCTATATTTTGATGGAATTAAAAAGTGTTGGAACGTTCTAAATTTTCGTTGATTAAAGAAAAGGTCAACAACGGTCGAAGAAGGACTCACTGAATCGTTCTAGTGAATTTAAACAATCTCTTACTGCCATTAGCAGGATGATCAAAACTCGTTCTTTTGCTAGCTTTGTGAGAGATGAAGCAAATGGAACGGAACTACTTTCTCAATGAAATTCATATATTTTACAAGAACGCATCCTATCCTTATTGCTTAACCTTTCTTTTTAATGGTCATCTTGAAACGTGCGAATTTCTTTTCATCGTTCCTTCCATAAAACAATCGTTTAAACACGAATTTCAGAGTTATCCACTGGAATGCAATAGGAGACTGTCATTGACCGTTGTACACTCGACGTCCAGAATACAATTAAGAAAATTATATATATAAATACAATTAGATAAATAAGTAACTGGGAGTGTTTCACTTCACCAAAACGTTCTCCATTGAATAATTCATGACATTTTCCATCTCAAATATTATATCCTGAACAGTTTTTACATTGATAACTGGGTTGAACCTGAAAATTGAAAGGCAACAATAAAAAAAGGGCGCACTGCGAGTTCGTCGCAGTACCAGAATGCTCCATTATCGCGTATTGCCAATCTACATTATGATCATGGGATACAATATTCTTCGTTTGGTAAGATTCTTTGAATTTAATTTTCTCACTCACTCACTTACAGTGAACTGTTGATATTTTGACTAACATAAAAAAATTGGTTTAAACTTATGATCCTTCCACTTTCATTTGCTGAACGCTTCTGATAAGCCGATAATTCAGTATATTTTCACATAATATGCACGGATATTCAATTTGTATTAGAGTTGAAAGAGTTATGTGCAATTGAAGTAAAAGAGGAAAAGTCCACATGATAAAATTAGCATTGCTTAGTGTCTGATCCGTTGATCCATATAGGAAAACAAGTCATCGACTGGGCGGAAGAGGTCAAAGGAAATATTTAATTGTAATTAATACCAATGATAACGAGGAAGTCGTTCGCTTGACAGAATATCTAAGGGAGATATATTATTGGAAAGCAATTTCCTTGTTCAGGATATTCACTAAATTCATGTGGTGGTTTTCGGGGCCTCTCCAATTACTGATTTCGATTTCTACTTTGCAGTGCTCTTGTGCCGGTTCGTTCGAGATACGACTTGTTTCGTTGACAGTTGGCTCGAAAGAAGAGTTTCGACCTGAGCTGAGAATTTGTTTGAAGCATTTTGAGAAACGCATTAGCTACAATGGTGAATGTACGTTCGGTGAAGTAACACTCGATGCGGAACGGTTACGTAACGGAACAAAGATTGAGTTCCAGTTTGGTTGGCCAGTATGTGCTGCTGCTTATTTGATTTTCTGTTTGCCTTTTTAATGCTCGAACTGCTTAATTTGCGCTGCAAACAATCCCTTCCTTACGTTATACCGCTTGAACGGTACTCTTTTGGGGAGTGATTTTTAGGAGTAGAAAAAAGCAATGTGTTAATCATACAATAGTGATTTATGATAAGTCATTTCAAATATCAATTTTAGTTAGGGTGAAAGTAAGTTATTTGAAGCTCATTTTGATAACTGTTCAAGTGAATGAACAGTTATCGTTAAATGTCCAAAATTTAAGTATCGCTGAATTTATGAGCATCAATTTTCATTGATAAAGCGTTTTGGATGCAGGAAATTATTTGAAAGTATTCTAAAAGTTTGTCTGAAAGAAAGAGACAGTTTGAGATGCCGTAACGAAAGAATGAAACTCATTTAAAGAGGAAGTTAGCTGAACTTAGAATGATGGACGGTAGTTGTAACACATTTTGACACATTATTAGATGTGTACTAAATTTCCAATGGTAATTTTATCCGCACGGATACTTCCGATGAGTTATTAGCGCAACTAATTAAAGGTAGGAAATGTTTCGAATAGATGAGAAAACCGCATGAAACACAATGTCCTCTCTCTCTCTCTCTCTCTCTCTCTCTCTCCTTGTTACTGTTTCAAAGAGGAATTTACAGCATCATTGCTGGAAGGGAGATTATGTGTTGTTGTGGTTTTTACGAGCTTTTCGAGGTGTACAACAGTAAAAACCCGCTTCTACTAGTTGCTCCACCCTACGCTTAATGTATTTAAGTATCCCCGCAGTATCATCGCCATCGCCATCATCATCATCGCCATCATCATCATCATCATCATCATCATCATCATTATCATCATCATCACACATCACATCACATCATACATGAACCCCTTCCTTCTCCAAGGTTCTTTCTCACGGGTTCCGTAAAAAATGCATTTATATGGTGCAACAGTGTGGTGGAAATAGTACAAGCAAGAAAAACAAAACTGCAAGGTATGGATATTTCATACGGTTCACATGGATGAGATCGGTCTTGCGAGGTAAGCAAAGGGAGAGAATACTTCAGCATGAGATCAACGAGTGTCCATGTCTGTGTGTGTGTGTGTGTGTGTGTGTGTCTATTTCTATGTGAGAGTGTGCTTAAGTTTAGAAAAACGCGAAAGCGCTAGTCTCATCTCAGTGAAGTTTTTCCCTTCCCTCCGCACTTCTTTTCTCGTCTTCTCTCCCTCCTTGAATTTCTCTTTTGCATTTTACGAAGTTTTACAACAAGCTTACGTGAAAAGCTTACGTTTTGTACGAAACTATTCAAATTTCGTCTGAAAAACATGAGTTAAATGAGTTTGCTGTGCTTGAAAAACATTTCAGTGTTGAATTTTTAATTTTTAGGAATCGTTTACACTGATAACGGAAGCATGGCGAACAATTGGAAGTATGTTTGTTGCTTTAATTTTTTCACTTAAATTAAAGTAAATGATCGTTGCTTCATAAATGTCATTCTTTTGTGCTTGAAACTTTGCATTCAGAAGGTCAGCAAGCGAGAAAGTGTAAAATTGTTCAAGTGTGGAACTGTGCAATGGAAGTGCTAAGATCGGATTAACTTAGTAAATCGCTGCTTTTCTATCTCATTATCAACCACGGCATCTTTTTGATGACCTTAGTTCGATTGGTTGTATCGGCAGCGAATCTTCGCACTTGATCACTTTCTTCTGCTACTGAATTCTTCTATTGCTCTCCTAAACTTTATCCGTACTTCCTTTATCTCTTGCTTTATGTATTTTCTGAGGGGTAAACACGTTTGCTGAACAATTCAAGCAATCCTTCATAATATTGGCTCTCAGTAAAGTCTAAAAGTTGATGTCATTTCTTGGCATATGAGTGACCTTAGCGAACAATAAAACGTATGACGCCATTCAGATTAGAATGCGCCCTTTCATGCTACATTTCTGACCTTTTATGACAAAATTCTTAAAATTTTCTACCTACTAATTTCAGGTTTAAAAAAGCTAATGTCTCATGATGGCTTCCAACGTGAAAGTATACCATCGGGTAAAAGTTGGATCGAAGAAACACTTATTGGTGCGAATGGTTTTCGAATGAGTATCGCTTATAGGATAACATGTGCTAGTGATTATTATGGACCACGATGTCTTACATTTTGTCAGCCGATGTCTAGTACTGTTGGTCACTTCCAGTGTACGTCGAATGGATCGTTGACATGTTCGGATGGCTGGGAAGGACCAAGTTGTGATATTGGTTCGTTTCGATTAATAATTCATACGTATTATCGAATCACATTTATTACCTCCTAATAGTTTTGAAAACATGAGAGGTTCAGTTATTACTGGAAGCTGTGCAAATAACTTCTTATTATCTGCGAAAATAAAATTGCTGATAGCTTTGGGGTGGCTGATTTTTGGAGTGGACTCGTGGATTCATTAGAGGTGATTCTGGTAGATTAGCCTAAACTATTGTGCATGTGGATTCCATGCATGCGATCACCACTGCGTATTACCATTTCAAAATGTATTACTGATTTCAACAGCTATGAGCAACGCATGTAATGTACAAGCCTTAAATAGTAATACAATCATTTTCAAGCTTGAACTTCATACTGAACTTAGTTTGAAAAATTTTCTACCGAACAGTCTGAAAGATGAGTGGGAGAGTGAAAGCATTTACTTTGTTTACTGGCCGTGGTAGGAGCGGAGATTGTTGTTGAATCATTATGGTATAATGAATGATACTTCGGCTCTTCTAAACATGGAGCACCTCTTGAACGATATCCTTCTCATCTTGATTTATCTTCCATAATCCTTTCTGTTTGTCAACTCTACTGATTGTGCAAATAACGAGCACTGCACTGGCAGAAGTTGTGCTTCCTCTCCTTCATCAGTTGAGAAGTGCTGAATTTTGTTTAATTCATAAAATCCCGTTACTGCGCACTCTTAATAGTATATAATCTTTGAATCTGAAATTCGAGGGACTTTTTATGGCTTGCAACTGCTCATTATCACCAAAAATAATTCCTTTTGGGCGATTTGCGTAATCGACTGCAAAGCGAAATGATGTGATCATCGAAATTTGTGTAGAAATAGTAAAGTAGGAAGTGGATAGAAGTAGCTGTTCTCTAGCAGTTTCACAGTTCGTAAGGCATGTGTTGCATAATAATTTTGCTGCAAACAGTGTGAACAGCTAGCAGTTAGTATTGCCATCTTCCACTGCATTTGTTTCATTCCTTCCTTTAGCTTCTTGTTCAACCTTTTCCGGCCATCTGTTCCTCGCAGCATTACAACTCAAATTCCATTTGCGAACTGATTCGTGCAAAACAAAGGAACATTAAACAGCGATCGTACGAATAGGAAAAAAGGCTGATCAGTGTGGTTGGCTTACAAAATCATATGAAAAAAGTTCCTGGGGTGTTTTCCGACTAGCAAGTTTCGCATTTTTCCTACCTATCTAATTCGTGAATTATGTGTGAAGAATCTCAGCTGTGACATCTACTTCTTTTCTTTATTACTATTCTAAACCAAGCGTATTCAACGAGAATTAAGACATGATGGCTTGAAGAATCAACAGCTTACTTTTTCTAAGTATTTGGCCTTACTTCATCGATCGCAGTCTTTTACCGTTTTAATAGACAAATTATAAATGGATTAAAGCTGTTCCTTGTTTATCTCTCACCTGATTAGCAGCTAAATCAAAAACTGAGTGCTGTATTTTTTAAACTAGCAACGACATTTTGCTGATCCTTTCACTTGGAAGTTATTTTCAAATGCAGTAAACAATGCGTTCAAGCTTCAGCACGTTGTGACCATTGTGTCAATGGTGCGTGTGACCGACCTGGTTCATGTCGTTGTAAAACTGGGTGGACTGGATCAAACTGTGATCAAGTAGGTTTTTTTGTGGTTTTTTAAAAGCAGCTGTTATGATCGTTTATCTGCGTACTTCTCAATTTAAGAAATATTCTATATCGAACGCTCTCCTCTTCAGTGTGTGAAATATCCGGGCTGCAAACATGGCACCTGTAAATTGCCCAATCAATGTATTTGCGATGAAGGCTGGGGTGGACATTTTTGCAACGAAGGTATTTTAAAATTTACTGTAATACAGATGAAACATTTTAGGATTCGATCATTGAAACAGTAATAATTATGAGTGATCGATTCAACTCTAACATCTTTTACATCCCTCACATACTGGATGGGCAAATGTTCGATAAGCACCAGAACTTGACGATAATAAATGGTTTTGGTTTTCATAAAATGCTTTGCAGATTTGAACTATTGCACACGACATCAGCCGTGTAAGAATAATGCAACATGTAGGAATACAGGACATGGGCAATATACGTGCGAATGTTCAGAAGGATATACAGGAACGAACTGTGAAACCCGTGTAGAGAACTGTTCGGCACAGCCATGTTCAAACGGGGCTACTTGTGTTGTATGTTATGCTTTTATTTATAAATTTCAGAAATTAGTTGTTGAGCAGCATTACTTACACAGTGAATTAATTCTAATCATATTTTATTCACGTGTCTTGGATATTGCCGTTTTCATCTTGTATTGTATAAATTTCAGGACATACCAGGAAATAATTATACATGTATCTGTCCAAAAGGCTTTGCCGGTCGCTACTGCCAAGTCGTCGCTAGCTCGTGTTCCGATTCACCCTGTCAAAATGATGCCACTTGCACACAAGTTCGTGAAGTCTTCGTTTGTAGATGTTTACCAGGATGGACCGGTACTACTTGCGATATCGAGATCAGACCTTGTGATAGAGTGCATTGTTTCAATGGTCAGTTTATTTTTCTGTGTTCTGAAATTGATACGGCACTTCTTGCCATGACGGAAAAGCAAATACAGATTGACATAAGAAGATTGCTGTTTTTCAAAACATTGATATGCATTGATATGCAATATAGTATGCAATATAGGTTGCAGGTAAGTTTTAGCACTTGTCGGTCAGTATTTGTAATCACAGCAGGGTGGAATGCTTGTTAGAGATAGTAGTGAGTTGCACAAAGGTTTTCCGATTCGTTCGCCTGCTGAGTGTAGGAAGACTGCATTGTTGTAAATGTCCATGCTTTTAGCATCAAAAAGAGCAATTAGTAACAGAATAAGTTTATTGCTGCATCTATTATTAGACAAAAAATTCTTGTAAAATTCTAAATTCGAAACGAAATTGTTGTGTGTTGTTTAACTGATGGGAATTTAATAGGGTGTTTTATTGCATTGGACCACCCACAGCTGGTCGCAGTACTGTTCAACTTACTGTTCCATTTTCAATAAAAAAAATCATGCTGAGTTCCATATTGACCAAATTAACCTTGGTTTGATGATATTGTATTGAGATATTACCTTTATTCCTCATGATGCCTTCTTCCTCTTTTTTAAAGTAATTTTTAACTTTTTTTTACTATGTCTGAGGTGGAATTGATAGGGAAAGAGACTATTGAATTTCCTTCCTTGCAAGGTCACTCATTCAATTCATTGTTGCACTTCTGGGTAAAGTTGATTTAGCCAACTATTTTAAAAATTATTTCAATCAGTTTTTAAATACACTGTTTATTCCAGGAGGAAAATGCGTAGAAAGAAATGGTGGCTATGACTGCCTCTGTCCTCTTGGCTTCACCGGAAAGCACTGTGAAGAGAATTCCAATGAGTGTGCTCAAGTAAGTTTTAGTAGTTAACTGCCATTTTTAGAGGGTCATTCTAAAATACTCGTTATTTCCTTCTTTTTCTACTTTTGCTTAAAAATTTCCTGTTCTAGAAGAGTTTCTCAAAAGCTGAAAGGGATGGGAGTACAACATTCGGATGTTGTGCAAAAATTTCGCTTCCAAATTTAAAATGAAATTTACATTGAAAAACAGCTAATTTTGATTTCAAAATGTTTTGTTTTGATTTTAAAGAATTTAGCGTTCTGTAATGCATTTTTAAAAATGGAATGCTTGTCAGCTCAATCCATGCATGAATGGCGGCCGCTGTATTGATGAAGTGAATAATTACAAATGTAAATGCCAAAATGGATATAGCGGTACATTATGTCAAGATTCGGTCAGTGCTTGTTTAAATGAGCCTTGCATGAACGGTGGCCAATGCATTGACGTGAAAGGTGGAGGATATTATTGTAAGTGTCGTATCGGATTTACAGGAAGCAATTGTAAAACTGCTGAAAATGGATGTGATCGCAGTTCGTGCAGGTACATTTTATATTGAGGAGAAAAGGGTTTTCATGAAATTTTTCAACATCAAAACATTTGGATTAAAAATACCGAGTAATTGAAATTAACTTGTTTATAGTTATTTACAATAGAGCATTAAATTGTAGCAATTTTTTCATCAATCTTTTATTAACAGAAATGGAGGTACCTGCGTCGATTCGTTACGAGGATTTCATTGTATCTGTCCACCGTGTTTCTACGGTGAGAGTTGTTTGCATCTTAAATCAGAATGCCAGCCACTTCAACACTATAATCGCACCAGAACTTTCGTCTTAAAGATTGAGAATGAACAGCAGGTTATCAATTACTTTGAAAGAATGCATTCAATAAACAGTAAAGAAAAAAAACTAAAATTATATGGTTTGGAAAACACTTAGATCTGAACAGGAATTAATAATTGGTGAAGCAGTTTCATCCGTTAATGTTTATAGTTTCACTGGTTTCTCTAAATGCCATGATTTCAGGCTTCAAATGGTGAATTAAACTTTAGAGATCTACTACTTTCGTTGCTTTCATCGTGTTGTATTTTGGCATTAATGTTGATTGTTGTTATTTTTTACCGGCAAAAAAGGACAAAGAGGAGCTCTTCAGTGGACCCAGCACTCCAGAATGACCAAAATTCAAGAATACTTTCAAAGTATTCCGAACAAAAACCATGTTTGTCCATATGCACAAGCTCAAATGCTGAAATTAATTATTTTGAACGAGATCGTATGAAGAAAATTCAAACAGTCAGTTTATTTTTGTAACTTCTGAATACTTTTTAGATTCCTTTCTTTTACTTTTCATATTTGACGAATTATTCATGTAAGAACATATGAAATTATGTGAATGGAAGTTAATAAAATGTAGATGGAATTGTAGTAGCGGTTAGATTAGTAAAAACAAAGAAAATAACTGGATTTTTAACCACTATGAAGTCGTAGTGAGGTCATTCATTGTCATTGTACGATTAGATCAAAGAAAGGATAATTGCTACAAATTTTCCTCATGTTTTAAATCTTTCTGTTCATTTTCACTTCTCATTTAATAATCTTCAATGCAACGTAGATGTATTTGTAGAAATATTTGGGTTTGAAAATTATCAATATTACATAATAATATCAGTAATGAAAATAGAAATAACGGAAAAATTACAATTTAGGTTATCATGAAATTGATATAAGCTTTGTACGGACAGTGGTAATAATATAAAAGACATAGATATGGCTGTTTGATTGAAACTATTTTGTTTCTGTATTTTCAGATGTGTGATAAGAAAGGATTACCGTCTTATTCAGACCGTGAAGATCTTGATTATAGTGAGCGTTATGCAGTCGAACCAACTGTGAACATGAGGCTGCCGTCGATAAAAAAAGATCTGTATGCGGAATGCTGCAATAAGGTTGTCTCCTCTTTTTTCACTTTTTCGTTTGGGCGAAAACTTTGAGTTTTTTGCATTGTTTTATTCAAATGCAGGAGGAACAAAAATTCGTTATTATTTATCTCTTTGTTTATATATTTTACTAAACTTCATATTAGATGGATATGCAACACCCAAAGTATTTCGACGGTGTACGTTCACCTTTTCCAACACAATCATCTGAAGATGGTGGTAGTTATTATGAAGAAATTGATGATGAATTATCAGTGCCTAAAGTGATGTTGCAACAAACGAATAATGAATCAGAATCAATTACTGCCAACCACCGGGCAGTTCCACATGATACTTCTAGACGACAGCCACAAGATGTTCTTCATAAGGTGACCGATATACAAACCAATTTATAAGTTCTCCTTCTGAGCTTCTTGCAACAATTTTCTCACTTTTTATTTTTCAATTCTTGTTCAAAATAGTAAGAGGGAACATGGAATTTCTCTAAAAACAACTAATTATTCAAAAGGTAGTTTTTGCGAACTGGGTATTTGTTCTATTAGTTAAGTAATTGACAATTTGTCGACTAAACAGTTGCTTTATTACCGACCAGATATCACTATTTGTTATTTACTATGTTTTGAACTGATTATTTACATGGAAGTCTATAATGTTGTGACTTTATGCTGCCACCTAAAGTATGTTGTCTCACCAATGTTGCGTATTGGGTGTGTTACTTTAACCTAATTATTTATTCATTGTATTTCTATGGATCTCGTTCGTTTTCCAGCCAATGTGCCTCAAAGTTAACCTGGTCGCGCGTATTTCTCGAAATGGTATTTATGCGGACCTTTTTGAAATCATAGTTCGGTTTAATGAAGTGGATAATTTAATAAGTTTTGGAGTTGCTAGCTCAACTTTTTGCGAACGAAGTTTTCTTTATGAATCTGAAAAGCTTCAAAGTAGATCTCTTGACACTGTGATGGTTGTTAATTGGGTGGCTTATATTGTGCATATTAGCACCATTTCCATCCTCTCGTTTTCCATTTTTCCCTTCCTATCCGAAGCTCGTTCTTCCTTTTCAAAGTAATTTCTTTTCTCTCTGTAAGATTGTTCTCTTCTACCCACTCATGCATTATTTTCACATAAGAACTTGTCCTCATCTTGTATCGCTAAATTTTTCTATTCAAATACGTCGGCGCATATCTGTAAATTGGTCCTCCTGGAAACTATCTTCTCAGACTTTGTCATTTTTTATCGCTAATTTTGTGTCATCGAATCAAAATTTGAAAAATTTAATAACTGATTTTCCATGTTTAAATTTCATTACTCAAATTTGGTGATGATAAAAGAAATTCATTAAATTTAATATAAATGTGAAAGTGAAAACTGTAAGCTCTTCACACTTATAATAATTACTTTTTAAGGAAACAATATGATATAATTAATAAAATGTAAATAATCAAGCTTTAATTGTGAATACACTTTTTTATTTGTGTTAATTTTGAACAATCCTTCTTGAAATGCCTTTTCGCTGTTGGTGATACTTTGTGTCTTCTCAGTTACTAAGTAAAGCCTTGGAAGATGATTGAATGTTGTCGAATTATAATTCACTAGGGGCATGATGCTGGTGAATTCGTGTAATATTCCACGTTGAAGCGAAACTGAAGTAGAACAGTAATTATGGCTTCAATCCTTCCTGTCATTCATTCCCAACACTTTTGGCAACACTTCTAGGAGTTACTTTTTACTTGTAAATAGCATCATACCACCCTTTCCACTGTTATCCATTAGCAAGCATGCGGTTGTTTTTCCTTTTTCTTTTGCATTTCACTTGTTACTTTTACCTAATTGTTCCCAATTTCTCTTTTCTTTGCTATAATATGTTTGTTTGTCTTTTCTTTTCCTGTTCCTTCTTCCTTATATCCGAAATGATAGTAGCAAAGGAAGCCCCTTCACAGTTCATATTCCATCCTTTATCATTTCATTTCTATTATTATTAAGCCAATGGTAATTGTATTATACGAATTCCTACAGTTATAAAACTTCTATGATCCTTTCCATTATTAACATTGTGCTTCGATTGCGATAGGTATGAAATACATTGTAGGCCCACTAATTTATTTTAAATTGGTGAGTAAATTGAGAGATACTAATTATTCAATTATTGCGCTCCGATAGATTTCATTAAGCGGCAGTTGCATTGGTAAAAGTAGCAGCCCTGGGTGTTTCACTCATACAGCGGCAGTGTCAAGTTTCAACCATTTTAAATCTTCAAACTCAGTTATTACTGTTGAAAAGTATCAAGAACGCACAAATTTCTATCTCGCTATTGAAATTTCTCTATCCGCTAAATCATTTTAAAATATCTGGTTGGAATTTTAAAATTAATTTGCGCGTAATCTGTTATCTCTTGAACTCTAGCTGTATATTCGCGCACATCACAGGTTTCACACGTGCAGTGCCCAACGATTTACAGTGTTTCATTTTGAGTAGTGCGGTATGAACGGTTCGGACTGCGTTGAAAAGCGCGGAACAGTCGTTGTTTGTGAGAGTTTGTGGAGCGGAAGTTTTTTTTTGTAAACGAATAACTTTGATGTTGCCGTTTTCGCCGCTGACAGCTAAAGAAGCGCTGTGTGCAGTGTTAGTTTTCTCACAGTTTTTCAATTAAATTGGTTGCTCAGTGGTTGATAGTGAAATTGTAAAGAAAAAGAAAGTGCAAAATGAATGGAATTTTCTCAGTAAGAAAAGATTGAATTTCAGTTTAATGAAAGGTGGCTTGTTGAAGAGGTTATTGTTACATTGTCACTGTAAAATACGATTACTTTTTACTTTTTAATTAATTTATCGTTATTTTTGACATTGCTTGTGAGAGTTTTCGAGAACTAATACAATTCTGACAGGCCATTGGACGGCTAGTGTTATTCCATGGAGGAGTTAAATGTAGATTTTATGCTACAAAAAAGATGAGGAGAGCAATGAAGAAGCTTAGAGATAAGTTTGCTTTGCTCCTGCAAAGAAGAGTAGCATCTGAGAATTTAACTCTCAGAGAAGGATGGGGTGAAATGGTTGAGGAGAAAAGAGATGTTTGCCACTTCTCTGTGACTTTTTGAAACGAATAAATACCTCGGAATTATTTATTCATTGCTAAAAATCCCTTCTCGGAAAAATATGCCACATTTTCCAAATTTGTGGCGAAAGCGCTTCAAAATGTGGTGTCGCCATCGCGCAAACGTTTCAATTTCATATGAAATTTAGTGAAAGTTAAAAGTCTGTTCATTTCGGGATACTTGACTTTCTAAAGATAGTTTGCTAACAACCAAGGAAGAGAATTTGCAAGGCAGGTTAAGCGTTGCTGAAATGAAGGAGAAATTCGGGGACACGCAGGTGATGGTGAATGGCTTAGTGGTGAATTGAAATAGTGCACCACCATGCCAAGGATCGTTGCCTACCTCGGTCAGTGATGAATGAGTTACCGCCCCAGACTGAATGTTGGTGTGGAATGGTATATGATCCTGTAGACCCAGAGACCGAGGGGGAATTCTTATTCCAACCATTTGTTACCTTAATAATTGTATTTCAAAGCTTCGGCATGGATATGTATGTCTCCAGATCTTCATAACGTACGTTTCCGCACGCAGCACGATGACTACGCACATTGGTGATGTAAATAATTGTGGGTTGTAAATGTGTCAACTATTGCAGTAAAAATAGCTTTTGAAATGGCTGCATCGTTTCGGTGCTTATCGAGTTTGAGAATTGCTGTCTTCTGATAATGCGTAGTTTGAGCCTCCAATGGGGCGTTTTTTATCATTGTATGAAGCAGTACTCCCTACATTCACAACCATGGAGTGCAGAAGCTACCATTTGAAAGGCGCAATCTGTAAATTAAATCAAATTGATTAATCAGTCATTAATGAAAAAATGACTAAACTGATTGGCCTATCAGCAATAACTTAAAATTACACGGATTTCACAGCAAAAGTGAGTTACCATCTGTGTGACAAGTGGTCGTTCATAGCACACATCTGTTCTTTATTTGCTTTCCAGAATTGGATAAAGATGGCCGTGCCATAGTTAAGTGATGTCCAAAGCTTTAGCGACAATGGAAATGAATACATTAAATTAATACTAATCCAATTAAATGGGGTCAGGAAACGGACAAGGGTTTGGAACTTTTTTTAATAATGTTATTAGTAACACCTGTGAAAAAGACTTTTGTATTATTCATACCGCTCATCGTGTAAATATAAGTTGTGCTTTTGTATAAACCGTTAACTAAGCGTAACATTCCCGAAGAATGTTTACTTTTGCTTCCGAACCCCTTCTGCGCCGGAAGGGTAAGATGCATCTTAATTAAACAAAACACGAATGCTTAATAGTTAGTTTGATTAATTTCATTTTTCCTCCATTAAGTATCCTTACTGGAACGGAAGGAAGTGAAGTTATTGCAGGTAAATAACAGGGCGGCAACAAAAAAAAAATTATTGAAACATCTGCAATCGCAAACAACCAATAATAAAATCAACTGAAAAAAAACCATTTTTTGACGCTGAAAAAAGTCTTATTTTTTCAAGTTCCGGTGTGAAACTAAAATTCGAAATAGTGAAAAAAAGGAGAGACAAAGAATGTTGGGAACAGTGTCTAATTATCGACTTTTCGCAAGGATTCATAGAAATTCATCCATCTTTCCATTCAAACTGACTTGTTTTTTATTGTAATTTTCAGTAGCGAGTAAACTAGGGATTATGCTAATCAACTTGGTGCTCCGCTATCTATAGACAAGTGTCTCGTTGAAGCTCATGAAAGGAATAAAAGCTGAATTAGAACTAGTCGATCGAGCAATCGGGCATAAGCATATTGCTCATAGCAAGAGCTGTGCATGGTAGGTGGCGTGAAATATTCCAAGATTTCATTCAAAAAAAAGGCTCATTTTTGATTTCGATTGAAATAAAATTAAAAGAAAAAAAATGGACACTGATTCTAAGTGGAACACATATTATGCGCGTCTGTGTGCATATGTATCAATGAATGTACTTCACCACCGTTCGTTGATAACAACTAATTAAGGGACGGTAGTAATTAAGATATAATGGCGGCTGAAAATAAAGGGATCGCATCGCATTATTTATTTTGAACAGAAGAAATATAGCTCTAAGTGCAGATAACCTACTCTATGCATCAAACAATACCTAAAAAATGACATACACTTCGCTAAACTCCAAATTAGAGTTGACCTTAAGATACCTCAGTAATGACTGTGCCATATGGAAAAGAAATATAGTTACGAGTCGTTGAGGGATAAAGGGGTCCAGTTTTCATCTACAAAAGTACCGTAGTCTTTTTTTAATAAAAAGTTACGTAAGTAAAAGGATTAGGCTTTTAATCGATATTATATTAAAAAATCGATATTTCTATCACATTCAGTTACATTTAATATTTCGTTCATCGAGTTATCCTAATATTTTCGGTAATGTCTGAGTTACTAGAATTAATTTAATAGAGAAAAATTTCCAATCCAGGTTATCTTGTTGCAGACGGTGAAATTTTCAACAGCACAATCAACGCGGCTACATTAAGCAATGGAGAATTAGTTTTCCTTGTTCCCTATATATATATAGTAGCTAATTAGCCGCTCAAAATTTTTGGATCGATTTGAGAAAATATTTTCTTTCTCAGAAAAAAACAGCTAATGAAAGTGTGCACTTTTCAATAAAATATTCTAATATGGCGCTAAAGTCTGCTGGGAAGTTATTCATCATCCACTTCATAGATTAGATAAAATCAGCCAATAATGATTATGATTACGCCTCAACGAAAAGTGAGTGCCTCATCTGCTCGTAGCAATACCACTTTAAGTATGAACATTGAAAAACCGAAAAATAGGCGTAATTTATGACTGACAATGTAAATTAAAAGAGAATGGCAATCTTCCGCTTAACGGAACGATGGTCGTAAAAAGGTTGTAAACGGTGTAACTGCGATCTTCCCTTGAACGGTTCAACCACTTGCTGATTTACATAAACATATCCCTAATCCATGCAAACGTGATCCTTTTAATGATTACCGATTGCGTGAAGTAATATAAGGAAATCCATGAAAGGAGAAAATTCCTGTAAGAGCGCATTCCACTACTGAAGCGATTATTTGATTATAAAATTGAGGATCAAACTTATTATTCCAATAAGGTGAAAATGTTTCAATGATATCCAGATAATAGTGCTGCGCTGTTTAACCCATTAGCCGATTTCTCTCTTCGCCTTTAAAATTTCATTGAATTCAGTAAGTTGCAAAGAAACAGCAATTTTTGTTTGCCGATAATCTCTCTTCAAAAAGATGATCGTTTTCTTCGAAATACTCCCCAACAATGATTTCTAAAATAACTAATTTTAGAATTTTTTTCAATCTAGAATAACTAAACAATTCGAACAAATGGCATGGCTAAATTCCGCACACCTCATGAAAATATGCTAAACATGAAATGTTTTAATTTATCTCTTTCTACTACTACGCTCTCTCATCAGTTTCATAACCTCGGGAAGTGTGAACAAATTTGCCAATTATGTAAAACTTGAGAGAACTTTACCGGAGCAAGCGAAATTCTCGAGGGGAAAGGTAAATTTGATATTTCTTCAAGGAGGAAAAACTGCGACCATTTCGCCTAAATTGGGAAAATTGCATCAACCAATAACAGACATAAACATTTTTATCCGTGAAATCGTTTCGAACAACAAAATGCAAAATGAATGAATGCCTTCAACATGCGAAATAAGTGGCACGAAGAGATTGCACACAGTGAAAAAAATAATAGGCCAACGAGGAAAAGCACTGCTTTCGAATTGCCAAAGGCAACGAAAAACCCTTGATATTTGAAAGTAAAAGAAAACCGTGAAGGGATAAAGCATACATTCCAATATTTACTAAGCCAATAAATTGCCTCTCATTAGCATTTTATCCCTCGAATTCTAAACGAGCAAACTTTTCAATTCCTTCTCACAATATCCATTCTAAGTAAACATTATGCATTCTTTTTTTGAACAATCAAGAAAATGCGATAAGCAAAACTCATAAACACTTACAGAAAGTTCATAATGTTATGCACTCTAACCAAAAGATGACGAAATATTACCGGTCGAAACAAACCGAATCAAAACAGATTCAAAACAAATCAAAAAGTAAATTTATGCTGAAAATGTTGGTCTCCGGTTTTAAGTTTACGTTTGCATCGTGAATTGAATTAATGAGTCGTTTTGAATCGTTTTACTGAGCAGATTTAAACTGGCATTCCGAGAACAATATAATACAAACTGTATAAGCCCAGATTTATAGACAAAGTAACATTTTGGTCATTCTCGACAAAAATATAGAGCACTGGATGTCAAAGAAATAAACCGTATAGTAAAGTACAGTATTACCAAATATAATATCAATATGTTACAGATTAAATGATCGCTAATATGAAGTTCAGGAATAATTGAAAGATAATATCAAATCAGAAAATTTGCAGCCTTTTCTGATGGATTGTTGAAAGCAGAAGGTGGACGAGATGAAATAACTGCACGTTGAATTAAACGATTTTCACTCTTTATTGGCATTTTCGGTGAATTACTTTTAAATGTTTGTATGGGAGCTGCCGCTGACTCTATAACATTCAAAAAAGTGGCAAATATGAATAAAAATCTAAATTAGTAAATTCCGAAAAAGAGTAATGCTGTGTAGTAAAGAAAGACAAGGTAAGAATTTTTGAAGCTTCGATTTATTGATTGCTAAATTAACTTCAAAAATTATAAAAATAACTACAGGAAAATAACAAAGATACGTAAAAATTATAAAAAAATACATGAATAAAAATTAGCTGATAATACTTTAATATCTAAGTTCGAGTTAGCATAATTTAATTACACTCACTTCCTGTCAGCAAGAGTGAATTTTCTTCACTTCTCGCAGCATCTAAAATCGCATCTCGACCATTCTTTTTTTCACAACTCTTTTTTTGGAGCAATTCAAAGTTAGAAGCATTATCGAACACACTAAAATCAAGATCGCCAAGCTGCTTGTCTGAAAATCCCAATTGCTTAGTCGAAATCGTGAATTTCCGATGAACATAATGCATTTAAGGAGAATAAGATTGCCAGTTAAATACATCGTAACAACATAATAAAAAGCAATGTTTTTGTATTGAAAAACTGGACAAACAGCTCGAATCCAAGCTTTTGGTTTTTGTAGCTATCAGTCTTCTAGTTTTCATGTCTATGGTAAAAAAATAGTAAATAGCAAATAAGTTCAAAGTGATGCCTTCAGGTGGTGACCATATCGTAGCACTAGCTGGGAAAGAATTGCAGCGCCGTATATGTGGTTCGATACCAAAATACGACTTCCATAACGCAAATATCAATTCATTACCAAAAATAACACCAGAATTCAGTGTTATCATCCGAATCACGAACATACCATCATTTTTTAGATACATATTTATGAATCTTTCTACATCCTCATCGCTTTCTACAAATTACTGGTATCAATCAGAATCAATTTTAAAATGAAAATGACTGTAGGAAGTGATTCATCCTACTCGAATATTGCGCTCATGTTTGCTAAAGTGATTCATATCTTTTAACAGTGATCCTAAGAGATGTATACAGGGGTCTGTCTGCACGTTATGGCAGACGTATACGGGCACCAAATTTGCTTTTTAATTATAATAAAAAATACAATATATATCTCTGAAAATTCTTAGCAAATGCACTCAAACATCAAATGTGAGCACTTGCTCCTCCTGCTAAATTCTAAAGTCTATTCCATGTATGAGATATCTAAGTGGCGTAAAATTACGCTACAACTACATACCCTGAGCATCGAAAGGCAATTCACTCATTTCTAGATGGCGAATAATAAAATTCCGATTATGATAGGGCACTATACACACAGTAATCCAGAACATCAGACTACCAGTTGTAAACATTATTAAAGCCAAATACCTGCAATACACCTCCACAGTTTTTTAGAAAATATGAAAGTGATGTTTTGAATGTTTTTGTCATTTTATCTCTGGAATCTACCAGAACACATGAAGAAGCTAATTGGAATAGCAATGAATGACTGCAGTAATCACTGTAACAGTAAAAGCGACATTCTTCTGAATAGCTATAAAGCAAATCGGCCCTCATAATAAAGATAAAACACATTATAATTTCAACATACCAAAACCATAAAAATATAAAAATCTTCTCATTGAAGATATTGATAACAAGGACACATTGTATGGTATGCTCTTGAATATTTCCCATTACGCGAACCTAAAAACCGCTATTTAAAACCGACAATCAGCGTGGGTGTATCTTTTTAACTGTAGATGAGTGATGACTAGAAATCTTAAGCTTACATCAAAATCACATAATGACACTCGTGGAAACATCCCTGACTGCTCCCATGTTGTACCGTTCAAAAGATCGAGTGCTGCCCCCAAACCATACCAGTTGTAACGATCCGTCTCCAGAAACCTAAAAAATTGGCATGTCATAGGACAGAAATTAGTATGTTAAAATAAATGAACTGGGACAAGCAAAAATCTGAAATATTTTTACCCAAATTTTGCTTGATGAACGGTTCTCACCGAAATGAAACAGAAAATACTAATTTGCATTCCTCAATTTGATATTCATCAAAATAATTTCGATCACATATTAGGTTCATAAAAAAAGTCATGTCAAAAAAAGTCAAGCCAAATGTCAATCTGGAACACAACAGCAAAAATCATACACTGCAAATGTTCATAAAAAGTTTGCATTTGAAAAACGATTTAACCGACCTGTTCATGATTAAGAGCTGAACACAAGCATTGACTAGATAAAGCAGTTTAGTAAACACATATGTATAAGTGACAAATGAAGCTGTATATGGTATATTGAAGATTCTCAAATAACGATGAGGATGAATCTGTTTCTTTCGCAATCTTCGATGAAACCTTAAGGCTCCCTAAACATGTAAAATCTTAAAAATTGCAATTATTAAAAATTTTATTTCTCCTACCACATCATAAGAAAATAATTTCAATGAAGTACCAGTAAAAAAAGTCCAGTTAAAACTCTAAGGAGTCTATTGAAGCACTTACATGTAAGTGTAGAGAGAGTGATTTAATATTGGCTTTCTTTATTTCTGGTTTAATATTGTTCGGATCCGACGATAACTTAACAATTTCGTGCAATTTGATACCTACAGTAGTGTTTTATTACAGCTAATAATTTGTAAAAAACCCAAATGTTGAAAAGTTTCAACTGCCAATAAGATGATATGAGCTCATCACACCTTATTAAAACTTGACAGACTTGGACGTTCGAAATTATCACTAATGAACTAATGACTTCACATGTAACCAAAAATCTAAGACAATTTGTTCTTATAGAAAGTTTATAAACTAAGAATAACATCTTAAAAAGAAATATTACTAAAAACGCACCGGAATGTCCAGCCATATATTTCCACACAAGACTAGGTAGTCGAAAACAGGTTGCTTCAACTAACAGAAAGAATGGCACCCATTGGTAGTAGGATATACGTCGTTGTTTTTTCTCCATGGTTGGTACACCAGCAACCACTTCACGAGTTGGTATGTAATATGTATCTTGAGCCCAACAATAATTCTCTGCATACTACAAAAACTGATTCATTTTAATTCAAAACATCGAATTTCTGACGTTATTACCCGTCAGCCATGAATTACAGTAGCACACGTAACATTTAGTATTAATTAATAGAGAAAGCAATAAAATTTTTTAAAGAAGTTCGACCACTTGAAACTTGAATATCTTTCACCAGAATAAGCTCACTAATGAAGCCAAACTAGATTCTTCGTTTGTTTGTTAAAGAGTTTACAATATCTAACATAGAAGTAAAATGATAATTTACGAATACATCATATTTTAAAAATGTTTCTAACTTTCCATAACCATTAAATTATATATGGAGATTAAACATTAAATTTATACTTTCCAAATAGCTGCATAACTTATGCTGTTGACTAAACTAGACCATTAATCCATGGAAGTAATACAATCTACAAAAGGCACATAGAGTATAAGGATAACTCAGTCGTTGTGCAGAACAACTAATTTGATGAAGAAAATGCGTTGGATATGACAACGAGTGCAGTAACTGCTAGAAAAGGAAATAACGATATCAACTAAATGCGAAAATTGCAGCACTTATATTCGCAAAAGAATTGATAAAACATAATTATGCAATCCAAAAAATAATTGCTGCGGAAAAGAAAGAACAGATTTAGTACAAACAGACTTTTAATCAATTCCAGGAGCTTGAAGTCTTTTTTCTCACTTAAAAATTCTGATTCTGATAGAAAAATCACTCCTTACCTGTTCCCACGATCCGCTAAAGATATCAGGTACCAAACATTCTACTGGTTTTCCACCAAACTGCTGAAATAAACATGAAATAAATAAAGAGTGATACACAGAGCTGAATTCAGAACACATAAAATTACATGTCACAAATAAAAAGGTTAAAACTGATATCATTTTCGTTAATATGTGATAAATGAGAGAAAAGTAAACGTTGCAATCACTAATCAAAAAAACCCATAGCATTTAAATTCCTTGTTGTTCAAGGTTTTTTGATAAGAAAAATCTTACCTTAAAGCTAACGAGGATAGAAAATGCGATAAGAATGTTGGTGGTAAAATAGCTATGCAAGCGATCAACAAAATCCCAGTCATCTATGTTGCCAACATAGCGAACCATAGTTAGCACAGCTGTTAGTACCATGTTGTTTCACGTCTTCGTTATCGAACACAGAGATCAAGAATAAGTCGACATTCTACCATAAGCACCGTACTCTGCATAAAGCAATATCCATCGCATGCTTAAAATTAATTTAACACACTTATGAAAGTACTTGAATATTAAGTAAAACCGAATTAAAATCAAAAAGATCAAATCCCAAGTAAACTGAAAAAAATTTCTTAAAATCTAAGCAAAGCTAATAAACGCAGAAATAATGCTATTTTAAAAAGTACAATTCTTCCTCTGAATGAGGCACGTCCGTAGCAATTTAAAAATGTTAATATCAAATTAATCAGATTCAGTCAACCAGGAAATTAGGAAAAGCTTAACCGAATTGTCTAAATCCGTAGAAGCTAACAGACAGCGACAAACGCACAAACTTCAAGCATACGTTCGGCCGTTACATCATAGATATCTATCATCTACAATCCTGCTTACAATGAGTTTGTCAGAACAAATGGGATTTCTATCTTTGGGAGAGATCCGTTAATCCGACATGCGAGAGACGGCCATATCCTCCCTGAGATGACTGTGCTAATGTTATACTTGTCACACTGCTTCCCCAGTTTGAACATGCAAATTATTACTAGGATATTGGTCAGACTGTTATTAAACGATGGTAAGAGGGAAAATCTTAGATTGTTTTCGTTGAAATATAACTTTTGAGAAACTAACGTCCACTTTAATGTGAAAACGATTATTTATAACTTATGTGGTAACAGAGACAATTCGATCCGTTAAATCTAATTTCACCCTAGCAACTTCCATCTCACAGTTATGATGAAAGTATACTTTCGAGAGTGCACAGTGTTGACAATCTTCACTGCCTACAAAACACATGCGTCTCGGATTACTTGCGGTTGAAAAGTGCTTAAACGCATGATGACTCATTGGTGTAACAGTGACTGGTAATAAAATATATTATTATCTACGGGAATGCCACATGTGTTATTTCAAGGTAGTGTGATACAAATCGAAAAACGGATAGATAGGTGTGAGTCACTAAGCAAGCTTGAGTAGCAGCTGAGGGAAGGTAGATAGATGACCATCCGTTTCTAGCACAACTCAATGAACGAGCCACTTCGCAGTGGCGCAAAATGTATGCGATATGAACGAGAACTGGTTGTTGCCAGCTCGAAACAGAACACATAATGATATCTAATTTAACGTGAAATTGAGGGCCAGGCAGAGGTGAGAATCTTAAAGTCTCTAATTTAATAAAATTTGCACAAGCGAATTGGTCGAGTGCAGGAGCAGCGCACTTGGAGTATGAGGTGAATCACTATTCACTGTTCACCGTGCAACAGGAGATTCGAAATCGATCTCTGTCCTACGATCTGTTCCCTACCACGCCTGCTAATTACGCCCGGCAGAATTTAGGACATTGAGTTTTCTTAAGCCATAACTCTTCCAACAATGATGCAGTCCTCCAGTTGTTCAGTTTTAAATTTGTTTAATTTCATGATGTTAACCAGTTTGTGGGTGTACATTCATCGGAAGAATACATCCATGTTTTATGATAGACAAAAGATCGCAATCGATCATCATGCATAGCTTCAAGTTATCAGTGTTTATTCATAATGAATGTAGTGAGACCTTTAGATGAAGCCGACAGATAATACTGACAAACACAGTGAAGTTCATGGAGTTTCTCCTGTTCGAAATTTCTGCAACGCTGGTACAATAATCTTTTGCTGCATGACACTCATACCATCCGTTTGCGGTAAATACAAGTACATGCAATAGAGGCACTGCAAAACACGACTGCGCCGATGCGAAATTGACCAGGTGGATATTGGCCAGTGCAAAAGTAAAAGAAAGTTGGTGGACCTCTCTATGTGTTATGAAACTTTTCACTGGTTCAGGTGACTCTCTTCAATGCGATCGAAATGGATTGTTAAGCAACGCTACCTTAATGAGCCAGTAGAACGGAAAAACTCTCATTATCCGTTCGGAGTAACAGTCAGTGAGTGTGAAGGATGCAAATACCATCCAGTACAGTAACAGTCGAAACATCTCATCCGCCACCTTCCTTTCCATAGCCGAAAATGAAGCTTTTTAATGAAATAAGACAAAGTTAGAGTGCATTTATTGTTGACTACATGGAATCGATCGAACGGAATGGAATGCAAGCATGCTTACTGCACAAATCATGCAGATGAAGGAAAGACGCTAAATGTGGAAGTATATGTCTACCTGAATGGTAACAATGGCTGGATAAATAAAGCAGACGATGTTGCACAAAAGACCTGCTCCACTCCCAGTTACCATATACACAGCCAAAAAAGCTAATAAGCCATAAACAAACTGAATGAAATCAGTTACTAAATATAACAATAAATAAAACTAACGGATTGGCACTTTACATACACTGTTTTGTGAACATACAAACAAACACAGTACTTTCCGAAGTTATGAAGTTCCAAAATTTTTTACTAAAATTCTTGAGAACTTGAAATTTCAATATTTTCAAGTATTATTAAGGTCTAAGTTATATTTCAGGAAGCATACACGTTCTCTTTTGATACCACCTTTCTCCTCCGTATTCCTCACATGAAGTTCAATATTCGGTGGCAAATTATACAGCAACTTTAGCAGTTCCGGTTGAATATCACTCACTGACCTTATTGCCGGCTTCTTCTCTCGAATTTCCCTAAAGATAGTGGCGTGTCGATCGGGAAAAGTTCAGAATTGAGAGAAACAGTAGTAAGACTGCCTACATTATGCACAAGTCAGAAAGAAAACATTTGAAGTGAAGTGAGAATGCATTTTATACTCCTCCAATTTCGAATATGCAGATTGCAGCTGTGGTGTAGTAGTTCAGTAACTTCCAGTTTTTTCAAAAAAAGCTCTCAGACTCGGAGCAGATTCCTCTTAATTCACATGCAAATGATAACATTGGATAAGTTGATGATCAAAAAATGAATAAAATTCAAGCAAGCAAAAGCGTTCCTGCTCATTTTGCATTCATGAAGGCGCACCGGACATCTCCGCATCATCCTAGACAAAACCGTTTCACGCGATTTCGGTTCTCTTGGCATACGTTGTCTGGACGGAATGTAAAGAACTGCAAGGCTCTCCTATTTTTTCACTTTTACCTGCAATGGATTAAAAGTTCCCCCTTCCCCCCTCCTACTCTCTCTCTCTCTCTCTCTCTCTTCCGCTGAAGAAATATTTTGCAACTGAGGGAGACACGGCAGTGAGAAGGGAGCACATGAAGCGTTAAGCTAGAGATGCTGCCTGTCTCGAACATCAGTGGTGGCATCCTTGCTGGCGGGCGGCAAATCAGATACGAGTTGTTTGCGCGGGTTGTTCTTTGTTGTGGCTGTTGCTTATAGTCCGGGCTGGTAGTAACATGGTGATTATTTCAGCTGAAATGGAAGAACAGACGAATTACCGTATGATTACGCGTGGAATTACGAGGCACTACGTGGATTCACCTATCTCGGGACACGTGGATAGTGCCCCCAGCTCAATGAGCTTGTCACACGTTTCTTCGTGAGTTGCTTACTTCCTGTGATTCATATCTCCATAACATGGATTCTAGTAGTTGGCTGCTGTGATGAGACAATGTGTTACAAAAAAAACGTATTTGGCGTTATACAACAATTAGCCTTATTTCAAAATGCTAAACTTATTATAAGCTAACTTTGCTTAAAGATTTCTTTGCATTGCCTGCTGTTTCCTGCTTATTGAGTTATCCATCTGTTTTGGTGTGAATTAAAGTGCCATGATGGCTGCTGGTATATCAACACAAAGTAAAAGCATATCCATTTTACGTGAGAGGTCCTTCTAGTTAAGAAACTTTTAAAAACTAATCATGAAATGGGGAGTTTTTTATCAATTCTGTGTTTTAGAGAAGATGAGCAGCAGCATTCCGAGTTTCATATGGAATCGTCAACAGACTCGTTGTTTCGAACACCTACACTGAACACGCGTGGTAGAAAACGTCGATCATATGACGAAGGTGTCGCTGTATCGGTTGAATCACCAACCACTGTTGGACTTTCCTTCTATTATATATTGTTTGATCTTTATAATTGGCCTTTTTTTTATAATTTTTATAATTTATAATTTTTTTTGTAGTTTTTTATAATTGAATTTTTATGATTTTTTTATAATCGACTGTTTTTTATTATTGACTCTTATCTGAATAAATGTCACTTCTTAATAAGTTTAGGGTAGACGAGGACGTCCCCGAGGCGGTTCCCGTGCTCGAGGTGTTGGTCGTCGTACAAGCGGCACATATTCTCAGGAGGATGCTGATGAAAGTAGTCTGCTGAGTATGGTTAAAAGTGGCAAAAATTTACATGTAACAATTATTTCCCATTGAGAGTGAATTTCGGAAAAAGGGATATTTTTGTCATGTGAATGAAAAAGTCGTTGAAGTGTGAATGTCTTAGGTTTCCTTATCGGTACTGACAGTAACATAATGGTAAAATCAAGGTATCATTTAGGGAAAGATAAATTTCAGACAGTAATCGATAACTGGATAGAGGAATACGAAAGACATCCGGATAATGCCCTTGTACAATTGCAGCAATTCTTCATCTCATGTTGTGGATGCAAGGGAATTATTTCGTCTGTTATGCTGCAAACTATGGAGTATAGGTGGTTCTGCAATGTTGTCTTTTTTATGATTTAAATGAATAATAAACTTGTGGAAATTATGGTTGTTCATTAACTATTTATAGATCTGCATATTTATAGATCGTAGTTTACTATTTTTTACAGGTGTGAAACTGTTGTTCGATTGTTCGATTTTGGTACAAATCATCAAATTACTGCTCTAAGCAGTTCATATTTTTGAAATTAACTGTTTGTAATTATAGTGAAATAATTCGCCAAATGACCGATCAGTTTGATGAAGATACTGGAGACTATCCCTTGGTTATGCCAGGACCTTTGTGGAAAAAATTCAAGCAAACACTTGCTGATTTTGTTCTGGTAAATTTTTTTCTTGTGGATCTCTCAAGAGTTTATTAAAATTTTTTTTGATTTCGTATTTCGAAAAAACTCGTATTTCGTTGTACATTGCATTTATGGCTTTTAAAATAGCTTTCTTCAGGAAATATTGAATTTGGGCTTTAGTGACAAATAGTTAGTTCCTTGCTAAGGAATGAAACATTACCAACAGATTTTTTAAGTGCGTTTATTTATAGCTCTTGGTTAATAAATGCAAATCAAGTTATGTATTTGATCAACGACTAATGGATGGAGTTATCCAGCTGCTTACGGGTCTGGCAGACAGCCAGGTTCGCGCATTCCGACATACGTCTACATTTATAGGTTTGTATAATAACTTCTTTTTGAGCTATCAAACTTGGTTAATCACTAAAGGATATATTTGCCTGTAGATTCGTTAATGCTAGATTTTCGTTAACGCTCACTGTTTTTTTTATTTTACCGAGCTCGCTCATATCTCAATGATTTTGCTTGTGTGTTCTGTGATTTTCAGCGATTTTGCTTTTGATGAAACACTTCTTTGCATTACTTAAAAATGTAGAAATGTGGAATATAATCTCCATATTTGACTGGTATATATTTTAGCGATGAAACTGTCATCAGCACTTGTAGACGTCGCTTTGGAGTTAGTGGATCTTAAAGCAAAGAATATACGACAGGTATGCTGTTAGATAATCAACTTTTTTTTTTACTTTTGCTTTTTTCATTGATTTTATTTTGCAGGTTGAAACTGAAAAAGCGAAATTAAGAGCCGAAGGGCCAAATAGCCGTCTTGATGTGTTAATCAATAAAAAGGCCGAAGTTAGTTTCTCATTTATTTTCAAATTCTTCCAGAAAATGTAGGGTCTTTATTTAGTTCTCAATTTCACATATGTAAAGCATTTGTTTTTTTCGAGGATAATTTTTGTGATTAGTCTCTCTATATTTTTTTTTGCAATTGAGATACTGAATGTTATTAATTAGAAAAGCATTTTTTCTTTTTTGCAGATTGATGACAAAACTGAAGATATCAGACAAATGCTAACTTATATTTTCAAAAGTGTCTTTGTACATCGTTATCGGTACGTGAAATATGTTTGCTTACTAAGTTCATTTGGTAGTAGCATTAAACTGGGTTTAAACTTAAATCGCTTTTGATTGCAGAGTATTCATGCATTTATTTTTTTAAAGGAGTGATCAAACTTTTTTGTTTTGTTTTACGACTTGACAAGCATGTTTTAGTGATGTTGTACCAGATATTCGAAGTATCTGCATAAATGAACTTGGTCAGTGGATGTCAGTCTATCCAGATCATTTCCTTGAAGATTCATATCTTAAATATATCGGCTGGTCTTTATATGATAAGGTTAGAATTTGAAGTGATATATTGTGAGACACGTGTCATTTTCTTTCCTAATTTTCTTCTTCAGATTAGCGATGTTCGTTTGAAATGCATTCTGGCACTTCTTCCGCTGTACAGTCAACCTCATATGGCACAGAAGTTAGAGCTGTTTACGAACAAGTTCAAAGATCGCCTTGTTACTATGGTCATGGATAAGGATAGTGATGTTGCAGTACGTGCATGTCAATTGCTGACAGAAATATATCGCATTTATCCGGCTTCTTTGACATTAAAAGACTGTGTACCTATTTATGAAATGGTGTACTGCAATCACCGTGGTCTGGCTCAGGCTGCTGGGGAGTTTTTAAATACAAAAGTAAGTTTTAAAAGTCCTATATGTCGTTTCCTAGGTGAATTTTCTTTGTAACTTGAAAATTAATGACGATGAATGAAAATTTAATAATTTGGGATCATAAAGTTTTAATTCAAGCTAATTAATTTTTGCGTATGAATAACATGATATGTATCTTGGCTCATTTTCAGGTATTTCAAAATCTGCAAGTGCTTGCACCAGAGAAAAACCGTTCAAACGACAATGCAAAACAGTTAATCATAGATCTGGTTCAATTCTTTGTAGAAGGCGATGTCAGTATCCTATTTTTTTTAAAGCTTGTTTATTGTTTAGAATTTTTTCTGCTGCATCTTGTACATTCTAGTGCCATGATCACGCGGCTTATCTTGTTGATGCTCTTATTGACACTAATCCAATGATCAAGGATTGGAAAACAATGGCAGATTTGTTACTTTCTGGCGAAGGTTAGTAATAATTTCTTCTTAGATTTCTTCTTTAGAACTCTTTATTGGCTACTGTTTTATGCTCGCTACCTTTATGCAAAGTTTGATTCATTTTCAAAAGCGGAAACTGAAATTATTTATCATTTAGTTACATAATTTTAGCTGATGGTTTCGAGAGTGAACTAATTGAAATATTGGTGTGTTCTGTAAAACAAGCAGCTTCTGGTGAAAGCCCAATTGGACGAGCTCATATATCCAGGAAAGGATTGATTGTCACCAAAGATGTTCGTTTATTGCAGGAGGACAGAGCTCGACTATCAGAAGTGCTAATTCCCCAGTTACCACAACTTCTTCAACGGGTATTTTCATGCGTTTATTACAGTGTTCGTTAGTTAGTATATTTGATATATTTCACTTGATTTATTATCGCCTTTTCTGAACCTACAGCATTCTTTCGAGTTCACTTATTATTTTGTGCGTTATCAACAACTTTTTTCAGTTCGTAGCTGATAGAGATAAAGTTGCAAACCTAATTACTGTGCCACTCCATTTTCAACTCGACATGTACATGGCTAGTAGACTCGAGAAGGTGAGTTTTGCACTTTGTTCGCATTTTCCCATGTTATTGTGTTCTTTCACTTGAGATGAAAAGCTGACAATTTAGTTTTTGTTCTTTTAGCACTTAGATGAGCTGATGAGTATTTTGGAAAGCATCGTTGAAAAACATGCAGATGACGAAATTCTTCAGTGCGTAGCAGAAGTAATGTCGTACTTCACCACCAACGTCGCTGTAAGTTTTTTTATGGAAGCATTTTTTAGCCAGACATTTACGAGTCAAGGATAATGGACCTGAAAGTTTTAATTTTTACGTATTATAGGTGGCACAGCATACAGAAACACATCATCTGAAAATGTTGGACGGTTTGGCTTTACAGCTTCGGCATTCCATACAGCATTTTCATCGAGAACAAATAATAGATGAAGAAGACGATGCTGCAATGCTTGCAGCGTTTCGTAAAATTACAGCATTTGCAATGCATGTTTTCTGTGCTTTGTGTTTCGTCTGGAAGAAATTAACGAGGAAGTTTATTATTTTTTTTAGGTTTGAAGATTTAAAGAAGTGGCAGCTATGGGATGTTGCACTTAGTGTACTGACAAATGCAGAAGATAAGCAAGTTTCTCGTGATGTTGGCGAAAAGGCCGTTGTTCTACTGTTTGCCACTCTAAGCTGGGATATAAATCGCCTGGTTACTGAGCAAGAACCAAACAAAGCGGTTAGTAGTTCCAAGTTTTTTTGTACATATCGGGATATCCTGATTATTGTGAATTGGGAATATTAATAACTAAAATACGTTACCGAGAAGGTCTTGCCTTGCTATCTAGATTATTTTTACATAGAGAGTAAGGTGATGAATAAGTAGCAAATATTTCCACTATTTTCAGGAGGCAGTAAAGAAATTGCGAAAACATAGGGATCAGTTCACTGCATTAGTTACGTCAATAATGATGAGTGGTGCATCGGGTGTTGAAAATGTCAGTGGTTTTATCCTTTTTATTTGCATATATAATAAGCTATTTCATTTCCCCTAAATTTAAGGCATTCTTGTGTTTCGTGGATGCTTTAATGATGTTTAACGGATTATCTGACAAAAGTTTGTCAATTGAATTGAACAAGGATATTACCCGAGCACTTTCAATGTTTGTAGAAGATAACGTATTTGTGGAGGAGAATGATGCAGGTAAAATAATTTCATTGTATTTTACATAGTGCAATGCGTGTTCAAAATAACCAATATGTGTTCAAAGAAACGAATGTAATTGTCGTTTAATAAGAAGGGATTCGTTGTGAAACTCGTTAACGTTTTTGCATTATAGTTTAAAATATATTCATTTTGATGATTTGCCTTATTATACTTGTTAATGATAATACTGTAGAGCGAGCATTGGATCAACAGACGCAAGTGGAATTGATGCACAAGCGGCGAAAAATATTGGTTCAATTTTGCAAGCTGATATTGCACGGTATCCTTCCAATTTATGAAGCCTGCGTAGTACTGCAATTCTATACTAAGGTATATATTTAATAAATTTTTGTATTGAATGTTTCTTTTGATTCCGCATTCAAATTCGTACTTGTTTGCAGTTCTATACCGATTTTGGTGATATTTTGAAAACTTTACTTACAAAATGTCGAGACATGGATCGATTGAGCTGCGCAAGAGCGGTAGCAACGGCACTCTGCCATCATTATGAGGAAATCAAGGTATGGTCTCAATTCAAATCGTCGGCTGTAAAGATTTTTTAGGTTTCTGATAATATAATGGTTTGTATTTTTTCAAGGTCTGAAGTTTTTTTTATTCCTTTTTAGCGTGCTTCGGAAGGAAATTGTATCGATCCAAATTCAGATGATTTTGTTTCAATTCGTGATCTGGCAAAGCGTTTTTCCAATTTGTTTGGTTCGGATCCAATTAAGAGCCGTGAAGCTTTAGCCATTATTCATAAGTGAGATGTTTACACTTGAAAGTTGATTATTGGGTATGCTTGCATAACGAGTCATTAGCATAAGTCTGACAAGTTTGGTAATTAAATTTTCAGAGATGGTATTGTGTTTGCCCTTAGAAACGATGAAGGCATAAGCCGAGACACTCAGCATGCGAATCTGAGCTTTCTTGAGATTTTATGTGAATTTAGTAATAAATTGCTACGACAGGACAAAATTTCTGTGTAAGTTTTTGCAATAATCGTACGTAACAAAATTTAGAGCAAATAAATATTGCAAAAGCGATAGGTTTGAGAGCTAAACTGCAAAAAAAAAAAACTCTAAAACGATGTTCTTGCTTGCCTTCAGTCTCCGATACTTGGAAAAACACGGCGAAACATTTGCTAAGGAGGAGCCCTACATGATTTA
Source organism: Litomosoides sigmodontis (assembly GCA_963070105.1). NCBI lineage: Eukaryota > Metazoa > Nematoda > Chromadorea > Rhabditida > Onchocercidae > Litomosoides > Litomosoides sigmodontis. The sequence continues at coordinate 5,602,643 of OY718808.1, forward strand.
CAAGGCCTCTTTACAGGTTAAATTTAATATTTCGTTTATTTATATTTTCTTTCGTCGAAATGACTAAAAAATGGGGTTGATTGGAGCAGTAAAAAGTTAGGAATTCTTGATAGCGTTTTCAATATATTTGACATCGAAAAGTGAAATATTGAGCTATATACTTTTTATCAAGATGACATAAATAATGTCTTTAGGAGCGCAATGACGAGGCACCAGTTGTCCGCGGTCTCACTGTACGCGGACGGAGTCGAGGTCGTGGACGAGGAAAAGGTACTCCAACGTATACACCAGCAGCATCTGTTTATGGAGACGATTAATTTACAGTTACAGAAAGTTAGCAATTGGAATAGTAAAAAGAGAGGACCATTCTTTATGAGTACTAATTGTTAATTTATTTCAAAATGGTTGTAGAGCTATGATTATCACATGTGTAAAATAACTTTCTTGCCGTTTGGTCGATAATTTTTGTGTTCTTTTAAATGAACTCTAAAAAGAAAGGTGTCGTGTAGCGTGTAATTGAAGCGTTAGCACAATTAACTGGTATTTAAAATTTTAGTAAATATATGTATTCATAAGTTGTCGATCCTATCAACTTTATACTGTCTTCGCTTATAAATCGGTTCCATAATTTATTTTTCCATGCGCATGACTCAAGAGTGGTTTTATAAATAGATATTATTAATAAATCGCTCTTCTATAGAAAATCATTTCAAATAATTTGCCATCACGTTATTCCATTTGTTAAAAAAAAATACATTACCAAAAAAACACATTATAAAGTACATTAACAAAGCATTCTTTCTACAAGCGGAAGTTTGCGTTACTGTTAACTTTATCCGTTTTAAGTGCTGTTTCTAGGGCTGCTTCGCTTATGGTGTGCGCTCTGTTAAGTTTAATTGACCGCTCATATTAATTAATAGTTTGGTTTATGTTATCTAAAAATGTCATCAAGCATCTGCCTAATGGAAGTGAGTGAATAATAATGTGATTTATATTGCCTGTTGATTACGGTGCAGAACATATCACTAGATGAGAATTTCTATCTAACATAATGGAATTTTCACTGCTCGTTATATATATATATATCAAGCTCCACTTTTGGTGTATTTACTGTTTTATGCACTTTTTGAAAATTTATAGTTTCTGAGTATTGGAAAGAACATCCTCAATTCCATTAAACTTGATTCTAAAATTACATTTGCTTTTTCTGTCACGTTGTTGAATTTCTGGTTATTTGTGAGCCAGACATTGTTGTTAATAGAGAGGGATAATTTTGTGCTGTGACTCATATATTGTTGAATTTGTGAAATTTTGAATAGAATTGAGTTGACTGACAGCTTTCGACTACTCTTTATGGAACTGGGTTTTTCACATACTAAACACATTCCATTACAGTTTGTCTTAAAAGTTTCAGCTATATGTAACAAAACAAACTGCGTGCATTTGATTTATGTGTATCTATATGTTTGTAATGGCGATAGCCAGTGTACGATGTTAAGGAACATGTCAAATTGTTTGAATTCCACTGAGATTAACGATCGAGTGACGGATACGGGAAAAAGTGTGACAATTTATTGTGATCTGGCACTCTTCCTTGTCAATCCATTCGTTCGTTTATCCCATGCGATGTGTCTTCAACCTATCTATCATTTATTGCATGTCGTTAAATGCCTCAATGAGATGGGTGGGTAGTAGACTAGTTTTCTAATTTCTCTCTTTCAAATTATTTATGCTAAAATAGTTTGCTTGACCGCGTATGCACTGGAGTTACTTTCTTACAATTAACAGTACGGGTAGTTGTGAGAGAGCGAAATTGAAGATGCAAATAGGATAAGGTACAAGTATTATCACTCTTAGTCGGAAGTACCTATGAAATTCTTAGCAGTGGTAGAAGAGCAAAATTTATTTCTATACCGAAGGGGATCAGGATTTAAAAATAAAGAAGGTTCAAATAGGATGAGGTACAGGATGCCCCTAGGCAAAGAATTACTTCTGTTTAACACTGATAAGGTTGTTATCAATAAATCAATCTATTCACCATCCTTTATTAAGCCGAAATGAACATCCTACAAGCCCTGAAATGATCCATCCAATCTACGCATTTATGCTTCCTTTGTCTAAATGTCTTCAATTTTTGTTTCAATGTTAACGTTCATCTGTCCTCATCGTTTGTTATGCCGTCGCTCCATTTTCATTCTCTTTCGTGCTTCTTTTGCCGCTCCTGGCGCTCCTGCGCCAAATACTTGTCCTCATTTTTACGATCAATGGATTATGGATGTATCACCATGTGACGCACTTTCATGTTCATCTCATCATTTATGGATTGTCGTCCCTGTAAGCATTGGTGTTTTAAATATGGCAAAAAGAAATGTAACTTGTCGATGTTCTTCAGATCGCTGCTGTTGGTATATCCAACATTCACCCTTCATCATGCACACTTTTCTGCCGTTCCCCTTTCCTGCTTCTGTACCTCAGGACAATGCTTCTGTACCTCAGGACAATTTATAGGAAGAGAGTGTCATGAGCAAACGATCGATTCAGTGGCCTGTAATGCTTGTTAATTGCTTGTTTCTTATTTGAGCTAGCCCTTGTGGTCGAGCACACTAGACACACTATGAAGATCTGCTCTTCTCAGTCCTTTTTTCATTCCTTTTATGCAAGCTTTACTTATCGGTCAGTTTTATTCTAACTTCCCTCATTTCTCTGATCTGATCGTTTATCTCAGACAATTGATGATCTGCGAGATTTTCGGTTGTTCAAATTAATTTTTTAACTTATTACGCTTTTTAAAATATATAATTTTTGTTCAAGAAATAGGGATATTCTTCAGTTGCAGCATGATGTTTTGCAAAGATTCCAACATATTTCATGTTGCTCCTCAAGCAATGCCGTAAATTGATATGAAATAGATGCCCATTTTTCAGCATTTTATTTTTCCCTTCTTCATTTCAATTTTCTATTTTCCTTTTATGATTAGTCATTATCGTTTGCTGTAAATCCATGTAATGAATTGTACTACCTAAGCAAATTGGATATGCTTTTCTGCCTCCATTATTTCCTTAAATTATTCTAGTGTGACCTTGGTTGGAAACTTATCCTGGTCGCTTCTATTCGTACGCTATTAAAAATAAGGAAATTTAAAAATCCAAGGATTTCAGAAGATTGTATGGATTTATTGGTTTTCGAACGCAAACGTCGAACTGTAGAAGATTCTAAAAGGCCAACATCTGTTCCGACTGGTAAGTATTATGGGATATTGGAAGGTGAACAGGTTATAGTATCAGATCCGAAGGCTGCTAATGATTTGAACACATTCGGGTGCTATGGTGAATTTTTGCAACGACGTGAGCCTCGTATATCAGTGGAATGTTTTGGAAATAGTGTTCCTCAACAACATCAGCAAAAAAGGTTTCATTTTAAGATTTTACTCGCCCATTCTAGTTAGAATGATCTTAATTAATTTTGTACCACTTTTTAATAATGTTTGCCGCATTATTTTTAACGAAATTTTTCCTAATTCCGATCTATTCTCAAGTCGTTTCATGTGGTATAATTAATATTCAATGCCATCCGTTTTCGTGGATGCTACGTAATTGGTGTTTTTGACAGTTACTGTAATGGTTATGCGATTAAGTAAATTTATCAAAGGTAGGTTAATAAAAATGTTTGACCTTCACTTTGGACTGCTACGTTTAATTATTATTTATCAAGGAATGGAAAAATTAGGTACTCCTACAGTTGTTTCAAGGCGTTATTGCATCCTTTAAACTTACGTAGAAGAAGTGATACATGACGGATTATGTTAGGAAGAAAGAATCTCAAATTCTTATCATAGTAGCTTTATGACTATTCCATGAAGTGTTCATCTTTCCACAAATTTTCAAATATAAATGTTTTTTACTCGCTAGCATCGTTTAGACAGAAAATATTGTTAATTTAAATAATTCACTCTCCTTTTGGGGACCTACGACTACCATAATTTTATAGAACACAATTCTCAATTTTTCTAACGAAAGAGAATAAAGCAGTTTTGCAGCACATCTTCACATTTGTCTTATAATACAAAGATTTACGTTTTTGGAACTCAGCATCACATCTACTCCTTAGTGTTTTATATCCCGTTCACATTAATTATAATTTAGAGTTGCACTCGGTCTTTCTGATATTTTTTATAGCTTACTGTTTTTCTGTCTCTTTCTTTTTCACTTAGTTTAATCCCAATGCGCCAATACGAAGCCGAATAAACCGCTTTTAAACTGAAAATTTCTTTCTGATTCATGCACTATCTGACGATATTTCAAATTATCCCATCCATTCGTAGCTGCGAAATTATACAAAAAATAGCTGCTAAATTTTCTCGTTTTTTTTCTGATTTATGACATCTGCCATCAATTATATTCTTTAATCTTCACTAGTGACACTTGGGCCTTTTTTCTATCCCTTTGCGCCTCTCCCTCTCTCTTCCGGTTCAGTGTGAATTTTGATGGTGTAGATATATATATATATATATATATATATATATATATATATATATATATATATATATATATATATATATATATATATATATATATAGTACTCCAGTTTAGAAATGAAGGCTGGAATTTAATTTAATTTTTTTTGGAATTTAATTTTTTTTATACTGTTCATACATGAAGACCTGATACTGATTGAAATAATTCAAAAAATACTTCTTACACCTCTCACATGATTATTTTGTGCAAGTAAAATTGAGAAGAGCATTGTCTGAAGTTTTTAATTTTACTGCGTATGTCATTGTGTCGATCTACCTGCTCCTTGAAGCTGTGAAAGTTGCAGTCATTGAACTGAACTACAATTACAGTAAGCATTATTTCATTTCATGTCTGCGTGTGACAGTTATTTCAATAGTAATTTCTAACAGAAGTGGAATAATCGTTGGCTATAGCTGCTTGTCATAAATCAAGGCTTTTTTAACAGTGGAAGATTTCTAAGCTGCTTAATATTCATGTTATTACAATTAGTAGTTGAGTTGTTGATAGCATTGTTGGTATCCCTCAATTCAGCTTTATTGACTACTGCCAGTGAAAGCATAGCTCATCAGTGGAAATTTAGGATCATCTATCTCTTTGATGTGTAAGATCGCTAATTAATTCAGTTTTCTGACTTTATATTAGTGTTTTCTGGACCTTGGTATAGAATGCAATGGCTAATGGTTCTGCTCTGAATTTGTTTTTCTGTAAAGCAAAAAAATATTCAACAGAGGACATTCTTGGCGGGCGCCGACAAAACCACACCGTTCTTATTAACGTGGGCAGTTTTGTGAGTGCTTTGCAATTTTTAGCATGTGTCCTTCAAAGATATAATCGGACATTTAGTTTTGAAAATTTTCTGTCTGTTCCATTGTATGGATCATGTCTCTTTATGTTAGTACAGGTTTAAAAAGAGCTGTGATGCAGTTATTCTCAAAAATATTATATAAAATTAGCTTATATTCTCCATTAGGATTGTCTCAAGAGTGAATGTTGTGTGTAATCAACACGAAAAGATTTAGTACAGTTGACTATTACATAATCCAAGTGCACGTTTTTTTTAGATCTTTCCGAACAACTGGAGATTTTTTGGAAAAACTGTATCTCTGCAGAGTCTTTCCCAATTTCTTTATCCTTCTTTATGTTTCGTTTCCTTTCTACAGTTAATAGCACGAATGTTTAACGACTGCATTATTTTAATTATGTTACTGCAAAAAAATTGCATATGTACTTGTTTGACTGGAAGGATTTTTTACGATTATACATTGTACGGTATTTAGAAAGTACTTTTAGGTTATTTCAGATCTGCTAAAAGTTGGAAAATGTTATGGCCAGCTGATAACTCACTTCGGTTGGGTATGGAAGAAGCAATATATCTCAGCACAGAAATCGCAGTCTTGCAAATATATACTGATAGTGGGGAGGAATGCACACCGGATATTGTTTGGAAGGCATTCTACGATCGCTATGGAATTCGATTTGTAAGACGTTATGCAACTTACCGGTATTTTAGATATCAGGGTTGGATTGTGCGAGCTGGCCTTCATTGTGGAGCGGATTTCATGCTTTATCGTGATGGACCTGAATATTATCATAGTAGTGCAGCGGTACGAATTGTTTCCATAGAAAGTAGATATGATGTATTATCCTTTATCACACTTAATAGAGAGTTAAATAATATAAAAAAGACATTGATAGAAGTAACCGTTGTTGTTCCTGAGGACTGTAATATTCAGGATATCGATTCTGTCCACCGCATTTCTGTTACACACACCACCTCCCTCACTTGGAAGACATCTGATGATCGGTGATTTTGTTTCTGCCAAATTTAGCTTCAAAATTTCCCAAAAATCATAATATCTTACCGCTATTACCTTGCTAAACATATACTTGAATAGGTCAAAAGTAAAAAATTGACCAAATGGAGCAGTTTATTTGAAAAGCGACCAATAAACTTAAATTAGATTTATTGGCGTTTTCATTTTTTGACTATAATCAATAAATCTAGAATCATTGCCCAGTGTTTTAGGATTGTCTTAACGACTTTCTTTATATTTTTTAAATTACATTTATTGCTTAGTTTTTACCAAAGCTTTTTGTTTTTCTACCAAAAACCGACTGCTAATATTTTCTTTTCAGCAAACACACAAAGATTTTGTGGTTAAAACTATTCAATTTAGTTGTAAAATTAGAAAGCTAAATTTTTAATCAAAAATAGCAACAAACTTTGTAAAAGAAACCGCCTAGGTGGTCCCTATTTCTAGTTTCCCGAGCTGCTCAATGACATCACTTCTAGTGACGTTGCCATTTGTTGACTATCGCAAACAGAACGAAAGATCAGAAGCAGTGTTCTCTATATAGCGTGAAATATTTTGAAGCAAATTTGCATCGTCAGTTATTGTTTGTCTTCCACTCTCCAATTCAGTATTCAGCTTTCATGTGCTGAATGAATATGACGATGAATGCGCTGTATCGGATCGTACCATATTCATGATGCATCATCTTCCTTTTCCATCTGTCGCTAATCATATCATAACATTTAGTAGTCATATATGTTCGCACAGTGATTCTTTGTTTTATATGCTTTATTGACCATAAACCATTTATCTAATTTTTTCCCGTTGATTTCCTTCGATGTCATGATTCCTTGAATTCTCTTTTTATTTTAAATTTTCATCCAGGTTTTCACATTTAAACTTCATTTTCCATATTGCTTTTGAGGCACAATAATTTCCAGCACCATCCGATCAAACTTCAACTGTTATTTTAAGAAATTTTATTAATGCATGTATGTCGAATATTTCGAGCCATAAACATAGCTGTTTGATAAACTTTATAAAAATCCGTAAGATTAGCCTCCAGAAAAAGCATGCGTGGATGAAGTTTATACTTCGCCTAGAGATATTTCGAAATAAATCGAAAGCTGCGCTCGAGTAGGTGTTCCATCCTTATTTTTCGCGCTTCCTCCTTTATTCTTGAAAGTGGCAGTGAGCGCTATGTGGCCATCGTTAGGCCGCGTTAAATTCATGGTATGCTACGTGTGGCGATGTTCGGTTGGTCGTATTGTTCATTTGGAGTGATGGGTTTAGGGGCGAGGGAAATATATAACAACTAGGTTTTTTTTTCTCTCAAGGGGGATTATCAGGGAGTGGAGGAAGCGAGATAATTCTTCATTTTCAGTGGAACCGACTTCCAAACGCTTATTTATTCAACCTGGCGAAAAAGCATCTGGTACTCTCATTTGATATGTAATCGCATTGGCTGTTCCCAACTTGTATTAAATAAAAGGTACTCAGTCATGGGTGATCTAGTGGACATGTGCTTATAGGATGCATCAAACTCCTATATTAACGAGATGTATTTCGGATAAATATTCGTAGCGTTTTTGAGTACTACAATACGTCTTTTCTGCATGCTCATTCTCCTGATCTTTATGTTTTTCCGTTTATAAAATCTACTGTGTCTCCAATGCGTCTTTTCAATTATTTTCTGCAAATGAAAGTGTATTAGATTATTCGCTTTAAAGATCAAGAAAGCATAATTGTATAAGATGCCTTTGATTGATATGGCAGAGGCTGTGAGCCGTGGTGATATTATTGTCGATGAAGTAGATGCTCTAAATGCTGTGAATTCCGGAAAATTGAGTGAGATTGAAACTGCACGATTTAGTCCATTGGTTATTGAACATTCTCGACGACAGAGCGGTGGAAACATTAGTACCACAGGTTATTTTTACCAAATCACTGAATCTCATGAAGTGGATTTTTACTATTTTTCAATGGCGATATTGTTTAATTAATGTGTCACGTTCACACTTTTGTGGCTACCGAAGATAAGCGGAAATAGCTCGTTTACTGAAATGAAGAGATTGCAGTTATCAAACATTGACTTTCTGTAAAACTTTCCAGAGCAACTTAAGAGCCGTATATAAAAGTTTGCAGGTAGTCAATTATGTGTTATCATATGTATTCAGTGATGTTTGAAACATTTTTGAATTGCCTTTTTTAGATCCACCATTAAATCTAGATGGTATTGAATTAGGAGATGCACATGGAGCTGCCGGAAGCGATGATGAACATACATGGAATAATGTTTTAGTGGATGAAGTTGATTTCGTTCATGCCGTTGAACGGGGTCGTATCAACAGAAATGATTTACACATTATGGGGTGCCGAAGCAGCGGTTAGTTTTGAAAAGAGGTTGTTATTGTCGGAATTTTGATTAAGAACTTATAACTTTATTTGGTCATAATTTTTTTGATTATAGCAATTTCTACAGCGTGATATTGAATTATTTGCAATAATTGTACCAGATATCTTTCATACTCGTCAAACTTCTTTGAAAATCGAACTAGTTCAAACACTGGAAATCATTTTATTTTGATATTTAAGATGATACTTGGATTCCTCAGCGTGGAGTAGATGATAACGAAGAGTTTGGTGATATTTCACACGGCGAGAACGGTTGGAATAGAGTTTTGGTTGATGAAGTTGACATTCTTCACGCTGTCGAACAGGGGAGCAGGATTGTTAATCGTAGCGAATGTCGTCTCAATTTTATGCATCGAGGTATGTTTATATGTTCCAAAAATTAAAGCAATTAAAGATAATGCTTTGTAATTTTAGACAGTATTTGAACCTTAAATGTAAAGAAATTGCAGTCTTCATAATGTTAACGTTATGCGAACAAGTTATATAGTTTGCCACTGTTGGGTTTTTGTTTTCTAGCAGAAAGTGGAACAGGACGACCTGAGAGGAACAGTGGTATCGTTGCTAGAGTGGAATCAACAGTAAATGCACAATCACCGTTTGAAAATGGTAGGACAATTGGTACTGGTCATCCAAATAGAGGCAAGCAATAATTTCGTCAAGTGCCTTATTTTTCGTATAACTTTTTTTTTACAGTTAGGTTTGTTGTTCGCTTACTCTGTTGTTGTTTTAATTTTTTCGTGAATCTTAGCCATGTTTAAGAATTTTCATGGTGTTTTGACATATTCAAGTCCTGCTCATATTTTCTTGAAAAGTGTGCAAGCCCAATAGTTTTTATTTTAAATGTGATGTTATCATGTGATGAGGCTGACACTATTTTTATCCAGTTCATAATTCAGCATATGTTTGTCTTATTGCTGCTTCTTAATTTCATCATGAAGTTTATAATATCTTTTAAGCAATCTTTTACATTACATTTTATTCGTCTACCTGATCTTTTTGGAGTGTTCTATGAGCGTTGTAGGATAATATTTGGTTGCTGGAGAGTTCTGCTTCCATGTTATTTACAATTCAGATGCGTGGTGTACCTTTTTAAATACCAAGCAGCTAACTGAATCAAGAATCAAGATGAAAAATAGCTTAGGTATAATAGTTGAGTAATAAGAATAACTGCAAATGTTCTAATTTTCGATCGTGTCATCATGCGCCGTTTGTAGTTAATTACTAAATAAGCCGAAAATGCTAGACAGGTGTAGTGAAGAACTGAAACAGCACCCATTCTATCTCCATAATTGATTAGTACTTTAAACGTTTTTGGAAGTTGGAATGGCTCAGATTATCTTAATCATCTGTTTACTCATTATCTAATGTGGTAATTGTTTTCATAACCATCAGGAAATGTCTTTCAGCTCAATTGCTGCGTTATTCAGGTTAACAGCCTGAATTTTTCAAAACTTTCATTACTTGCTATCTTTCAGTTCACTCGCTTTACAATTGTCATTGTCAATAAGTTTTTCTTAGGTCAAATATTTTAGCTGGAATCATGGCAAGGAAATATGTATTCTTTTTATTTGCTGAAATAGAATATTTATTTTAATATTTTTTAAAATCAAGCACAAATTTTTCTGGATTGGAAAACTTTTTGTAATAGTATTAATTTTGGGATTTCAATTTTTTGGCGTATGAATGGGAAAGTTCTTTACATCTTTTTATTGGAATCTCTCCTTGGAATTTATTTTACTGAAGGAAATAGATACACTGCTGTCCATCATCATTTTATGCGTCTTCATATTAGAAGTTTCACAATTTTACCTGATGTTCTGGTTGTGGTAGAATTCATTTATCTTGAGATTGTGGAGTATGTTTCGTTTTATTAAAAACCTATTTAATTTAATCTTGCATATGCAGAGGGCATAACTTACTAATTATCCGTTGTTCTCTAAGCCAATCAGTAAATTTTATCCCCATAAACTGGTTTATTATTGCTGTCTACGATCTTCTTTATTTTCATGTGCTGTCTCAGCATTTTTTAAGCATTTTATTTTTTGGAAGCATGTATAATTAATTATAGATGAAAAAGGTTAAGTAACCGAGGGCGACTACACTCCATTAGAATCAGTGTTCTCACCGTCTCCAGGTTCTTAATTTATATATCATCTGTCTTTGTGGAAATTTCTTTTTCGAAATAAAATTGGATTTGAATAGTTATAACACATATTCAAATAACTAATTTTGCCGTTTCCTAAGTTAGTGGCAGAGGCTTGAAAATAGATCGTGCACTTCTCACTATTTAATTAAGAAATTGCGCAGTGCATGTCGAGTCTCTTACAACATTGGCAACATTATCCTTTGAGGCCATTAGCGCGAAGTATGCTTGAATTGATTTAATTCAGCATTTCCAAGTCTTTATTGGCAGATATTACAATTCGTGTTTGTCTCATTAAATGTGAATATCAACAGATGATAACTCGTCGGACATTTTTCCATCATCAGACACTACATTGTCGTGGAAACTTATTTTTGATTCTTCGAGATCGCCTGATGAGTCTTCGAAGGTTTCTGTAACCGCTTGTTTTCGAATTTTTCCTAAACATTTAAGGTGAATTGATCGCGAACTGTGTTTTGCCATCCTACCGTTTTATTATATTTCAATCAGCTGCTACCCATATAAATCTTAGAATTTGCGAAATGAGTTACCAATTTGTTCAATTAAAAAAGGTAGAATTGAAAGTCAGTGGCAAACTTTTGCAGCGGTCCTTAGTTACCCTTATTGATAGATGCTATGTGGCAGTCATCTTTGCTAATTCGTCCAGTCTTAAGTGCTTCAATGAAGTCCATCTCGTCCACTAATATTTCATCCCATTTGGTAGATTTAGGTGATGCCTCTTGTGCCGATTCCACACATTCTCCGTTTGATTGCGCAGATTCTGAAAAGTCTGCATTACATTCAGAGATTTTCTAAATTTCTTCAAATACATCGAGATGTGATTTGCGAGGTACAGAAATTAGTAAAATTATAATTTCAAAGATTGTCAGAATGGTAGCTGCGATCCAATTAATTTCAACTGAAATAGTTCTATTTATGAAAGTATCACAGCTTGAGGAAGATCATGGATGATGAATCAATGAATTTGGCTTGTCACGTTAATGATACTTGCTAAATAGCTCACGTAACGGGTGAAATTCCGTGTCGTAGGTCTACCTGAGGCCAGTGTAACGATGCAAGAGATTGATCTCAAGCTGAAGGGAGTCCTAAAATCAGGTGTAACTCAGCAAGCAGTTAGAAAAATATGAAGTCGTACTTCCGTGCAGCTTGGAGTACTCCTCCATAATAGTACTAAATCTAGCACCATCACTTGCACTAAGTCTTCCTTTCTGGACTGCCTCAATCACATCAATTTCGTCAACCAAAATGTCACCTCGAACTACCGCTTCTGCCAAATCTGCCATTGGCCTTTATGCTGCTCCTTTAATCAAAGTGTACGAGAAAAGAATTGAGTTAATTAATAGCACTCTCGTGGGAATTCACGAGAATGTCTGCTAATTGTAACAAGTTTGAAATGCGAGGTAAATGTGAAATGAGAAAAAATGTTTTTCTTTCTTCTTTTATAATAAAATTTTGCAGCCATACATAAAGGATTTCAAACAATTTGCATATTAAATGATGCGAAATTCATGAAAGCCACTAATGCAATGATTGAAGGTTAAATTGTGCCATTCAAAAAGTCCTACTGATCGATCAACGAATTCAATTTGAATTTAACTTGCGATCCACATTACTCTTAATGGAAGTAATACTTCGTTCTCCAATTTTTGATTTGACTCATTAAAATCACATGAATTAGTTTGGTGGTATTCATTTTTTATAATTGTAATAATTTTTCTATTTAAGACGCCACTTCAAAAACGGCATAAATAGATTCTTCCATCTTTCAATTATTTCTACAGGAAATTATCGATTTAGATGATCTGTGCGGTTCTTGAATACGATCGGTTGGCAAGCTCAACTTCTGAATCATTTCCTGATACAGCATTAATTGCTTCTTCCTCTCTCTCTCCCCTCCCCTTTTTTCTCTCTCCCTCCCTCTCTTTCATTTTGTCGTATCCAAGGCGACGGAATAATCTGCAAAATGCTGCGCGATCCGTTCCTCACAATATTTTCAAAGCATCACTTTGCATTTGTTTCGCTTTCTGTCTTTCTGACGGTTGCGACATTCACGACGCTGCGATACATAAGATTGCAATTCCTTGAAAGTTGTTTGTTCAGAGGATACATATGAATTACGGACAGGACAATAGCAATCGACGTCCTCGGATAGACTCTTCCACACCGAAGTCATTCTACTGCAGCCCTAAAAGTAAACTGTCAAAGTGATAAATCTTCTTCATCCCTCTGCTGTTTCCCAAATCGCCTTAAAACATCTACATTTCAGGCTGTCATTACATACCATTCGCCAAAAGGAGAGCTCAATCATCGGACTTTAAAAGGCAAACTGTCAATATGGTGATTTTCTCCTGATTATACTCCTAGAAATCTAATGCTTCCATTATTTTTTTAAGATCAAAGTAAAAATTTGGTATAAGAAATCCGAAATCCTGAGTGGGCCTAATGCAAATTGATCAGTCAATTCTAAATACTCGTTTGCAACTTTTCAATGAAGATGCAAATTTTAAAAACTGGAGAAGTTTAAGGAAGATTTTTAAATTGTATGGTGAAACAACTTAATCCCAGCTGAATAAGTGAAGCTCAGAGTTGTCAAAACCGACGATGTAGCAAGGCTTCGGAGCAGAGCAGTCCTTGTTCATTTGCGAGGTACGACACGGATTTATTCATGTCTTCACCAAGTCTCAGGGCAACATTTGCAAACATCAATCAGTCTGGTCGATCGGTGCTTACTCAATCGACGAATGATCAGCTACAGCTAAGGGATGAATGGCTATGCGAGGTTTACTTGCTGAAGTTTTATTATTTCAGATCTTCGGTCTTTTTTTCATAGCCTTCACTATCTTTTCTCGTTTTGAAAATTTTAATGAAATATGCCCGTGGTATGCCTTAAGAGAAATGAGCTCACTGAGTATGATTGTCATTATTGCAGCTCTTACGATGCCTTAATTTCATTTTTACTTGAAAAAAGTTTTGTCAGTAATTTAGACGCAAACAATTGATGACTTGGTTTGCTATACAAAAACATGTTGGCGGAATTTAACTTTAGATTGGAAGAAAACTTGCAGAAAGTCATATCAACTACGTCAAAAATTTCACCTGAGGAAGTGAGTAGCAATTGCGGCAGTAATGTTGAAGAAGCAGTGGACGATGAATTGGATCAGTTCAAGAATGACATCCTTGATGATATCATTCAACGTGGCATTTACACAGATAGGTATGGTCACCCATGGTCATTTGGTCAAGAAAACATCGATAATGCTATAATTACTTCAATCATAAAGCAGCAAATGACCTTATTGCATTGACTTTTTCAGTGTTATCCAGCAGTGTGTTTCAAGAAACGTGAGAGAAAATTCCACTCTTACAACGGTATGGTATGTTTGGCGTTGCTAAAACTTTAAAACTGATATAATTTTATTTCAAAAGTTCGGTGATTGATAACATTTTCAAAGGAATAAAGAGGAATATCAATAGCATTGCTACGTGTAAATTTGAATGAATTAATTATCTGATAATTTAAAATTTTCCAGGCAAATTTGCAGCGAGCAGTCAGTGAATTACTCAACGATATTGGTGTATTCAATATTGAAATGAATAGGATGATTCAGACAGCAAATTCAGAGGTTTAGATGGTTTATACACATACATATCCGAATAGCAAAAATCTTTTATAGAACAACGTCTGACAAATTTCGATGTAGATTTCGGAAGAATGCTCCCACTTCGACAGTGAACAGTTTGAGAGTGGTGAAGGCGAATCTTTACCAGTGGCTGCTTCTGTAGCAAGTGGCTTGGATAAATTAGCGAAGGAATGCAAGTACAGATCATCATCGATCAGCACCAGTGATTCACCGGCAACATCGAGTAATTCTTCTGATGTGTCCAATTAAATGCAATAAAAAATGTGTTCCTTTGACAAAGAATTCAATACAGTGATTGTACTGTGAACTATCGATTATCGATTATCAATTTTGAGTTCAGCATTACCTCACTGTTATCTCAGCTCACTTTTTACTCCCATAAAGTGCTTATGTTAAATTTTTTGTGAATCGAAAAATACATTTGTCTTATGTTTAAGGCGAAAATGCATTCAGTGATTTTCTGAAATTGGAATTTGAAGAAAGAACAGCGGCTGAAGTGTTGGATAGGACCATAAGCTGTGCTTTGTCACTGAATGATAAGAAATGAATAAGATTAAGGTGAAAATGAATAAGATTGGTGTGCTGTTCAGAGATGCCTGAGCAAAAAATTAGCAGTGGAGTATTTTTCAAAGAGGCTGAAAAGAAAGGATGAGAAGAGGATGGAGAAGAGGGACGCAGAAAGCGAATATCTTCCAGCCAAGTCTTAGAATAAAAAAATTTGCTTTTTGATTGTTACATTATGATATCAGTGATAATTTTAATGTTTATTATCGAGGGGCAGTCGTCATTATCACTTTAAGCTGCATACCTAATTTTAATAGATCATCAACAGATGTATAATGGAATTATTGATAGAATCTATTACTCGAATCAATAATAGACAGATAAAGTGGAATCTGCATGGCATGGGCGAGTAATACATGAATTCTGATAACGAACTTGAATTGGAAAGTGCCTCTAATGAGCCTCATAAGTGCTTTGAAGGAACAATTCTTCCATTGAATCGATACAGCAAGATTAGTCATTTGTTTTGCTTCACTCTTTCATCCCTTCCTTCCCTTTGGTTACTTCCTCCGCTTCTTCTTCCAAAAGTGATGCCAAGCATAGCTTCATCATTAACTCTCACCATTTTCATAGGTTTGCTATTTAGATATTTGAATTGTTCGTTGCAATTTATGATTACATTGTTAAATTAAATGAACGAAATTTCTAACCCAGTCATTTTCTGTTCATATGAGAAGATACGACTCAAAATGTAACGTACCAGTTATTACAGACAATGTGATAAACGTTACCTGTGATTGAGTAGCGCAGTTAAAAATAAATTTCAATCTTCTCAGCTTAGTAACTTTGTTCATGCTTTCATGCTATCCCTGGATTAATTGCAAATCAATTATGCCTTCAGGCGTTGTCACCATCGCTTGTTGTGATTATATCCCTTTGAAAAATACTGAAAGTGGTGAATTTGGTCTCAAAAATCAGTATGGCATGCCATGTCTACTTTTAAAATTCTCGGCACAATTATACAACTTCAATTTAAATGGTACACATATTGTAACTGAGGTAGGTGATGAGTGCTTACTATGCAAATAATGTAAGAAATTAAACATTAAACAAAATAAACATTATGGTTAAAACGCGAAAATTGAAAAGACAGACAAATGAATTTTGTCTCTTCTTGCTCTCTCTTTGAGAAGTTGCCAGACTACCAGATTGCCAAACTTAAAATCGTTATGTTTATTTTGCTCAGGTGCCCGAATTAACATCACCAAAAGTGAAGTTAAGTGGATATTGCGCAGGAAGTGACGCAAACAACAGTAAAGCGGAATTTAAGGCAAGCTGGAAAAACCGTGGGCGTAGGAGGCAACTTACCATGTCCTTTGGAACGGTAAAACTTTTTCGGAAAAACGGTGCAGATTGAAACAAATTTTGATTGTTAATGCATCATTAAAATGCGATTGAATACAACTGTCTTGCCACTTCTTTCAACTAGTCCAATGAAACGTTTATTTAAAAAACCGTTTAAGGCTTACGTGGAAGATCCAGTAAATCATCTAAAAGTACTTCAATGGCAATTAAAAACGGTTTCCTACTCGGAATCTTATTCTAGTAAGTTTGTAAAAAGTTTTTTTTTTGTTCACCTTTTCTTGCCACTGTGGATCGTTGAATTTCTCAAAAGGAATTGCACAAAATCTTCGATTGCTGAAATGTACCAGAAAATTTTCAAGAGCATTCGATCGAATTTTTGTCGAAGGAAGTGATGATGAGTGCTCCGCTGAAGCAGAAATTTATATGTCACGACAGACTTAATTTAACACTAACAAATAGGCATTTCAAGGACTATGTTCTCGAGCTAAATCCAGAAATCAATGCGGAACCATATCATATCACTGGCAAACATCCAAATTGTACGTCATATTTTAACATTTGTTAAACAGAAAGTAAGTTTCGAAGTTAACCAGAAAACTTTTCATTGCAGTATTCATTTGCGGCAGTACGCGACGACGGACGCTAGCGAAAAGTTTCGAAAACCGGATGACAGTTTTTTCCGGAATAGTTCTGTGCATAACAGCTCTATCGCTAATAGTTGGATACACTTTTCGGAGACAATCACATCCCATTAGAAAGAAGCTTTATGAATCATTCGCTTAGCTCTTTTTTTTCTCTCTCATACTTCACCTGTAGACCACAAAGCTTACATGGATCGATTCACTGTGAAAGGATGAGGATTTTACTTAACGGATGATTTTATGATCACCACTTTTACGGAGAATGATACTTTTGCTAACAGGTTATCATATTAATGCTTATTAATCTGATTTGTAGCTTTTCTTTGCAAAGATTACGGAAGTTTTATTACATTTACCACTCCTCGTTCGTCTGAAGCTTCACTTATCGCATTTGTTCACATATCTTATTATTCAACAAACAAAACACTAAGGGCCATTATAGAAGTATTAGAAATTTCATGAAAGTGAAACCCAATTATATAACTTGAACTTGAAGATAATTTTGGAACAAAAAAGAGAAAGAAGTTGATGGAACCAGCAATTCAACACCAATACAGAAAAATGCAATTTCAGCCTGTTAAGTGCGTGGATTTTCAATTGCAAAACTTTCATTTCGATTTACTTCTTCGCCTTTTACCTTCTTCTCTTGCGTTACCTATAGCATTACTTATGTTTTATTTTGAACAAAACAAACAAAGTTGCAATAAAAAAGCTACTAAAAGTAATCGCCATTTATTCGACCTTTGAAATAAGTGTCAATTATGAAGGTGAAACGATATTTTCCACAATCGAACTAAATTATTTTGCATAACATTCTTGAAAATTTTCAAACTTAAATATATTGCCAGTAACCGGAAAAGTTTGGATCTGGATTTTTTTAATTCAGTAGTGGGACAAAAAAATTTAAATCATGGTGCGAGAAATCCGGAAAATGGTACCTTTGTCACATGGAAATAATTGCCCGGTTCAGAGCCAGCAGGTCTTATCACGAGATCGGCTGTACTACGGGCTTCGCCGGCAATATTTTCAGCAAGACAAGTGAACTGTCCACTGTCCACCATCTCAACTTTAGCAATAACCATCGAATGCACGCCATTACCCTCCTAAGAAGAATTTTACTGTCATTTGCAAAACTAGTAGAACCTTAAACATAAATAGTTAATGGAAAAATAGAGTTGTCCCGAAACACTTGCTCACTCTTTCTCTGCCTCATCTTCCTTCTTCTAACTTTTCCTCACAAGCAAATCATCATTTTCAAGTTTTACAATGCACCAAGTTGGATTAGTATCAATTGGAACTCCCATTTTTTACCTAAAGATATTCAAAAGTAATACTTCAACAGAGAAAGAAAAGAACTATAACTGACATCTATGAGGCGAACTTCATCACAATGTGGTATAACGAGGCCATTTCTCATCCAGCTTATCCTTGGCGTTGGATCACCGGTAACTTGAACAGTCCATCTTAATTCATCACCTTCTACCACTTCTTCGCTAATCAAACGTCGCACAAAGTCAGGTGCTACAGTTCGTGCTAAAACAAATTCGTATATATATAAAAAACAAAACAAAACAGCACTCATTGCAAAATTTTAAAAGAGTGAAATAAATACGGTGATAAAGACAGTATAGATTAGGTAGACGGAAAGTACATTCAACTAACAAATGGAAATGAACTTAATATATCAGATGTAACCACTCCTAGTATTGCCAAAGTTAGTGATCAAAATTGAAGTAAAATGAAAAAATGAAAAAAAATTTTCATTACATCTGAAAGTATAAGTTTGTCAAATTGAATCTCAAGCAAATAAAGAACGAAAAGTTGCAACATACGCCTAACGACTAATTGAGCACTTGAAGTTGCAACGCCGGACACATTCTTGGCTGTACACATATATTTGCCGGAATGTTCAAGTTGTGATGTAGGAAAGGTTAGTGATACATGACCACCTATGTTGGAAAAAATTAATTCTGGATTGGTGGTTTTAGATATTGGAACACCATCCTTCGTCCACGTAACTTCAGGAGTAGGCCATCCTTAAAGCAGTATTACGACCTCAAGACTGTAAGGATTAATAAAAACAAGTTTATAGAAAGGGATTTTATCATTGATAGGCTAAAATCCATTTAAATTTGAAAAATAACGGACTCATTATCGACTCATTAAAAGGGCTAATACATTACCATATTAAACTCAAATTACACCTTTTCCTTTGTAAGTACAAAAACTCAAAAATAAAAGCAGCTAAAGGTGTTTGAGTGATCCTATAATTTTCGCTAAATCTCGTTTTAGCTTGAAACAATCAAATCATTATAAATTTGCTAATTTTACCAATGACGATTCCTTGGAACTTAGTTTCATTGCCGCAAGTAGCCACTTCAGATACCAAAGTTTGTGTGAAATGTGGCGGTCGACCAAGTTCTCCATTCTTTTCAATATCGCAACGCTCTGATAAATTCTGCTAAAAGTGAAAAAATATGCGCTTCTGATAATAAATGACAGTTTCGTGGGGAAATGTGCACGTGTATCCTACTCGTGAATTCGATTCGTTCCGGAAAAATAACTAATTCGGTAAATAATTTTCGTTGGGACTGTAGGCAAATGCTTGAAAATATTGGGAACATTAGCAGATTTACTTGCGTTTTACCAAAACCAATTACTTAATAGGCAATAAAGAATAATTGTATTTCTAAGCTAAAAGCTGCTGATTGCAGAAAAAACTGCATTTTGACGGAACAAAAAATTGAAGCAAACATAACATTTGCTTCCTCGGAACAACCTTATCAGTAATTTCTGCATAAATCAAGGGAAGCAGAAGAAAGTTAAAGAATTCAACGGCAACATCTCATCCGAATTAATGGCAACGTTACAGTGATGTAGAAAAGCATTTAACAGTAATGGAGTAAAAAGTGATCCATATCATGTCAAAAAATAGATCAACAAAGTTTACAAATCAGAATTTAATAGTTTTCATTACTAAAATAAAAATGAAAAACTGATAGAAGTTGGATCCATTCATTATAAAGACTTTCAGAAAATTCAATGAAGAACCAGTCAGCAGGTTTTGTTTATTTAAATTTCAACCTATCAAAGTCAGAAGTATGAAGAGTAGCATATAAAATGTCGTGAAGTATCATGGATGAAGCAAATGCTTTGAATTATGGTCGCCACATTTAGTGAGATAAAGTTAAATCTTACTTGCTGGGAATGTAATGTTTGCAATTGTTGTTTCTTGGCTGGTGGAGGAGAGAGAAGTCTCGTAGAATGTTGCCTGGCTACCATACGACGTTGTTCTTCTTCTTGCATCCCCAAATTATCGTTTACACATTCCGACTAAAAAAATCCTTTATTTCCAAATTTTCCATCAATTTCGAATAATTTTCAAGTACATTGTTTATTAAACAACAAGAAAATATAGTAATGTATGAACGACTGTATGACACAAACTGCATACTTGATGATATCACCTTATTTAAAAAATGTATTTTAGAATAACACCACTAATCCCTTCAATTCACACAATCTTCTCGAGAAAATCTAGCTCATTTTTTCCCAATCAAAATGAGACCTGTTGTGAGGAACGTTCATCGGGTATTCGTTGCTCATATTCATAAGTGCCATATTCTTCGGTCACATGAACATGCTATAGATAGTAGCAGTTAAAAATACTTTAAAATTATTGTAATTCACTTATCAAATTAATCTTAAACAGATTCAAATTAATCTTAAACAACAAAATTTTTTAATTATAAATTTATATTTCAGATAAAACAGATGAATTGCCAAACATTTTGAAAAAGTATAACGTAACATTCTAATTCTATGGCTAACCTCAATAGTGGTAGGTTTCAGAGATTGCGGTACTACACGTACCACAAATACAGATTCGGTTTCACCTCGTATGTTTTCTGCAGTCATCTTGTAAACACCGGCATGATCCAAACGGGCGGGTTCCAGAATTGCCGAATATGTATCACCGATATTCGATAACTAAAATGTCATCAATGAATTCAGACAGAATCATAAAGGTTATAATCGAAGCTACTTGTTTCATGAAAACTGCAGGTAGTTAATTTCTGAGCTCTAATGAGTATTCGATAATACAATTACACCGTTATTATACTAACATTTTGGTCTATTCGGGAATATCTTCCTTCAAATAAAAAAGATCTCAATATATTAGAAATAAATTCAGCCTTCTTTTGAAGATTTGAACATGCATAGCACTAATACGATAAATTTTAAAATAACAAAATATGATAGATGTAATCATCGTGTGTGTGAGTTTTTTTAAAATAGCTTTTTTAACATTAAAAAATTCTTCTATCTATACGTTTGAATTTAATTACCATAAACAATTTTGCACACTTAATAACAGCAATTCAATTGACATTTATTTCACCTTTGACATCTATTTTTTGGCAAATAATGCGGAAGAACAATGAATATGGACAAGAAAAGAATCTTAACCTTTAAAAGACACTTGTGCGATCACTGGTCTCGTCTTTTCTCGGAAGTTAGTGAAGTAAAAGAAAAGGAGCTGCGAAATACTTTAAAAAATTTTTGAAACTTAGAAGCCTACCAATTGCTTTTCATAAAATGCCTATTGAATAAGTTTACAACTGAGAGACGTATTCGACTTCATTTGATTGTCTACGAATCCTAACAGTGAAAAGCAACTTTCACGCCTACAATTTTTTGTCCACATAATCATATAACCTTCACATGGCTTTCGGGAATTCGATAAACTAAACTTTTTTCATCAATATCATTGTTATTGTCAGCTTTAGAGATGAAGGAAATTCGGATGTTAAGAACATTGAAAATGATACATAAATCTTGTGCACTTTTTTGTTGCTACAGTCTTTGCGTTAACATAGTGATGTTGGACTTACAGTGCAGAATTTCGAATTAACATTAATGATTCGATCGTTGAAATACCAGTGTACTTTGGGACGTGGATTACCAATCAACAGGCAATCCATTTTGAATTTTTCTCCTTCGTTGACAATATATTCATTCTGGAACGGTCGAATGAATTCCGGTACAGTAGCAGTAGGACTACAACCTGAACATTAACATCGATAAATTTCATATAGGATTCTGCACAAACATATTTTAAAATAAAATGTCTAGCTGTAACTTTACATTCTACCGGAAATAATTCATGATTAGGAAGAATTACCAATTTCAAAGACCAATTTTTCAGCATACTCTTCAGTTTCTGAATGATAGCGATGTTTAGGTACTGGCGGTGGAGTTGGTGATGACATTATTGCAGAATCACTCCAAAAACCTTCCGTCTGGAAAATACTTGATTTTGTAAGCAAAATTTTTATTGTAAGCAAAATTCACTCTTTCCCACAGATTTGATCTAAATCAAAATAAAATTTTTTTTTTAATTCAGGAGAATAACAAAGGTGTGTTGCTTACCAGAGTTTGAAGCATGTTTGTTTCCTTCTGTCTCACTGTGGTCCGTCGAGATTCCACATTTAACATGGCACCCGATCGTGCTTCACCTGCTGTATTCTACAAGTAAGCAGGCATTTCAATCTTGATTCATCACTATTTTCAGTCTATCCTTAACTTAAATAATACTGGCAACTCTATCTCTTTAAATACAACAAATATTCAGCACCTTTGCAATAACGGTATACATTCCAGAATGCTGAGAAAGAGTATTTTCAATCACAACTCGATACCATCCATTAGCATCATTTTCAATACGTATATCGGAAGTCGTATACAATGGTTTCTCATTATGCTTCCAACAAACTTTAGGTGGTGGTTCTCCAAATATGCGTACCTTAATCAATGTAATTCAAACATTACTCGTTTGAATTTTTGATAGAAATTCGAAATTGTATGGAAAGTTTACGAACCTCGAAAACAGTCCTTGAGCCTTCTCGAACGACTTGGTTGGTAAGTGGCGGTGCAAATGATGGTGTAATTAATGAAAATTTTGGTCCTGATGATGTTGAGGAAGGCATCATAGAATTTCTCGAGAGTGGCAACGACTGCACTGCTAACCGACAGAAGTTGGTAGCTTCGCCTGCGATATTCGTTGCTTTCACGGTATAAAGACCAGCGTCACTCATCTTTGCATTCTTCACTTTTAATGAGCAGTGATCGCCTTCAAATTGAAGTTCGATATGTTCCGATTCTTTGATCGCCTCTTCTTCTTTATACCATACAACCTGCAACAAGCTATTAAATTTCTACTCCCACATAACATTGTTTTCAATTTTACGAGAGTTAAAAAATTGGACTACTTTAAATTTAGTCCACCAGATACTTCAATATGCTCAAATAATTCTAATAAGAGCTAAATATTAATAGGAAAATGGTAACTTCTAATCTACGAGCCAGGCATCAAAATAAGGTGCTATGGTATGTGTAATACTGAGAAAAATGTTACATTCATCATAACAATCACAACCATAAAGCCATTGAAGTATTATCATATCAACTATTTAGTTGTACTAATAACCGAAATTTCAAGTGTTCATTTCGTTTCGATGCTGATAAATTCCTCAAGTTTTGGCACGATGCTTATACTACTAGCAAGCATTTGACTGCAAAAATAATACCTTTGGCTCAGGAATTGCTATAACAATGCAATCGAGAAAGGCATCATCGCCTTCCACGATGTTAACGTTGCGCAATTGTCGAATGAAACGAGGTTTGAATGACTCTTCCGCCTGCTGTCCTATCTCGCTTCGAGCTGTAAAAACCTTTGAAAAATCCGACAAAACAATCATTTATAACCAAATTTTTCGTCAGGATCTGAGAAATTCCATAAACTTAAAAGCTTTTCAACTTGCGAAGATTCGAATTCATTCTCAAAATTTTTTGATGGGCTATCGCATGTTAGAAGTTCAAAAAATTATGATAACTGAAAGTGTTAAACACACATACATATCTCTATTCACAGAATGTTCGTATATTTTACTTAAAAAATGGCATAAACATAGAATGCAAACAACGGCTTTTTTTAGCAAAGTTCAATTTAACCTTTTGAAACTTACACTTGACAACAAGCTTTGCAGATGATTCAGCCAGCCCTGCGACATTCTGAGCACGTACCGTATAAACGGCTGTGTCTTCTACAAATGTTTCATCGATGGTCAAAGTGGCGACTCCGTTGACGAATGCAGTACGATAATCAATATTATCCTTCACATCTCGATCGTCCTAAAAAGATAACTATGGACGAAATACGTCGAACAGAATGTTCATCAAGAAAAGAAGTACTTCCATTACGTGCATTCAAGTCGTTCATCAAATATGTCATACACGATATTTGAGATGCAGTTGTTTCACATTACTAAACAATATAGAAATTGTATTAAAAGAAAAGAAAACACTACATACCTTAAACCATCGTATTTCAGGAACTGGTTCACCTTTAATATAAGCGGTGAATTCGAATCGATTACCTTCGTCGATTTGTGCATCACGTAAATGACTTGTAATCTCTGGGGCTTTCGTAATTTCTCTGTAAAGAGATTGAAAATTTGAAGTTTTAAATAAAAAACAGATACAATCGTTATTTCCCGCTTAAGTATTCCTAATTAAAGTTTGCATGGATAGATACTTCCAAAGACCAACAGTGGTCATAACAATGAAAAAGTCTGAAAAGGGATGCCTTCGCAAATTTGTATTATTCTCTTCCTATCTCTTTTTTTTTTTGTTTTATAGGAGCACTGACAACTGACCGCAAATCTGAATTTTTATTAGGCACCGCATTCACCTAGAAAATCTTCATTTGATGATGAATAAATTTTTTCTGGGAAAAATTACCAAAAATTAAAACACTTCAAATCCAAAAAGCAACAAACTTCGCTGCTTCGCCAATTCGCTTTTCCACAGTTCGAATTCTTTCCTTTAGTTGCGAAAATCGCTCCGCAATTTGCTTCTGGCGCTGTTTCGTTAGCATTACTTTTTCAAATGCTTCTTCACCTATAAAAATGTTTCGTTGTATATCCTCTATAAACATACACCTATAACCCTATAAACCTATACGCCTATAAATAAAATACACCTACAAAATATACCTATAAATAAAATACACCTATAAAATAAAATATACTTATAAATACACCTATAAACTTATACACCTATAAAAATATTTCGTTGCATAGAAAGTAAATTTTTCACTCCTTTTCAATGTTCAACACCACAAAGATAGTTTCTTCTTTATTAATTTTATTTCATGAAGAATTCGAAATTACGATAATGCTTCATATAGAAGCAATGTGTAATGTACTTGCTAAAACTGCAGCTACCTTCAGTTTCTTTTAAAATTAGTTCAGCTTCCTCAATTCTTCGTTCCTGTTGTTGGAAACGCTCTCCTATTTCTTCAATTACTTTCAACACTTCTTCGCACTGCTCAATCACTATTATACTCTCCAATTTCGATTCTACAGTACGAATTATCTCCACTGTTTCTTCTTGCCAAATTTGAATCTTAAAAAAAGGAAACTTTCACTTGGAACTTTAAATATTCCGTCCGAAAATTGTTAAACTGAGTAGACCTTCTACAAAACCGCGTTTCATTTAACGTACATCTTCAACAATTCGAATTATTTTCTGCTCCTCCACTCGTTTATCTTGCCATCGCTGCCAGGTTTGTTCAATTATTTTCTGTCGTTGTTCATGTTCGTTCAACAAATTGCGCACTGAATTTATGGACTGCTCAATATCAAGTCTCGAATCCTTCATCTTTATTGATTGAGCTGTATTAATAAATTGATTGCCTGAAATATTTTTGAAAACATTCCTAAAACTTCAACTGATATTTTCAATTAGATCCTTTTATCTCCAACTGAGTGAGTACTTAGGAACACAGTCATAATTAGAGAAAATAAGAAGATTTCATTACAGACCTTGGTGTTTTTCTTGTTTGATTGTTTCTTCGATCATACGAAACACTTCTTTCATTTGCACGAGTAATTTCTCATTCATATAAGTATGGTTTGAACTAATCAACGCATTTAAACTTTCAAACGAATTCTCAAGTTCCTTACCAAACTTTTGTACCTGCAGCATTAATGATCCTATTTTAGGAGAAAATAAAACATGCAGATATTTCTACCTGATTACCTGAACAACAATGGTTATGAAATGCGAAATAAAAAGCTGAAGAAAAATAAGATTCATTCCAATTTATTGGCTCATTTGTCTTGCACTTCATCTCTTATTTTCTCCAATTTATTCGTTACTCAAATTTTTTCTTTAAAATATTCCTTCCAGTTTTCTCTAAATTTTTAACATAAAACATTTTTCTATTCTTGACTTTCATAGTTCATATAAATTTCGTTCATAGTTCATATATAAAAAAAAAATTTCACAAACCTGCTGGAATAAAGTACCGAGATTAACACGTTCATCTACTGCCTCTTTCAATGATTCGTATCGTTGTCTAAATTCTTCCAAACGTTGACGATCAACTGCGCTTAATTCATGACTTTTGCTCCACAAACCGCTTAATTCAAATCCTCTGTTCTATAGAGAAAAACTCATTAATAAATGTCGGAATGGTAATAGAAATCAATGTTGAAGAGTCAAAGCAATTCTTTCTTTTTCGAATTGCATAATCTAAAAAAAACAACCAAATATCACTTACGATGACATCAGTGAACATATCCTTGTAAAATTTATGGAATTGAATGGCATCATTCAAACTGCAACCTAAGCGTCCATTTATTACAAGCGACTGCTCAGTTTCTGTTAACCATTTTTCAAAACGATACAACTAAAATGAGAATCTATTCTAACGAATAATAAAAATTTCCATCATATTCTTTTAATCCAATCACTTCATTATACAAATTTTCATCTTTAAATAAAAATTTCATGCAAAAATATAGGTAAAATAAAAAAATTCACCTGATCTTTGATCAATTCTTTGTTTTCATCGATCCGTTCACAAGCATAATTCTCGATCTGTTTCAGCTTATCCTGTATATCATTTATGAATCTACTAACACGTTGGTCAATGTGCTCCATTTGTTGCCCGTCATCAATCACCTTTTGCGCTTTTTGCTTAGCTAAAGGAGCCAGCTCTCCAGCCATTGCTGCATTAGCATTACGCATATCTGTTTCCATTGCACCTAGCTGATTCAACATCTAAAAACACTTATAACTATTTAGGAAAATTCCACGTTGAAAAAAGCATTATAACATTTGTTATCCAATGCAGTAGCGAACTGTTACAATGCTTTGCCTTTAGTTCTCATTATTAAAGGAAATAGGGGTCAGGTTTTGGCAGCTAATTAAAAACATATTGAATGGCTGGAAATTTCATTTGAATACCCAAACCTCAATTGCTTCTACAACTTACCGTATTTGCAGCTGCGATCCATGCGATTACTTTATCATTTTCTTCTTTTCTTTGTTTTAGCTCTTGCATAAATGTATCGAAATCAGTTTGCAACAGCATGACCCGTTCACGATCACTTGCATTTGCGCCACTTCGATTGATGATTGATAAGATATCTTTTAGCGCTTTGTGCTGTTTCTTAACTTTTATTGATTAAAAACATTTCTTCAAATAAGCAAACAGTCCCTTATCTACTCAGCAAAACTTTGCATAGCTCATTTTATTAAATGTTCAATTGCTATTCCACTAGTTTAAAATTCGGATGAAATTCCAATAAAAATTGTTCTATTAATTAGTCATTTAAAAAGTAAGTTCGGATAAAAATTTTTGTTCATATCTTTGATAAAACCACATACACCAGAAAGATAAAACTAATTTTGAAAGCTGATATTTACCAAAAGTTGCTGCATCAATAAGTTGATATTTTGTCCATCATTGAGTTGCATTCGTGCCTGTTGAAGCCATTTTTCAATTCCTTCAATGTGAGACAGAACAACCTCGCTCTCATTATTTTGCATTTCTATTTTAGGTCGTTCATTCTTCCAAGATTCTTCAATCAATTCCCATTCTGCAGCCATCTGTTAACACAAGATTGGAATCATAAATGAAGGACTAAAACTAACTGCACAATGAATTTGAATAGTTTAATGAATTCTTAAGCGCGCTTTCTTCATTTTTTCAATATTCATTAACAACGGTTTTAATATGTTTTGCGCATGAATTATCAGATTTTATCAGAATTTGCAAGGTTTTTAAAGTAATGAAACTAAATCAGTAAATGCTTTCAATATGAATGGATATAAGTTCATTAAGATAAGTGTAAATTGATAAGAACAGTAAACAGAAATACCAAAGTTGCTCACAGTATACTTACAAAATTCACTCGTAATTGCCACTGTTAGATTGACTCGCTAATAGTAATTAGACTTGAAAAAAATTTGTTTTGTTATTTTTTATCAAATAGTGATTAGACTTGAAAAAAATTTTGTTTTGTCATGATTTTTAGGGAAATTATTTCATGAAAGTTATGTGAACCGCTCAGCATTTGAATGGAGCTTAATTAGCTTCTTGAAATTACTATACCTTTAGCATAGTTTTTTCGATCAGTAAGCAAGCTTGAGCAGTTTCCTGAATACTTTCTACATTATCAGCCATAGAGCCGAGTACTCGAATTTGTGTTATTACATCAGCTCCGCTATCTACAGCCGACACGGTTAGATCAATCAATTCTAAATTCAGCGTACTTAATTGATGTGACATTAACTTCATAACATTTCGACCCTTTTCAAAAATTTATTTTAAGATAAAGATTCAGAAAAAACACTTTAGATATACCCTAACAATTGAGGTTCAGTTCCCTTGAATTGAATCAATTTAGCTTCTTTAAAATCGCTCCTTTTTTAATTGACATTTTTGACTTAAACTATTAAAACATCGAAACTATCAAATTATAAACTATCAATTAAATTCAAAGATAAAACAATAACCATCGATAAGTTTTTGAGTTTGTAACACAGCATCGTTTAGACTGTCTGCACTCAACCGTCGATTTATCGTGCGAAGCATACGTTGCACTTTCGAACTAATCTGAACAGAATTTCTCTCTATTTATGTGCAATACTTCATTTGCTAAGAAGTGTGTATTTTGATCCAAATCTATGCTCATTTTACATCAAAAATTCAAATTAGTTAAAAAAAACAAATAAAAATAAATTTACTTCTTCGTGATGTTGTGCTAACTTATAAAATCGTTTCGTTTCAGCAAGTAAAAATCCTCGCATATGCAGCTGACAGTTTAATTCTTTCCAAGCTATACCTAAACTTTCAGCCATTGCTTCATATACATGAACATCAGGCTCTTTTTGCTGTAACACTAAATTATCTGCTCGAGCAAGTAACTCTTCCACTTGATCTTCTTTACTCTGAAAATCAGTTAACTAATCCAGTTAACTGATTTAAAATAGCACTTAACTGGTTTTACTTTGATCACTTTGATCAGTTATTTCTGCAACGGCACTGCCCAATTCTGGACGTTCATTTAGCTAGCCCTCCCCCAATGACAATCTTCATTTTCTTAAATTTTTGTCAGAAATTGTTTTGTGTTAAAAATGATCAGCTAATTAGCACATTTGGATTGTGACACTTTCTAACTATATAATAACATTAAACGAAATTGACTACTAGGAATAAACTTTTTAAGCATAAATTTCTTAAAGAAACAAGATGGGAAGAAAGTAGTGAAGAGGAAAGAAAAAAACCTTAAGTCGATGCATCAGATCTTCATGGATGACTAGCAGAGCACTTGTTTCATCCGCATTTTCACCAAGTTCAAGCATTCGTGGTCGCATTTCATCAATTCGAAGAGATGCATATCCGACACTCTGTAAACTTTTCGGTTCATTTCACCTTATAGAATATAAATAATATTACCACTAAAGTAACAAAAATACATCTTTGACCAATTTTACTGATAATGGAACAGTTTATGGGTAGTGCTTCTTTTCAATAATAGAGAAAATTGTGAAAGCGGCAGAATTAATGCAACGTACGAAAGTTATTTCCCAGTCTCCGTCCGAAAAAAAGGACAAAACAGAAAGCTAAATGATTTAGAAAAAAAATGGAGATGAATAATGACCGTTCCTTCAGTACAGCGACGCACATTTCAGTTCAGTTAGCAAAACTAGGAAAATGAAATGCTGTTTCTCGGATCTTAAAATGGCATTCACAATGATTAATGAACAGAAATCCTAAACCACAAAAAACTACGCCTGTGCTGGTAATACTACTACCTTAGCGGGTGCAGATTCTCTCAGTTACTGAAGGCGCAAAACTTTTTAGTTTTACTTCCTTCTCTGCCCTTTGTAGCGGAAAGTTGAACATTCCTAAACAATAAACGACTCCACTCAAATAGCTTTTTAATATTGCAACTTTGTAGTTACTTGAAGAAATGTATGTTTCGTTCATGTACGATAAATTTGTTGTACATATGGAGACTTCTGCATATTCCCTCACTCACCCAACTAGCATTTATTTGTGCCACAATCTCTTATTAAGATCGCTTCACTATTTTGAATATGGTAATTCAAGATTCTTTGCAAAAAATCGATCAGCAAATAAAGGTTATAGCTATTATTACAGAGAACGAAATAAGTTTAAATAAAACCGAAAAATGACATTGAAAATAAAAACTGTCAAATTGATGTTATCGAGTAGATTTTAAAATTGCAACGAATCCATAGGAAAAAGAAAATGAAAGGATTAGCTTGCTGAATTGCTCAAGTGTTCTCATTCATCCTACAACATTGCATTTTTTTTCATTTAATTATCTCTTCAACATCGACTTTATTCATTTATATTAAGATAGGAAAGTCAGATTTTTTTAATTTAATGCTCTAGCTGTAGAACAAACGACGAGTTTTGGATCTTTTTTCTTCAGTGATTAGAAGTTCTGTATTTTATGTAAGATTTATGAGTATTAGTAGCACATCCCTATCCTCATCCAATCGTTCACTTCAAATTCAGAAAGCTTGAAATGCATTGAAATGCATCAAAACGAATTGAACGAACAGTCTTAGAAATCAGGAAACCGCGGGTCACATCAACATGCAGGTCGCTCAGGCAATGCATAATGCTTCTTGACTTTTCAAACCTTTACGTTCAAAGAAGTAAAAAACTTTAGTTTTGACGAGGAAAATGAAAAGGACCTTTAGCAATGCGACAACAATTGTTGCTTTTTTGCCAGCATTTATTGCAATTGTGCTGATTGTCGTAGTGGTTGGCCGATGATTAGAACCATCCATCCCGTCGTCTCCTATGACTGTTCACTACTGCAATTAATGGGTGGCTTACGAGAAGTGTTGAAGTCAAAAACAACAACATGCAAAATGAAATAGAATATCTGCGATGCTACCACCTTACTTCACCACCACCACCGATATGATACCACCGTCGTCACGTCACACTGCACTACTACTACTGCTAGCCACCAGAGTTTCCAGATACACAAATCAAAAAGATAGAGTAACAATTGCAATTGTGGAGTACGTAGATCTGGAACACACACACACACACACAACAGATAAAGACAAACATCCTTCGGTGAGCTTCACAATTTCAGCCAAAATAACACACACAGATATATATATATATATACATATCTGAGGATGAAAGACTGCACTGCTTTCACTTTCGAAATAGACTAGCAAAGCAGCCGTGCTGCGGATGGAAAGATACGAATAGACATAAGCACATCATCGCATATGTTTCACCACACATAGCTACTGCACTTCCTACTACTATTATCTTCTGGCTGTGAGAAGATCGAGGAGCACTTCCAACTTATTACTATCTCCTCCCAAGAATTATCATCTGTAAACAATAGCCATCGGTTCACCGGTTAGCAACAGCGCTGCCAACATTTAAAAAGACACACAACATTGTCTTACAGCCTCAAATATGTTTGCAACAAGGATAAAACGAGGTCTAACAGATTTCAAACGATAAGATCTATATGGGTCTCTTCGTCTTAAAAATTAATTACATACCAGTACCACTCCAATATACAGGGAGATTTTGCGGTAGTATTTCTTAGTCTATTTCGCTCACATGTTGACGAATTTTAAGTAGCAGATGATTTTTTCTTTATTCCAAATATCTATTAATTAATAATTTGTCATGTCGCCCCAAAGCAACGTTGCTTTATAACGAGTCAATTTAAGTGAGTCTCAATCTAAGAGATATAGGACAATCAAGTTGAATACTTGCAGGCTACACAACGGAACTCAAAGGCGCTACTCTATTACAGCAATTAGACGATAGAATCAACACTGTTGTAAAGTGTTTGGGAGTGTACAACCTTCAAATTTAAGCTTCCGAAGATTTCGGGATGCCATTAATGTATTCATTTTAGCTTTAAAAGAAAACTTTAAAAGCACATATAGGTGCTCAGTGACATATGTACATGAGAGTAATGGACTCCTGAAGACTTTTAAAGTTTTGTACATAGAATAATCGCAGATAACGTAATGTGGGAAGTCGAACACAACGGTTCTAGCCATCTTCTACATTTGGACCTTATGGTTTAATTGAATGTTTATGTTTCGAAGCTTTAAGTCTTAAGTCGTTTGAATGCATAAAAAGCGTTACGGTTAAAGTCGTCTTTATTGAGATAAACTGCAAGATTAACGCATAAAAATCTAATATTCATCAAGCCAGTTAATGAAGGCCAAAAGTTCAACTATCGTCTATATGGAGTGAAAAATACTACAGAACGTGTAATTTTGCAGCTATTTCCTAACACCAATTGGAGTTTCTTCTTTCAGTGGATCGTATTTCGCGAAGTACAGCTCATCCTGAATACGCTGTGCTTGTCCACGTCTTTTGTGCAATGACATATGTTCCGGAATTTGATGTATCAGCATGCCTTTCCAAATTTCTGCTGCAAATTAAATTACCAAATGAAAACATTTCGTAAGGACACAAAACCAAACGTCTTATAGTGCTAAGCACAATACGAAATGTATCAGCCCAGCAAAAGTCTTTTTGTAAACAACCCATTTAAAAAAAAGGAAATTAAGATTAATTAAAGGAAGAGTGTACTATTTTTGCCTTCTCGAAAAGCGTGCAAAAAGGATAACAGTACAGATTAACTTACGTGGGAACTTGGCTATATATAGCGGGAGCAATATCGACATGCAAATGACGATATTTCTGTTAAACGGACATAATTTCCACCACCAACGAAAAGGAAACGACCGAAACTACAACAAGCAAATTTAAAAGAATGCAAAGTTCTTAGTTTAACCTGATCGACAACATAAAACGCTTTTCATGCATAATGCTCAGCACGTGAAGAGCTATTGTAATTCGAACAATTGATGCAAATTTGACTCAAAGGAAAAGAAAGCAGCACACTTATCTATATTTATGAGACATTTTACACACAAAGGTTGTTTTTAGAATTTAGCTCACAGTTGATTATTACGCAGCTTTGAGAAATTTTTGGTGGTGATATGGATGTTTCAGATATTGAAACACAAATAATTAGTCTATTAACAGATCTTATCTGTATTGCAGTCTCATCATATTTAGTTTCTAATTTATAGCATCGACAACTCAGTTGTTTGTTCCTACTGATAACAAAACATACTCCTTCAGCAGGTGTACTCGGAATAGCTGGTTGACGAGGGTGAATGTCAGTTGGAGGAATAGGAGCATTGGGGTTAGCTATAACCTTAGCAAGGCCAACAAATGTTTCACCCCACCACTTCGCTTCACGCACCAATTTGTCTAGCATACCTGCAATAAGCAAAAATAGCAAATTCCAATAACATGATTTACTTCACATGCGTTTCGGTAAGAAATATAAAAGTTTCGGGTTGTACATGTACAGGAATTACGTGAAACGTGGTGAAGGCTACAACCTAAAACGAGAAATATGTCACGAGTGTTATCAGTCCTCCCAAAATTCCTCACTTGCCTTCCGCTTCCTCGGAACACTTCCTACCAATCAAGCCTTTCCCGTAATGTCTATCTCTATAAACGACTCCTAACTGCTTGACCGGCCGATCCAACCACGAGCCGAAGAACAGATCCCCTCACACAAGACGCTTCTCAACGCTCCCCTCCGAACTGTCGTATGTTTGAGATTTACAGATTCGGCCAGGCAAGTGCGTCTGCAATCTTCTAGAATGTTCTGTGAATAATCCTATGAAAGGGAATTGCGAGTGTGTGATGTTCGATGTCCGGGCAAGTCGTGTGGTTAGAGTGGTTTTCTGGGATTGGGGATGGTGTGGTTCCGGATGTGGTTAATAGTGGGTGCGATGGTGGTGTTAGTAATATGGAGTAGCATTTGTTCTCTTCCCACAAGGTCTTTTCAGGTAAAGCTCTACGACGCGTTAGCATGGCAGAAGTCGATGGGATTGACATCACTCCTGAAAAGGTTGTTTTTAATTTATTAGACTTGAATAACTGATGTTTCTAATCCTTCCTTCATTTGCATCACCGGCAGAACACCTGTACTAACGCGTAATTGTTGGTTTCGTGAGCATTTAGATAATATTTCCTTTTAATTTGTTCATTTAAGTTCCACTTGCATGTGGATGGGAAGGAGTTAATCGCTTTCCGTGCAATTAGGACTATGTATTTATCTATTTATTTTTTCAGGATGGTGGTGTTTTGAAAAAAATATTAGTGGAAGGAACAGGGGAGCATCACCCATCGAAGGGTGATAGTGTCAATGTGCATTACGTAGGGACCCTTGAAAACGGCGAGCAATTTGATTCAAGCCGTGACCGTAGCGAACCATTCAACTTCACATTGGGCAATGGACAGGCAATCTCCTTAATTTTGTAGGAAAAATTAATACCTAGTCATCGTGAAAGCTTTCATGTAATTGCTGTCGGATTCGTTGATATCATGAGGAATTATTTCAGGTTATCAAAGGATGGGACCTTGGTGTTGCTACGATGAAAAAAGGCGAGAAATGCGATCTCATTTGTCGGGCGGACTATGCTTATGGAGAAAACGGTAGCCCGCCAAAGATTCCTGGAGGTGCTACACTTAAATTTGAGGTGAGACTTATCGCGAGTTCTTGCTGTATGTGATTCACTACATACATAAGAATAAATGTGACCGAAGTTCTATTTCAGGTTGAATTACTAAGCTGGCAAGGGGAAGACATTTCTCCAGATAGAGACGGCACAATTACCCGATCAATTATTGTGGAGGGTGAAAAATATTCAAGTCCTACAGAAGGTTCAACTGTTAAAGGTTGGCATTGTCTGTTTATATTTTTCGAGTGACTAAATTCGTTTACTTGTATTTACCAGATTACATTGCTAAGTGGTGCATATTTCCCTCAAAAGGGGCTTTGTGTCCTATTGACAACTTGAAGGATAGTTGCGGGTGAGATCACTGACAGTGGATGAAGTCGGCATTGTTTCAGTTTGTGCTGTTGGTTCTTATAATGGTCGAGTATTCTACGATAAGGAAGTCAGCTTCATTTTGGGAGAAGGTTCTGAGGTAACTGTCAACAATCTTTTCTAGTTGAAATTTGCCTATATTTTCTATCAATTTATGCAGATGATGATAATAGGCCGAGGATAAGCATTTTATTAATATGCGATGATCATGTCTCTCAAAAGCGATGTACTGATGCTTCTTATTTGCAAATAAATTGTCAGATTTAACAATTCTGAATACGTATGTATATACAAAATGGGCATCTTCAGGTTGGTTTGCCAGAA
The DNA here is from genome assembly GCA_963070105.1 of Litomosoides sigmodontis. Taxonomy (NCBI): domain Eukaryota; kingdom Metazoa; phylum Nematoda; class Chromadorea; order Rhabditida; family Onchocercidae; genus Litomosoides; species Litomosoides sigmodontis. The sequence goes on from OY718808.1 coordinate 5,638,310, forward strand.
GGTGTTGATCGCGCTCTTCGTCGGTTTAACAAAGGCGAAAAATCCACAGTTCATCTCAAAGGAAGCCGTTTCACGTTTGGTACTACCCCACCGCCAGAGTATGGTTTACCGCCACATGCTGAAATTGACTTCACTTTGTTTCTCAAGGAATATGAGAAGGTGTTTTTTGATATTATGTCTGAAATTGCTGCATGGGCTTATCTTTTTTGCTTTAAATAGCGCGTTTAGAATTTATTCCTCATTTCTTCTGTATGCAGTTTAGACTACATGAAAAGCGTTGCACATATTTCATCTTCAGATAAAAGCGTCGTGGGAACTGACTGGTGGGGAAAAGCTTGACGCCGCAGAGGCTGCAAAAGAAAGGGGTACTATGTTTTTCAAACAGGGAAAGATGCGCCTTGCAGCTGCGAAGTATATGCGCGTAATCGAACTGTTGGAATATGAAAAAACCGTAGACGATGAAGTTAAAAGCAGGCGAGATGCGCTGCTACTTGCGGGTTATCTCAACAGGTTTTTGCGTTCTGATCTCTTTTACTTTATCGAACTGCTTTTGAGGATATTCAGCTTTTAATTTTTTCTGATTTAGCGCCCTCGTATACGCTAAACAGAATGAAACAGTGGAATGCATAAAAAATTGTGACAAAGCGCTTGAAGTGGATCCGAAATGTGTGAAAGCATTATATCGAAAGGCTTTGGTAATTTTTCTGCATAACATCTCACGTTCACGTAGTTTTACTGCAACTACATCATTTGGAATAGATTAACATAAAACTATGATTTGCACGATACGATTTCAGGCACTCCAAGAGCAAAACGATGTTGATGAAGCAATTGTTGAGTACAAAAAAGTTTTGCAATACGAACCAGACAATAAGGTTCCCTTTTTGAAACAATAATATCATTTGCGAACTTTCCATTTATCAATGTTTCATGATAATCCGTAACTTTTAGGCAGCGGCGGCACAGATAGTGGCATGTAAGAAAAAGCTGGCAGAGATTCGTGAGAAGGAGAAAAAGCGATATAAAGGGATGTTCGAAAAGTTTGCTACCAAAGAAAAGGTTGCTTTTGACTGATTTTTGGGAAATTGTACCTCATACAGTTTTATAGCACAATTTTTTTTAGATTGGAATGAATGATCAAGAGACAACACCAATGGAAACTGGTAGTCCAAAATCGGAAGTGGTTAACTGAATAGTGATGTTATTGGTTTCCACTGTTAAATTTGATTTTATTTGCGTTCCTTAAATTTTGAACGTATTTGTTTATTTGTCAAAATTATTGATTATCACTGTTCAGTTCTTTACTCATAAATATCGAATATTCTTGTTTTGAAACCAATAATAGTTTTCATTACTCTACGATGCATAAAAGAAATTATGTCGATTCTACAGAACTTACGGATAGAACGGAAATATTTTGGGAATACTGTTAGGTGATTGCGACAGTGGATTGATCTTTACAGATTTTGCAACATATAGCTAGCGTTATTAATGACATCGCACATTGTATTTTGTAAGGGAATCGAAGACGGTCGTGAAGTCTGTTATTCGAAATTATTAGGTTTGCGTCCATAATACGTCGACGTGCGCATTCATAGCATTGTTTTTAAGGTAGCCAGGTCTAGCATATTTCAGGCCTGTTTTTGTTATATATAACGGGATATGCCACGTCCTACGATGTTAGACACACATGGATGTGAACACTTCTCAGGTTCGAACGTCCTGCTTCAATAATACTATACAAGTTTCACTGTAAACCGACATCAGTTGTGTCGCGGAAGTTTCACTGCAACCATGCAACGCGTCTATTATAACTGAACGTCGTTTTGGGCAATGCTAAAATTAGGAGAAAGCTAGTTCACTTTTAGCTAAATTCGGGAGTGTGAGGTTTTGTTACGGAATGAAATTTGCATTGTTCCCGACCCAGTAACTGCTGGGTCTTTGAGTGCGTTTCTCAAGTAGCGGATTATTGGGCTATTCTCTGCGACGTAACTATTTTGCTTCTACTTGATGCAAAATATGCTCTGGAAAGAACTGTCGGATCACTTTCCGTTTTGCCTCATATGGTCGATCTCTTTATTTTATTTCAGGGAAAAAATTTTGAAAATTCCTGCAGTGAAGAGAGAGCATCTTCAACTCTCTTTAATATCAGTTACTGGTACTTTTCCTTCATAGCACTTCCTGAAATCCTAGATCCTTTTAAAGATTCAGTTGAAGTGAAAATCCTTAATAATACCTTCAAACTTTGCAGCTAGGATAGCCCTGCAGTGTGATCTTGGAAAAAAACGTAGTGCGGCAAGGTATTACAATAATATAGAAATTGGTCAGATAAACATGAGACCTCTCTTTGCACGACACAGCATTATTTCGCAGGTTTCACAGCATTATTTAAATATGTTAATTAATGGAGGAAATTTTCATCATATCCCTGAAACAAAATTAATCATACTTTTACCTAAGGTGCCGATTTTCAAAGTATGCATGGAGAAAGCATGGCGAGGTTTTGCAGCAGAGGTGCGGATTCATCATCGAGCTGATTCCGTGAACTATCTGAGAATGATACGTTTCAATGTATCTGGAGGTTTGACGAGTTAGATGAGGTGCTACACTTCAGTAGAGTGATAAATTCTTCTTAAACACTATTCATTACAGATTTATTGCTGATAATTGAGTCGCACTTAGTCGCTGAGTCCAAAAATCATATATATATGTATACACGGAATAATAATAACTGAAATTACTCATACATTTTGTAATAAAATTTACGCACAACTAAGCGCTGCTAGACTGGCTATTTCACGGATAAGGACAATTAATCAGTTGGTGCCGTAGGCTGAGTCCCAATCCACAGTGTTTCTGTATTGGCTTCAGGATATAAATCTGCTGGATGGAGTCCCGTTCATTTCCCTTTTTCAAAATTTTTTGAAAATTTTGTGGTTTTTGAGTTCTGATTTTAGTTCCAGAAGGGTGGTAAGTGGATAAGTGTTAGCAGCAAAGAAAATAGCTGCGAAAATCATTTTGAAATATTTATATATCGCTTAAATTACCAACGCGACATTTGTGAGAATAAGAAAACGATATCATTTTTGAAATTTTGAATCGCAGTTGGGCAGGTTAATTGGCTTTTGGAAGTTTTTCCCATATCATTTTTTTGATGTAGGTTACTGTACAAAATTTCATTCTCGTTCACAGGTGCTAAGTCTAAAAAATTCTTGTAATTTTCAGAAGAGAACACTGTATTATTCAATGTGTTCATGTTTGTTGACCTAATCAAAAAACTAAATCTACAGAGAGTCTTGTCAGAAAATTTTCGTGAAGGTCATTTCAAACTGAAGCATCGTCTTTCCACCTCTGTAAATTACGTCAAGCGATGAAAATATCTGTTTATTAAAGTTGCATGCATCTGAAAAAAGCATAAAGTTTAATGTGAGGTGATAAACTTATCATCGAAAATATTGCAAAGGAACTTCCCAACAAACCATTATTAATATGAAAATTCTCCATTCAACTCTATACTGCATAACTTCAAGTTTACGTCGTTGCATTTCCTCTTCTACTACTTTTGGCTCCCTTTTTAAAATCTCTCTTCACTTCAATCCCGGATCCTTTCTGGATATTTCCCTCTCATGATTAGATGATGGTGACATTTCGCCTTTAGCATATTCTTCTGCCATGCTATTCTGACTTGCTAGCTCTGCTGAATCTTTCTCTGTTACTGATTTCGGAAAATCACAAACTTTCTTCGATAATCTTTCCACCGTTTCCTTAGATGTCGGTGGCAGCTTAAAACTTTTGATTTGCTGCACTATCTTGAAAAGTTGGTAAGAGATCATGAAGCCGAATTAATCAAAACCAATTTTTTGTAATTACAATTTTGTCTACCTTACAAATTGTCCACGAAAATCTGCTGCAAACTAACAATGCCTTTGGTTTTTGCAAGTTTTAATTCACTGTCCGTTTGCGTTTCGTCTAACCGCTCTTCCGCTGTGCTGCGAAAAATTTTCGAAATTAATAAAAATGAAAATTAAATTTTTCATTAGATGTCACCCTACTCCTACAACGATCTGACTGTCTTCCATTGTTTAATTCATGCTCAATTCAACTACTCCATTGCATTATGACATTTCCATGAAAACTGACCGTGAATATTGACAGGCACGTGTGGTATTAGATGAAATATGTCATTCAATTTTGGATGTCCTAACGAACGTGGGCCTTCTTTCTGTTCGGTACACATACCTATCCTCTGCTGTGGAAAGTAATTGAAAATATTTTTTTTGAAAGTGGAATCGTTGTGAAAATGATGTCAAATATAAAAAGTGGAACGTGCGGTGATTTTGGCCTGCTTTCCCTCTTGCGTTCTTTCTCGTTCGGCATGGATAATGTATTTGCGAGGAACGTATTTCTACGTAACACGTGACGGTTGAGACACTCTCGTTTCTGAAGCTCTTCGAGAGGAGCGTACTGAATTGTTTTGCTCGGCTGCAACTTAATAAGTCAATGAATCTCATCATTGGAAAAGGAAGTCGAAATTGAATATTTGGCAGTTCGAATTTCAGTCAAAACTTATATGAAAAAAGATATCGAAAGTTAAAAATACCTCATTGCACTCTTCAACTCTTAATTATTTATATTCAATCTTCAATTATTAAAGATTCATAAGTTACTAGGTTCATCTATATCTTCCTGTAATTATTAAAATTCTTATTATTGCTTGTTGCCAATAATATGTACATTCTCCTAACACACATATCTTTAAATAAAGCCAACCGCCTGTGCAGTCCACTAAGAATGCAAGCCTGAACAACAAGTAAATCAAGTTTGCTTCAAAAGTGACCTTGTCAGGAAACATGTCGAACAAAGATTTATAGATCTTTTTCGCTGTTTGAATTTGGAACAGTTTTTCAAGCGAATAACTTAAAATGTGTAAGATTGTGCGAGTGGCGGAAGTTATGAGAAGGTAGGGCTTTGTTGAGTCGTGGCACACAGCCTGCTCATTGTACGTGGTTCTCCGAATTTGCTTCTTCCGGCTGCTGTAGCAGATGCGTTCTCCGACGAAGTGGCCATCAATTATCTTCGTTAATTGCTTTTCATGAGGTGCGAAAGGAGTGGGGCAGGTAATGTGCGGTTTTCCGAAACCAATAAAACATGCAAGAAGAAATGCGCTAAACCAGTGCTGGCTTTACCACTCCCTCTCCCACTTCCTCTTTGGATGAGCCGTGTCATCCGCCTCGCATTTTCGAACTCTGATATCTTCGTTACCGCTTTTGCCACTGCTCTTTCAGTGAAAATATCAAATCACCTAAGAAGATGCAATGTATGAAAGCGCTAATTTCGAAAGTTAATGAATTTTTAATTTGGAAGGGATCAAATAAGTTTAAGACAAGAATTTATAATCAATGGGATACCTCTCTTTACGGAAAACTCTTTTGTCGGTTGTTTGCATGGATGAATTCGGTCTACAAGCGTTGAGTTGGGTTCGGCACGAAGTGCCTTATTGTAGGAAAATTAGGTGAGCAGTACGTAAACGGATTCCGTGAGGTCAATTCATACAATTATCGTGGATATCACGTGCTTTGCCCTCAGTTGCCTCTATCACTAATAATTCCATCTGTTTTACTGTTACTTTTTCTTCTGTTACTCCTCAGGAGCAACGACAGCAACTCAAGGGAGGAACGAACCATTTGTATTTCTTCAAACTGACTCTTCAATTCTTCTCTGGATAATGGGATCCTCTTTCGTCCTGTTCTTTCTCTAATTGATCAACTTGAGAGCTTTCACCGTTAAAGCGAATTTGAATTTTCACCAATTAAATGCAACTGATATCAGCCCGGTAGAAAGAAATAGAGCAATTTTTCACTCAATGAATTATCCCCAACACTGAGATGTACTCTAATTTGTAATCCGATCTTAATTACTACCATCAATTGCACTTAGTGAACTTTGAATTGATAATTGCTGTTCGAAATTGGTAAGGTGATTGAAATTTGCTCATAAATTTTAATTATGAAATTGTTCAATTTGACAAGAAATGGATTATAAATCTTACTATAGTGAAGGAAAATTGTAACAATGGAATGAATCATATCACAATATTATTTTCGGCAGTAAAAGAGCCAATACTAATAAAAGAAGTTTGGACGTGAAAATAGACTGAGCAGAATTGCAAAGGTTACTGGAACAGCAACATATGTGACCCAAATTAGGGATTGTTTCACATGCCTCAAATATACGATGTGTTTGACAGATGGATGATCCTCCAGTACCATCGCAATACCTTGCCTGAAGGAATACTACAACTTTCACGTTTCAACACCATCAGTGCATCGTTTTAAATTTGCGTGCATCTTTTCTACAATCAAACTTGAAAGATATTATAAACGAAATTGGACAACAGGCACTGCAGCGGAATCATTCTTTGTTGCCTGTACAATGGAAGGGAGTTGTTCATCAGTGAAATTCATTCTCAACATGTCGCTAGCTAATTTGTGGGAACCGTACATTGCATATGCAAATTTTATCAGTTAGAATGAAAACTGATGAGAATACCGCACCGTATCAAAAGCAAGAGTATGCTTAATGCAGTTGATACTGGGACATTCAATAATTTGCAAATGACTTCCCGAATAACACTGAATTGCTCCAACCACTGATACCGTCGACAAAATTAGCAACAATACGTAAACTGTCATCCCTGCAACGTCATTTTGTAACTCTCCGAAGAGGGAATGCAACAACTGAAACAATAATCTATAATCCTCCAGGTATGCGAGGATTGCGAGAATTGTACTTTATGAATAAATGTGGAAGATAGAAGAGGTAAATGAAAACGTGACATCTGGCTTATTTGGATGAAGAAATTAAGAAAGGAATGAAGTAATTTCAAGAGATTCGACAACAGAAGGAACGATTTATGAATTAGTTAGTACCATTTGTGCGAGAAAGGATACGAATGTGTTTTTCACTTCTGCATAATTAATTACTGCTCAGTATTTGTTCTGAAGTGTCGAAGACAGAACAGTTCTGCTAAGCTCTCAGAAGAATGCTAGATAGCTGAGGTGGTGCATTTCGGAAGAAATAATGGATCGAACTGAGACGCAATGTCGAAATATGAAATCAAAACGAACAGCTAGCAACTGAAGTGTGATTTGATGACAACGAGACGCGCAACAACACAACCAAATTTGAAGTCGATGGGTCGAAGGACCGAAATTGGGTCCGTCATCAATGATCGTATAATTACATAATTGTAACCTATTAGCATACACAAAATCTTCACCATTCTAGCAGTTGTACCATTTAGACATCTCGCAATTCAGTTAAAGGGAGCGTGAGAAGAGAGAGAGAGAGAGAGAGAGAGAGAGAGAGAGAGAGAGAGAGAGAGAGAGAGAGAGAGAGAGAGAAGTGAAATGGTTTGGCCCAAGAAGATAATGGGTGAGAAAAGGCTTGCATGGTAGAAGATAAATCGTAGTTTTAAGGTATCGAAATAGTAATTTAAACCAGAAACTATCGGCTTTTGCTTTTACTTCCTAAAAATGTGATGAAAATAGTCACATTTCAATTAAAATGGTTTCCTCTCTTAGCAAGCAACTACGACAAATTAGTATTTTCAATATCATTTCTGTATTTTGACCAGCAAAACAAACTTATCTTGCTATTAAAGCGTCTCTCTAACTCTTTCATATATATGCAGGAAGGGTGCAAAAGTTAAAAGTGAAAAAATCAGTTGAAAGCGATCATTTATAAAAGCATGCATTTGCAAACATTTGGAAAGAGAAAAGTAAAAAATCAGTTCGATTACAAATGGAAATGATTTATAGAAGGAGGAAGTGATTCCTGCGAAAATTAAATATGCGTATAATTCAAGGCCATCTATTGTTGACAGAATTGGCAAAATTCAAATCATTTAGTATCAATTCCTCGAATTCACAATCACATTGAATTTAAATGCTTTGCACTCTTTTCTTTTAGCTTGAATTTAATTTTAAGTTAAATCAGTTGTCGAGGAGTGCATTGATTTCAGACTAACTTCAACTTCTAGCCTTTGCATCATTTTTACTGATAAGAAAAAAAAGCACAATTTTCAAACCAAAGCGAATTTAGAAAAGGAAGATTTTTGCAACATTTTTTGTAAATTTGCTTGAACTGCAACTTTACTGCAATTTCAACTTGAACTCTCATTGATACAGTGATCATTTGCAGATCCTGTGAGACATATCTGAAATCTTAATGTTATTAGCTAAGGAACACAAATCAATTGCACCACTCATGTTTTTTCAGTCAGAAATAATTTCAGCTGAGCGTATTTGAAGCCTCGGTATTTCTGCTTTGATAAAGAGTTGTCACAAAAAAGTTATCGGTCAGTAAGTAAATAAACCCATAAGATTTCGATGAATGCATTTGGATTTATTTCTTTTCTTTTTATAGTCAAACTTATACGAAGCGACGTTAATTAGCAATGCTTACGCTTATGTCCGCACACGCACATTAAAAGGTAAGGAAATTCGTGCATGCGTGCAAAGAAATGAATGCAATTGAGTGTTTGCAATAAACGCGATGTGCTGCTGCTAATATCATTAAAAGTCGATTTTCTGAGGATGAAATAGAGCCGTTACTAGCAGAAGACAACTTCAAATTTCCAAGTCACAAGAAAGGGATTGATGAAACGATGGTGAGGGCGACGACGACGGTCACGCATCACGCCATCTGCTCACCGATGTGTTACGAACTAACGAGTGAACGGAAAGAGTGATTAGTAGCATTTTACTATCACACTGATTGCACTGCGTTTCTGTTACAAAAATTCGTCGATAGCATATGCCAAAATATCCTGAAAAAGTGGAAAAACGAAGTAAAGCGCCTGTTCCGCCGTAAATTTCATCCGCAACAGACAGCACCAAAGTATAAAACTATCACTTTCTGTTTGTGAAATATCTGCGCGTCGCGCTGTCCTCCCAAAGTGTCGTTAAATTCCATTATGCGTCGGAAGCAATGTGTGTTGAGCTACTTTCGGATAATAATCACAGCCAGTTTAGCAAAAAATGATGAAATTTCGACGGGAAATAAATTGGAACTTAAATTATGCATCGATCCGAGCATTCAACGGGAAAAAAAAGAAGACAGAGTATTAAGGTTAAGGAATGCCAAATCGATGGCAGCAAACAACTAACTGGCACTAAAATGTCAGGTAATACTTTTCTTACACAACACTTTTCTGTTTTCGGCAGTTTTACAACTTTCAGTTATTCCAATCTGTGAAGCAGACTTCCTTTTCTTTTCAGCCTTCCATTATTTAATTTACTTGTTGGATGACTCAAGCATGTTATCACACCTTTGAAATTCCCGACAATTTAGAGAATTTCGTATTGAGTAAGTATTGCTTTTCCGAATTATCATTTTAAATTTCCTGCCAATTATCAGTTATGCAGTGCTTCTCAATTCACTCACTAATGGCTCCTTTGAACGAATTTTAAAACACTAAATATTTGTCATGCAATATACTACAAAAGCAATTTCTGTCTTTTTATTGACAAATATATATGACAGTACGTTTTCATCTCTGCCAGGCCTTGATCGACATTACCCAGTGCTATGAAAGTATGCAAGGTTTTTGTTTGGAATTTAAAATTATCTTAAATCCTCTTAAAGAAGTTATTGACCAGTGGATTCTCATGGAACTGTGAAAAATGAAAAAGTGAATTAATTTGAAGGGATTACTGTTGTTCAGTTGTCCTTGAAACAAAATTTGGAAAACTAAAATTCATATGTTTTCAACCAATAATTAGTTTTGCGGGAACAAAACCTTCCTCGGTGGCAATGAAATGATACTCATTTTGTCTTTCCATAAATAGCTGCTGGACCAATTGAGATGCACAAGCGGCACATCCGAAATTGGGTAATAAACTCGCATTCAAAACTAAAGTGAGCAGAAGAGGATGCATCCGACTGTTGCTCCTCCTCAATTAAAAAATCTCCTCTCTTTAAAACAAAATGGTAGATATCGTTTGCACATCAGTTTTAAAAATCACTGCCGGAACTTCAGTTGTCTGCTCGTACTAATTCCCATGGGAAGCTGGGTAGTGGAAACCAGTGGTCACAAGTGTGATTAAGGGGCTATTCAGAAATTACATATCTCTCAATGTGGCATATTTCAAGTTTCTAGTTCACTTTAGGAACCATTCAGTTTCCGAGAGGCAAGAAATCAGATTTCTCATCCAGAAGTAAGTGAACACAGTTCTAAGATTTGGCAGAAAGTAATTAAAGTTCAATATCACAAAGATCACAAAATATAAATGATAAGTGAAATTTGCAATGGATTTTAAGAAGGAAAGCAAGAAATCGTTGCAAAGATCTTTTGTGCTTGGCAAACACTAATCATAGCACTAATGATTTTCTTATTGATCAAGTTGAGAAGCTCGTATCGACTCTTAAATGAAATAAGCTGAGATGGACTGCACGGTACCTAAAGATCCGTCTTATTTTTGATTATCGACCTGTCGGCATGTATCTCAAGAAATTATGATAGCCAATATTTAGTTTGACAAAGACAACGGCGGGAGAATAAGAAAGATTTCTGGGTCAGAGTATCAAAGTGGTGCTTATATACCAACGTACAAATGAGGGTATTAATGAATAGACAGAGTGATGAAGGATTTTGATGAACATTAAATAGAGATGAATTAAGCATAAGAACTGGCCACTTATCTTACGCTGCTCCTTCACTTTTCCTATTCCTTTCAACGAAACATTCGATTTCATTTGATTTCACTTTCAATTTCAACAATTTTTTAGTTAAACTCGATTGTCGCTTTTATTCAAAAAAGTATTTCAGTGATCAAGTCTGACTTGAGTCAATGAGCCGTACATCTTTTCTTAACAATATAACCAAATATCGGTTATGATATTTATTCCTGTGATCGTATGTCGGGGAACTACAGTGGAATAAATTACCGTAATGGATGGTGAGGTGAGGGATGTTGAGAGTAGGATAAGGAGAGGGTAATAAACAAAATGTGAAGCAAAAAACTAACAATCAACAAGTAAACCGCAAGTTTCATTCCATCAGAAATATAATACTATCATATACCTGTCGGCAGCAATTGTGAAGTACAAAAAGAGTGCAAAACAATTTAATAACAGAATTATGGAAGAAATAAGCATTAATTTGTTCAAACAGGCAAGTATCCATTCCACTTTCAGCAGACGGATTATAATAATCTCAGCACTCCGTGCTGAGATTATTATAATCCGGTCCGTTTATCGTGCAACTCATTTTCATTTGATTAATCTCACATATAAAACTTTCAGTTGTCTCATGTGCACAGGCACGAACAACAATAATTAAGCTCTCATGCAGTTTCATAATACTACTTTTAGGGATGTTTTCTCAGAATTCAACAAAAAGATTGAGTTTAATTTGAAATGGTTTATAACTAGTTGAAACAGCGGAAGAGATGAAGAAAGATTCTTTTAAAACTATTCCTATTGTACTAGACATTACTTATATATGCATTGGAAACTTCTCTTGGTAATCAACCTATGATCAGTCATGCTTTAGATCGCTTTAGGAATACTAGAAATACAAACGGTGAGGACGATGATATGTGAGAAAGCCAAAAGCATTCTAGCGATCAGAATGCTTTTCAATGAATAGTTGAAGAACAAAATGAGGAAATTCCAATTCTTTCAGAAAATATGGGTAAGGATTGAAGAGAAGACGACCAAATAAAAGGGCCAGAAAATGAACCATGAAGTGTGTTATTAACGGAATTACCATTGGATGGTTGCACGCACTACTTATGTGGAATGGATGTAAGGAAGGAGAGATCCGCGAAAGATGAAGATTACTATGTCCTTGGAAATCAAGGTATACTCTATTCTATTCACATAAAGGACCATACATACAATCTGTCAAATTCATAATTACGCTCCTCTACAAAGAGAAATACTCCTTAAGGCCAATCAACACAATACCACGGAACCCAATGTTGTATTGGTTAGCGGTCAATGCAATCCTTCCATACATCGACCCGTAACGAATGCCGCATTGGTACCAATTATTACTAGTAATTATGAGAGTCCTATGTTGCAGAATATGCACTGGACTTCTTCCGCGTTAAAACATCCCTTCCGCATATGTGAGATTAAGCTTCAATAGAATTTTATGGAAGGAAGCTAAGGATGAAGGAGGAAAACAACTGCAACAAACATGACAAATTTTATCAAGCTGCAAACAGCAAAGCAAGAGGAAAGAGACAGGAAATACAACTAAAAAAGCACACCTTATTAAATTGAAATTCATCGAAAGAAAAAAGGCCAAAGGCAAACCATACAATATGGAAAATTATCAGCAAACAGGATTACTAGTCTTATTTGTGGTGGACACCGCTGCCACCTTCCACCAAATGCTTGATAATAATTCATATTGCTTATAAAAATTAACAATAGAGAAATGGAAACAAATTACTTCAATAAATACGCAGCATTACTAATATAAAAAGACCACTTCACTACATACTTTCAAAAAACAAGATTCTACTGATACCTACATAAATTAAGTTCAGCAACGATAGATATAACGATAATAAAAACTGAAATACCGATAGAAATCAATTTTTTTTTCTCACATTAGTGGATCAAAGCTTCTCACATCTGCCTTCTCACATTAGTGGATCAAAGCTTCTCACAAAAATATATTAGCTGCTGTTTAAATATTTGAACACATGCACAGGCACTAATTCAACAAAATAGCCATCAACACTGTTGTGTGCAAAGTAACAGAAATTTTTTAATAAACTTTCTAAGTGAAAACCAAATGCTAGTAATATAAGCAACTAGCAACCCTCATAAAACATTTAAGTTTTCATAACGAAAATATTTAAAAATCTCAGGATTCTAGCGCTTTGTAAGGTGAAACGTACTACCTCCAAAAGACACTCCGCTTCATAATTTCACTGATTCTTGTGACTTCAAAAAAAGGACCGAAGCAACCCGTAGCACTCACGAGTAACTCGAACCATTCGATGGCAATGTCTGAACTTACGCGTTCATTTCATAACATTTTAGTATACGCGAAAAAGTTATTATAAATGATATAAAATTGCCTTATTGTTCTTGATAAGAGAAAAACCTCTTCAGCTGCTGTAATATACTCGATAATACAAGGTTTTGGATCGCCATAAAGAATATGAATTGTCGAACTTCAGCAAATATACACCTCTTCCTGGATATACGTGACTACCAGCATACACCTCAAGAAAGAAAACTATGAATTACAGTTAATATTTGATAACAGCACCAGAATGGTCAGGAATGGACTAGATGATTAAGACTATGTGCCCCATTCCTAATAGATTATCGATTATAAATCAACAGAATAGATTTGTAGGAACATCGAAAAACACTCATATTTCAATCGTTTCAACAAATCATAAGCCTAATCACTAAGGTTGCGACATGTGAAAGGAGCAGCAAGAAATATTACTTAATCAGTGTTATAGAACTAAACTGGAATTTATCGTGAATGTGAAGAATTATCAAATTTTAAATTGCAATGAGTAAACCGGACGAAAGCATACGATTCCCTCTCAACGAAAATTATTTGAACCTCCTCATGACAATCACGTCGGTAAACGGGAACGATTTCATCGACATGTGGTTTATTCTGACCCGTCTGCTTCTCCCTTATAGAACTACCACTTTCCACATCGCTGTTCCTTAATTCTAGTTGTAAGAATTCTTCATCCGCGTCCTCATCGGACGATTCTGATATATGAACTGAGACCTTAAATAGCACACAAAAACTATGCCACTCCAGAAATATGGATCACGTTTGAGGAGATCAGTAAATAAAAATGATCATTACGAGGCATGTGTTTCTGTACTAAATGTGCCACTTCGCTCAGTATCTAATAATTTAGTCTAACATTTAGGTAAAACCAATAACGATGCTTTTGTATGCATTTTTGATTCAAATAATTAATACTAAAACCTGTGTAGTAGCGAGTTATCACATTTCTACTTAAAGAAGTCACGAGTCAACATTCCAACGACAAATCTGTCTCTAGCATCCCCAGCATTCATCTCAATAAACAGTAATATTGGAATTACTCATAGCAAAAAAAATTAAAGTTGTTAATTTTAGAAACACTCACACGATTTGTTTGAGAAATTGACCACTCAAAAAAGACACCGAAGCCAATATCGTAATGGTCGGTAGCAAATTCCCAAAACAAACAGTTGCCCTCTTCATGAGTTGGCACACGAACCTGCAACAGTACTTTTTGTAATCACTCTTTAATGATAATTTTATGAGATATAAAATAATACCCAAAACTTATTTACATAACGATGTACTACATTTTAATTAATTTACTTTCTATACTATCCAATATTTTTTACTCAGAACATTTGTCTTAACAATATAAACGGGTTTTTTTAGCGCTGCCCAGTCCTTTTTCACAAAGGTAAAGTAATGAATACTTGTTGCAACGAACACGAATGAAATTTCTTACAAGTTGGCTAATACCTCGGAATGCAAAACTACTCACCGTCACTGTTTCGCCATGTCCAACTTTGATAATGCCTTCACTACCTTCTTTCCGAATGGCAGCCTTGAATTCCATAATATCTTGACGATTCCACATCGATGCTGGTGCGATTGTAGGATTCACTGGAAAATTTAAAAACGAGTCATAAATGTTAAACGGTGGTTTTTTGTTGCATAAGCTATGCCAACTAATCTACGAGTTGTATTATGACTCTACGGACAAAAAAAATCATCCGAGCTTGAGATAAAAAATATATCATGAACCTAACGAAAGATCCATATAGCACTGAAATATCAAGCAGATAGAAGTCATAATTGGGCATTCGACACGCTTTTAGAAATTTGATAAATGAGTGAGAAAATTGTAACGAAATTTCCTCATCACTCCGACTGACCTAGCATAAAACAGGAAGCACACACATGTAACTGATGCAAATAAGCATACCTGTGAAATACTCTTAAGCAAGAAATCTCTCTCACCAGTGTTATTCGTACCGCTCAGTCTAAACATATCCTTTAGTCATATACCATATACAGTTTACCTATTCTACTGCTTACGTTACAAAAATTGTTTGTTATTTACATTTCTATCATGCATTCTCCTCTTCATTATGCTTATTCCTTTCATTCCTTCGCTCGTGAAAAGGCATCATGTGTGTGAAACACGTGAAAATCTATTATGAGCAAAGATTGACGCCAGGAAAAAGGGAACGAAATTGTTTGTTGACCTAAAAACAAAAGAAGTCAAACATCAACACAATCGAATCAACTTGATAAATTATGGCAAATTTAGCTCTCAATCACTTTCTCCAACGCTCTCAATTCCTACTTCATGTGAATTCCACTTTTCGCTGCATTCAATTTTGTACTTTATCAGCTAATCAACTAAATTCATTTTTTGTGAAAGTTTTATTTCTAATCCACCGTTCGTAAATTTATGAGTCCTAACCGACAACACATTTCACTTTCAAGAATTAATGAATATTCTCGATTTGATAAGTATTTAACGGAGAATGACAGGTAGTGGAGGAAACGTGAAACGGAGCGCATTTCTTTCAGGTAGCTTAAACAACATAACTGTTCATCCTACAAGTGTCCTTTTTTTCTTTTTCTAACACTGCTGAAAACTTTTTGTTTCCAAGCATGATTTCTAACTTTTGAAGGAAAGAAGGGAACGAACGAACTCCAAATTGGTTCATGCACGCCATCACGGCCTTGATATACACCACTTGCAGATAGTGTTTGTAAGCAGGAGGCAGCATTTGTTCCAAATAATGAAATGCATTCATACTATCATCTTACTATGACCCATTTTTTCTCAGACGTTCTTTCCAGCGTACTGTTCCAGTCGATTTAAGCTTTCATGCTCTGTTTATTTCATTTTCTTTTTTAATTCTTAAAATTATTGCTAAGGTAAGGCATCTCACAAGTAGCGTCCTCAATTAACCTCTTCCTATTAGAACAACTGGTACTACTTTGTTGTTCGGTCTCAAATGACGTTTCTTAACCCCTCCGAGAAACACTGCAACAGATAAGCTACGCTACGAATCCATGCAAGCAGAGTACAGTTTTCTTTCAATTCAATTAGCAGATACAAAAAGCGACTCAACAAGAAGCATGCAATTTATCATTCAAGCGCGCTTGTTTTTAAAACTTTAAACAAAAACTTTTGAAACTCATAAACACTATAAAAGCTTTTCATAGTTCTGAAGAACACAAATTAGAAATTAGAAAGAACAAAATCGATTTTAACATTGTGAATAACAAGGGAAAAATAAGCAGCATCAACAGTAAATAAAATTTATAGTGATAGAAGAGACGCTCACTTGAAATAAATTTAACATATTCAATCAAAAAAGTAGAAAAAAAACATACAAAAAAACATTGCCTAAAAAGAGAGGTGAAGGAAGGAAAAAATTGTCCCAAACATAAATATGTTCATAATTTAAAAATTCAAACTCCCATCATTTTCTTTGTCACTTTCTTTCCCAAGGTTTCATTACCATTTCGTTTAAATTCTACCCAGCGTAAATTCAACGATATTGTGTGCAGAAATTGGAAAAGATCGCACTCGATAATGAAATCAAATTTCCGACGACATAGTGAAATAGTTAAAAGGCTAAAGTTTCACTGTTAACAGTAGAAATAAGATGATTAATAGGATAATGCTATATTCAACACTGTGGAAAAGAGGAGAATGAGTATTTTAGGAAAATCTCAGATTAGAATGCAACTTAAAAAATAGTCCTTCTTTCTTGGATCTTTCTATTTAGTCTGGATTTCTCAACGCAATTCGTGTTTTTTTAATACAACCAGACATCTGTTGCTATATTATCACCCTTGTTGATAGCTCGAAACTAGAAAATTAAGAAGGGAAAATGAACTAACAAGGTAAATCTTCGCCAACTTCCTCATCAGAAGCATCCGAATTCTGACTTCGATTTTGATTCTCTTCATTATAAAGAGTTTTATTTTGCGCATTATCTTCCTCATCCACCTCTTTCGCCGGTGTAATTTTACTATCGGGAGATGCACCAACTATTTTAGCTTGTTGTGCGTATATTTGCGCCATGTACTGCTGGTAGTGCTGCTCCTGGAGCTGTTTCACTAATGCTTCCTGCTGCAACAGTATTTTAATTTTCCATGCCAAGCGATTCTCGATTTTGTGTTTTTTCAATTCTCTTTCTTACCGTACAGCTTAAAAGATATGGACAACTAAAGCGGCATTTCAAAATTGAAATCTTGGCAGTGCAGCAACTCAGTCACTGAGCAACTTCAGTGAGATTTTCATTTTACTCGCATATCGCAGGTTGCACTTTAAAATACAAAATTTTAGTCATAGAATTGCAAAATCAATACTTTGCATCCAAAATATTAATTTTACAATTTTTAGGAAAATTATATTTTATGACTAAATTCAACTTCCACTTACAAAAAAAATATCCCACACGAGTGTGATAAAAACAAATTTCAGAAAAGCATAACTGCTTTTAGGACTCATTGTACTAATAAATTCATTTCAAAACTTCCATAAATTTAATTCTTCATATTGCAAGAATGTGCTTATGGGAACTACAGCAAAATCTCTCAGTTAGGGAATAAATTTGTGCTTCCACCTATCGAAGATCAATATTCTTGAGAGCTCTTTTAATTCGTGGAATTGTTAAACAAATAATAAATGAGAAAAAAGGTATTGAATTGAAAAATTAGTGACTTTAATAATTAAAATAAATGTTTACGGTAGTTTCTTTTACTTCAAGATTGATCCATAGTGTTTACCTCGAAATAGACTCCTCAATTACGTACGTACAAAGCAAGAATAAATGGATATTTTACTCAAGAAACAGATGTCGAAATCTTATCATTTAAAAAAACAAAATATGAAATCGAAATAATGAACACAATACAGCCTAATTCCCTAAAAAGCCAAAAATGGTGCATTAATTTTCTTTTACAGATAGAGCTAAGCAGAATGAATTGTTTGAAAACATGCAATTTTTTTGGACACATAAGTTTCACGTTGTTTAGTCGTAAAAGAAATAATGCTTAAGTTTAAGGAGTTATATTTGAACTAAATATTTGAAGTTATATTTGAAAGTTATATTTGAACTTGAAGAAGTCATATTATTTTGCTGCATTTATGCATTTAAAATTTTCAAAGCAATACCTTCAAAACGGAAATTTGCATTAGCAAGAAACTAATTACTGATATGGCAGATTAATTATTCGTCAATTAATCACTTTCTCCAGTGCCAATGTCTGTGTAATTTGCAACATCTGATCCTTATCTCTAGCATCAACCTTTCTTCCTAAACACTATGCCTGTTCAGTACGATATAAGTGCGAAATCAAAGATTATCCAAAGAATAATTTAAATTTTCCAAAAGACGAAAGGAAGCACGAAAGACGTCATTCTCATCATCACATCATCATCAACACCACCACCATCATCAGCGGCAGCAACAGCAGCAGCAGCAGTTGTAGCAATTGCAGCAGCAACAATGCTACCACGTCAGTACTTACGACTGCCTCAAGTTAAGCCGAACAAAAGTTAGGCGGGCTTAATCTCTTAGCTTCACCCTCAAACTGTTCACACCTCATTCTCAATATAATCAACCTCTATCTCAATTCTATCAGACTTCAGCAGGTGCCAATCTCCATTTCGTTTACGCTTGTTTCTTGAAGCTTAATTCCTTGCTACAAATTCCCTTAAGGACATACCATGCTACCTGATCAGAATCCTTTCTAAAGACAAGGCAAGATAACTTTTGAGACTATTGCCAACCTAAAAGTCGGTTCTTGTTCGTATATAATAAAGTATTATCTGCCTAACCCGCTTCCATTCAACAATATAACACCACCCTGCTACATCTTATACTTTCTCTTATAGCTATTAAGACGGAAGAAGTTAGATGAATTCTTAACAATGAAGAGAACCAACAGAAATATGTAAGTTCCTCCACTATTTCCCAAAAACGCCACAAAAATTTGCATATTACTTCTAGTTTTCTATATTATTGCACAAGACCGTTGTAGATTTCATAGTACACTTTTTATTTTTAACATTACCAAACGCTACTCTGATTTCTTGAAAGAGAATAATTTTCGTACGTTTCATTTCGATAAAGTACCTCATTTAAAAATTAGAAAGCTTAATAAAGGAGTGAATGGGCTGGAGTTAGATGGTCTAATATTTTGAATGACAAAAATCATTTTCAAGTTTATTAGTTTTGCAGATAAACCAAAGTGTCAAATCATCATGTACCTTAGTCGTTAAGAAAATAAAAAAGGATAATGTATTCATTTTAAACAGCATCATTAGTTAAGCAAGGAGCATTTTGCAGGAGGAGAAAAGAAACGATGATCGATAAACTGGATGAGGACTGCCTCATATCCATATTCCAAAAGTTGGACTTCATTGATCGTGTCCGCCTTGAAGTTGTGTGTCATAAATGGTTCGAAATATTACAGGTTCTTTTTCTAGCTTGTTATTGCAAAGTATAAACGCAAGCCAGTTCAAAAGTTAAATCATTAGATTGAAAAAATTCACGATCCCTTTACCACCTAACAACTTGTTAGATGAACACTTTATTTTAGCTGCTGATAACAGCTCACTGAAGATTTGGACAACAAATAAAAATGAATTTGCTTCTCAAACTATATGGATAAAAGGAAAATACTTCATCGTAAAAAAGAGTACTGAAATCGATAGAAATGCTTAAGTGCTACACAAATCACTAAATACCGCAGAAAATAGAAAACTTTCCCGTCTTTATGTTAATTGCAGTTGTTAAGCAAATAAGCTTTACATCGATATAGACACACACACACAGACAAGTAATTAGAAATAGTTAAGTATTCGCTCCTGCATGAAACTACACGAGTTACGTAACAGGACAAGCGCTGGGCGCTTGGCTGATTCTAACACTTCGTGACACATGTCCCGAGTATCGATTTGTCTATAAAAGATTAGAATCCATCTCATTATCTTCGAAGATTGTTGCCTAATGCTGCCAAATGAGAAATTTTACTAGTATTTTGCAGAAGCAAGCAAGTTATGCGAACATTAAAGAATTGAATATGGCCGACTTTTTAGTAAATGATTCCAGCGGCTATTTTCAGCAGGTATATCTGACCTATGCTAAACCATTCTCTTCTTATCCTCCTACGGAATTAAATGAAAAAAAAACACTTCTCACTAACAATATTAGTATAGAGTCCATAGAGAAACTCGGTGCGACAACCGACCAGATAACAAAGTATTTTTTCATTGAGTCTACCCTTATCTTTACATCTCTGTCTTACCGAAAAATTATCCATTCATCCTTTGCATTCAAGATTCTTGCTATCAAACTGTTGTTGTGAGTTATGATAATGGATCACAATAAAATCAACATAGAAACACTGCTCCTAGACACCGCAATGCAACCTACCAAATCATGCATTCATTTTTCCATCTTTGAGTTTTTCATTAATCCATAAGTTTCATTTACAGGCTAACCTTAGAACATTATTCCAGGAATTTATTTCCTTCGCACCAACAGTTATTGGAGTGGTGAAACGTTGCGGTCGATATGTCAGGATGATCAGTTTTGGCCAACGATGGCTTAAAATCTCACAGCCTATTATCGACGCTATCGCCGAGTTGGTTTCATTTCAAAACGGATCTTCCATCCACACTCAATTTGTAGATTACTGTTCGATATTTTTAAATTGTTTTATAATTCAGTTATTGCGCTCGTCTAACAGAACTTGACCTCGGTTGTATTATTCTGGATGCTGACATATCTATCCTGTTGGAGAAAATTGGGGAGAATCTGGAAACATTTTCATTGGAAGAGACTAGTTGGGTGAATAAAGATGACGGCGATAAGGTTTTAAAATTATTTCTAGAAACGTTAACATGAAAAATGGATCAGATTCTTTGCTAGAGATTCGAATTTCGATAACTTACGGCTCCGCTATTTAGCTTATATTTAGCTTATAACTGCCCATATAACAAAAGTACAATAATTATTGAAATTATTGCTATTTCCTAAGCAAATCCATCCATTCTACTTTTCTATAAAACATGAAATGATTTTAGGTGCAAGATTTCTTCCAAAGAATGAAAAAATTGAATAAAATTAATCTCAGACGTGCTTCATTTAAATTGAACAAGCTTCACGAACTTCCTCCTTGCCTCAAGTAAGTTTTCTCCAAATAAAATTCTACGCTATAAAATTAAAATAAAACAAAAAGTTACAGGAGTATCGATATCAGTGGAACAAATTCACTTCCAGCAGAAATTTTAAACGCATTTCTCGCTCTGCATCCAAATCTAACTGAATTGGAACTATGTCCACTGTCGGTAACAGACAATATGACTTTATCGTACATCAGTGGCCTGCCAACATTAGAATCTCTCCACATCGGGTATATACAGAAAGAAGCTCAAACTCTTCCAATGGAACCATTGGCCTTTTGCAATACTATTCAGAACCTACATATTCAGGTAATATTTTCCGCAACACACACAGCCACTACCTAGTAGTTGCAGAATAATGCATGCATTCATTAGACACAATTACAAAAAACTCTAAAGGACCATCTTTATAAGGCGAAAAAATCCCTGCATAATTAATGTCAAACTGTCTAAAGTGTGAAGAAACAGATAAAGTTGTGAACTGAAATATAAAAATAAAACTAGCAATTGAATATGAAAAATGCTCAAGTGAATGGTAAAGAAGAAGCCACGCACAATCTGATTTAATGCTAATTTTAAATGGAAGAACTAGTTTCAGAACTGCACTACCCTAACGGGCCAGAGTCTGCGACTAATATTGCAAGGACTGGTGAGCTTGCGATCGCTGACAATTATTAGTTGTTCGAAGGTGTTTGACTACTCTTCGCTATCGCAATGCCGTAAGCTAGATTCATTAAGCATTGGAGATTCGCCTCACCTTTCCGATGAGGAACTAATTCCATTAGCAGCACACGGAAGGCTTCACTCACTGACACTCAATAAGTGCTTCAACATCACCAACAACTCCATATTAACAATGATCAAAGATTGCACACTTAACAATGTCAGCTTTCAAGTCCATTTTTGAAATTCCTCCTCAAAAAAGAAAAAAAACCATTTTTCTACACCAGTTTTTTGCTGTTACTTGAGAGTGTTAGCTTGACTGAACACATATCCATGTGTTATTTCAGATTGCACTCATAAGCTGCGATGGAATAACGGATGAAGTGCTTTACTCGTTAGCATCAACTCAGTATGCTGTTGAGACAATTTCAGTACAGGGATGTGTTTGCATTACCAGGTCTATCCTAAATTTCATTGGATTGAAAAAAATTCAGTTATTGATCACCACAGACGAAAAATTTTACCGCAAGGATGTGTGTGTGTGTGTTGTGTGTGTTATGAAATTTAATTTAGCTAAACCTTCAGTGTTAAAGATTGCGGATGTTTCCTTTCAAACATCCAATTTTGTCATTTGTTACAGCAAAGGTGTAGCAGCGCTTGCACTAATGAAAAATATTACAAAACTACGAGAGCTCGACATTAGCCATAATAGAAATATTGACGACATGGCGATACTATCAATTCACAATGGACTTAAACTGAGAAAGAGAGAAAGTGAAGAAAATTGCAGAAATGGAGACAAAGAAAATGAGATGCAGCCTTCGGCTCCTTCTACTGATCTGGTAAGTGCTCATTCTGCTTCTAATTTTAATTAAGACTAAAAAATACTCCAAGAGATGGAAAGTTTGCAGGTATTTTTCCTCAATGACCATTTTGTAAGCTTCGAAAATACCACTAGAAGACAGGAACTAAACTAATCTATGATTTACAACCCTTAAACCATGTTGCTCAATTTTTTTAAGTATCGAGCTAGCATGATGCTTTATACTAAAAGTTAATACTAAAAGCATCAGCATGAAAAGTAATATGAATATCCTCAACCAACTGATGTTTGGATTTTTTTTCAGTTAACAATTTACATATTCAAAACAAGCGTTTCGTTCCGGATCGAATCTCATGTGAGCGATTTGATCAATTTGACAAATTAAACTTAACCAGTTATCCTTCTTGTACACTTTCGAAACTCAAATGAAAGATGGAACCTATTCACCACGCTTCAACATTAAAAATGAAATTTTCTCATTTTAAAATTATTAATTTCCAATGCACAGACAAGACTTCAACTACAATCTAATAAATTCCCAAAATTTTTAACATCTCACATATGAATTTTTATCTTCAAATCATTTGATGCAAGCGACAATTTTCAAACCTACATAGTTCTTTAACTCTTTGTGTTCCTTCTTTCTCCTCCTATTCAATTATTTGATGAGCATTATTTTGTGGGGGAGCTTTATATTAAAAACGCACTCAAAAACTCAACCGCCAATTAAAATATCTGCGCTCATTAATTCCGTTATCTCTACTGAGAAAATTACTCTAAATCGAAAAAATACATATTTTAAATTACATATTTTTTCGCTGCTTGTTTTCGTCCTAAATTTCTTAAAATGACACAGATAAAAACTTCAAGTAGTGATAAAGTGCTGTAAGATCCGCAACTGACAATACTGCTATATTCTTTTTCGTTTTTAATAGTCAGTTAGTAATCAAGTGTACATTATATTTTTGCTAAATTTCGGGTATTTCAATGATTATATTTGGTTGTCTGTCAGATAAAGAGCCTAAAAATGAGTATTTGATCAACGTCTATTGCACACAAGTCTATGCCACGCAAGGAGAACTGGTTGAGAAAGTTTTTCATTACTCTGAAGTTTGTACTGAAAACCTTAAAAATAAGTGCAGTCCAAAATATCATTATGAGCTCATAAACAATGTACATAATTTAAAAGGTGCAAAATTAGCATAGATGAATTAGCTCCAAACCTGAATAGGATCGCCTACAAACTGCTGTTGAGCATATGCTCGAAATTGATGATATGTTTGACGATTGAGAGCTTGCTGAATTTGCTGCCTGCAAAAGTACCACGTCAAACTTCCATTTGTGAATTAATATTGGAATAAGATGAGAGGTTCTAGAGAGACAGTGGGAATGAAGCCAAATTCGAAATGAGTTCTAAAATTCTAGAACTTTTATAACACAAACCCAAAAATTGTTACAGAAAGAGTAAAACGAAATTACATGTAAAGTACAAGAGAAAAGCAGTTCGTAATGAAGGTTACTGATGCGGTTATTTTTTTTATACATAAATAAAAGGTTTGGAATTTTGGATGACAAGAAATCATACCCATTTAAGCAAACCTACTTCGGAGCAAATTATTTCGAATTTAGTGAATGTAATTAAAAGATAGCTGTGTCAAAATTAGTGGATTAAGGACTATGCTTTCTTAGTGGACAATTGAAGAATAGAAATGGTACAGTTTTACAAAATAAAATTATTAATAAAGTAAAGTAAGCAAAAAATCATACCGCTGTGCTTCAAATTTTTCCATATCATTCACTGCTTGAGAAGAATCAGATTCAACATTCTGCTTATGAACAAAATTATCTTCACTGCAAGGAAACAATTTTAAATGATTTGACGTCAAAATATATTTATAACTTTATAAAGGCGAAGAATTTTAGTAAAAGTAGTTCCGAAAGCAGTACTCATAAAAAGTAAAAAACTTGGTATGGGCTAAATCCTCGATATATGGATGATATATCTCTTGAAGTATCACACAGAAATTTAAAAATAAATAACCTTTCAAGATTCATTTGTGACTGTAGTTGTTCACTAACAAAATCACGAAATGCTGGACAAACAATATCGAGCAGCGTGATAAATGCCGACATTGCGTCAGAAGTACTTAAGTTACCTAAGTCTTTCCATGCCTTCCTGAAATATAAGACAAATGGTTATTTTTGGGACCACTAGTTCCCGTAATACGCTTGCTTAGTAAACAAGAAATTACTTCAGTCAACTTATAAAGCAAATACTCACTGCTGCATGGTCATCAATGTAAATTCAAAAGAAGGAAAAAAAGAAACTTTGCGGATCGAAAAACTACAATTCAGGTCCAAAAAAACTATTTGTAAATTCTAATCCATCAATGAAAATATGGTTCTCAATAAATCACACCAAAAAAATATGTGATCCCAATATGGAAAAATGGAGAAAGTGATAGAATCACAGTTGAGGTTAGTTTATAGATTTAGTTTCGAAATCAAAGTGCTATTGAAGAAGCTATGGAGAGGATAAAATGAAAATAGAGTTCAAAATAAATTTCTTGAGCAGTTAAAGTATAAAAATCAAAAAACGAATCCCTTCAAAAAATCGACGAAACGATCCGCTTTTTTGTAAATGGATTACAGCAATCTAGCTGATTGTTTCGATTTGGCAATTACTTCAGAGAAAAGTGGAAAGTTTTGCAGTGGAGAATTAACTAAGATTCTCAAAACCTTATGTATGTGTTTCTACGCATTTCACATATACGTAATAGTTATGAGGAAGAATATGTGACCTGATAAAAGCAAATTAGGGAAAGAGAATTAGAGGGAGAGTTAATGTCTATAAATTTAGATTCCTTTGAAAAGGTTGGACAAGGAAAACCTTCAGCTTGCGAGCACTCGTTTATGAGCTTTTAATATGGTGGACCGACTTCCTTGCGCTGACGAGACTGTCTTGAACCGTCTTCAATCTATTTCGAGATAGATAGGAAGTGGCGAAAAGTAACGAGTAACAAGCCCTTTAAAAATGAGAACTATGAGAAGAAGCAGAAGCAAAGTATGACAATATTTATATTTGGAGGAACATCAAAAGCCATAAGACTCAGCATCCAACAAATCACACAAACGAAGACTCGATGAGCTTTTCTCTTCGTACTCACTCTAAAATTCTAACGTTGTATTGATACCTGTTTAAATTCTATAGAACAGCCATGTTCATGATAATTAGAAAAATTGCAGGAAATGTTACATAATTAGAATGCCCATCAGCTCTGTTAGACAGTGAAGATTTCACAAATAAAAGAATTATTAAACATCTGCAGCCAATGTTAAAAGTAATCCTTGAATGTAGGGGGTTCTCCTTAGTGATATATCATAAAACCATGTTTTTTTCACAGATTGGCCTTTTTCGTTCATCGGTATCAACTAGCGCTATTACTCAGTTTCTCTAATTCTTGAGTTTTAGCAAAAGCAGACTTTCAAAAATCAGCTTCTATTGGAATATAAACCTTCAGAAGTGACATCTTATAAACTTTAAAAAAAGATACTTTTCCCTCGATAATTCCTACATGTCAATAATTATAACAGTATATAACATATTCATAGACGCACGAGTTAAGCATGGTGACTTTCACGGACCATTGAATTTTGGGATATATTTCCTTTTTTTACAATTCTGCTTCCAGAAAACGCTTAAAATCACTTCAAGAAGCTAGCTTTCTGTATATAGCATGATACAGACGGCATATGACAATAGCTGAAGTTTTCTTTAGTTAAAATTTTAACGGCATACTTACATTCTATCACTGCCAATAATGTCAAACCATCCCGAATCATCCGCAGCTGCATCATAGGGACCATAGCGCACTTGCTTCGAATATGCCATGAATAACAATCGTTTTTCGTACGGCACAATAAGCTCACAACTCTGTTTCCTTCCTAACAAAAGAAAACTGACGCTAATTTTTATATTACATTTTTATTTATCACTCATGATAGAGAATAAAAGATTCTAGAAGTCATAGCATGTAATAGCTTTCCACTTGTGGCACAAATCTTACTAATAACTATCAGTGGCAACTAATGACGTTATTATAGATGTAGTCGTAATAATTCTGAGATACCTCGATAAAATGATATAGCTAGCTTGTATACATCTTCCAACGGTGCTCCAAATCTGTTCATAATTAAATCGATTTCTGCAATAGCCGTGTCACCGTTTCGTTCAGATGCCTGACTTTCCATTACCAATTAACCTTAAAAAAAAGATAACAAGACAAGAAAAGGCATGTGAAGCGCTGGAATAAAAATGGAAGGAGGGCAGTTACTGGATTAAGAACTTCAATGCTCTTTTGCCAGAAATGATTAAGCCAGTGGTTATTTAGTGCTAGCTAACTTCTTCTCATAAGGTAATGTGTACAAGTCGTAAATTTAATTTCTTCTAACGCTGAAAGCAGTTTCAAAGCAAATTAAATTAATACTGCTTTATGAGTGACTTATTTGTCATTTAATCACCGGTTGGAATCACACACATCTAATTAAAGATTACTCAAACCATTAAAGCAGGTAAAAATTATCTGAAGAGAACGATCATCCATCAGCACTTCTCTTTTCAAAATGCATGAAGAATGGACAAGTAGAAGGAATTGAATTCATCTCACTCTGCCCTACGAATGGGCAAGAAACCAACACAAAGATGAGGAGGCCGCGCCGTACAATATCCTCGGCCAGTGGAGATAGGTGGCGTGCTGGTCAGTAGTGAAGTCTTTCTGCTTTATTGTTGGTTCCGTTTAGTGGTCAAGGTACTTCCTCAAAAGGACACCCGTTTGAGTGGTTGTTAATGCTTCAGGTCAATCCTAAGATTTGATGATGCACAGTCAGTCATCGGATGAGCGCAAGTTGGGAGCTGTTTCCGGAGCAGTTAAGGATGCAACAGCGACAGCAGTACCTTCAAACACTTCGATGTCACTTCTTATTCCGAGTGAGCAGAAATCAATTCCTGAATCGCAGCAGGCAGCATTACTTGCCAGTGGTTCCGTTCCACAGGGTACTTCTCTCAGGTTAATTTCTGCACACGCATTGCTGTTCTTCATAGCCTGGGCTTGGCAGTCCACACGTATTAATCTTGTTACAAGAATGGTTGACATAAATCTCAGGAATTTTATTAATTTAGCTATTCCAGTGCCTTATAGTTTGAGGATGATGACTGACGGCATGTCTTTTTGCTTCCAATTAATCTAATTCTACTTCACAATATATCGTTGCTTATTAGCGTGTTAGATTTATAGACTTATACGAATTCCAGAGATTTTGTAAATGACCTAGACAATTACGTGCCAACGATACCAGATGCTGTTACAATCCATTACATGAAAAAAAGTGGGGTTGATTGTGCAGACTCACGAGTCATACGTTTGTTCTCACTTGCAGCTCAAAAGTTTACTTCGGATATTATTTTAGATGCTATGCAACAGGTATTTTCAATTTTTATCACTGCACGGACTATAGGGATATTAGGTATTTTGCTCTAAAGTAAACTAGTTGCTTGTCTGACTTTTCTCTGCAAACGAAAAGGTCCGTATCATGTTTAGGGAGGTCGTAAAAGCGGATGACGTATTTCTGTTAGTAAGAGTTTAAATGCGAGCGGGGTCGTTTACTTTGTATAAACTCAAATGAAATGCTTAGTTTTGCAATGTTTTTCAACGCTAAGACAGTTTTGGAATGCTTGCGGTTTTTTAGAACATTATTTTTGTGTATGTTATGCCGTGTTGTTATTTCGGAAACTGTTCAGGCACGCATGAAAGGATTGGGCCAAACAAAAAAAGGTACTAAAGAGACACGTTACACACTAACTTCAGAACTGCTGGAACCCGTACTTGCTGAATATGGCATCGAAGTGAAAAGGCCTCCTTATTTTCACTGATTGTCGCTAAATTACTATGATAGATTTATGGCATAAAGTATTGATTTTTATGTACTTGTATGATATTTTGATATTAGCTTCAATCTTTTAATGTTGCTTTCATCACTATTGTGTATGAAATTACTATGAACTTGCATTACATTTGTACTTACATTTGTACATGAATTCTTCCTGCTTTGTCATTTCCTTTGAATCCAAAACTTTTATGTTATAATTATAGAAGCTTTCAAATATGATGTCCTATGTTTTAAATCCCAAAATAGTTCAGACCTCAATTTCCGCTGTTACATTGTAGAAAATTTTGTTTTCATTGAAAAACTTTTTTTTTTAATTATCTGTGTTGTGATATTACTTGTAGTATTTTTCAAAAGAATTAACGATATTTGATAACCGCGGTTTGTTTTGAGACTATTTTATTGAAGAAATTCAATAATATAAAGAAGTTAAAATTTTTTTCTATAAGAGTTGTTCCTTTGCAAACAAACTTACGAGTTCTGTGATTCTGGATATTGGTGATCCCAAAATTTGTGCCGGTAGTGCTTGTTCAGTAAATGAATCTACAAAAGCAATTTTTAGGAAACGTCCATGAGAATTAGAGTGCTTGATTACAAATCGTCCAGAAGTGTGACGCATTTGGCATGTCGATTTTGCAATGATGAGTCTGCGGTCCACGTTGTTGACCCCTTACTGGATTTACGTTATCGTTTTGAAGACATGGGGGGACTTATGCGCATGATTGAAGCTAGGTAAACTTTACAAGTCCAACTGATTGCTATGCTGGTATATTCTAGTGGATTACTGAGGTAGAATTTCGTAAACAGTTCAAGTGTGCGAACAGTGGATTGCTTTTGAACGCATTTTTTGGCATCATTTGACACCTTTTGTCTTCTGTTAAGTTTTCAAAAAACTTAATCTTTACTCCATGAGTTTCTGTTGTAGCATTGTCAGCAATAGCAAGCCATAATTTGCTTACGATGATTATTTTAGTAAAGTTAGTTATCTCAATTCTCAGAACTCGTCGCAATTATTTGCTTTTCAGAGGACTAAAAGTTGACGTTAAAAGTATTGCTGCTAATTATCACAGGTGGTGGGATGTTTATACGAAGTGGCGTGATTTTTCTATCGAGGTATAGCTTTAGTAAATTGATTTATGTGAAGTGTTCGAATTTTATTTCAAAAAACTTTTCGTTTGTTTAAAAGAATGTTTTATGGATTTCATTAAAGACAAAATGAAAGCGTTAAAATGAAATTTTCATGGTTTGAATTTTATCCAAAATTTTATAAAACTGTTTTAGTCGCGTGCAGGAAATGTGTTACGTGATCGTGAATTGCGACAACTCATGCTGAACGAAAGTGAAGGACTGCTGGACGCTTTGAGGTTACCTAATGATATATCAGCAAACACTATGTGTTCCTCCAATGTCACTCCCTCAATCAGCAAGGTCGAAAGTGAACAAAATAGCAAGCATATATTTTTTTTGCAAAAAGCGGGTATGATAAAGGTATCATCTTAAGTGAATAAAATTTTTTATACCTGTAAAAATAGAATTACTAATTTGAATTTGAACATAACTGGAAGCAGATTTTTGGGATATGTCTAACGTTTTTTATATGATTTTATAAACATAAAAATTAGATTAGAATCAATTTTGTTCTTTCCAGGTAGAACCTTCGATTTCAAGCGCTCATCTCCTAGGACTTCCAGTCAGTTTACAGCATTTTCTTCAAAAGTTGTTCCGTGAAGAATTTGCTGGGAATGTGCTGAATGTAATACTTGTGATTAATTTTTCACTAGGTATTTAAAGTTAATTTTTTCTCACAACGGTTACGTGCGTATTGTTTTTCGGAACTCAACATTACGTAAGAGATGATTAAATGTTTGCAGTTTTTAGGTTTCTCCACCTTATTTTGTACGTGGTGCAGTAATTGATGGTGTGAATATCGCAAAGGAGAGTTTCCCAGCATTTACCAGTGATGTGTGTAAAAAATCTTCGTTTTATTTAACAGGTAATTTCCAATATATCCTGTGCATAATATGTCTCTTTTTAACTGGCTTACCCGTTTATTCTTCCGTAACTTATTATGAATTTCATTACAGCGTCAAACTTAAAGGGAATTAATGTTGTAAAAATGACATTTTCCTGACACCTTCTAAAATAACATATTAAAAAATATGGGAACTTATATGTTTGATAGCTTAAGCAATGGGTGAAATAAATGAAGCAGTTCAATACCTTACGTTGTTATCATTCATTAAGATGAATAACTTGTTCAGTACCTTTATAACTTACTATTTGGTTGCTTTCAATTTTCAAACCACAAAGACAGAAATCATGATTTGGTTTGAAACCGATGATTTTTAAGTGATAATAGAAAATTTTTAACCTTAAAAATTTTTAATTTTCACTTTGGGAAACTAAGAAACAAAGTTCTTTCACAGGCATTTGCTGTGCATTGCCGGTTATTTCATACTTTGAAGTTGAATGTTATTTGATTCATGTGAGGTGGTAAATAATAAAAGGAAGACAATTCCGACCCAAATTAACTATAAACTATAATTTCAGGTCACAGCATTCCTTCGCTAGTTTCTCTCTTCGTGAAAAAATCCTTAATGTTGAGGAAGAATAGATGGCCTCTTCGCTTGTTAAGCAGCGGAGCTTCTTATAGCAATCTAGGCAGCATGCCATCTTCCGCGATTAATTTGAATAATATTTCACAGAGATCGAAGACAGTCTTGCTGTCATTCTGTAAAACAGAGGAGGAAGAGATCACTGAATGTAAATCTCTGACTGAATTATTACAAGCAATTTTGGAAAAGAAATTATCTTTGGAAATTGCTTCATTGGTTGTTCCTGCTCATAAATTATTAAATTTCGAATCTTCTGCTACGAGCTTGTCGACTTCTGCTGGAGTTGAGGTGAATTTTAGCATATTCAGCTTCTATTTTCGAATTTAAAAATGAGAAGTTTGAACTATCTTGTGAGCTGATTTTTCGTTTCAAGCAAGCGTCATACTTTCATCATTTTTGCGAATATTAGAACCAATTTGGAGAAAAAGAAATGTTACTGATAATTTTCACTTCGTTGTATAACATTCTTTCAAATTACTGATTCTCATATTTGAAGCGTAGAAGTTGAATGCATTGAATCTGTTTAGTTCCATATTTCGTGTATCACTTATTTAAAAAATTTTTCCTCTGTATTCGCTATGTTTCCTTGCAATTTCTTTTTTCATTCTTCTTGTTTACTGCTACTTACACTGTAATATAGCAATAGGCCAATGAAATGTCACACTATATGTAGAATTTTTGTACGGCTTACATTTTACGAAATCTTATTTAAATCAATCAACACATGCCACATAAATTAAAATTTTACTTTTTTCTGCATCAAGGGAATATACGAGGTGCTTGCTAATCTTTATAAAATTCAGGTGGCTCGTATTTGTGCGATCGGTTCATATATCTCCCGTCGTTTATGTATTTTGCTTGATTCGAAGCCAGGAAGTTTTTGCTTTGTGCGAATGGTTTTTGTTGACATTGATCTTACAAGGTACAAAAAATGTTTAAAAAAGTCAATTTCTCCGAACAGAATTTTTAATTTGTTAATACTTACGCAGTAAATTTTCCAATTTTTCCAGAATCGTTGCTTTGATGATCGAAAAACAACTGATATCTGGAGAGTTCGTATTAGATAACGTTAATTTATGGTCGGATCGCTTATGAAATCCTCACGTGAAAAGTATGCTGTGAATCTTAATATGAACGGTGTCCCATAATGTGCCATGGATTTATCGTCAGTCATTTGCTTTATTTTTCTGGCGACGCCAATGTTGCTGTTTTTCGGATTTTTTCTGCTATTCCTACACCGTTCTTTGTGCGATGAAAATTTCGTAGTCATTTTTTGGTGCCAAAAATCAGCTGACTACTTTTGTTGCAATTAATAATGTGTAAAAGATCGGCGAAAGAACTGTGACCAGTGTTTGCATTTGAAACAAACATGTCGTGATTTCTTAACAAGCCAGAATTCTCAATCATTTGTTTTGGCTTTGAAATATATTTTGGAATTCGTTGATTAATTGTATAAAATTTATTTATACATATACTTTTGTTTAATTTAATTACGCAATACTTGGATTATTTGCTGCTGTTGAACAAAGTTCAAGTAGCTTTACTTGTTCTGCTAGTTTGGATTGAAATATTTTTCTTAAAAAAAAACTTATCCTTCTTATTTCTTTTATTGTGCATTCTCGTTTTGTTTACAAGAAAATTCGTCTATATGTCGTTTTTCGGTTCGATGGAAAAAAATTTTTGGCCTTCTTTATGTTCTGTTAGTTTTCAAACCATTGTTCTTTATATGCATAAACTTTTCAAGTGTTGATTGCTGTGGCAAACAGCAGTAAGTTAAGTGATGCTCATCACTTCACTTCAAAGTATTCTCCAGAATAGTCTTATAGGGATGGGAAATATCTTGAAAATTTGATCGGAATTTATTCTTGACGTATTTGAAAGGCAAACGGAGTTATTTCATTGGACAGAATGGATTTGTGCCCCAGAAATCATCCTTCGAAGAAGAGGAGCAGAAGCAACAGCAACAGTGGTGTGTTCATGGACATATTGTACTGCTACGGCGAAAGAGAGTGATGAAAGGGTGCGCAGTGTTATGTGGAAAGATGTTTGAAGAGGTGTTTAGGCGCTATTTGAATTTATTGTGGCAAGGTCACTTCAAACTGAAAGAATTTCCTTCCTGTTCTCTGACTCATAGAAATAGCTCATGAAATGACATTTGAGCTGAGTTTTTTCAAGTTCATCAAAGGATCACTTTCTTGTAGCTTTTTTTTTGTTTTCGCTTGTTTGGTTGGTTCACTTTGTTTTTTCATTATTGAAGGGACAAATTTTTTCTTTCGCCCTTTTTTGCCGTTTCTGTCGTTTCTCTTTGCACCTCTCACTCAATTGAACAGTACTGCAGGAAATTAGAGTATCATTTAAAGTGTGAATTGAGCTAAAATAATTGCAAGAAAAGAGTACTGCGGCTAATACCTGTTCTGCTCTCTATGCTTACCAATACCTAACTTATGAATTTTCTAGTTGATGTGCAAATATTCATTATGTATCGTAAGAGTAAGAGTAAGGGATTAAATAAATCTTATACTTTTGCTTGTTACTACTCCAAGTCCTGGAATGCGTTGAAGTATCGGTGCCCAATCAGCATTGCCTTGCAGTTGATGAAATTTTGTTCCGGTTTTTTCTCGCTTTAAAAAAAGTGACATTTGAAGAACAAGTCCTCTTGCATTGTTGTTTGGAGTTGAAGCAGAGAGTGGTAAAACTGTTGAAAATGTAATAAATTTAGTAATCTGAAGATGACCTATTTGCATCTTTCTTCTGGAGCTCTTCCTTATTGCTCTTTCGCTTCCTTCCGTTTCTTCATTCAATTTCATTTTTTTCTTTTTTATTTTTTACAGGTGTTAATGTGTGTCTCAAGGTTTCTGCAAGTATAGCATGTACTCGTTGACTGCTTTCTTTCCAGAAGAAATTTTAAATTACAAATCGGACACGAACAAAGACATAGTACCGAATTATATAAAATCAATTGGTATGATCAGATCCATCAGGTTGATAGCGCGTTAATATTGCAGTTAGGTCGCAATGACTTCAGTAAAAAAGGATAGGGAAGGATAGTAAGAATGAATATGTGTCAAATTCTGACAAAGGTCTCATGCGGAGCTCTACTGGAAAATTTGAAAATTTTCTGTCCGTCACATGGAGTAGACGGTGTCTTATTTGATGTTCAGAAAACACTGAAATTGTGCATACCATATGCATCATACTTATCGTCCTAAATATAATTTAAAACACATTTAACTTTTAGCGCAATTCAAAAGCAATAAACCAAGTATGGTAGTATTAATGGCATGTGTCGTATCAGAAGCATTTTATTGTTTCATTTAGCCCTAATCAGGTGAGACTTTGCCGATGAATGGGTAAGTGTGCAATGACCGGTCACTCATCACAGTTAGGTACAATCCATTAACGATGTAAATACACATTAATTTAACTCTTTGAAATATTACAGTCATTTTTATTTTCTCTGAAATATGACATTCAATATAAATACAGATATTTTTCAGGCGTAAAAGTTTTGAAATTGAAAAAAATAGGTGTCGATAAGTGAGGAATCGGATTCACTTTGAGCGATCACGAAAGTGAAGGGAGATATGATGCAAAGCATTCTACCGTTGTTTTTATTAAGTGAAAGAATGCGACAGGGAGAGAGAGAGAGAGAGAACGGTATGATTGAGCGTTTTAGAAATTTGGTTTCATTTTCATCGCACCGAAAAAATTTGACTCCAATAAAAATTCCTATATAGCACAAAAGTATAGCTCTGGAAATTTTCTTCGAAAAAAAAATTGCTTTTCAATTGAAATTTTCGAGCGACAATTTTATTAAAATGAAAAAAGACGAGTCGCGCAAAGTATTGAAAAGATACATTTATATATTATAGGGACTAAAAGCTATCCACCAGTTGCCAATTAAAGTATTCTGTGGTCGATATTTATT
Source organism: Litomosoides sigmodontis (assembly GCA_963070105.1). NCBI lineage: Eukaryota > Metazoa > Nematoda > Chromadorea > Rhabditida > Onchocercidae > Litomosoides > Litomosoides sigmodontis. The sequence goes on from OY718808.1 coordinate 5,673,515, forward strand.
CTCGAAGAGCTAATAGCAACAAAGTCTTTTGTGCAACGATATTTCAATTAGATTAGAAAGATGCAGGATAGTTGTAATGTGGAGGAGAGACGGCTGACCTTTTCCTGACCGCTTCATTGTACACAAATTTTATTTGTTGTCTTTTCAAATTGGTCAAAAAAAGAAGAGTTGCAGGTGAGAGGTGGATAAGTGAGAGGAAATAGAGATAATGCAGTGCTGATTGGTGCGGAATGCTGTTTGATATCTTCGCCGTCCTCTTCGTATGAGAGAGACATTTACGATTCCGTGTGCCGATGCACCTTTTTATTTACATGCCTTGCGACGGGGTATTTTAAAACATTTTTCTATTTATTTCCCCCCTCGCCTCTCCCCCTCCCCTTCGTTTCCCTCTGCCAATCGTTTGATTATAATGATTCGACGAGTACAGGTAGCAGTGAACATGAATGAGATCACAAAATTCCCGTCGATTAAAATTCTTCATCCATCAGGTATGATACGTTTTGTCTTCGCGTATATACATATATATACGTGTGTGTGTGTGTGTGTGTGTCTGTGTGTGTGTGTGTGTGTGTGTGTGTGTGTGTGTGTGTGGTGTGTGTGTATGTGTATGTGTGTGTATGTGTATTTCATCGGAGGCATTCTTTAAAATATTATTTCTGTATTGTTTTAGATAATTTCCTCCAACTTCTCATCATTTTTTTAAATTCACGTTCGTTGCTTTTCCCGTGCCTTCTTTCCGCATCTACCATTTCAATTTCATGAATGACCATTTCAATCATTTAAACTGTTTCATTCACTGTGCTTTTCAGCTTTAACTCAACCTATCATTATGATGATAGCTCTTTGTGACGAAATTTTCCCATCTATAAATAGCTGTAATGTTGCATTTTTGCCAAAATTTAGCTCTGAACTTCAGAGTGCGATGAGCGCGGTAGATTGCAGTGATATATTGAATTTTCTCTTATCATGAAACATTCGTTTCAGATGTTTTTTTTCTCGTTAAATTTAATTAATTTAATAATTGAAAGATAGAAATAGAGCATAATGCACCCTCTGTGCTAGTAATTGAGATAATGCTACCAAGTCCTAGTTTAGACTTCAAAGTGTCACATTTCAATCCTAAATCACTCATTTCTTTAAAGCATAAAAGCCGCAATTAAAAGTTTTTTACATTTTTGAATATTTTTCTCTTCTATTTTAAGGTGTTAGATATTGCATTTGCAGCCTAGATACTAAATTTTCAAGAACATTTCATAGGTACTAAGTTGACCTTGAACTAATATTAGGTATCCAGTAATGGTCGAATCACTTTGGGTTCTTACCACCCGCAATTACCGTCGATGTTGATGATGCGGTGAACAGATTGAAATGCGTCGTAAATCCGCCATGTCCCGGTTGGGTGGATCTCACCGACACAATGTTATTCCTTCCTTCCATCAAGTAACTTGGTGTCGTAATTGTAGCGTGTGCTTGTGAGAAATCATTATCAATAGTTTTCAGGCATAAATTCAAATTTGCTTTTTTTGAAGTTTTCTTCTATTTTACGATTATTGATTGTCCAGTGTTCAGTGAACATATCTGCGATAAGAGAAATACTTGCTGAAATAGCGAAGATGTGATTATAATGTTTGTTCGTACAGGAGCGAATTTGTAACGCACAAAAACGTATGTCTACGTATATTTACGTACCCGCAATATCTGTAGAATTATGAAATTATGAGAGATACATGGCTTTCCGTTCAATTCCCTACTTCTGTTTCATTCCAAAAGTACATTTTCAATATTTTTTTTTCACTTATTTCAGTATTTCGTACCATGAGTATTACCACTTTCCTTAATTTCAAACCATCACGCTTTTCTTCCAACGGAAGCACATTTCAAGTGCTTCTAAATTAATGTAAATTACGTGCACTGAAGTGAAGGAATAGTTCCTTTCGTTGAGAGAGGGAAATGAAACAAAGAGGTAGAGCAGTGAGAAATGTTTGTTTACCTCATAATCCTTCCTTCCTTCCTCTTCCAGCGGTGGTTCTCGAAAGATCGGTAGGAATGCAAAGAATGGTGTGGACGACAAAAACATGATTTATTGCTCATGAAAGGATGGTGCGGCGTTGATCCAAATTCCATGCAGGACGATACAAATACAATGAACCGAACGAGATGCGGGTGGCCTTTCCATCCCTCTTCAAACGTACGCATTAAAAACATCCTGCTACTGTTAACAACCTTACTTACTTACTGTCAATCATTTTAGAATTTCTTCCAGAATTATTCCCGAAATGTCAGTTCTGTTCGATTTCCTCAGAAATGATCACAAAGCGACGAGGCATTAGCAGCAACTGTCTTTCCATAGACAATTTTCATTTTCGTTTTTTCTTTATTTGATTTTGTATTTCTAATTCCAATCAAATGAGATTTCTTTGCCTATCGTCAAAGAAATCTCATTTGATTGGAATTCTGAGATTTTATCTAATTCAGATGGACTGATCAGTATTACACTGAGTTGAAATTACCGAAATATCCATCTTTCGTTCATTTCTTTCTCAGGTGTTAAATGCTGCAAATAATGCATTCCGTCTGCAACTGCAACCCCTCACTTTCAAAATTTTCCACCTCGAACTGGACCGCACCAGCAGGATGATTCACCAAGTGATGTAAATACTGCTTGACCTGATATATGTCGCTAATTTGCGAATGTTTGTTAGCAGGAAGAAATACTATTCAAGTAGTATTGGCACTATCATTTACTGCTTGAGGGTGTAATGGACAGATTTAAGTTTGGGTTCAATTACATCACAGCTGAAAGGATAAGTCGAAAGTCATCGTATCGTCATTGTCGCCTCTACATAATATTCATAAATAGAACTGAGGGAAATTACCTCCCACTTAATTCCAAAGCGTTTGTTGGACTAAAGACCATAGAACAATGAAATTAAAAGAAATGAAAATAAACAAGCGATCGATCACACTGAGATCAATTTCGTTAAGAAAGCATTTTTCTTTTCGGGAACATATTTTATGATGGGATGAAATTCAAACATCAATCACGGAAAGAGAAAGAAAGTAATGGGAAAGTTACGCAACGACGTGGTTTTAAAGTTTCATTTGCAAATCACTTTAAGAATTATCTGCGAATGGAGAAATGAGTTTGCAATGATCACTAGTACTGTGAGCGCTTTACTAATTGCTAATCGATAAGCTGTCATCAGTTTACTCTCATAATTGGTAGGAAATAAACTAACGACAATTTATCAGTTAGTAATCACTGTTCTCTCTGTGAAGCTCTGATACCGATATTTGAAGCGCAGGTTGAACTGGAGCTTTCTAAGCGAGTGGAGTGATTGAAAAGGCGGCGTTAGCCAATATTCGGTGACAGTAAGTCTTCAAAGGCGCTCTTGTCTCAGCTCTTCTTTTCCCTTCCACATTAACTTGTGTGTAATTGAAGTGCTCATTTATGTTTATATTTATACATAAGCATGATACGGCAATGTTTGCAAGACTCTAAAAATAATTTCTCTCTGTCGAAGAGAGAAACTATTGCTCCCCTTTTCGGCATGTGTGTGTGTGTGTGTGTGTTGTACACAGTTTCTGCATAGCTGGAATTCCTTAACACTGGAGAACCGGCTCCCGAACCCTATTCTCTCTTGGAAAATCACAAATGCTGGATGATTTTCTAAAGTCATCTCTCGCATTATTTCCTCTCTTCTCTCTCTCTTTCTCCCTCTGTCTCTCTCTCTTCCGCTCTCATTCTCTCTGTTACATTTATTTGTTCTGAAAATTCCTGAAATTTTTCTTCCTCGCTGAAACTATCATTTCCATAAACTTTCTATTCAATTGCTTTGAAGTTAGTAGCAATGTTATTGGCGAGCTGATTATTTAACGTTTTAAAAATTCCTTTTTTCTGTCCTCCGAAAAATTTTCAACAGAAGTGAGCTAGAATGATGCAATAATTTCTGCTTAATATTATTACTCATTTCTCATGATGGGAAAATTGAAATTTCATTGAATTCTTGTCAGTGCCCTATGACATTTGCTTGGAAGAGAAGTAATTTGGAGGTAAGTGCGTGGCCATGCGCCGGATGCGTCTAATAAGCTCCAACTTCATTCTTCCCCACCTCTCTCTCAATAACTAGCCGAAAGAGAAGGGAAAAAATTCCCTTCGTGAAAAGCGTTGTTTATTTTTGCAGCACAACAACACAACAGCGAACGAGCATTTCTTCTTCCACTCCGATCGGTTCTCTCTTCCATTCCATTCCATTCCCATTTTTCTCCTCCTTTTCTCATTTTTGATTATTATCAGCGAAATGTGTGATATATCATTTGACATGTTTATATCCATCCTCCTCTTCGTCTCAGTTCATTCCGCGCATCCTTCCGCAACTCTCTCTTACAGGTGTTGATTGAATTCTTCGCAAAAATAGATGAAATAGCGGTTATGCCTTCCTTCCATCGCCGATTTAAAATTATTTGCTGGGCAATTAAATTTGGAATGCGGGAGCATTAATACATCTTCTTTCCCTCTCTCCCTTTCTCTCTCTCTCTCTCTCTCTCTCTATTTGCTGTTAGTTAGTGAGTGGGCCAATAGTTCATTTTGATAAAATGAGCAATGCATTTGCTTATTTTTTTGATAATGGCGAAGAGAGTTATAGTGAATTTGAGATCAACTTCATCTTCACAGATGTAACTAAATGACTTTTGCTATTAAATTTTGCGATGCATTGAGCAGTAATCGTCATTTAGTTATAATCAATGCACAGGCAAAGATTATTTGCCTTTCTTTCTCCCTCTCTCTCTCTCTCTATCGTTTTCTCTTTCTCTCTGTTCCTCCTTGCCCCCCTCGATCCTAACCTTTAACCTTTATAGATAAATGGAATTGTTTAAAAATTCCATATTTTGTTATGAGAATAGGAAGAGGTTGAACTGCAAAGTCAAAGCAAACGAATTTACAGTCTCAAGGTTATTCTGCCTTTTTTTTTTAAAAAAAAAATTAATAGATACTTTATAAGCGATTGATGAGTTATGACAATTGGCAGTTTCTTGCCAGTGAAATGATGTAATTCAATTTCATCCATTAAACATGCATGTATGATCAATGCCGTAATTGTCCTTTCATTAACCAAATATTATACTAATTGACTGGTTTTGATGGATTAGCAATTTCTTCCTTTTACTCGTTAAATTCTGCAGTTTTCTCTTTAGAAGTTTAAAATTGAGAATAACGGTTACTTGGATTTCGATAGCTTTTACTGGAATGGATTCGAACAAGGATAAGCAGTAATTTATTTCAACTTTGACTTTTTCTACCAATCTTTTTATATATTTAAACTTTCAAAATAATAGTTTATTGTAGTGAAAATTGTTATCTGCTTTCAGTTAAATTGTGATTTTGCCATAAAAATGGTAATTTTGCCTTGAAAATGCACGAAATTTTTTAAATTCTTAAAATGAAATTTAGTGAATAGCAAATGGTGGGAAACTTGACATACCGATTGATGCACGCACGCACATGCACACTCCGGCGGTGAATTCACAAATCCTTCATTAATTATTTTGATTAAATTTAAGAGCATTCCGCATATGCAAGTGATGCCCTTTCTTTTCGTTCTTCCACTCATACATTTTTGCAAATTTCTACATATAATTTGCTCAGTGAAATGAATTTCTGGTCAGCTAGCAATGAATGAATGGCTAGCTTCCGTTCCCGATGAATTTCTTCCGTTCCAAGAAATAATTGTTTGTGATGAGTTGACGATGACATCGTCCTCCTGCGTTTCTCGAGAATGCAAGAGTTGAAGTTAAATGATTCCGAACAGAAAAAAGGAGTGGGCTTGCTCAAGGTTGTGCATAAGAAGGAGGACTGATTCATTTGACCTCGAGTAGTTGTAGTCCGCTGTCCATGCCATCCCCAAGCTGACCTGTCACTTTGCTTTCTCTTTTTCCGTTCCATTGATTCTTTTACAAATTAATTTGCTAGTTATTTGCAGATATTCATCAGCAGAATCATTTCTGATCTCTTGCAGATTCAGTCTTTCAAATTCCACCTCTTCCATAATCTTTCCAAGATCTCGCCTGAATTATTATTTCATGTTATAATTACTTGATTTTTTATTGATATCTGTTTGTTTGTGTTGTATTTAAGTTTTATTATCCAATTAATAATGTGCCACTTAATTATGCACTTATTTTTCCATTCATCCTAATGAATCACAAGAATATTATGAAGGAACAACAGTTCACACAAATCATAAATTGCGATTCTTTAGGTTAAAGTTACGCTGTGACATTGCCTTACTTAGATAAGTAAGGCAGCTATGCCGTTCCTTAAAGTATTTGAGGTATTTCCGTAGTTCCATTTAGGGCGTATAACACCACTGAGTAATTTCAAAAAGGATTCAATGCATTTTAAATTTATCGATTTAAATGAAGAATTTGCGATTGAATGATGACACTGAATTCTGAGCGTTCTTTTGTTGTATCGGAATAATTTCCATTCAAATATTGAACGAAAAGTTGACGGAAAACTGTTCGTAGTGTTTAAGAGTTTTTTGTTCTGTTATTGTCATCCTCAAAACTAGAAAAGTGAAGTTGAAACTTTCGTTTTGTCATTTCGTAACAAAATTGTAAAGTGTTCTGTCTTAGCGAATATTAAAATTATTTGGGATCATATCATAAGAATAAATAACAATATTTTCTTCTTATTTCGTGCTATTATTCGATTTACTACTATTTCCAAAAAGTATGCCATTTGTTTACATTTCGACATATTTTTCCTAATTTCATTTAAGATGTAGAATAGCTGTGTATAATTGTGCGACGAAAGCGCCGTTTTGATTGCACAAGTAATTACCGATGTGTCATTGTTTAGTACCACCAAGAAGAAACCGAAAAAGTGATGACGGAAAATGATGAAGTGAACTCATGTAACGGTTCCGGTTCCTGTTGCTCATCTCGAATACCACCTTTGAGTGATTCAGAACAGCGCTTCTGCGAATCGGATGCACCACAACACGCTTCCGACGATCTTCATCATCATTTCAGCAGTGATCATGTAAAAGTTATCCCATCACTGCGTACAACAATCCCGTCCGGTTATAAATATCTTCAGGTGCAGACTCTCACAAAAGAGACTATCACACTTGCTGTACATGTTAGTGTTTTATTTTCCTGCTATGCTTAAGGGGTACTGTCGGAGTAATGGAAAATTATGAGCTCTTTCAATTTCAAATTTTAAGTGATATTCGATGGGAAATAAAAGATGCATGCATATTTCTTCGTCACAAGTGATGTTAAACTAGGTAAGTGAATGTAGTTTTTTACAATCGTTCATCGCTTGCAACAAATTTCATAATTCACTTTAACAAAATAAAAAAGTTTTGTAATTAATTTTCGGGACGAACAATTCCCTCCTACTATTACGAGAAGTAACACTGTGCGAAAGGCAGAAACAGCAAGCCAAGCAGTAGCATATTTTTCTCATCTGCTCTACCACTTGTCGTTCGTGAAATCAGTTGTGATACTGACTGACATTCACGTTGTGGAATGATCTGCAAGGTCGTCGAGCCCTAAGCAAACCCTCGTTTTGCACTCTTGTTTGTCTAGTCCGGAAAAATTCCATGAAAAAGTGGTATTAAGGTGAAATGCCGCGTGGAGGAAGCATATTTATGTTGTTGTGCATATCTTGGTTTTGACGAGGAACGGCTGTTCGGCTTGGCTCTGCGAACGCCCTCAGAAGGCATCGGTGGCGATCGACCAAGAAATGAGTATTTTTTTTTAGACCCAAATCGGAAAATAACAAAATACGCACCAAAACAGTGGAAAATATCACATGCATGGGTTAGTGAAAATTACATTTCGAAAATTTGAAGTTCATAAGGGCATGAGAATGTGCGTATCAGTCCAACAATTAGAATGCATGAGAGTGTGGGATGTATTGACCTACGGGTCGGGGTTGAGGAGGGTATTTTTCCTGTCTTTCCTCGAAGTTTTGCTTTGGATCTTTCAAGCATGACGATCTATTTCATTATCCTTTAAAGAAGTTATCAGTGGTCAATAGAATAGCCAGCACTGCTAAGGAGGGACATGCTACGACTGACTCGCATTAGTTGTCATGCACTTGACATTGCTTTAGGTCACTTTTAAAACTCTCTTTAAAAAAAGCCGATTTTAAAAGAAAATTTAAATTTGTAATTGCCCTTACCTATAGTGATGCTATCTGTCCTTGCACTTCGCAATTTCAGAAAGGAATTCTCTAGTTGTATTGAACCCGTAGAACATTTAAGCATCCTAGCTATCATCCATTTATCTGGCTAAAAGTTGAGTTCTGCTTTTTCACTAACTCGTGATAATTAGTGAATTACCATTGTATTGAAAATAAAGGTTAAATTAATTCCAGAATACCGTTGTTGAAAGTCGTCCATTTTTGGCTCTTCATTTACGGGTTCGCATATTTGTGGAAAAAGCGTATGCAATTGGGTGAGCTTGCTATTTCTCTATCATCTCTATCTACGTAAGCAAGTAATAAAAGTTCATGAAACGTGGAATAAATTTACCAAGTCATTCTGCAAAAAGAGGGAAGATGGGACTTACCCGTTATGCTATCAGGTAGATTTCCAAATAACACTAAGTTCTATCAGGATGGAAATCTAAAATATTTTTATTTTTTTCCTATTGACATTTACAGTGATAAATTTATAGATGCACTACAACCCTCAGGCATTACTACTTGCAATTGCGTGAGAATCTGTTAGATCAGTGGTCAGGTTCAAATTCAGTTGCCGAAGAGCGTTGCTGGGAACTTGCAGCATTAGCGCTGCATGCTGACGAAAATGGCAATGATCTGTTGTAATTATTTTCATCTCATTTTTCTTCTACTTAACAAAATCTAATCGAAATCAATCACTTCATTGTATCGCTAAAAATATTGCCATTGGAAATAGTTAGAAACAATTGGTAATATTTTATGAGCCAATGCTTGGCGCACGTATTTACAAATATTTGTTTGTTGAAATCACTTCTGTTGACATTGTTCTGAACTATTCAATTTCTTACAATCATCATGCGATCTATTCGAACACTACTTGATTTAATATCAGGATATTACTTGTACCTTCAAAATTTCTTGCAGATCTTTTCGGGCTGAACGCTATTTTCCTCTTTGGGTAGTGAACGTTCACGGTCTCGATTTTGTGCGACGTAATATGCCCGCGGTTCGTGAGGATCTCAGAACGTGTTCAAGTAATGATGCAATAATGGAATATTGTCAACAAGCTTCTCGGTGGGTTCTATCTATAATTACTTAAAGTAGATGTGAACTTCTAGAAAATTCATTGATAATGTATTTGAAATCACACCATTATCAGTAAACACAGTTTGGAACGAATTCATGTATTCATTTTTTAATTTAATTTGACAAAAAAGTGCAATTGCAGACCACCGTTCGCCCTGAACTGCCATTTGTATGGGTTACGAAGGCATAAAATGGATACATTTGATAATGCGGTGATTGGAATTAGCCCAAAGTAATTTCTTTTTTGAAAAGATCAATGTAGCCTTCCTCTTTGTTATTTTTTCAAGAGTCGTTAAGATTCCCAAACATCTTCCAGAGGGATCGAAACATCAGACGTTGGCAATGATGGCGAGAGAATTCCGCTCCGTAAGCTACAATGGAACCGAATAGCAAAGTTGAGCTTTGATAAGCGAAAAGTGACAATAACTGGCGTGGATGGCGTGAGCATATCGTTATACGCTCAGTTTGAGGATAAAGCTCGCTATTTGTTGGAATTTTGTAAAGCTTTCCATCAAGCAACTTTATTTATTAACAATCAGTTTGCATTTCGTCAAAATCATTCCAGTAAGTTGTATTTCGATATGAATTTTGTTAAATTTTGCCGCTCATGCAACTTCATGCAGCTATTTTATTACAGTGGGGTGATCACTTTATTTCCTTTCTGAAGCGGCAAATTTTAAAAACTTTAGAGTTGTAAAATATTAACTGAACAGGAGGTTAGTTAACAGTCATGTAGAAGAAGGATGACTGTAGTGAAGCATAACAATTCATGCTTATATTTTGTTCTTAACTAGAAATGTATATTCAAATAATTAACTTGTGCGAAATTTAGAAGGTTACTAATAATTTGCTTTATTTAGCAAGCATGAATTCGCCCCTCTTCTGCAGTGATGACCGCTGCTTAGATGATGCGCTGTACTCTCGACGTTCGCTCAATTCACGTGCCTCCAGCAATAGCACGTCGGGGGTAGTTTCTGATAAACTGGGAAGCGAAGCTGATAAAGGTAATTTTAATAACTTTATTGTTTAAAGAAATTATCGCGAACTTCATAAGAAGTTGAATAATAACAAATATTATCCGATTGATTGAGATAATAACTGAAATCAACTTAAGCTAAATTAAAATTCCACAGAAAGGGGTGAGTTAGGGTCGTAGCTTGATAAATCAGTCTACTCGGTAGGAGCGTTAGCTGTTCTTGAATAAATGTTACAGACTGTGAATGGACTGACACCTGCGGCATTGCGTCAGATTGTTCGTGCGAAGAAATGCAACCGTTCACGGTGGAAGATCTGGCCGGAGGGTTGGAAAGGGCATCAGTTCATGCGCTTGCTGGAGCTGTTGTCAGTGCCCAGGATGAAGCAACAAGTATAGAAAATGATACTTTTGGCACTCATTGCTCCAATACTTCCTCGTAAGCTCTCGATTGCAAAAACCCTAGATTTTCACCTGATGTTTCAGATGTAAGGTTTCTGAGTGAAAAAAAGCTTTTGAGAAATTCTGAAATAATTTCATACAGGCGAAGTAAAGAAGAAAATTCATCAAAAAAGGTTACTGAAACAACAGACGACAAGGCATTTCCTGCCTCTTCCAACAACTCTGTCATGAAAAATGCATGTCACATGGAAGAAGTAAGTTACCCTTCATTAAAATCATATTCTAAATGTATTCATCAATTTTTGTTTATTTATTTAGAAACTAATGAACCAAGAAAACCCGTAATTCTAAAGCTGAGTTCTTACAATTGTGTAAAAATTTTTACTGTGTGTTGGAGTTTTATTCTGTTAGTGCAAAGGTTAGTAAAGATTCAGATAGAGAATAAGGATGGAAAAGGAAATGGCGACAACATCTTAGAACCCATTTTAAAGAAGCGGTCGTTTGCCGAAGGTGATGCAAGTAGCGGCGCAAATAACTCAGTGATTCAAATACCAATGATTCAGACGAAAGTGAATCCATGCAGTCAGAAGGTTTGGTAAAACTTCATAATGTTAACATGGAAGCGTACATTCGATTTTGAAGCCTAATCGTTTCCTTAAAAAATCTCTGCATGTTGAGGTATATTTATAAAGTGCTTTTAAAATATTTTTGAAACTTAGTTATTCCTTTGTATTCGTTTTTCATCTTACTTTATTGGTAAGTTTATTTTATTTTAGGATTATTGCGATGAAACAGAGAGGAGTGAACTGACAATGGATGTGATCTTGAAACAACCTCCGCAGTATAATGAGACACTAGAAGCTTTTCATGCACAAAATCAGCTTCAAATTCCTCACCATCGACCAAATCCAGATGTGAAGCCGAGGTGGATTACTGTAGCAGGTGTCAGTCCCTCTGGAGCTTCTGTTTCATGTCCACTTGAGACATCCACGCATCTTACCTACTCCGAACCGAAACTTCATTATCAGGTATTTTATTTTTAACAATAATCCTCGAAAAATATGAAATTTCCCATAAGTTTATTGATTTTATTGCTTATTGCTGCATAAAATAATACATAATAGTTGCTGATAGCATAGCTTCTCCGTTCTTTTCTATTACGAATTCATTCGTTGTAGATGTACACGAGGTCAGGATCCCCGTTAACAACAATGCCCACTACTTCATATCAGTTGCCATTAGTGGGATCATCATCACGTCCTTCACCTTTACCCTCCTACACGCCACCTATTATGCGTACAGGTGCAAGTGGTGGCTTATTTCAAAAACGTCACGGACAGCGTGTATCGTATGGTAGCGCTGTTCGAGGAATTAATCGTGTACAAAGTATGCCAGCACATAACTCGCAGCGTTACATTGATGATGTGAGTTGATCATGTTGATGATATGATCTTTTAATATGCTAGGATTCAAAAAATTTTAACTAATTTTACATGGTTGTGAAAATTTTCGTCAGAAATGCTAAAATTAAGCGAAGGATTTTTTTCCTTTTTTTAAATTTATAAAATTGGCTTAATTGAAGGATGAGTTGATGCTGTCGTCAACCACAGCAGCATCAATTAAGCATTCGCAGTCATCGCCCGGGACACGATTTCCCGTTTTCACGAAACAGCCACCTCCTTACGAGCACGTCATCTCGCAGGTTCATCCTTCATTACTTCAGTGCTAATTGGAGAGCATTTGGCAATGAGCCGATAAGTATGTTAGAAGAGTCCGCTTACACATGAGAGTATATTTATTGTCGGCTATTTATTTTAAGTATTCAGGAATTTTGAAAAATTAGTTTTTATTTATAGCAAGCACGTGCACGTTATGCACAGAAGAGTGCAGCAATGTATCTATCGCATCCGAATAGTGCATCACCAAAAGATATTTCATCTCAGAAACATTCATATACGAGTGACCATGAAGAAATGACTTTGAATAGTCGCATTCGGCAGTATCCAATGATGAGAGCTCTATGGCAAGAGCATCAGCAAGGTAAGTGAGATGAGATAAAGCAAGCGTAACATCTTAACACACATAAGTAATAATTTCCCAAACGTGATGAAGTGAAATCAAATTAAAGCGACTTAAGGTGTGCCAAATAAATCAGACTTTTTCTTAGGTTCTTGCTCTCAACTAGCGACAAACTCGAATTCGACTTCTTCCACTACTCGACTTGGCGTACCATCTGTATCCAACCCTATGTTATGCTCAATGAATGCAGCATTAGATGATTCTGCAACAACTAATTCACAGCTACAACCACCGTCTTCGTGTCAGGAACTTTCATCATCAGCCTTAGTTACAATATCGCCACATTCAACCTCAACTGCCTATGATTCTCGACCGACTACATCAGCATATACGTCACGGCCATCTACTATCTGGTCACCGGTTTATCATCGAGAACTTTATGTACCTGATCTATCTCCACCGTCGTGCTGTTACTATTCACCGTATGCCGCCGGTCGAAATCAAATGAGGTAAATGTTTTTATTTTCTGTCATTTCCATCTTAATATTGATGACTGATTACTGATAGCTTGTGAATTCATCAATTAAAACATAATCATGTTGGTTACTCGCTAACCTGAGGTAATTGTTTGGAACGTATCGCAGGATATTCCACCGTCAACTGCTGTTAAACGCCGTTCTTCTCTCTGTTTGCAACTTGCTGTTGTATTAATGTCTCTTGAAGCTTTTGTAAATTTCATAAAGCATAAATTTCGAATGCACTAAAAACAGCACGAGTAGAAATCACTTCAATGTACCTTCTGACGATAGCTTGACAATCGTTTTGTTCGGTAGAGATCCCCGCACTACCAGTACTCCTCTACCTCTATCGATGGCAAATAATAGGAGAGAATGGTCGTATCGCGCCTTCCGATGAGTCTGTATTATAGAAAGCAAAAATAAGGAGCAAATGTCAATAAAGAATTACTTTTCGAATTTAAGTTTCATTGATTCCGATCTTCCATGCTAAAGGATTCTGCTCACTTCGTCGTGGAATATGCTTGTTTGGAAAGTTTTGCTTTAGGTTGGTGAGGTGCTTTAGATTAACTTCATGGCGATTCCCACAAAAGAATCTTCGTAGTATGGCTTGCGCTCGTAGAGTCTAAAGCAGACAAAAGTACCGCATTGACTTTTGCAGCCGTTTCGCACAGTTTGAACATTTGCAGAGCAGGACGAGCCGTCCGAGACAATGAGAAGTCGCAAAAAGGTGGATATACTTGTCCGCTGATACCAGTGAGTGAGGAGTGCATGCTTGTCTGAAACAAATCTCGAGACTTCAAGAATTCGATTTAAAATGACCCTTAAATTTGACACATTTCCTCCAATCCACAGCTATTGCTGCTCTACATATATTGTTTACATTCAGTTGGATTATGTCACATTCGGTATTGGATTTGCCACCGCCACCGCCCTATCCGCCACCGCGACTTCCACCACTTCCACCTGCGGCAGTGAGCAATGCGCAAATGGTTGCTTGAATGTTTACTCTCTTGTGCGATCTATACTTGGAATTCCAGCTCCTTAGGTGTTCAACTTAGGATGAAAAGAATCGGAAATAATAAACCGACTTCTCCGTCCATATTTATTGAATATAATATGTTTAAGTTAGTTGAGTCCCTTAAAGGCCTAGTAAATAATACTGATTATGACATAAATTTTGATTTTCGATTTTACTTTCTTATTATGTAATGTATATTCGACGAGCTGCCTCACTCTGAGGCCGTTTTTTGCAGTAGCGTGTTTTTTTACTGTCTTGTACTGTTCCTTTGGTGCCTTGTTGTGCAGGAAATCTTCTTTTCTAGTCTTTGTTTCTGAAATATGCAAATGGATTCAGTCAATAATCAAGTAAATTAATCGCTCCCTTTAAATAAAATCTCTGAGGCGATTGTAATAATTGAAATCAAAATGAGTGGAATGATCGCAGCGATCTTTCTAACAGTTAGCATTTTAAAAGGACAGATGTGAAACAAAGTGTGAAGGAGCGGAATCATCCTCTTCTGCTATATCCATCATTATTTATGGCTAAGTCATCAACGTCTTCCTCCTCTCTGAATGTACGATTTCACTTCCACTGCTTTCCTTACATTTCGAATCTTCCGAATAGATTTTCCAGGTGCATAGAAATTATTGAATTCTATTAACTTAAACAATCAAGCGTGCATTTCACATTCATATTTCACCGATGTATATTCATTCGATTTAATTTCGTGAATAATTTGTCTGTGATGTTGTTGCCTTTATCGGTTGAATAATAAAATGTTGTCGTGTTATGTATGTGATCAGCCGAATTTATTGCATGTTTTTTTGCTTAATTCAATCACAGTGCCCAAGAGGTGCATTTTTACAACATTTGTGGAGGGGAAAAAGAGAAGAGGAAGAAGCGAATGGTTAGGAGCTCAACTGAAGTTAATTTAATAATGTTAGCAGGAAACTATAATTAGCTTTGAAATGCTGCTAAACTTTGAATCAAATCAGAGAAATATATTGGGCTGTGTACTAAAATATCTCGTCTAATAAACGCATTCATCACTTTAATTATCAGCTGGCGTACTGATTTTTTTTTTAAATTTCAAGTGGAAATTTTAATTCAAATTTCTATGAAAGAAAAGGTTTCAACAAATGCTTGAGGTGCCGAAAGGTGATTAAAATAGGCAGTAATGCATTAAAAGGCAATCGTGAAGTTCACTATTAAAAAACAAAGGATTTATTAACACTTTCCGGAAACGCCTTTTGAGTTTCGTTTCATTTGCTTTTGAAGGATTTCAAGAAAAAGATTAGACGTCAGTGCTTTTTAAATTTCGTCCGACGTCATTTTCACTTCAATTGAGCTTTGAAAACAAAGCTTAATATTTCGATTATAGCTGAAATGCGCTCAATATTTTTCCGACAGTTGTTATTTTACTCAACAAATATGATAGGTAAGTACGTCTCCATGTTGTTTGCTCTTTTACAGTGCACTTTTCATCTTGAAATCATTAAATTTTTACGTAGTTGTCAACATTAATATTACGATTAGTTTTGATCGTAGATCGAACTAAATTATGCTAACTGACCTGATCGTACCTAATTTTCAGTTCTAACTTCTAATTCGCTGTTATGAAGATTGTTACAAAGCATGAAGCTGGTAGCAAATAATTGCTAAAGCCAAGTGAGTATTCTCAACAAGGAAACAAATTAGACCATTTTTTAAAATAATAACATAGCTGAACGACGCAATGGCACACAGTGAACAAGTAGTTTCACTCCAAACATTTAATTTTGTGAAGCAAAATTAATTTTATTTTCTACTTCCGCAATAATCCTTGGTTGCATATTGAAAGCATTTGTAAAACCGAAAAACATTGTCTTAAACTGCCTGCCACAATTTAGGCAAGATTCGGTCGATCTGCAGACAATTAGTCTGAATAAGAATGGTGTGTTAAGATTCTTGAGATCTTGGAAAGATTCTAATTTGCATTTAGACAGAATTAATGAATATGAGCCTATGGGCCCGATAAACTAGGCCGTTGGCGAGTAACTATGAAGAAGGAAATTCGGAATGTTAAAAACTTTCTATGAACTGAAAGTTACTTCAAACTGGTTCATTTCATTAGCGTGAAAAAATTCAACATGTAATGTAAGCATTCAAAAGTAAGAGAAATAAAATTTTGATTTTTTTATTTTTTTCGTTTTTTGTTCACAGACAGATAAGTTTTTTTTCCTAAACGAAATTTCGCCCTTCAAAAGAAAAACAAATAAGTACAATTGCTGTTAGTTATCTCTTCTGTTTTTATTTAGAAATGAGTTTGTAAGTTAATAATGAACCCCCCCCCCCCCCCCGAAAATAAAGCTTTGTAAGTTAATAATGAAACCTTAAATTGCCATTTGAGCTTCTTATTTCAGTTGTTCATCAATTGAAAATTTCGAATTAAAAGCTAATTCTGAGCTGAAAATTATCTGACAAATATTTTTATCTATATTATGATAATAACAGCTTGCTCTGAGGTAGCAATTGTTGCTGACTACGAGGAAACGCCAGGCACTTCATTATAGCATAGAATGATGAATTATTAACCAAATAGTAATTCAAACGTTATAAAAAGTATATTTTGTTTAAATTGAAATACTGCTAATTGAAATTGAAATATCAGGAGGGAAGAAGAATTCGCAGAATTTTATGAAAATATCATTCAAATAGAATCGCGACGGTTAAAACGAGCAGCAATTGGATTTCAACAGCCACTTCATTTGTGCAATATCCTTTTACACTAAGAGGAACCAAATTTGAAAGGCTGTGCCGCCAGGACTTCCGCTTAGTCTCAGAACAATTTTATTTTCGTAATTTCAATAATTGATATCGCAGTTGCTAACATTGTCATACGGCTAGTGAGCAGTTGTAAATCTGAGGAAAAATCATTATCAGGAAAGCCGTATGACGACAACGTGTGCTTGTCCGTTATCTGCAAATTTCTTCCTCTTTTCAGTCATTTAATCTTCCGCACATTTTTCTTGCAAAGCTTTTACAGCTTTTTCATATTCCAAAATTAAGTAGCTCTAAATTTTTGGAATTAACCTGATATTTTATCAATACTGATTTGTACACTAACTTTCTTAGAAAGCGCAAAAACGATCCTTGCAGTTGACAATATAATAAAGCAGAAAAAGACACAATGTTAATAACATTTGAATTGATTAGGACTAATTTTGCTTATCACATACGCACATCACACTATTCGATAACTAGTCTGAATTTAATTTTTCTATTAAATGGTTGCTTAACGTGCCCAGCAACTTATTACACGTGAAGAATTTGCAACTGAAATACTCGTCGTAATTAATTTACGAGGATTTCAAGTTATCTGTCTGAGACAAAAGATCAAAGAATTACAAAGACAAAAAACTACTAATTGTTAGAGTGTCATAGGATAACGCAATATTATTTCGACCAATTGAGATTTTTCGCCTTCCCGCTTTGCCATTTCTCTTTCTCTCATTGCAATCATTTATTTCAATAATTTTGGGAAATCCGTCACATTTGCAATTTGTGTAAATTTAATTTATAAATTTATTGTTTGAAATGTTTTTTTTTATACAATAGCATTCTAGAAATTCATTTTGAAAGGTTTCTCAAGCGTTGCTTTGTTTCTCGTTAAATTTTGAAATTTTTGGGAAACAACTGCGCTCTTTGTGTCTAGCAAAAACTCCGCTTTTTGCTCTTTGCTTTTTTGTTTTACCAAACTAATTAAATGTTTTCACAATGAAAATGCAAAGAGTTTGAAGACAAGCGATCCTGAATTTTTTTTGCAATTGCTAACAGTTGGTGCTGATGAATCGCTTTTCCACAGAGAACGATAAAATGCCACAGTGCCACATTCCTTGTTCCTCCAGAATGGTCTGTGATAATAACCATTTATCATATCATCTTTCCTTAACTCATATATATGATGACTTCACTGCTTTTCAACTTTCGCCTTATCCACAAATATTATGTTTTACTTCCAATTTTCACTTCACATGATGAAACATCTTCTGGAAGCTTGCTTTCAGGAATGATCCAGTATGTTCGTCTAAAAATTCAGTTTTTTTTTGAATTTCTCGGCATCGACCTGCCGTCTGTTAAAAACCAATCCTTTTCAATTTATTTAGCTTGACCTATTAGGATAGGATATTGTTTAAATGATATCAAAAAAATTTTTTACTTTCGTATGTTTCCACTTCTAACTTTTCGAATATTATTGTCTGCGAAAACACTGACCATACGTTCAAAGCAGTTCAGTAAAGCAATTCAACAATTCTGCCGTGCTTCTCCTTACATTCAATTCAGATCAGATGTGAAAGTAAACTAAAAGTGCGTTCGTGCTGGTATCAAAACTATTTTCATCTTCCTCTTCGTGATGCGGTAGTTCAGTCAGCAAAATAAGTTTTTTGTTACTGTTAGTTCCAACAAGTCCAGCACCACTAAGCGAAGGACAGTTCATTGTCCAATTTAAAGTAATTTGAGATAAAAATATTGGAAGATAATTTTTTGAAATTTACCAGTTGGGAGGCTTTTATCCCTGACATTTTGCATCACCGATATTAATTCATATATTGAGCTAATATGGTGTTAATCAGGTGATGGAGGAGCAGTAGGAGAGGAAGTGGACGATGATGGATGGTATGCTTCCATTCGTTGCAACTACGCAGCAGATGTGATGTCTCCGTCCGTGCCTCTCCTTGTCCATTGGCTATACTTACTGACCTTAGAGGTTGAGAGGAAGGGAGGGAGAAGAGAAACGTGGATAATGAATAATTGTCCTAGCAGATTCGTCTCATTCGTCTCCCAAAAACTTCTCCAACATCGATGACCTTCGCTATTTTCTCAGCGCATTTTCTAGCTGATTTACTAAATAATAATTTCCCCTTTATTGGTCTCCCAAAACAAATTTTTTGAAAATTTTGTTGCGGTATTTCGAGTAATTCTTTGATTTTCTCATTGAACAGCTCACTTCTGAGTTTAATTTAAATCAGCAATTTGTCTGACATCAATTTATCCACGTCAATTGCGTGATTGAATTGAAATTGAAAGACTTTTGGTTAGCTAGCAATCGACATCCACAAGGAATATGGATTATAAACATTTTTAAATTTGAAGAATTATCAAATTAAAACAATAAAAATGATCTGACTTTGTTTCGGAAAAGAACAAAGGAAACAAAAGTTTTTTGTTATAAAACTAGAAGTAGTATATCTAAATTCATCGGTGTTTTCAATTGTTCCAATACTTAAAATTAAGTTACAGCCGCTCTTTACTCGTCAGCTCTCGCATCAAGCATAGCTGCTGCTGACATAATTGCAGGTGTATTAGATGAGGACAATGTTGATATTTTCCGTGATATGGACGATTGCTCTTGCCACTTGTGTTGTAGCGAGATCGGTAAGTGCTAGTGCGCAGCTACAAATATTTCTTTTGTACTCACAAGCACTGCAAAATGCTCAAAAATTTCTTCCACCATTTGGAAATTTTGCATCAGTATATCTGGGATTTAGTGGAGTTAGAAAATTTATCAAAAATCTGAAAATCCAATCTATAAAAGTGTTCAGGACAATTATGGAAAAAAGATGGAGGCATCCAGAATGGTGCGACATTTGCAAATGAACTTAGAAGCTGCGCAAAGTGCCAGGAAAGTCGGTGGTGATGCGCTCACGAGGTGCTTAATATGTATTTCCCTAATAGAGTTGTCTGTTGGTACTAGTAAGAACGGAGGAAGAAGTCAAACTAAACAAATAGGTTATTAATTGAGCAAATGAATAGTCAAAGAAAAAGTAGATCAGAGTTAATTGGCAGGTAGCGAAAGGTTTTAAAGTGTAAATTACAGAGGAAAGAGAGGCTTTGAACTGCATGATTGGCTATCGCCAGCGCAGAAGCAAGAAATTCGCATGGTAAGTTCAAAGTAGAGTGCAGAAGGAAATCTTCCAAAATCATGGCAATTCAATTATTGTAAATGTTCGAAAAATAAAGGAAAAATTAAGATTGAATTTTCCCGTTATATCCAAGCCATTAAGAAAAGCATCTTCCTCTTCATTTCTGATTGAGAAAGATTTTGGAAAAATTCAGATATAACTTCTTTTAATAGACGAAAAAAAGGAGTGGAAAAAATTTTTGCAGATGGAGTCGGAAGGGAAGCCCACGAGCGAAATCGTCAACAAAATGCTTGAATTTTTTTCCAAATTGTCATCTGAAGAAAAAGCTAATTGGAATGAAGTGTACAAGAAACGATGTAATGGGTGGATTGAGAGGGTAAAATAAATTTAAATAAAACTTTTAAAATTTGGTTTTCCGGTGTCAAAAAATCAGTTACGAAAGCAATTTTCATATATGTAGTAAGTGAAATGCTCAAATTATTAGCAATAGTGAGAAGGCTGAGCTCGAGCACTTGAGGAGCAAAGTGGGTGTTAAGGAGAATATGAAGCAAAATTAGATGAGTACAAAAATCGCCTACCAGAAAACGAACAAGATCAAGTCACTCTCTGGCAGGTAGCATTTTTTTTAATGTCAGGGACAGATGCAAGAGAGAAAATTTCACAAAAATTAAATTACAACGAGAATTGCCTCAGTGCTTTTATTTTAAAAAAAAATTTGTTTTCATTACTAAAAATTAAAATTTACCAGGATGGTTGCAACATGCTCAACAATTTGGATACTCAACAAAGTAAACTTCGCGTAATGTTTCGACGTGATCTTTTTCAAAACAATGGGAACGCTCATCTTCTTTCCAACGAACAGGCAGCTTTGTTAGAGGACATGAAAGATAGTGGAGCTAACGAAGAAGACGTTAAGCGCAGGGTAAGTTAATTTCTGTGTCATAATCTTAATGCAGCAATTTTTTCCCAGTTAAAGCCGATAATTTACTGAATAGAACAATTTCTGGACAGTGATGCAGAGGTTTACGTATGCCTGAGCAGGTAAGGACTAAAATTAAATTCAAATTAAATATCGTTTTGGAAAACAATGCTTTGTTTTGTTATGCTTGATATAACCTATTGAGGATCACTTGCAGGTGGAACAGTATTATTCCGCAATTCCAGAGTACAGAAGAGTGGGATTGGATTACCAACTAAAAAGAAAGTGTATTGAATGGATACGAGAAATAGCAAGTTTTGATGAAATTCAACTGTTCCTCGACTCATTTCAGGTTAAAAAATTTTTAAAATTAAAGACTTTGAAGCTCAAATTTGAATTGCGATTTAAAAATCTGCCGATAGAAATTTTGAATTGATTTAAAAGACGCGAAATATAGTTATTTTATATGCTTGCGTATTGCTGTAACCGATTTTGCAACTGAGGTAATCGACATTTGCATCGGTGCGCTGATTTTCTCCATGTCAATTAAAGAAAAAAACTTGAAAATGGGACCTGTGATAATCACATTTATTCCTAATTTCTGAACAATTCCAATTCTCTTAGAGGCAGAAAATGATAATGTTCTTACCTTTCCTTACCTTTATTGTTGTTTTTCTAAATGAAAGTAAATTTGCAGAGAAGAAATCGATTAGTCTTCAATACCTTGCTTGATGAGTACTTCGATCGATTGTCTAAGGAACAACAGGATGAACTGCATTATATTAAAGGTTATATTGGAAGCGATCATCGTAACAACAACGTTGAAAACAAAAAATTTGAATTTAGCGTTTCAAATTTCCTTCATTCAAGGGAACAGTTTAATTTACAGATATATGCAGTGAAATGTGGAGCGAAGTAATGAATTCCAATCGTCAGAAACGTTATGTGAACAAGGAGTACAACGAGTGGATATTATGGATGAGTGATGAACAAAAACGTGAGTTGCAAGAGATGCGCAACAATGGTTCGTCATTTGATGAGATACACAAAAAAGTTAATGGACATTTTGTTCAACTTCCTGAAGCGGCGCAACATGAACTCATAGAAGATTATAAGGTATACGAAGTGTCATTACAGTTAGATTAAAAGCTTTCTCTGCAGCTTCAGAATCTGCGATAAGAATAGATAAGAAAAAGGAAGCTCACGCATAACACAAAGATATCTGCCATTGAAAAAGAATATCTCTTCCCAGGAAAAATGTAGAAAATATTTTGCGACTATGGCTAATGAAGACGAAGTTGAAAAGCTAAACACCGCCCACAATGAAAAAAATCACAACGAACACGAAAAAATTATTGATGAAATCTTGCATCGACAACCGCAAGACGTACGAGACAAGGCATATAAATTTTATCAGGTAATTCGCCCCATTTCATTGCCGGCAAAACTTTTATTGCCATCCTTTCTCATCTAACTCGTGTTTGTGAGTTCTCCTGAATCGTCGGATCTCCTGATGTCTTTCGCAAATCAAGCACGTAGGTTGCGATAATCGTACAATTGCAATGCTTGGAATAAAAAATAAAGACACAAATTTCGAATTTCAAAAATAACAAATTTGTTTTCTAGAATTTCATCCATATCAAGATTAGTATTATCACGTTCTTTTAAATACTTTCATTTCGAATTTTTAAAAGCTGTAATGCTTACAGATATGCGATGACGTGTATCACAAACAGCCTAGACGATCAAAACGTGCCATTGACGCATTGATGGCGAAACACCTCCAATGGCTTACGCCTGAACAGAAGGCAGAAATTAAACAAATGAAAGCAAACGGAGAATCATTGCTAACAATTAAACAGAAGTACAACATTCATAATATGAGAAATAATACGAAACTGACCTTCACAGATGTATTTAAATAACACATAACATCGATCTACAGTAGAAATCTGGAAGCATTTGAAAATTTCGAAAACAAACAGAGAGGTTTCTTCAGAAAAATATCAACTTTGACAGTGCAGAATACGTTACATCCATGTCATAAAACCGTAAATTAAACTTGGAGTTCTCGAAATTTTCAACCGTAAATGTGTGAAATGGAACGTCTGAATTCATGACCTTCAGTAAAAGTTAAAATTATTGTTTTATGATCTGTTTAGATTACTTTCCTACATAGAAACTATGGAAAGTGACAAACAACTTCATGCCATAGGAAAAACAAAACAGTCTTGCTACGCATGGCTGGAGAATGTGACTTCCGCTGAAGAAAGAGCCGAATTAGAAAATTTACACCATACCGATCATTCAACCTGTAAACGGAAGGTATTGTAAGTTAAGCTTAATACATTCAAATCTAACTTCCAATTTAGAATGTAATGCAACAAAAAATTTCCGAACGCCAGTTTTTTACGAAACTCCCAAAAAACTTTCGAGTAATATCCACTCTCAGAAATTTATCTTCATATATATCAAAAATTAATAAGATACCAACTTCTGTTTTGAATAAGAAAGAACGTAATTTAGATTCGAGAATACATTAAGCGCCTACCATCAAGAGAACAAGAAGCAGTAAATGAAGACTTAGAAATTTGCGAACACATATGGTATAGCGATAGTAATCATGGTTCCGAACAACGCCATGATCATAATCATCAGCAACGCAGAGCACCTAGATGGCCGCTTCCGAAAACTTATGCTGAAACAACAAGAATCAAGCGGGATCACCATGACCACAGTTTGGAGGAGTACTTCCAAACACATCTGAGTTGGCTTACGGATGCTGAGAAAGATGAAATCAGAAAAATGAAACAAGAAGGAAAACCAAAAGCAGAAATTCAACAGAAGATTTTTGGTTATTACGAAAATATGACCGGCGACGCAAAGAAGGAAGCGGGTGAGAAACTTCGTGGAGGTTGTCGCCAACTGTTGAAGCAAGTCGTTGGTGAGGAAAAGATGTCTGAGTTAAAACAGATGAAAGATTCAGGAGCCGATCAAAAAACGCTTGCAGCGAAAGTGGACGAAATGCT
This sequence comes from Litomosoides sigmodontis, assembly GCA_963070105.1. NCBI lineage: Eukaryota > Metazoa > Nematoda > Chromadorea > Rhabditida > Onchocercidae > Litomosoides > Litomosoides sigmodontis. Next base: position 5,697,561 of record OY718808.1, read on the forward strand.
TGAGCATGTCACCGACGAAGCAAAGAGGAAAACGATCCAGGAATATGGTTCTGCTTGTCGCAAAATCTACGAAGAGCGACACAAGAGAGACCATCATGAACACAGTTTGGAGGAGTACTTCCAAACACATCTGAGTTGGCTTACAGATGCTGAGAAAGATGAAATCAGAAAAATGAAACAAGAAGGAAAACCAAAAGCAGAAATTCAACAGAAGATTTTTGGTTATTACGAAAATATGACCGGCGACGCAAAGAAGGAAGCGGGTGAGAAACTTCGTGGAGGTTGTCGCCAACTGCTGAAGCAAGTCGTTGGTGAGGAAAAGATGTCTGAGTTAAAACAGATGAAAGATTCAGGAGCCGATCAAAAAACGCTTGCAGCGAAAGTGGACGAAATGCTTGAGCATGTCACCGACGAAGCAAAGAGGAAAACGATCCAGGAATATGGTTCTGCTTGTCGCAAAATCTACGAAGAGCGACACAAGAGAGACCATCATGAACACAGTTTGGAGGAGTACTTCCAAACACATCTGAGTTGGCTTACAGATGCTGAGAAAGATGAAATCAGAAAAATGAAACAAGAAGGAAAACCAAAAGCAGAAATTCAACAGAAGATTTTTGGTTATTACGAAAATATGACCGGCGATGCAAAGAAGGAAGCGGGTGAGAAACTTCGTGGAGGTTGTCGCCAACTGCTGAAGCAAGTCGTTGGTGAGGAAAAGATGTCTGAGTTAAAACAGATGAAAGATTCAGGAGCCGATCAAAAAACGCTTGCAGCGAAAGTGGACGAAATGCTTGAGCATGTCACCGACGAAGCAAAGAGGAAAACGATCCAGGAATATGGTTCTGCTTGTCGCAAAATCTACGAAGAGCGACACAAGAGAGACCATCATGAACACAGTTTGGAGGAGTACTTCCAAACACATCTGAGTTGGCTTACAGATGCTGAGAAAGATGAAATCAGAAAAATGAAACAAGAAGGAAAACCAAAAGCAGAAATTCAACAGAAGATTTTTGGTTATTACGAAAATATGACCGGCGATGCAAAGAAGGAAGCAGGTGAGAAACTTCGTGGAGGTTGTCGCCAACTGCTGAAGCAAGTCGTTGGTGAGGAAAAGATGTCTGAGTTAAAACAGATGAAAGATTCAGGAGCCGATCAAAAAACGCTTGCAGCGAAAGTGGACGAAATGCTTGAGCATGTCACCGACGAAGCAAAGAGGAAAACGATCCAGGAATATGGTTCTGCTTGTCGCAAAATCTACGAAGAGCGACACAAGAGAGACCATCATGAACACAGTTTGGAGGAGTACTTCCAAACACATCTGAGTTGGCTTACAGATGCTGAGAAAGATGAAATCAGAAAAATGAAACAAGAAGGAAAACCAAAAGCAGAAATTCAACAGAAGATTTTTGGTTATTACGAAAATATGACCGGCGATGCAAAGAAGGAAGCGGGTGAGAAACTTCGTGGAGGTTGTCGCCAACTGCTGAAGCAAGTCGTTGGTGAGGAAAAGATGTCTGAGTTAAAACAGATGAAAGATTCAGGAGCCGATCAAAAAACGCTTGCAGCGAAAGTGGACGAAATGCTTGAGCATGTCACCGACGAAGCAAAGAGGAAAACGATCCAGGAATATGGTTCTGCTTGTCGCAAAATCTACGAAGAGCGACACAAGAGAGACCATCATGAACACAGTTTGGAGGAGTACTTCCAAACACATCTGAGTTGGCTTACAGATGCTGAGAAAGATGAAATCAGAAAAATGAAACAAGAAGGAAAACCAAAAGCAGAAATTCAACAGAAGATTTTTGGTTATTACGAAAATATGACCGGCGATGCAAAGAAGGAAGCGGGTGAGAAACTTCGTGGAGGTTGTCGCCAACTGCTGAAGCAAGTCGTTGGTGAGGAAAAGATGTCTGAGTTAAAACAGATGAAAGATTCAGGAGCCGATCAAAAAACGCTTGCAGCGAAAGTGGACGAAATGCTTGAGCATGTCACCGACGAAGCAAAGAGGAAAACGATCCAGGAATATGGTTCTGCTTGTCGCAAAATCTACGAAGAGCGACACAAGAGAGACCATCATGAACACAGTTTGGAGGAGTACTTCCAAACACATCTGAGTTGGCTTACAGATGCTGAGAAAGATGAAATCAGAAAAATGAAACAAGAAGGAAAACCAAAAGCAGAAATTCAACAGAAGATTTTTGGTTATTACGAAAATATGACCGGCGATGCAAAGAAGGAAGCAGGTGAGAAACTTCGTGGAGGTTGTCGCCAACTGTTGAAGCAAGTCGTTGGTGAGGAAAAGATGTCTGAGTTAAAACAGATGAAAGATTCAGGAGCCGATCTAAAAACGCTTGCAGCGAAAGTGGACGAAATGCTTGAGCATGTCACCGACGAAGCAAAGAGGAAAACGATCCAGGAATATGGTTCTGCTTGTCGCAAAATCTACGAAGAGCGACACAAGAGAGACCATCATGAACACAGTTTGGAGGAGTACTTCCAAACACATCTGAGTTGGCTTACAGATGCTGAGAAAGATGAAATCAGAAAAATGAAACAAGAAGGAAAACCAAAAGCAGAAATTCAACAGAAGATTTTTGGTTATTACGAAAATATGACCGGCGATGCAAAGAAGGAAGCAGGTGAGAAACTTCGTGGAGGTTGTCGCCAACTGTTGAAGCAAGTCGTTGGTGAGGAAAAGATGTCTGAGTTAAAACAGATGAAAGATTCAGGAGCCGATCTAAAAACGCTTGCAGCGAAAGTGGACAAAATGCTTGAGCATGTCACCGACGAAGCAAAGAGGAAAACGATCCAGGAATATGGTTCTGCTTGTCGCAAAATCTACGAAGAGCGACACAAGAGAGACCATCATGAACACAGTTTGGAGGAGTACTTCCAAACACATCTGAGTTGGCTTACAGATGCTGAGAAAGATGAAATCAGAAAAATGAAACAAGAAGGAAAGCCAAAAGCAGAAATTCAACAGAAGATTTTTGGTTATTACGAAAATATGACCGGCGATGCAAAGAAGGAAGCGGGTGAGAAACTTCGTGGAGGTTGTCGCCAACTGTTGAAGCAAGTCGTTGGTGAGGAAAAGATGTCTGAGTTAAAACAGATGAAAGATTCAGGAGCCGATCTAAAAACGCTTGCAGCGAAAGTGGACGAAATGCTTGAGCATGTCACCGACGAAGCAAAGAGGAAAACGATCCAGGAATATGGTTCTGCTTGTCGCAAAATCTACGAAGAGCGACACAAGAGAGACCATCATGAACACAGTTTGGAGGAGTACTTCCAAACACATCTGAGTTGGCTTACAGATGCTGAGAAAGATGAAATCAGAAAAATGAAACAAGAAGGAAAGCCAAAAGCAGAAATTCAACAGAAGATTTTTGGTTATTACGAAAATATGACCGGCGATGCAAAGAAGGAAGCGGGTGAGAAACTTCGTGGAGGTTGTCGCCAACTGTTGAAGCAAGTCGTTGGTGAGGAAAAGATGTCTGAGTTAAAACAGATGAAAGATTCAGGAGCCGATCTAAAAACGCTTGCAGCGAAAGTGGACGAAATGCTTGAGCATGTCACCGACGAAGCAAAGAGGAAAACGATCCAGGAATATGGTTCTGCTTGTCGCAAAATCTACGAAGAGCGACACAAGAGAGACCATCATGAACACAGTTTGGAGGAGTACTTCCAAACACATCTGAGTTGGCTTACAGATGCTGAGAAAGATGAAATCAGAAAAATGAAACAAGAAGGAAAACCAAAAGCAGAAATTCAACAGAAGATTTTTGGTTATTACGAAAATATGACCGGCGATGCAAAGAAGGAAGCGGGTGAGAAACTTCGTGGAGGTTGTCGCCAACTGTTGAAGCAAGTCGTTGGTGAGGAAAAGATGTCTGAGTTAAAACAGATGAAAGATTCAGGAGCCGATCTAAAAACGCTTGCAGCGAAAGTGGACGAGATGCTTGAGCATGTCACCGACGAAGCAAAGAGGAAAACGATCCAGGAATATGGTTCTCTTTGTCGCAAAGTGTATGGAGTGTTTGTGCGGAATAAGAGGGATCACATGTCTACCGGTTTAAAACCGCACAGTAATCCTTACTTGCAAATGCTTACTGACAAAGAGAAGGATGGAATTGAGAAAATTGCAGAAGGGAAGAAATCGAGAGTAGATATATTGAAGGCGATCTTTTTTTACTATAAGAATCTAAGCGGGGAAGAGAAGAAACAGTCTGGGGAACGCTTAAAATTGATCTGTGAAGAGATTGGCAAGAGTTTGATAGACGAAAATCGATTGTATGAATTAGAAGCGTTGGAAGATGATGACTCCTCAATGAGTGAAATGATGAAAATGTTGTCAACTACCAGTGATAAATCGAGGTTTGTACAAATTAGGACATATCAGACTGTCTGTCACAGAATGTTCGATTCAAAACAGTTTGTAATGAAACGGGAAAGCAGAGATCATTCTTTGGCTAATTACCTGCAGAATGATTTAAAATGGCTTTCAGCGGAGCAGAAGAAAGGGCTGGTGGAAATGAAGGAAAATGGGAGGTCGTGGTCTGAAATGGTTGGTCAAGTGTTTCATTATTATGATGGATTAGTTGATGAAGCAAAGCAGCACGCCGCCGAATTATTGTATGATGGCTGTCGAAACATTTTGGAGGAAATTATTGGTGAGGAGCAATACAGTGAGCTGGCGAAGATGAAGAAATCGGGCGCAAATATGAACGATTTAAAAGCGAAAGCCGATGTAATGTTAAGGGGAATAGTAGACGAGGAGAAACAAAAAATAATTAAAATTTATGGATCTGGATGTGTAAAAGTATTTGCAAGGGTAAGTCGTCGAAATTCACTGGAGGAACACTTTAAGACAGACCTGAAATGGCTCACGAAGGAGCAGAAAGATGAAGTGTTGAAAATGAAGAAGGAAGAGAAATCGAAGGCAAATATTCGAAGAAAAGTATTGCATTTCTACAACGACTTAAACGAGGAAGCAAAAAAAGAAGTAGCTGAATTGCTCAGCGATGCTTGCGACGATATGGTTGCGAACGTTTTTGGCTTTGAGAAGGCAGCGGAACTGGCGAAGGTGAGGGATTCGGCTGAAGTTGCTGATGAAATTAAGCGGAAGATGGATGCGATGGTCGATGAGATTGTGGATGAGAAGAAGAGAGCAGAAGCACGAGAATACGGTTCAATTTGCCAGAAGATCTTTGATTATCAACATAAACGTCGTGAAAATTCACTGGCAAATGATTTTCCCACGCATTTGAAATGGCTTTCTGAAGCGCAAAAAGATGAAATCAAGAAAATGGAAACTGGCGGTTCGTCCGTTTCCGTCCCATTCAATTCTTATTTTTTTTTCGAATTAAAATAGATTTAAGACGTGAATACATGAAAGCTTAGTTTTCTTCTTGCGTGCGGAATTATTTTTTATTCTTTATTCATCATAAGCGGGCTTCTTTCAATCGCTTCAGTTATAAGTTGATAAGATTTAAAGCTAATATTTCTTACACTTATGCTACTCATACTTGGTTGCAGGGAAAAGTCGTGAAGCAATTCGATCTAAAATTTTCGAATTTTTTAAAAGTGCAACCGGCGAAACGAAAAAATATGCAGCAGATTCATTACTGGAAGGTTGTCACGAATTATTCAAAATGATTGGTGGTGAAAACAAAGCACACGAGTTGCACGTCATGGTGCAGAGTAATTTGGCCATCAAGGCGATCGAAGAGAAGATCACTTCAATAATCGATTCTATAAATGATCAGTCCGAAAAAGCTTATGCTCAAACTCACGTAGCACCATGCATGCACTTTTACAAAATGCACGTGAGAGGTCCTGAGAAGTTATTTCGTGTTCATCTAACCCATGCTTACTAATGTCAGATGTAGCAGATATTTTTAAGTGGCTTTCCTAAATAATAAAAAGTGATACTTATTAAATTTATCCAAATTTATCAGCGCACATTTGTCTCACACTTTTTCTTCTTTCGGAGTTTCCTATTCTTTCGAGCAATATTTTGGATGAAGTTTTCAAATATTATTTCAAATTCGTCTTAAAACATAACAGCTTTTCTTAAAACATGGTATTCTAATAAATTTTTTCGATACAATTAACTTTTCAGGATTTTTTATTTTTCAATTTTTGCAAAAGGAAATCCTTTTGCCAACAGCAAAATGGTAATCGGATTAACAGATTCAACGTAATCTTTAAACGTTTACCTACGGAGTACTTCCAAACTCCGTGCACAGCTTTACTGCTGCCTATTTCTTGTTTCTTAATTGAACAAAAAACTTTCCAACAAGTATGAAATCTGGCGTCACGCATCATATCATACACTTCAAATACTTTTCCTCCACAACTGAAGTACTTTTTAGGCTTATTGTTATCGCTGTAACTGTTGGAGACCCCGCTGAGTAATTTATTTGCGTCCAAATTGTTTATTCTGTAAAACTAAATATGCGGCCATTTTTGTAAAATTCAGTGCATTTTCATTAAAATAAATATTACTTCTAAAACAAAATGTCTCTTAGTATTTTACCAATTTTCTTTTTGCAATTAAGCAATGACAATTGTGAACAATTAAATTACCGAGCGAAATATGGCGATCATTTAAAAATGTGTTTTTATCAGTTCGTGAGCCATGCTTTTGACTGCATTATTAAAAGTTGTGAGACGTCAGTTGAACTCGGCATTGTAAAATTTGAACTCAGAAGTTAGTTTTATTTGTGTGGCTGTTCAGTTTCATTCATGACGTAATGTACTTAGCAAAATGAATTAATAAACATCGGGCATAACAAATATTCAGAGAAATAGAAGATGCCTAAAAGACAATTTGCACAAATTTTAATAACAGTGATTTCAAATCGAAGTTACTCATACACGCGTTGCGATCAGAGAAGAATAGAATTTATGAGTGAGAAGAAAGTTTGGATAATGAGTTTCCTTTTCATTAGTGCGATAAGTGAGAGTCAGTTGTTCCACTTCAAAAGTTGCTTACAAGTGTTATCTGATAAATATATGCCTTCCCGCAGAAACCCTAACACTTGAAGGAAGGAGGAGACGGTAATGTAACAGATGATCTCGAGCTCCTTCTGCTCCCTTGCAAAAATATTCCCTTTCTCCACAAATAAATAACATTCATCTGAGAGATATCGTCCGCTGCAGCTGTAATCATGCGGCTTTTCCTTTTAAAATTCAGCTTTCTGTGCTTTTTGCCTATATTTACTACGGTTGGTTTTCTTTTGAACACTTGTCGACTATCCAAACTTGAAATAAAACAGTTAAAAGGATTATTAAACTTAATTTACTGAGTGCTAAGCGTTATCATGAAAAGGAGTCGGACTATGGGAATGATAGTTTTTGAGGTATTACTGTATGGAAATAGTATGATCAACGATTGTGTCACATATCTGATTTAAGAGATCGCGAAGTTTCGATTTGTTTTCTCTAGGCTGAACACGTAGAATTGTCATTTCGCTCGCTTAAATGAACTATTTTGCCCAGAAACAACTTGTCAACTTTCATCCGTCAAAAGTTTTTTTTTGCTTTCACAAATTCTGTTCCTTTTCATCTTCTCCTTTCTGTTTGATTCTATTTACAACTGAAGTTCTTCAAATGTGAGAGCAACCAAAGTTCTTGAAATGTTTTCAGAAGCAAAGGCCATGAAAATGTGTCGTAACAAAATATGTTCTCAAAACATCTTGCAAGACTTGAATTCTGAAGGTTTAATTTTCAAACTCTGAAATAATTTAGATCACTTTAATAAGAAGCTGGTCGAACTTGTGCTTAAACCCTGAGCAGATTTTTTTTTAAATTAATTCTGAAACGAAGTCGAAAAATTATATTTTCATGGAAAATCATGCAAGAAGAATTCACTTTTTTTGACGTAATCAATAAATTTATGGCGTGTATAAGTTCATTATGTTTCACGTAAGATACAGATGAAGTTGAAATTTTGGATTTTTGCTAAGGATTTTTTTATAAAAAATTGGACGTAAAAAACAGGCTATTCTAAACTCAAAAAACAAAATGCTTTCATTGAGGACCTTGACGGGGTTGTATTTCAAGGTTCCACGGGTTAAGTGCTCTAAATGTTCTAGTGTCCAAAAATTTATGAAGTGAAAAAAATAGTACCTAATTGTTAATTGTCTTCAATTTTCAAAGAGTACAGCTAATAAGTGGATGAAGAAGTTAGCATCTGGAAGTGTTTAGTAAAATTTCCCGATCTTGAAAGCCTTGTGGAACTAATAAGTTAGTAGTAGAAATGTAAGTTCTTTAAGTCAGCTAATACTTTTCTTTTCCTTTCATCTCTTCCTTTGAAATGTCTACTCATTGCTAACTTGTCAGAATTTTCCAATTATCGTTGCTCAAAAATGAGTGTATCAAATCTTTCTTTCTATTAAATCTTTTTTATGCTTCTTCAATGATGCTGCTCCACCGGTCACTTTTGTGTTCAAAAATGAACAAACAGTTCAAGGGATGAAGGACGCAAGTTAAATAGAATATAATAATACTAGTGCACATCTTTCTTTATTTAAATTTCCCAATAAATAAAATTTAATTTTGACTAAGGAAATAAGACCATATCTTATATTCGACCAAAATGCATTCGCTCAAAATCCAAAGCTAAGCCATTATAGCTTCGAAATGAAATTGGAAGAGTGTCACTGGTGGGTCAAGATGACCACGTTGCCAAATTCCTTACAGAAGATGGGCAACCAATACCTTGGAAATCAGCAACAGTCATCAGACTGTTGAAACAAAATGTAAAACCAACGGTTCAACGGTTGACACGCCAGAATTTCGAATCAGACGAAAGTTAGTTCCTCTTCTTCCAACTGCTTTCTTCCAACGAAGGACGCTGTGGTTCCTACTCTTCAACGTATTGCAAAAGTAAATGAGAGCATTCTTGAATTATAATGAAATAATTTTACTGGCTCTCCACCTCTCCAATTCCACTTTGCTTTAGGAGAAGATGTGGTGCTGACTATTCCGGTAGAGAGGAATTCGGAAGAAAGGACAGACGTGGAATGGACACAAATCGGCAATTTAAATATGTGGAAATGGCTGACCGCGGAACACGCTTATAAGTTGAGCAATCTGTACAAAACTACGGGTGATTTAGCATTGCTGTTAGAAAAAGCATACGTTCAGCTACTTCTCACTGATGGTGCTTTACGAGAAATGGTATGTAGCAAATTGAGATTTCAATCTCAAGATTTCTATTTACTTTATTTTCATAAATCTACTTATGTTTTCTTTGTTTATGCTTTCATAATCTATTTATGAACTTTCACCGCAGCAATTAAAAAAACACTTTTTTAAGTGAATAAGATAGGTTTTGGATGACTGATATGCTAATGTGCTCGCCCAGAAATGATGGCGTAATAAATTTATTTGTAAATTTACTGACAAATAAAGGAAAAGCTTGTTTGTATGAGTTATTTCTTGGAGTAGCCTTAACTGTGATTTTGTTTTTCCTTCTTTATTCATCTCTTCATCACTTCGACAATTATATCATTTCGATGGTACCTTACTTTGCACAGTTAATACCAACTTGCACTTGTTACGGTTATACTTCTTTTTATCGGAATTAAATTGGAAGATCAGGTCGAATTGGCAACACCATTTCTCTATCCTTTCTCTTTGCTCCGCACATATTCCATAGAAATTATGAGAAAAATTATAACAAATTTATACTTGCTTCTCACCAAATTTTCTTTAAATTCTCTGTTCGATGAAAAAAATTTGTTTTTAGCCTAATCAACGAAAAAGTAAGGAAAAGTTTGCAGTAATTAGGTTGTGATTAATCAATTAATTGAGGCAACTAAATTTCAAATTATACTTTAAGGCGATGCGAAGCTTTCGAGAAACATGCAGAGAGTTATTGAGAGCAATACTGGGCGATGAAAATTATGAATTAGTTGCTAATTTATACAAATCTGGTCAAAGAGGAAAGGAAATTACGGAAAGATTAAATGAATTTTATGTTCAGTTGAGTGATATGAATAAAAAGTATGCCGACATGGTAAACATTTTATTAAAAATAAAAAATTGCTATAAAAATTCAACCGTCCAGAACGAAATATCTAAGGCACAAAGTGAAATTTTTGAATATTAAAAAAATGCTCACCTCCTGCAGTGCAACGAAAATTGATGTAAGCATGCATCATCCATCGAAAGCAAAAGAATTCAATTTCAAGGTTGAAAGAAAAACTTTTTCAGATTGCTCCAACTTGCATGTCGGTCTATGATATTTATCAACTGCCGTCAGGGCGATATCGAAGAAGCGTTGCTGAAGATACACTCTTCATCAAAGAAATTCACTGGTTAACCAAAGAACAAGTAAAGCTTAAAAATGGAAATTACTCAATTCCAATTCCATTACTTCAAGTTCGAATATTATGTGTTTTCAGAGGAAAAAGCAACGGCATGAGTTTCAGGAAACCGAAATTGAAACAATGCTAGCAGAAGGAGCAAAAAACGAAAGCCTTCTAGCAAAAATTTTAGAATACTACGAAAAGCTAGATTCGTCAAGTCAGGAAAAAGTATCCGAGTAATTTTTCCTTTGTTTTTGAACAAAAAATTAGTGAACATTGTAAGTGTACACCTTCCACAGGAAGTAATACTAACCAAAAGTTAAAATAAGTGCATGTTGAAACCATAGTTGCCATAATGCTACGATCTTTGTGATTTCAATTGAAGGCAGCCGTCATCCCTTGTCGCAATGATGGAACGAACAGTCGGACCACTAAAAAGAGAACTTGAATAAGACTAATCATAAGTAGGAGAATAGAAGAAAGTTCTTGAAATCGGAGGACACAGTCTCAACCAATCTTAAATTGTAGTTCATTTGTCCAATTTTGCAATTTTCAGCGAATTAAAACAGCTCTGCCAAAATCAAGTGAAGAAACTTTTTGGAAGTGATGCTCGTGAAATAGTCAGATCTGAGCACAAAAAGTTAACATCCGCAGAATCACTAATGAGTACATTTACTGAACTGGTAGGAAATTTAACAAATGAAAACAAACGTACCGAAGCAGATCAAGTGCGCATCTTTTGTCAAAAGATATATGCTTCTGAAAGTTTTGATCTTAGTGAATTAACATCATGGCTATCTCCTGATCAGGTTTGAATTTGTTAACATAGGGATTTAAGAGTCGAAATCTTTAATTTAAGTGTCGAATTGATTCCTAAGAAAGTTCGGAAAGTAAAACTTCCAATTACTACCTTAATTGGATCATTATCTCTTCTGGATCTTACAAAACATTAGGAAATAAGATATGAAGAGGAGATGCAGATAGAGCCTGCGTAGCGCCTTCATCCCACCCTTTTCAGAAGGTCGAACTTGGTCATTTGATTCGTGACCATGAAGTAAGCGATGATGCTGTTTATGCTCGCATTTTTGAATTTTATGAAGCAGCTGAAGATAAGAAGAAAATGGATGCGCAAAGGATCATCGAATCAGGCTGCAGACGATTTGTTGGCCGGATGTTTGGCACTGAAATTGCTGCTGTAAAATTTTAAAGAAACAAAAAGTTTGCAGTATACAACGAATTGAAAAGAAATTTTTGCGACCATCCCAACTCTTCTTCACTTCTTTATATGCGTTTTGCAGCAATTTTTGAATTTTTTTTACAGAAATTGGAAGAGCACCGACTGGACGGGAACTTCACAGCTCAAATGCTCAGTGCCGAGTTAGCAACATATGCTGCTGAAATAAAGGATCCAAAAAACCGAGTGAAAGCTGAGTGAGTCTTATTCCATATTTAAATACTGTTAAATCGCTTTGACGACGAATCTCATTTCATTTCATCGATGGATTTTCCAGAAAATCTATTCCAATTTGCAATCGTATCTACTTTGGCTATAAAGGCGATTGTTTTTGTAATGGTCATTCGTCCACTTGTGGTCCATTCACGCACGAATGCTTGGATTGCGCTGACAATACGTTCGGTGTACAATGTGAAAAGTAAGCTGAGAAAGACATCAATTATAGGAGCAGTTTCAGTTTAAATTTGAAAGCCTAAATAAATAATTCGATCCCTCCGAAATAGCAAGTGAAATGAAAATGAGGCATTTGAAATGAAAATCAATCGCTTTGTGCGGGAAACCATAAACATTTGCAATAAACATTACAAGATCGAATTTCACTGCTGCCATTACAATTAGCGTAGCGCAACGCCGTTGTTTGCTCCGCGCCGTCACGCGTCCTTTCAGATGTTTGGATGGATTTGACGGTAGCGCTTTAATGGGCGGAATAGGCTGTGTGGCAACTGGGGAAAGCGGCGAATTCACAGGGTGCATGTGCAACAAACATTCCACAGAGTGCAATGAAAACGGCGAATGCTTTGTAATTAATTGTTATTTCATTTTACAACATCCCATGAGTCTGAGCATATCAGAGCAGTTCAGGATCGATTTTTAGAAACGGTTATTTTAATTAATGAAGAAGGAACCGATGAAATTTCATTTCATCATTACAGTCCTGCTTACACAACACAACTGGAAATCACTGTGAGAAGTGCGCAGAAGGTTTTTACGGTGATGCCACACATGGCACTGAGGAGGATTGTATTCCGTGTCCGTGTCCGTAAGTTTCTTCATATTTTATGAATACGCTTGGGAGGAGTCCCGAAGAAATACTTGACAAATATCCGGGAATTGTTAAGTTACTGTATTAGTGGGGATGGTTTATCGAGCTGAAAAGCTCGAGTTCGACCTGATCTACAAATACACGCTAGGTGCATTGACAAGCATGAGCCAGTTAAGCTTTTGATAGTTCAAATCGCTTGATCATATAGGAAGTTCCTTCAAGCTTCTGTCATATGCTTTTGCGGTACTAATTAGCAACGTACCGTGCTTTACATATCCTGTTTCTCGTAGGACAATATCTCATTCTGGCCCTTTTCCTAACAGCTGCTTTCTATTTCTATTTCAAAAATTGAGTGATGCCTTTTCGTTGAATAAAAGATTTGAAGAAATGGCGGAGATTGCTTTATAAATGGCGATGCACTGGTGGAATGTCGCACTTGCACCAATGGAACGTACGGTAGCACATGCGAATTACAGATGGAACCGGAGACGACAACCAGAATTACTGAAACTGTCACGTAAAGATTGTAATTTGATACTGTTCTGCAATGCATTTTAGTTTTTAGATTTCAATTTTTTTTCGTTTACTTGTTACCGTACCTTAATCGCCGTACCTCATCTTCCATAATTTTTTTTTGATAACAATAACAACATTTAGTAGTATTTGGTTGCAACAAATTGGAGCCTCTTTCAAAGGGAACTGGTGAGTGAAATGGCCACTGGTCATTTTAAAATTTCGCATTCAGTAATTGAAGCAGGTTCAATTACTGCAAAGAAAATCTCAGAAGGACCGCTTTAGTTAATACTTGATTGTCTTTAGGCTTAAAAAGCAGTCTAACATGGATCACTTTTTTCAGTGCCTTATATATGTAACATGATCATCAATATTCAACAAAGTGACATTTACTGAGCATAAATATTAATTAAATTTTCAAGGGTTAAAATAATTGAGGTAATCGGACTTTGAATTAGCTGCAGTCATAGTCCTTCGCCAAAAAGCATCAAGTTGGTCGCACAAACAAATAAATGAAATGCTTTTTTTAACTAATTAATTTATTTATTTGTTTTACAAAAACGGTTCGCTGAATGAAATATTTATTTTGCAAAACAACAAAAGGAAGCAGAAGTGATGGACACTTGCAATTTTCAGTAACATTTGTGGTATCGGCGTAAATAAATTGATTAGCCATGGAAATGTCACGTATTCTGTAGCAACTAGCAACCACCTGCCTTTGCTTCGATTCCTTCGGGAGCGAGCGTTGTGTCCACTGTTATTGAACTGAGATTCACTGGACATCTGCAATGCATTAATGAAACAGTCAAGTTGTGGGAGCATGTCGATTCTGAGTGAAAACAATTGGAAAAAAAAATACTGATAAAATTACGATAAATATTGCAAGGCATCCATCCTTTCAACCATTGTCGTCAAATTTTCAGGAAAGACTTGCCACGCGCGATCGAATAATGCCTTTTTTAAGTACGTGACGTTCGCTGAAAATTGAGGGTGAATGTCAAATCTGCTTCACTCTGTTAAAAGTGAAGGGAGTTAGTTAGCAAAAATAAATTGCTAACTTAACACCACATTATTGAAGTTAAGTGGCTTGACCAGGAAGATTATCACACTTATGAGTAAGCATAAGCATAATAAAATTATCATGGAATTTAAGCAGCTTAGCATTTCTGCACGTATACGTCATGCATCACGCGCTGGAAGTGATGAAAGAAATTTGTAAAATGTGAAAGTTTTACCGAAAAGGTAAGAATGAATTAATCAGCCGTTGCAAATTGCAGCCTTAAGGAAAATAGTTAGAATTGTTGCGTGAGGTGAATGAAGATGAAAATTGCGGAATTGATTAGTTAAGAGTTAATTACCTTATAGAGATAGGATAAAAAAGACAAGGAGTGAAAGGCAACGCCTTCCTTGATTTCAGTTATATCGGACAGCTGAAAAGTTGTTCGTACTAAATCGTAATCTTTAAATCCTCAAATTCAGCTAGCATTATGTGTGGAAATATTTATTGCGACACCGATTTTTGACGTTAGGTATTTAGTGAATTGCAATCCTGCTTCTTTCACTTCAGAATCTTCGTCAACAGCTTTTGTTCAGTCTCTTCCAGACGGGGAAATATTGCGTTTTCAATTGACAGCGCTGATCTTTGCGCATGTCCACTTTTCTTCTGAAAATCGTCCTTAAAGTGTGAATCATACCTTATTTCCTGTTGAGAATTCGGGAATATTATTAATAGGTAACCTCCCAACTGCTCTGGTGGCTGTAACCTCACAGCTAATTACAAATCATTTACAAGTTACTCTGCTAATAAACTATTAATAAGCCATATCCTCCTTCATCAACAATTACAAGGATATGACACTTCTTCCATCATACCACAACTTGGTGACAAGCTATAATAGCCGTCCTATCATCATAGCAAACAACAAACCCAAATCAAAAAGTTCCCGACATTTCCTTCTTCTACAATTATGACATCCAACTCATACTAATTAATTTTTAGCCTTATGTTTTTTATAAGAAATCGATAGATCTCCAATGAGCGATGACGTCATTAATAAAAAAAATTTTTCCTGGCAATTATGTTTCTTATTATGATACTTTCAAGGTTTGTATTGCTTTTGACAATTTCAACGTAAAATTTTCGTCGCTCTCTTTAAAAGAAGCAGTGAATAATACTGCTCTCCCGGAGTCGACTGAACTCATCTCAGCGTCAGTTGCCATTGCTCGCCAGCGGTCGTTCCAAGGTTAATGCTGTAATTTGTTTTTCATTTACTGCTCAATCAAAACGATAAATCATGCACTGCCATTATGAATTTGCATGAAAACATGACGGAAAAAAATTGCAAATTTAAAAATAGTTGTTTTTCAGGTCAGATAAATTAGGCTGAAACTAATTCACAAATCGTTTTGAGTAAATAAAGAATGCAAAGTTTGGCAAGTAGATAAGACGGACAAGAGATTGTTCGAAAATTTCTCAATTTTTCTACTTTAATTTAAATGTGAATGATTTCTTCTCCATGTCATGCTCTGCAAACCTCACAAAGACCGTTTGCAAAGGTATGAAAATTGCGTAAAAGTTGAAATAAGTGTTTTTTAAATAGAAAATCATAGGTAGATAGATGTTGCATGGTATGTGTCCGGTCATTGCCGGGACAGGTTGAAAAGCGGCTACGAGCTTGGGGAATGGTTTCGTTGAGGACGTGACGTGATCGAGAGGTCGGGCGTGAAGAGGACAAGCATGTTTCCGAGCATCCACCCGCTTACTCCACCCAGACAGACAGGCACGGCTGTGCTCTTCACCGTTGCGTTGTTTATGAAATCTTTCCTTTTCTGTTAACCGTCTTGCGTTGAAGTGTGTCGTCGTCCACTGTCCGAGCAGGCGGTCGCAGCTGACCTTCTAGCACACGCTCGTGTGGTTGCTTCTTTGTACGGACGACGTTGCTCATTGTCCGTTCCAACGACAGAAGCTATTAAAAGAATATGGAAAATGAAGGGCGGAAACAGTCCAGTGCTTAAGGCAAATCAACGAAAGAGTTGCTCTTTGAACTGTGCTTTGTAAAGAGAGTTATTTTAGCTACTCGTTTAGTTAGGGAAATTGGAAAAATGCAATTTTACATGGGTTAATGCTAGCGCTAAGATAAAAGGTACAGTCACTAGAAATATGAAGCAAGGAGAAGATGATGGATATTGTGGATATCACTTTGAGTTTTCACTTCTCCTGAAGTAGCATTAGGAGCGGTTTGCATCTTTTCCGAAAACAGCCCGACGAAGAGAAATGAATGCATCGCTTTAGGTAATGATAACTTGGGATGAAATTTGCGTGCGTGATGAAGGGAAGCATGAAAATAAGCTGCTAACAGCGCAAAAGGGCAAAAGTGGACAAAACCGCTAACGGTTTATTTTTGATTTACCTTTCCAGATGAAAGAGAATTTATTTATTTACTCTTTGGGTGTGCTCAATGCCTCCGTTGCGTCACCCGTCACCCTACTGCAGCTTCCAGTGCTCCTTATCAGCTATCGTACTTCTCAGCTCCGCACTCCCTCCTTCCTCTCCGGCCATTTCATGCATGACATCCTTCTCCTGCGCAAATTGCAGTTGCTGTTGCGCTGAGTGTTGCGTGCTTCCAATCATCAGGAAATACCTCATTTCGGTTCAAATTGCTACTCAAATTCCTTCTCCCTACTCCACAGTGACGTTTTCCAATTCATATATTGCACTTCTTTTGAAATCTTACAGCAATCAGTGCGGCCGCATTGCAGCGACATTTACATAAAGATTTTTCAGCTTTGCAGCACAACTAATTATTTCCGTTCTTTTTATATTGCGAAATCACCCTTCTAGTAATCTTCTTCAACATCAACCGATTTGCTCAGAAGCAATGCGATCGATTTTAAAAACAAAAAAAGGAGGATTTTGAGGGATGTGAGTGGCATGAGAAGAGAGTGTGTGTCACTAAAGCGGCGTGCGATCGAAGCTCTCAAATACATTTCTAATGTATTAGCCATTGTTGCTAACCTCTAAACTTCTATAGAAGGGAAGTGTCAGGAAGTATTTTAATCAGTCCTTCAAATTTTGCTGCTTGCGAAATGAGAGATGATAATCCTAGAATTTCCCACTTTAGTGCGAGAAAGTTATTCTTCACTTCCTTCCGAAACTAATTTCAAATACTTACGGAAATTTTTTACGAAATGCTGTAGTTCAACAAATTTTAAACCAATCATTTAATTTTGTTTTTCACTCCCTTAAAAATGATATTAAACCAAGTCCAGTTGTTAGCTTATTTTCCGTAAAACTTATGATTTATTTTTTGAAAAATGAAAAAGTGCCGCAAGATGTTATGAGAAAAATGTTTCACTTACAATTAATGTTGCATATGCCAAAAAACCAACTGTTCAACGACAAGCACAAATGTTTCTGTCGTGAAATACCTTTGAACTACTCTTGCACTATAAAAAATTAAAAAATGTAACCTTTTCCATTCTAATTTTTGTTTATTTGGAATGAATTAGAAAGATGCAGGAGAATATGCAGATGCAGCAGACTCAGTGCAATAACGTGGAGCAATATTCATCAGTGCTTTCAACAAAGCATGAAAATTTGTCTCAAGCTTATGAAACTATTATCCGACACTGCGGAGATGATTGCAATCGTCAGGGATTAATGAAAACACCTGAAAGAGCCGCCAAAGCAATGCTTTTCTTCACCAAAGGCTATGAAGACAACTTGGACGGTAAATTAATTTCATGATTTTTAACTGCCTCAGCGACAGATTTCTTCAGCGACACTTACAGATAAAGGTGTTCCAGTGGTAAGACAATTCTAAGGATCAAATAGACTGCGATTGCTAAGCCTTATCCAGAACACTGTGCTTGATATCAGAATCAATCTAGGAAAACCGGAACTAACTTGCTGTGGTTTAGGCAAGAACTGCAAAGTGTGTTGGTTTTAAGGCTAAATAGTTCTACTGATCGGTACGACTTAGAAATCGCCTCATTTTAACTTAGATTTGATTAATGGCGCAGTATTTAACGAGGATCACGATGACATGGTGATCGTGAAGGATATCGAGATTTTCTCCTTATGCGAGCATCACCTGGTGCCTTTCATTGGCAAGGCACATATCGGTTATATACCGAACAAGAAGGTTTTAGGTCTCAGCAAGATTGCACGGATCGTTGAAATGTTCAGTCGACGTTTACAAGGCATAGTTTGATTCTAATAAATTTTGATTTATTCACAATTCAACTATTTGGACTAAAATGATAACTCATATTGTTCAATCAGTCTCCTACAGCAAACTTCAATCAAATCATTTATTAAAATAATAAGTTCAGTGCAAGAACGATTAACGAAACAAATAGCAGCAGCGTTAAGCAAAGCTATCCAACCATTTGGTGTTGGCGTTGTTTTAGAAGCTAGGTCTGTTTGTCATTTCATATTTACGGCAACTAATTAATTTCATCTTTATCTTTTTTTAACAAAAAATATAACATTTTAACAATTTGGACATTAACTTTAAAATCAGAGATAATTTTCATTTACATTTTGGTATGTGTACTTGCTAAATTACAAGTTAGGTAAGTACAGTCTTAAACATTAATTGAAGGTATTTTAGTCATATGTGTATGGTTATGCGTGGTATCCAGAAAATCAACGCAGTTACTATTACCAGCTGCATGATGGATGCCTTCCGTGAAGATGCAAAAACGAGGGAAGAATTTTGGAAATTAATTAAAAGTTAATATTGTCATTCCCACACACATACATGAATTTAATAAAAAAAACCATTTAGAGGTGGACAAAAGTTTGCGAATGATAGATCGTGAAAATTGCTTTTAATTTTTTAAAACTTTTCTCTTCTCCAGAAAATCAAATAACTTTCTAACAGTTCATTTGCAAACATATTTAGATTACTTTCTGCCCTTGCTTCATTCACATATCTGCATGGTAAATACTCTCTTAATTTTCGCTACTTCAAATTCTTACGCCTGTTTGGATAATTATCCATTTGAGATCTTCCAATTCATTGAATCCCTCGAAAACACTGTAGAAGTCTGTTTTGACAGGATTTTTGAGATTAATTGATGCTCGAGCTCATTCGTGCAACCATTCTGAATTTCAAGATTAGGAATTAGTTGTCTATCTTCAACTGAATGCATGGTGTGCTGGCATATTCCTATCTTCGACGATTAATATGTAGCGCTTGATAATATTATAGGGAAGATAGCGTACTATCAATATTTAGCCTATTTTGTTGCCACAATTGTACTTCTAATAAGATTTGAATAAAATGCGTTTGTTCCTTTGAAGTTAATTAAGCTAAATCGCTGGAGAATAATTATTGTAATCATTGAATCCATCAAATCCAAATTTATGCAGACGTTGAATAGCTCCAAGCTTCCAAGCCATATATTTAAAAAAAAAAGATAAATGTTGTTATTAAAAACAAAAAATGCGAGAGTGAATTATGTTATATTATCGACCATAACTTAATTTCTTCCCATGAAA
The DNA here is from genome assembly GCA_963070105.1 of Litomosoides sigmodontis. Taxonomy (NCBI): domain Eukaryota; kingdom Metazoa; phylum Nematoda; class Chromadorea; order Rhabditida; family Onchocercidae; genus Litomosoides; species Litomosoides sigmodontis. The sequence continues at coordinate 5,717,177 of OY718808.1, forward strand.
CTAAATTTTTCAACGTCAACATGATTAAATTAGCTTAATTCTCGAATAAATTTACCTCTGAAACCCAATGACAAACATAACAACATCTTTTCTACCTCTTTATAACAATGCTTGAAAAAATAGCACTTTCACGAAATAAGGATAAAAATTTGAAGCATTTCCTAAAATATGGTAACAAAGAAATGCACAGAATCAGTCTTCCAATTTTATCTAGTGAAGTTCTCAAGAATTGCAACTGTACAATTCCATCACTTCTTGAACAGCATGTATGTTAAGCCGCCAAAACCAACGACACAACCGATAAGCAAAACCATTTGAAGCTTTCCTCTGCGTGGAATGTCCTTCCTGGTAACTCCACATTCTGCCTGTGATAGATGTAACTATCTACTTGTACATATATATTATAACCGAAAGGTGTTCAAAGCAAGTGTTTTAACGGAAATTTTAGATCAACACGTGCTATCCGCATTGGCTAGCTAAATCTCAATTGAATAAATCCCAATTGAAGATCTCAGTCTGACACTGATCACAAACTTGGGTTGCTATGTTCAGCTGCTGATAACAATGTCCATACAAATACATTTCAATGTAAGCAGAAGGTAATAACGTAAAAATTACATATAAAGTAAAGAATATTTGTTTCTTGGAAAAGGAAGTGTAACTTTACCCGAACAGGGGGAAAATAATTTGACTCTGTAACACCGGAAATAACTCTGGCATTTACATCGACCTCCGGTAAGAGCGGCGACACTGGAGACTCCGTTCCTATCTCATTTTCAGATTCTGTTGACTTACAGTCTTTCTCTACTGCTGATATTAACATCTAAAAATACGTCGTTAAATTTCATTCACTTTTACATATAAAAACTCGTTGAGTTATACGCATTAAAAGCCAATAACTTGAAGTGGCAAATTTTAGGAAGATGAAATATAGATATTCAAAGTTTACTGAAAAAAACCTATCACTTCTACAACTAAATTTACCAACTAAACGACAAAAGAGCTTATTAAGAAATTGATAAGGGATGTAACCAACCTCTACGGATTTATCCGAATGGATTTCATCATTATTCTGCTGTGAGGTAGCTACTTGCAACTTATCTTCTGCTAATATTTTACATGGAATTATGATATCAATGGCAGAACACGAGAGCTGAGCAGTTAACCAGCAATCGGATGTCACTGTTACTGCAGATGTTTTTGGTTGCTCTTTAGAGGTTGAATCTAAATAGTGTCATTAAGTTAGAAAAAAATACGGGAAATTTAGAAATCAAATTCAAACAGCAAATGCTGCCAGCATCAATAGAAAGAGTAGAATCATAAACTGTAAGTCAACGAAGTTATATAATTGTGAAGTGTACAGTGTGATCAAATTTTAGCTTTCGATTTTCAGCCTCTCTACTTCATTTTTACAACACTGCTGCAAATTTAGCAGTAAAATAAAGCAAAACAAAAAATGCACCTTCTTGATTTGCTTCAATATTTACAGACTGCATAAGAATTTCCTTCACTGCCTTGTTAGTCGTTAAATCCAAAGGCGTTTTTCCATTTTTCGCAGGAGATTTTGGATCAAAACCGGCTTTAAGGAGAAGCTCAACAATATCCTGATGATTGCGTCGGGCTGCCCAATGAAGAGCGCCCCTAAAATAAAAATTATGTCCTTGTTAATAAAAATTAATGAAAAACTACAAGTGTAAAAAATCAATCACAAAGAAAAAATATCTATAAGTTCAAGTTAAAGGTCATGATCATGCATGGCTCTTTGAAATAAATAAGCGTCATACGATATTAAAAAAATGGAATTCAAATATCAGTAAAAAATATTAGTATAAAGCAAGAGATAAGCAAGATTAGTATAAAGCAAGACATAAAGAAACATCTTATTCCCTTCCTTCTACTGTTTTTCGCTGAAAAATACATTTTTATAAACTTTCATTAGCCGGCATTACAAATCCCTAAAATTACACATGATTTTCACTAATTACTGGAAGAATTGTCGAAATAAATTACGGAAGCAGAGATGACTTATCAGCATGACCTGAAGTGAAAAGACTGGCACAAAAATGCCTAATGACACGCATGTAATTAGTGCACTACACAACATACACGTCAATAGTTGCTAAGGAACAAATACGGCTGAACCTCATGAATTCAGTGCGTTTTACAAAAATTTATTTTACAGTGACAGTTAAAAACGAGTTATAGTATTCTGCTTTCACAAAAATGTTCATTAAAAACTGACAAACATAAGTAGATATCAGGTCAAGGTAGTCTTCGAAAATGAGACAGCAAGTAAATAAATATATAAAGGTATTCATAAAATTGAGTTTTTGGTTATTACGATGTGAACAAAAACGTACCATCCGTTACCATGATGCTTAAAACTCCTATCGACTTTCCCATTTTTCAGCATTGTCTTTGCTTGTTCCAAATCACCGAAACTACAAACTTCCAAAAAATCCATCTGAATGCGATTATTTTCAACCTCAGCCATTCTTAACACCCACTTTCGTCTTACGCGAATAAATTGGACCACTGGAAACGGATACGTAAAAGTGGTTGATGTAAAATTTCAGTGATATCAATGACATCATTATGGTACATTTCATTTAATAGAGGCTAACAGAATGAGACCGTATAGTTCGGCGTATAATCATGTGTACAGTGATTAAATGCTTTTTAAACAATCGAATGCGTGCCCAAATGTCAACCTTAACTGTGATGTAAAAAATTCTTTCATAAAGAACTGATTTATTTGAAATGAATTTTTAGTAATAAGGATTATAAAAGGCCACTCAATAGGAAATTAAATTAAAAGATAGGTAATTGTTAGAGCTCTTCTAATACCACAAACTGGGTAGACAAAGTGGCAGACAACGTTACCGGAATGAAGACGTTACCGAATTTGCATTACCTATTTATACCGTAAAAACAAAAGAGCAAATGAAACAACTGACTTTGTCAATTTTTATCTGTCATTAAGGCAACACTAGGACATTAATGCAAAAAAATCTTCAATACTTTTTGTATGGCAAAATCTGCTCAAATTTGCATAAGAATAAAGAGCGTTATTACCTTAACGCAGCTGCTGGGAGATCAGAATATGCGATGCGTTTCACGCCATTCTTCTTTCCCGAACACTCGTCACCTCCGACTTTAGACTATCAGTAAGACATTTATTTAACCTGAATTCGGAATATTCAGTTCCACTCGCTGTGTGACGATGTAAGACAGTTGAATCAGCCGTTTCTTTATGCGATATTCACATTTCAATCCTAATACATCTTACTCTAAAAAATCAAAGAATCACAGATCTGTTCTGTCATCATTATTACCATTTAAAAATGGACAAATACTGGAATATCTGAAAGAAGCGACAACTGCTCCATTCGTCACATCCAAAACAGTACTAATTGACAATCATCAGCAGTCTCTAACAATCCCAAACGAACTTTCAAGTCGCCAACAAGAGCACATTTCACTCTCAACTTTCATTCTAAAGTTTCAAAACGCTTCGTACTTGAAATCCATTTTCGACTTATTTGCCAGTAGAAAAAAGGAAGAAAGTCTGAGATGTCACCGACGTTCTCAAATATCCGTCGAGGGGGACTGGTACAAATCGCAACGAATTGAAGCACTTTCCGTCAAGCAGGTAGAATGGATGATGCAAACAGCAACTAACGTCGTAGCAAGCGTGCGTGAACGCTTCATATTCTGGGGGAGAAAAAAACGCATTTGATTGCGCTAACTGACAATCGACGTTAGTAACGTCGTCGCTCAACGACATTCGGTTAGTCAGAGAAATTGGCAAAAAGCCAGGAGCGCTAGCTTGGCAATAAAATGTGTTGTGAGTGATGCCGTTTCTTCAGAGCGCGATATTTGAGGGCGGTTTTGCATCTTGGAATGGTGCCCGAGATGTCGCGGTGAATGATTGTGGCAATGTGGAGAGAAGGAGGAGAAAAAGAAGGAAAAAGACTGGAAGTTAGACTTTCTTGGCAAGATGAATGCGACTGATTCCTACTGCCCATTAGTAATGTGTTTCCAATCCAAATTTGTCGCATTGATATGTGGACGGACATAAAGAACTCATTTTATTGAAAATATTGCCAGGTCATGTAAAATATAATCCTACCTGACACGTGTCTTCCTGCTTCCTCTTTCGCATTACACTTATACGTATCACGCATGTCTGTGAAAATAAATTTCTCACATGTAGGGCGTATGCAAAGACTAGAGAAGTAAGCATAAAAGTTAAAGGTCACTCCAAGGTCTAACGAAGTTCTGCAATGTGTCCTTATGCTTTCACTTCACGTCTAGCACACCGAACTGACTTTAAACTTGCATGATTTCTGTAGTAAAAAAGGATTCGGCAGATTGAAAGTACTATGACAAATTGAGAGTTGGTGAGTGCTGCCCTGCCGGTTACTGGTCACGTCACACAGTATTTGCTTGGGATGACTACAGAGAGGCGATAGTGATGAATTCCTTGATTCAGCAAGCAATGAGAGGCAAATGACACTGTACGTTGATTCGATGGAGTTGCAGATGTGGCAATCTGTTCCAAAAATGATCATTAAACTTTTTAAATTCAGATATAAGTGCCGATCAACTAATTACTATCAGAAATTAAGATATCGTCATTTGAAAGTAACTGCTAGCTTCTGTGACTAAACAATCAATCGAGCTGATGATCACTATCCCTTCGCTGAAAGTTTATATAAAATGTAAAGTAAACCATGATGATGATATCAGGTTTATAAGAGCAGTCACCGTACGTGCTGCTCATTCTCTTTCCCTCATATTTTCTATCCTATGCTTGTGCGATCTCAACGTCGCTCACTTAAGAATTCAGTACTTATTGGTTAAATAGTAGTAATGAAGGTGATGTGGAGGTGGTCATGGCTCGAACTACTGCTATCGGTTGCCCTGTTTCATTCCTCATGCTCATCCGATTCTGACAACAAAATAAATCTATTCGATGAAAATGATTCAAGGTAATATATTTCACTGTAATATAGGTGACAGCGAAGTGGTACATAAGTTGAAATTTAACATTGAAAAATGAAAATGGTGAATTCAGATGAACGTCCATTTGCATGAAATTGTTTCCAGATCCCGTCTTGTGATGCTTGATGGCAGTATGTATTTTCATGCTGCACGAGAGAAAAACATATCTTTTGTAGCGGGTACCGGCGGTTCAATTTATTTTGGAGATAAAAATCTTAAGTTGCTACCAGAACTGGTATGTTTCTTACTTAACAACTCATTTCCCACATTCTTCAGATTAAATTTCAATTTTATTCAGATAATTCGAGTCCCTTGAATAATCAGAAATAAGTGGTGAAATTGGAAGTTTCAGTCTCTAGCTCATGCGTTTAATTTCAGACCGAATTTGAAACCGTGAAGGAGGAAGTGGATAAAACTAAGGTTTATTGTTTTTACTAATACCTCATCTAAACGCAGTATGTTTTCATATTCATCAGTAATTCGGATTACTTTATTCGTTTAGGGTCATGTTCGTCAACTTGTAAAGATGGCTAACTTGTTCAAGCAACAAATTAAATTAAAAAGTGGCGATGTTGCAGCTTTGAACAGAAAAGTTAGTTAATAATTTGAACTTTAAATCCTTGGTTATAACATTTCATTATTATTTTAGAGAATTTCAGGTTCTCTAACTGGATAGTAAATGATCATTTAAATATGCACATCTCATTTATTATTCAAAACATGACGAATCACTTGTGTATACACATTGATATTAATTAATGTTCTAATACATAACTGACCTTTCACCACAATACAACAAAATCTTAACAGATTGCTTAACAAAATGTTTGCCACAACACAAATTCTATTTCAATTTGAGAAGGGAAAGGAGAGAGAAACCAGCATAGTAAAAGGTGAAAAGGTGACTGGAAAAAATTGAGTGAAAAAAGTAGGAATGAGTAATCTTAAAAGGGAATGTTTTTCCACCACTACATGAGGGGTTCATGCTAAGAGACACTAAGGTAAACTACTTGAATAAAATTCTGAACTACATAAGAAACCGTACCAAAGTATAATACTACACGTTACCATACATAATACATTTGTTTGAAATATGCAGAATAATTATTAACAAAATCGTATAACGGAGTTCTTGAGCTTACTTTATCACGAAATTTCATTCATGTTACTTACTTGTATTAGTATCATAACTTCAAAATTTAAGTGAATATTTTTCGAGACCACTTATTCTTCTAGATTTCTGAACGCAGTCTGCATTTGTTCCAGTAAGTCATCATAATCTTTTTTAATTTTCTGTTCACCATCTTTGACTGGATCTTTGAACTTCATAGATGATAGCTCGTACATAATATCACCCATATGATCACGGATTATTGCCCAGGTAATTTTATTTTCGGCCTGTGCTGTTGACTCCACAGCGTGCTTTGCCATATCGTAGAAAGCAATCATGTTTTTCAACATTCCCACAGTTTTGTAGAATGGACAGAATCGATCGTAGGGTGTATAACCGTTCTGTTGTAAGAAGTCATCCTTGATCAGCTTAGCCACTTCTAAAGTGATCTTATCCGACTCAGCCAGTGAAGCTTTACCCACCAACTGTACAATTTCGGACAAGTCTTCTTCTTCCTGAAGAATTTCCTTGCATGTTGTACGTAGGGCAACAAACTCTGGGAAATTTTTGTCATAATATTCATCCAATGCTCTCATATATTTGCTATAAGATATTAGCCAATTAATTGACGGAAAATGTTTACGTTGCGCCAACTTTTTATCTAGACCCCAAAACACCTGAACAATACCAAGAGTAGCTGAAGTGACCGGATCAGCAAAATCACCACCAGGTGGTGAAACAGCACCCACGATAGTGACTGACCCTTCGCGTTCTGGACTTCCAAGGCATTTCACTTTACCTGCTCGTTCATAGAACGATGCCAAACGAGCAGCAAGATATGCTGGGTAACCAGAATCGGCAGGCATTTCACCCAAACGACCCGAAATTTCACGAAGAGCTTCGGCCCATCGTGATGTAGAGTCAGCCATCATTGAGACATTCAGACCCATATCACGGAAATATTCCGCTAGTGTAATGCCGGTATAAATTGATGCTTCACGTGCAGCTACAGGCATGTTTGACGTATTAGCGACCAAAGTTGTACGCTTCATGATTGATGTAGTGACGCCGTTGACTTCCATAGTCAGTTCTGGAAAGTCACGCAGTACTTCAGACATTTCATTACCTCGTTCACCGCATCCCACATAAACAATGGCATCAGAATTGGAGAACTTGGATAGTGATTGCGAAATAACAGTCTTCCCACAACCGAATGCTCCTGGAACAGCTGTGGTACCACCTTGAACACAAGGAAATAATGCATCCAGAACGCGCTGCCCACACAATAGGGGGAAATTAGCTGCCAATTTTTCAGCACACGGACGTGGTTGACGCACAGGCCAGATTTGAAGCATTGTGAATTTCGATTTCTCTCCAGCAAATTCAGTTTCCAGCACTGTGTCGGTAACGTGATATTCACCGGCTGCTGCTATATACGTAATTGTGCCACATGCTGTTGGTGGAAGCATTATTCGATGGTTGATTAGAATATTTTCACGTACAAAACCAATGGTATCGCCACCCGTAATGTGATCACCAACAGTAAGCTTACTATTCGGTTCAAACTCCCAAACTGCATCACGTGAAAGGATGCTAACGTTAACACCTTTGGGGATATAAATGGACTGGGTTAGGTCCAAAATGTCTTTCAAGGGTCGTTGTATACCGTCGAAAATGGAACCCATAATGCCGGGACCTAGTTCTACTGACAGCGGTTTGCCGGTTCGAAGTACAGGGTCACCTATTGCCACTGCTGATGTATCTTCGTAAACTTGAATCGTAGCATAGTCGTTTTCCAAACGAATAATTTCACCAACTAGTTCGGAATGTCCAACGCGTACCAACTCGTACATTGCTGATCCGGCCATTTTCTCGGCTGTTACAACAGGTCCAGAAACGCCATAAACAAAGCCATAGGAACTCTCTTTAGCATCTTCCATTAAATTAATAGTCGGCGGCATTTTACCTCTTGTATTTTCTGGAATATACAAAGAGTTTAAGCCGAAAATCATTTTAAGCAAGTGTTTTATAACATATCCCGTACACGTAACTGATAGAGGATAGATTAGTCATGCTTAAGAACTTATAACTGTCCGAGTTTTCAGTGCAAATACAAATCACTCCATAACGAGTAATATTCCAAAAATCTTCGATAGTGCTAATTACCCTATAACAGAAATAAATGATTGCATTCCTAACTGAATGAAATAAGAGCAGCTTATTGATGAGAATTCATAAACAGAAGCAGCGCATTCAAATCAACAATGATTAGTCAGTTGCCTTCTCTCGTAATATGCTGAATTACAGCAGACTGCCTGATGTTTACAGAGTTTGTGTTCCTATTACAGTAACTTTCCAAACAATCATTACTATTTACTTCACAAACTGCAAATTTTGCTCTCTAAGTTATGGTACAAATTTTCATCAATATATGCATGTGAAGAGGTATATTAATAATGAAGTTTTAATTTAGTAGCCTAAGAGCAAGTGTTAACGGATTACGCTAAATGTTAAATTAGGGAGTTCTCGATAGAGGAGAGTTGAACTTCCCAAGTTCAAGGCAATTTCAGTGCTACGGACGATTATGAAGTAATCTGGTATAAGCGGATGCTTGCAGAAGTTCAGCTTAAAAATATAATTATCATTCCAATCATATCGCTAGAGCTATTCTTACTCGCAGATCAAACGAAATACAAAAGGAACAGTTAAATGATAGATAATAGGAGAGAAAGTGAGAAGCGGTGAATGAGACAACGCTAGGCTGCCGTGAAAAGTGTCACCAAATCAATGGTGACAACTATGCCACCACACCACACGACTCATTGTTCTGTGCTCCTTTGTCAATCGTCCCAGGACTCACCCTCAAATGTTGTAGCTGTAAAGTATTTGAAATTTTTGAAGTAAGCGATAATACTGCTCGAAATGTGCGCGGAGATTGATACTTATAGCAATAAAAAGATTGAAGGAAAAATTGCTGATGGGATTCAAAGGGATTAGACTATATCGATTAAGACATTTTCGTAATACGTTCAAAGCACCCACTAAAAGAAGGAGAAAAAATTTCACGTCTGAGGAAGTGATATCAAGGAAACAAAATTGAGAGAAAGTGTTGGAGGTGAAATAAATCCTAGCTGAATTGGTAAATAGGTGGAGACACTTATTAAAACACTTATTAAAAGATCGGTCTGGGAAATGGAATTGAATATATTACCTCCTGATAATACCAAAAAAAGTGGAATTTGATTGACTGCATTCCGACAATTTTTAATGTTTAGATCGCAGATATCATAAAACGCCTGGAACAAGTGGAATCAAAAAAAAAAGACGGCAGCGGACGGAAATTTCGAAATTTGCTAAATTCCTTGAAGTCCCACATAACGATGTTGGATAATAGTCTGAAAACGGATGAGTGTGCTGACAATCCGTGCATGAATGGCGCAACATGCATCGATTTGTACAACAAATTTATGTGTATCTGTCCATCACATTTTGAGGTATTCCTATAATTCGTGCTTGATATCGAATCATTTACCGATCGTACATCTTACGGTAAGTTAACTATCCTCCACAAAATACTGGTGCTTGAGGATAGGGAAGTTTTTACCTTGAAAGTGTAGTGGATACTTTGAAGTGTAAAAGATCTCTAAAATTGAATGTAAACTACTCGGCAGTGGTGAGATATTCAGGGTGAAACATGCGAGAACCGTATAGACGAGTGCAGTCTTTATCAAGGAACACCGGTCGGATGTCAGAATAACGCATCCTGCATCCTGAAAAGAGATGGATTTCAGTGAGTCTTCCGGCAAATTGCAAATTCCAGGCAAAGTGATTGAAATACGCCTTCTCAACTTAATCTTACGAAGAGTTTCTGCGAATTTTCTACGATAATATTGTGATTGTGAGTTCTGCCGGTGCAGGACATTTCAGCGCGGTATACTTAACAGGAACGATTATGCCAAGCATCGAAAGCATGTTTTGATTTTAATTCATTTGCTTAACAGATTTTATTTTGATGCGATTTTTTAAGCTGTCTATGTCAGCAAGGCTTCCATGGAACTTTATGTCAGTTGCGAGCAACAGCATGTGAATTTTCATTGGATTTATGTGGCTCCGCAGGACATTGCATACCAACTCAGCCGGATCCGGAATCCAGTGAAGTGCGTAACTACGTAATTCATACATTTCAAAATTAGGACTTTTATTAGTTGAAACAGATAGGATAATGAAGAGGTTAGAAAATTAAAAAAAGGGAAATAAAGAGGCTAGAAATTTACGAAATTTTCGAAATTTTACTCTTCAACTCTCAAAAAAGATGCATTTTTTGTCTGTTTCAGCCTGGTTATCGTTGTCTCTGTGAGTGGGGCTATCGCTCCTCCTCTGACAAGAAAAATCCGGTTTGTGAGGATGTAGATGAGTGTGAGTCGAATCCATGTTACCCCGGAACAGCTTGTATCAATTTGCCCGGTTCTTTTAAATGCGCTGGCTGCCCACCGGGAATGACTGGTAATGAATTTACCAGTCCTAAATGCTTATATCGAAGAATAAGGGTTCATCATCCTCCTTATACTTACATTTTCATCCAGTTACTTACGTCAATTTCAAAATGAAACAAAATGATATCCTTCAAGGTCTTTGATAGGACATGTTCGGTATGGAAATCCATCGACTGTAATGAAGTTTGGGTGAGAAAAAATACGATATCACTGTATATTGGAAACAATAGCTGTAATAATGAGCATTAGCAGTGAAAATGAATAATAATTAGGCAATGGAATGATTTGTTTGGATATTGATGAATGCGCAAGTGAGAATCTGGAAACTTGTTCTAAGAATCCGCCAGTGGAATGCATCAATACTATTGGCTCTTATGAATGTGCTCCGTGTCCTCCCGGTCGGTTGTTTCTGTACTTTTGTTAGATGAACTATTGATAGTGATAGGTTCATATAATTTGACGTGAAAATTCTGTGATCACATATGGACAACATTGTGTTACTGTGTAGGTTATACGGGTAATGGTCACATTTGTAAGAAGCAGAGCGCATGTGAGCTGTCCCCTTGTCATCGGAAGGCTAAATGTTACGATATGGGCATGAGCTCACTGAACGAGGAAGTTTTTCGATGTGAATGTCCGGCCGGAATGATCGGTGATGGGATCGGTTCTGAAGGCTGCTATCATTCGAATGTAACACTTTGTCGTGCGGACACATGCTATAATCAAGGAACATGTCAGGTTCAAATATTCACAGTCCTAAAATTAAGCTAAAGTGCAAAAAAATATGGTCGTTTATTTCTTAAAAAGCTTTCTCAATAATCAGAAATATTTCTTGGTAAATTTGCAAGACTCATAGAGATGAAGTTTTATTTGAGATAATCTCGGACGAAGAATACAAATGTCACTGTAAATGGGGTTACGTTGGTAAGCGTTGTGAAGTTGCCAGTGCTTGTCTAAGAAATGTGTGTCGCGGTCGTGGTGAATGTGTGATCAAGCAGGATGGCTCATCAGAATGCATGTGCTTGAAGGGTTATTATGGTCCAACATGCGAGTATGAGGAAGATGGTTCGTTTCTTGGCATTGTTCAATTCATTCTTTTCAATTTAGAACTTCACTTATCTCTTCAGATTTAATGTTTCAGGTTGTGGTGGTCACATAACAAATGCAACAGGTGTAATCAAATATCCAGACTGGACATGGTATCATTTTGGTCGCAATAAAGCATGTGAATGGATCATTACGGTTAATGAACCCAATAAAGTATGTTTTCTTATAGAAAGCAATATTTTGCATCCGATAGATTAAAACTTTTATGCCTTTGCATTAAAACTTTTTGAAAAATTATGTATTTAGCAATTTATGGCATTGTTCAAACTATAGACAATGGTTATAATCGCTGTCTAAATGACTTTTAAAATACTAAAATGAAACAAATATATTCTTGAAGGTGATCGAGGTAAACTTTACAAGTTTTCACTTACCAACTAGACTAGCAACATGTGCTATGGCTGATTCAAATGTTACCCTACGTGATGGCGACCATGCAAATAGTCCACTAGTAGGCGTATTTTGTGGTCCAAGAGGATCTACCATGGTGAGTTGTTTGCTGCTTATCTTTTTATCCTTGAATTTTAATTTTATGTTTTTTTCTTCTGTCTTATTTCTCATCTTTTTTATACTATCTACTGCTTTTTAAGGTTCCAGTTTCTCGTCCAATTTATTTTTCATCAAACAAGGCATACATTGCGTTTGTTTCTGGTAAAAGCAGTATTGGAATTGGCAACTTTGCACTGCAATGGAGGACCGTTGAAAAAAGTTAATTAGTTTGCATTACTATATTATAGCAGTCTATTTTATTTCTCAGACTTCAGTTCTGTGAGATTTCATTTACAAAAGTTTTGAAGAATGTGGTGAGCGCATCTACAGCGATGATGGACAAATATCGCTGTACGGTTATGAGAGAGATGAAGTTTGCCAGTGGCATGTTTCTGTCGATCCAAAAATGCATATTGAAATTACCGTGGAACCAATGAAACTTGCTTCAGATGATACTCGAAATTGTTCAGTGAACTCGCTAGAGGTAACTTACCGTTTCTTCTATTATCTCCTGTATTTTACAATTTGCTAAAATCTCCATTTTCAATAAAATTTAAACTGGTTGAAATTTAGCTCTTTGATGGCCTGGAAATTGACGAAACGGAACGTATTCTACACCTATGCAATAGTGAGTCTACACGAACTTTGGTGCGTACGACACTACCATACTTCACTGTTTACTTCAAGAGCAATTACCCTACTGATTTCCCAGAACATTGTGAGCCTTTGAGCATTGTGCTAATCATTATCCATTCTTTAGAAGTTCATTAATCAATTTTTGAAAGTAATTTACAACAAGAGTTTCTTTTTCAGGTGATGGCGATTCGCTGTGCACTCGTGGTTTTACTATACGTTTCAAAACTATTAAACGTATATCTATTTATGAGACAATTTGTTCCATTTCTCACCCAAATGTCTTTCTTAAGATGAAAAAGAAAAATTAAAAATATTTTCAGTTGATAAAGATTGTGGTGGTACAATTTTACCGGATGCTGATGGCTCCTTCGAAGGTTATATTCAATCACCAAATTATGGTTTCAATTATTTCCCAAATTTGGATTGTTTATGGCTACTTGACGCTTCTTCTATCGCTAATGTAAATTCAATAAGTATTTTAATCAATATAATCTGATTTGAGAAAAATGTTTAGAAGTGCCAAGTAGATGTTCATTTTTTAGGGTTACGATGAGAGAGTGATAAAAGCAGAAATCATTGATTTGGATGTGCCTTCAGCTCCTCCAAGATTTATAAAAGGTGAATTCAACTTGACATGTGTATACAGCACTATTTTGTATTTTGGTCAAATTGCAACTTGAATCAACTAATTCCAGAAACGTCTCGTTTTCGTTTTTCGCTTCTGGAAGCAAACGGTCCATCCCAGCGCTTGCTAAATCTCATAAGACCATGTCGCTTTGATTACATTACGGTAAGCGTTCTAAGCTGCCCTTAATGATTCGTTGCTTTTTTATCATTTAACAGCAGTTTGGACTTTTGATATATGTCAGCCTAGCCTCTAATGAAATGTCTCCCCTCTACAATTTTTCTGAGGATAGCATGCATTAGTAAGTTAAGGTGTTAGTGCAAAATTAACTGTGCTATTAATCGAACTTTGAGACTCAAAGTCACTAGTGAAAGCATCCATGCCCTAACGGTAATGGAATATTTCTTCCCAGGTTTATTAATAGCAGATTTCATTTACAGTTCAGAAATGGTGAAGATGCATCGCATCCTATACTGGGACGTTACTGCAATAGCAAACGACCCGAAGGTCCCATCGTGTCGTCAGGACCAAAAATGGTTGTACAGTTCCATTCGAATCAATCCATTAACGGAAAAGGATTTAAAATTTATTATTCTGCCGGTACACTTTAACGTTAATCCAAAAAATCCATAACTTGGTAAGAATTTCAGTTGTCATTACCGAGTCGTGTTGGTAATGATGGAATAATTGATGTTAACTTTCCTAAACTTAGTGTCCAATCTAATCGATTTGCTTGAGGTTTTCGGCTACAGCTCCCGTAGCTACCTGAGGCTCAAATTACTAGGAAACTATTTTTAAGCTAGACAGGAAAATCAAATTTAAAAACTGATTTTTTTCAGCATGCGAAAAGCATTTTACATCAATGAATGGGACCATTCAAAGTTCCAATTATCCGAATGGCAGTACTCAACCACTTAAATGTACATATGTTATTGATGCTGAGAAAACGAAAGCAATACGATTGAAATTCAATTTCATAGGACTGAACACGGATGTTAAGACATGCTTTTATGATGTCACTAAGCATGACCTATTAGAGGATTATGTTGAAGTTAGTTTCTTCACAAGCCCTATGAGTTTATTTTAATACGAGTATTACGACTGGGAGTTCACTGCAAAAATTAAGGAGAAATCGGATCAGGAGATTCTTACAAAAATGCGAAGGAATGTAGACAAGTTTGTCATATGAGTGACCTATATGGGTCGTATGAGCAAAAGATGTGCTTGTTTTTAACCAATGCTTTTCTTCTTCGTAGTTTCCTTCATTCCGGGTGTTTAAGTAAATCACGCGTTAATAGCAAAAGATAGAAAAGAAAATGTATTTTTGCTGCTGCGTTAAAAACTGATAGAGTATGACATTGTCAGTGGTAGGAACAATTCGATCACTTCAGCTCGATAAATTTGTTTTATATCATTAATTATCATTCTCTCATATATACACATTATCAAAAATGGTTTATATGGATATCGATAGATTCTTCATGATGGATTCAAGCTACTTATTTAAATTACTTGAAAATTTGCCCGCCAAAATTTTAACTGTTTTATTTAAAATCGTATCATATCATTCAATTGTTCATAAATTTTCAAAAATGTTTAGTTCTCTGGTGGCCATGAATCGCATGATCAGATCAATAAACGATATGTTTGTGCTCGATATCCTTTCGTCGCACCTGACGGAGAAATGGTACACATTTTTTTCCAAATATTTTCTCACCACTTTCATAATATTCATAACTGTCAATTTTTTAGGTGACAAGTGCTTCAAGGCCACTAACTATCACATTGAGCTCAAGCGGTATTGCCAATAAGGGCATATTTTTCTTATACGAACAATTTGATGTAGGTAAGTTATATATACCCGAAATCGTTAAAGTCGTACACAAATATACCTTATCAATCACCATCCTTTGACTCTGTGAGTTATATCTTCTTAGGACAATGAATCTTCTTCATTATAGGCTGTGGTGGAGTCTTTGAAGGCGAATCAGGCCAAATAACAAGTCCAAACTACCCAGAAAAATATCTCACGCATATGTACTGCATATATGTGATTAACGCACTGGTATTCTTGCTTAGTTCAATTTTTGGATTGTAATTGAATGTTTCAGGTAAGATTTTTATAATTTATTACCATTTGAAGGGTAAACGAATTCGGTTGACATTCGAAGTGTTCGAATTAGAGGTTGTACCAGACCGAGAAGATTGCTCCTTTGACAGTGTCGAAATTTATGATAACTATGTAAATGATGGTGACCACAGCAAATTACATGGAAGGTACGCAAAATTTTGTAGAAGCGTAAAAGTAGTTAATTATGTAAACCAACTTAGTTAATTCGAAAATGTAAGCAGTTTAATCCAAGCTTTTTGGATAAATTTTCTTTTGGATAAATCGATAGAACTTTTATTATTCTATCCCCTCTCAGTAAACGGTTCTTTTGAGATTCTGTGGCACACTACTTCCACCTCCAATTTTATCTACCGGAAGTCGTTTAACTGTTGTATTCAAAAGCGACCGTTCAGTAAATGGAGTTGGTTTTATGGCCAAATGGCAAGTTGTTGATGATAAGGTAAGGTAATTTCGTGTTTTTCATTCTCTTGCCGATTTGTTTTTTGGAGACTTTTCTGACAATAATAGAAGTGCGAATTCATTGGGGAAAGTCAGTTCCATTTTATCCAATTCATAGATTATGCAAATGTTTTGTCATTTACAGACCGATTGCCACAGGACGTATACAGCCTCAAGCGGTAGGATTATAATTCACGCTGAAACGGCGATGAAATTTGTGCAGTGTGACTATCAGATTGCGGTAGGTCAACTCTCCAAACCGTTTTTACATTTCATTTCAACAAATATCACTATAATAAATCTATTTCTTTTTGGAGTATATATCTGTGTAATTCTAGCTAGAATCCTCAAAAAGAATTCTTCTTCGATTTGAAAATATCTCGGCCCCCTGTGACGAAGGAACATTAATGTTGAGGTAATCAAATAATTTCCACAAATTTTTATCATTCAGGAATTTGGTATTTTAAGTTGTATTCTGAAAGTTAATATTATAAATCTTTGCTTTTTTTTGCTTAGGAATTTATTCTAAATCCGAAAAAAATAAGTGCCATAAGACCTTTTCTTGTATTTATTTTAGAAATGGAGTGAATGAGCAATCACCTGGTTTTGGTGGACTTTTCCGAGATTCCGAAATATGTGATGATCATTACGTTAGCGAATTACGCTCTCAAGGCAATCGGGTTTTTATGCGTCTAACGACTACGAATGCGCGTTTAGTGACATTCACTATTTACTACCAGCAAATTGATTCTGGCTAGTTGATTATTTTGTTTGATATTTTTGGAAAAGTTTTAGGTGAGAATTTTTATGGATTTCTTTGGATTTTGGCGGTTGAAGTATTCTGCCCTCAAAAATAATGTGATGAAGGAAACATTATAGATTGTGGTGGACATTTGGATAGTTTCAATGGTGCTTTATCGGCTCCACAATATCCACTGAAAGATTCGCGAACTCTGAACTGTGATTGGCACATTCACGTTGCTGCAGGTTCTAATATACATTGGAGAGAAAACTGTCTAAAGTTTTATTTGTCAGAATCACACATGCTTTACAGGCAATCGAATCCGCTTCACCATTACAGTGCTTGATGATTTGAATTCAGCTGATTCCAATGGCTTCTGTTCATCATTTGCTCCAAATTATATTGATGTATGTTGTCCTCGCAGTTTCCAAAAACGATTGCATTTTCAACGAAATTTTTGATGATTTTAAGTATAATTTGACAAAAAATAGTTGTTTTTTAAAGAAAAAATCTAATTTAGACTATTATTAAAATTGTTTAATGATATTTTTTTAAGGTTGCTGAAGGTTCCTCAGCATCTACACGTATAATAAGGCGTTACTGCAAAAAAGATGTTTCATTATCATCTGTTGTTTCGGAGAAGAATGAATTAACAATTCGATATCGTCAACACGGTGGAACCCATTTTGGTTCAATTTTTGGGTTTCTTGCACATTACACTACTGGTTAGTTCGACTTTGCCTAATTTACTGAAAACGTCATTGAAGCAACTTTAATGTTACCGTGCAAACTTTTAAATTTATATTACATTATGTGTGCAGGTATTAAATGTATAACACAGTATAAAGTATGGGATATGGTATTGCAGTATGTAATGAAATTTTGTTGTTTGGCCAACACGGTATCCTTCAAAGTCCCGGTTACCCAAAACGAACTCTCGAAAACCGTTTCTGTAAGTGGCGGATACAAACGACGAAAGGAAATCGAATTCGACTGATATTCCACTTTTTTAGAATTGCTGAATCAAACATTCCTTCCTCACCGTTTTGTCGTGTCAATTATCTTGAAGTAAACTTTTTATTCACTTTCAACTTTCCGGAAATACTTTGCAGCTGAAAGTTAAATCAGGCTTATTAAAATTAATTCTTTCCTATAAATTTTGATCGGTTTCTTGGATAAGGATAAGGCTGAATGTATAATTAATTCGAAATTTAGCAATTTTTCTAATTTTCTATGCCTTGAATGGAAATGTTTTCAAAAATCATCGAACAAGTATAAAATGTTTTGCTTTCGCTTAATAATAATGCCGATTATCTTTTATCTTAATAAAATGGTTCAAAAAAGCGAATTCAATTACCATCTGAAAATGCTTTATATCAGTTTGATGAACAGGCAGTTATTAGGAAAATTCGTATCAAAACTATTTAATTTCCATTTTAGTTTGGTGAAAATCAAATACTGGAATCTTCGGTAACAATCGGTGGTCAGCAGAACCACACAAAAACAATACAAAAATTCTGTGACCATGTAGGCCAACCAGTTTGGATTTTAACGAAGAATGAAGTGGTTGATATTAAATTTTTCTCAAAAACTGAACCCGAGAACCATTTCTGGCTTTCATGGTCAAATGAAGGTACGTTAAAAATCACTTATAGAACGTTATCATAATTAAGATTTAAATTTCACTCCAGCATCTGTCAATTATTTACCAGAGCCAAATCTACTTAAAGACCAATATGTTTAATACTTATAAATTCAAAGTAGCATAATGCCTAGCAGTATGAATATCGGGGGGGGGGGGGGGATAAAGTAGATGGAAAGAATTTTGTTACTTTGACCTTTTTTAGGTTGTGGTGGTGACATTACTTCACCAACAACTATAATTGTCGACATCACAAAACTAGTAAATAATTCGAAAATTTACGAGTGTACGTGGAAAATAGTTGCACCTATTGGAATGCGAGTGCTATTTCATATCAAGAAGTTGTCAGTGTTTGAAATTACTGAGAGTTGCACTGGAAATGATAGCGAACAATTCAACGGCCTTGCCGTAAGTACAACCAATAATATTTCTTATTTAACTGGACTTAATTAATGTGTATAAAAAAGATGTTAATTTGAGATAGCAAACTGAAAAATAGAAAGATCAGAAGGAAAGGAGGGAATGAATATGAAATGTTGAAATTTGATTTCAGTCACATTATAACGAATCACAAAAATTTCGTGTTAATTTTCTTTGAAAAGGCCCTTAAATATTTACATTTATTGATATAAATTTCGAAGCTGAATCAAAATTGAATTATTTTTAGTTTTACTCTGGCACAAACAATGCAACTGGTTTTGCTCAAAAAGTTATTTGTTCGAGTAGGGAAGAGGACAATTACACGTCACATACGAATGAGTTATTTGTAAAATTCAAAATCCCTAGCAGACTAGCTAAGCCAGACACGAAAAAACTTATCATGACAGGAAAAGTATCGTTCGTATCTGCGAAAACAGATGATGAGTGTGGAGCTGCTATCGAGAGTAAGGGATTTTTCTTTGTATGATGCTATAGTCGAGGAACGTTTTGACATAAAAAGCAAGAATAAGAACTGTTCATTTTGCTAATAAAACAAATGTATGAAAATTATGATGTTTTGTTCAACGTTATTCTCTACAATTTAGGCTTTGCATTGAAATTCAAATCTGCAAACACTCTTTTACTAATACTTTAAGTTCGATCTAAGAGAGTGTATTTTAGTGAAACGAAATGAAACTATTCAGTTGCATTCACCAAACTATCCAAATCTTTATCCGAAATCTATTGAGTGTGTTTGGCTAATAAAAGCACCAAGCGGTTATTCAATTCGCTTTAATTTAACGCATTATACGACGTTAAATTACCATCCCCAACGATCAGAGCTGAAAACATGGCGTTCGAATTTTGCCACAAATATTACGCAAGTTTTCCTTAAAAAACAACTAGTAACCAATGTTTGACGTTGTTTTCAATTGAATATTTAGTTTCGTAATTTATTTATGCTTATTTATTTAGATGCCAAAACTCGCAAAGCATCCTTGAGGGGTCAATAACATTTTATGATGGCAACAATACGTATGTTCATTTTTCATATTCTGCTCATTCGCTATATTCTGGTTGCTGCAAGAAATTCATCAATTTTTGCTGACAAAATTGTGTTCCTTTAATCTTCTGCTTCGTGATCGGTGCAAACATGTTAAAATTTTACTTTTAAAAACAAATTTACAGTGATATGGAAATATTGGAACGTTTCTGTCACAACTTGAAACAACCGAGAGTTGTAACGTCAACGACCGAACAGGTTGCAAATTTCCATCATATGTTTATATATTTATGAAGTAAACTAATGACAATTCTGAGCATGAAGTAATCGTATTTTAGGCACTGGTCATATTCCAAGGCAGTCCTTACGAACGGACCTACTTATCGGGAGATGATGAGCGCTCCCATAGTATCGGTTTTGTGTTATACATATCTTTGGCGTGTGGTGGCACACTGTATGCTGAAAATGAACTTAAAACATTCCAAATGCATGCTGTGGGAGAAGACGAATGCAAATTCCTTATTAAAGCTGAAGGTTGAAAGAATGAATCAAGCAAGTTTTTTATGTTGGATTGGCCTGTTTCGAAACCTAATTTTTTATAGATGGACAACGCATATACCTTCGCTTTGATCAATTATATTTTGGCAAACGCAAAACCACGAAAACACGTGGAAAGCCTGGCGCTACTATTGCCGTTTACGACGGCGCACAAGAGGACTCATCTGCTCTTGGAACGTAAGTTCTTCGATATTCTCTTGCAATTAAAACGAAAATTTTAAAAAGCAGCTAAACAAGGTCGGTCATTTATACAACGAAATAGGAAAATTGTTATTAGTGTAAATGGTGACTGTAACTTAATTAAGATGAATGAAAATATAATTTTGAAAATCTCTTTCGATACGTAAAAAATTGTATTCGATTTTTATTACTGAAAGGTTTTCCCTCATTTGTTTTGTCTTAAAAGGTTTTAAAAGAATTACAATGACAGGCATAATTGTTGCAAATTGTTATTTTAGGAAAAATAAGAGTATTAGGGATTAAGAAATTTCGCTTGAAGTATTTTTTTCACTCTATCAATTTTCATTGAAATTAATGTAAAATTTTTTTGCTTCTTTCAAGGTATCACTTTGAGTGCAATCCTTCAAACTCAGGACAAATATCACGTGTCTGTGCTAATCGTGAATTACGCTCGACAGGCAATACTCTAAGAGTTCATTTGAAAGAACTGAATGCAATGGATCTAAAACATATTTACTTCTCTTATTCTACACAAATCGAAAGTTTGTTTATTAATTTTGAATCTTTTGAGACTATATTTTTTTCTTAAAAATTATACAATAGTTGGAATATGTTTAGGTTGTGGTGGTACCATTCATTCGATCGCGGGAACCATATATTACCCATTTATTGAAAGTGATTTTGAATGTGAATGGTTTATCAATAATACAGAAGGAAATAAAGTGGAGCTCGAAATTTTGTATTTTTTTTCCTCTTTCTTCTAAAGTATTAAAAATTACTGTTTGCTTTAACACATCTTTCACTATCCAAATCTAAAATTTAATCATTACATTAAACAGAAAAAAGTAGTGTTAGAAGATGGGAGTTGGAAATTTAAAGTTCTTGAAAAGTCCGGCAAAATTAAAGTTTGCAGGAAACTGAAATTACCTTTTTCTGAATATTGCGCCGAATCCTACTTGGAAGTGCGTGAAAGCAATAGTAGTGGAAAAATTGTAACAAGAGCTTGTTCCTCTGGAGATGTAACCTCTACGATAACCGTAAGTTAATGCATCAAATTTTAGCCTTATTTTCGATGAAAAGAAAACATTCTGTTTGAATTTAAAATTTTGGCAGTTTAACAGAAGTTCAAATAATATTGCAAACGAAAGCTTTCCATTTTACGAACCACTAACCAGTGTTTCTCCTTCATACATCACTGTTTTAATTAACTTCAT
This sequence comes from Litomosoides sigmodontis, assembly GCA_963070105.1. Classification (NCBI taxonomy): domain Eukaryota; kingdom Metazoa; phylum Nematoda; class Chromadorea; order Rhabditida; family Onchocercidae; genus Litomosoides; species Litomosoides sigmodontis. Next base: position 5,738,973 of record OY718808.1, read on the forward strand.
TAGCTTTTGTACTCATCTCACAGATTACCTCAGGGAAGCACGTCGCTGGCTTATGATCTCTTCCGTCAGAATACTATTACTGCAGTGATAGCGGTAGTTAAAAATAACTGTTGAACTTCCTCACTTCTCATTCTTCATTAATAAACGATAAAGATGTACAAATTGTGAAATTTTGGAAAAAGTTGAGAAGAAGAAAATCTCACACGGTGAATGTTATATTGTTTGAAAATAGCGGAATATTAAAGTGATGTATTTTAGAGTCGAGCATTTTGGATAAAATTGAGATACAGTAGCAGCGAGGATGACAGTAGTGATATCGAACCATTAAAACCGGAATTAATGATCAAATTTAAGAAAGGTTGTTCTATACTTTACATTTTTAAAATTGTATTTGTTGACACTATTAGAGAGCGTTTGTACCATTAGTTTTGAACCATTATCTGATGCATGCCTGAGCCTCGCTCATCAATTTCTAGAACTGAGATTTGGAGCGTATACTATAATTATGATACACTGAAGTGTAGTATCATAATTATGATATAATGCTGAAATCAGTATCGTAATTATGATATAATACTTTAGTGATCTTTCCTCATTAACTAGAAGTAATATTACTGACTATTAAAATATAAATAATAAAGAATGATATTTAAGACAGGTATGTAATAATTGTTACATAAAATCCATTCGTTGTCCTACTTTCATCAACAAAAATACTTGTAAGTTAGCAGTTATTATACGTGTACACTGTGCTAATCCTGCAGTATTTGGCGGCGTGACAAATGAAGCAGTGGTAAGTTCACCTGCAACCGAAGATTGGCAGTTAATGAATTTTTCACCTCTGGAATGGACTCTAATTGGTGAAGAGGATCACTGGCTAAGAATTTCAATCAAAAATATTGAAATACCGAACGAGCAAGATGAAAATGTGGACATCGAGCAGAGAGATATTTTGAAAGGACTTATTGTAAATGATTTAATATCTACAATGTTACACAATTTAAGTTCAGAGTAGTGAAATGGGGTACCTACTGATTTGTTCTTTTTTTGATTCTTCATTTGATAATTGTAAGTAATCTTAAGGAGCATTACAGTTCAATGAAGGGATTTGCATGTTGAGCGGTGACAACGATGGATGTGGACGAATAGAATATGTTTATACGGGATATACACCACCAAATGGTATTGGGAAAACTTTAGTTTTATCAAAATTGTTTCGTTAGGGATATAATTTGAATGTTTGATTTCCTGTGAGTGTTTTCAGATTTCTTCATTAAGTCGCACCTGGCTACAGTTTTATTCAATGCACCACCGGGAAGCTCATTTCGATTTTTTTGGCAAAATATCCCAGTTCCTGCCAATGCTTCATTCCCAAAAATAAATCAGAAAACTACGGAAGGCTCTATGAATGGTTAAGTTTTATAACTACATTTAACGTCAAAATAAAAGAAAAAATGTTTTTTACTCGTTGCCTTGAATTTTCTTCAATTGCAAACATTCTTTTGGAAAATGCCGATTTTTCAAACATGCCTAATCGGAAATGATTTATCTATATATTTATGAAATACGCTATTGCAGAATTCATTTGTGGTGGTACCCTTACGGCAACATTTAATTCCCAGTACCTTACAAATCCAGGTGGGAAGTCTATGGATGGCAAATTCACAACCGTTCCTCCGCCTGGATCAACTGTAGAAGTATGGCGACCTATCAATATGTATCGCCTCTCTAGATGTTAGTTTATTTCAAATTTCAGTTTCTACTCATGTTTTTCTCTATTACAACAAAAACTTCGAGATTGTATTAACGCACTTGTAATAAAATACTTTGTCACTGTATCAGTTTTATTTCATAGTACTTCCACTTAATTATTCAAATTAGTTTTGCATTTTTCTTGGGGCCATAAATTAATAATAGTTTGATTAATTTCTTGGGTTTTAACTAATGTAGGGTTTGGTGGCTATGCGAATAACTTAAAATGTCGGTGGACAATAATTCGACCAATGTTTGCTGGTGTTATGCTTAAAATAATTTCAATGGATCTTGAAGAACACATTGATTGCCGTTTTGACTATGTTGCTATTTCATCGGACCTAAGTGGCGTTAGTTACGAGAATGGACAACTTGTGTAAGTGTTTTAGAAAGTGCTGATTTAAAAATGCTTCAAATCCAGTGAGAATTTTGTATGTTTTTGCAGTGGTAATGTTGCTAAATTTTGCAAACACAAAGACATAGGAACGGAAGAATTATTCAGTTCGGAAGAAGCAATCACGATCTTTTTCATGACAGATCGGAATAGAGGTGGTCGAGGATTTGTTATTGAGTACAAGCTGAGTAAGTTGAAAACTCTCAAATTTCACTGCCCCGAAGTATTTCCAAACTAAAACTGCAACTTCTGCATAAAAATATATTATTGCGTTATGCCATTTCAGTTCATACAATCATTGCCATCTTCTTGTTCATTTAGCATTCAATTTGTTATTTCAGAAATCCTTCTTGTGGGAGACGTACTTTTACTGGGCTTTCAGTGTCCTTTTTATAAATTTTAATTGCACTTTTATAAGTCAATAAAAGGCTAAATTAATTTAAATTTTTTGGTAATAATTTGGGATTTTTATTTGGTAGTAATTGTTTATATCGCTTGATACGTTTCAGCATGTCAGTCATTTGATTACATACCAACATCTTTGGGTAATTTGAATCATATCATACAAAGCCCAAATTATCCTAGTGATTATGCTAACAATTTGTCGTGCTCGTGGTCAGTCATGCTGGAGAGTGGTCGACCAATTTTGGCTAAATTTCTTACTATGAGTATTGAAGACAGTCCATTGTGCAGGAAGGATGGTGTGATTGTGGTAAACTCCTTTATTTTCTGCCGTTAATGGACATAGAAGAAATTCTCTTTTCATGATTTCTACAGTTTGAAGAGTTTAGTGATTTAATTTTATGTTTATTCCATTTTCTTCAGTTCTTTTCCAGCGTTCTATTCCTATCTATTTGGATGGATCTGTCGATGATAAATTATGCGGCAATTTATCTGAATGGAATAGTACTTTCTCAAATGGAAGAGTTTTTGTTAGCTTCACAACTGATTCAAATACTACTGGAAAAGTTGGTCATATTTTCTATTCTCATTGTTTCCCGTAGAATGAGTGATGAAAGAATATCCGTGTGCATTGACATATCTATATTCACTTGATCTAATTCTAATTGCTTCACTTTTCATTTCAAATATGAAGATCTGTATTTCTAAATTGTATTGTAATGTGTGGAATCCATGAATTCAGGGCTTTGCATTGCAACTGGTGGAACAAATGCATGATTGCAGTTCAGATGAACTTATCTTAACTGAAAGCGATCCACCAAAAGTACTCAGTTCTCCAGAATTTCCAAAAAGTATGTAAATACATTATACACTGAAAGTAAATGTTAAGACAACTCTGAGGCAATGTTTTGAAAAACATTATTAGAAAATCACAGGAAAATATTAAAAAATTACTGTACAGCATCACCAAATTCTTTGGATTGCATTTGGACAATCAGTGCATTGAGCGGGCATCGCATAAAATTTACTGTTGATCCAGTCAATTTCAATCTTGGAGAGAGTTCAGTGGAAGATGGGTATGTATATTAGTTTGAAAATTCCTAATTTAACCGTAAACTCGTTAATTGATACAACGTTAGAGCAGTGATATATCCTAGCGGTCTTAAAAGTAGTCTAGAAAATTTCAAATCGCATTCCAAATCGACAAAGAGATGATGCCATATGTTCCTTTTATCTTCAAATTTCGTCAAACGATTAGCAAAATGTTATAGGTGTCCTAGTAACTACTTGGAAATTCGGGATGGTCCTTCAAAATTATCGCCATTAGTCGGGCGATATTGCGGAAAAGAACCACCAAGTACTATCTTCAGTACTGGATCCTATCTGAGCATCCGCTATCAAACAGATTCATTTGCTCATTATTCAGGCTGGAATGCTACTTATGAAATTGGTGCAATTTTTGTAAAAAAAAATTTTACGAAGCGCTGTTACGATTTATCAATAATAGGATCTTACAGCTTATTTTAAAAGTAATTGGAGTGAAACACGAAAAACCATAATTGGTCTTTTTAATGTTAATACTAACTACAGTGATAGATTTGTTTATTGTAAAGAGTTTTATGTTTCAATGATTCCTTCGTCTGACTTTCAGCATCATGTGGAGGTAGTGTTGTTATACCTATGAACAGGAATCATGTGATTACTAGTCCAAATTATCCTGAACCTTATACAAGTCAAACTACCTGTGACTGGACTGTAATGGCTCCACGAGGACATTACGTTAATGCAACGTAACAATTTAAACATTTTGTTCAGTGTTAATTTATAAAGACAACTGGTTGATATCATCGTGATTTAATCTATAGGTTCGATCATCTGTGGATTTTATCTACTGAAAATTGCACAGAAGACAGTATTGCTCTACGAGAACGAAATAGAACGGGTAAATTTTTGTACTGTTACTTAAATAGTCCTATCGTTTTCGTAAGTTTTGTTCGCCTCATTTCTTGAAACAAAAGAAACATATATAGGCTTCTAACAATTTTAGGCGAATATATTCTGAAACCAACATGTGCATCGAGCGCAGTGCGTGGTAAACATTTCACATCATCTCAAAATGTTATGGTTGTATCATTCCGATCAAGTAATACTGTGGGGCGATCTAGTCGTTTGTTTTGCTTGGAAAAGAAATGTGGCTTCCATCTTAGTTTAAGTCCCAGCAAAATAGGTATTAATTTTTATTTGTATTAGATTTTTTTATACGAGCAACTATGAGCATTGGTTATCAAAACTTTGTTACAGAATGTGGGGGAGATATAACTGATAATGCTGGCTACATTACCACTCCTGGTTATCCTGATCAGCTTCCGGAACATATCGTATGTGACTGGGTGTTTCGAGCAGGAATTGGTTTCCGTTATGTTTTCGACTTTGCATTCGTCAAGCATGAGGTAAACTCTCAATTTCTTTGATTTGCAGCCTTTATTGTAGTTCGGCTTCATTTTTTTAAAAAAGACCAATTTCTCTTTATTGCACATATTCTTTTTAAGAATTTCTATCAGACTACATACAACGAAGTTGGATGTTATCCAGATATCTATATTGCTAATGGTCTGAACAAGCTGGTAGATTACTATGGTTTTGTGGATCGTATTTTTTGTTCTAATGAAACACGATTTGTATCAACGGCAGATTTAGTTACAATACGTTATGATGATCGTGCTGCTTTATATGAGAAGCAAACTATGTTTGAGGGTGAAATATCCTCTAAGAAAATTTATGCTCCATTTCGAATCTCTTACTTCAAGGTAATCCACTTATTTACATCCTGCAATCCTTTTATCCAAATATTGCACAAGTAGTTAAAAAAATTAGTAGGAGGACCGAAAATTCCATTTGTCTGCTTTATAGTGCACAATGCCTAATACCTTGGTATGTGGCTTCCTCTTTAATTCTCGAATCTTTCAACTTTGGAATTCGTAGAAATTCGCAGGCGTTGTTACATCGGTTCATTTTTTGAAATAAAATATGACACAGTTATTATCCTTTAAAAAAATGGTGGTAAGCTGTTGAATGAAATATATTATTTATTTTACACACTTTTACAAACAAGTAATTGTACGTGGGACGTTCTCTGTGAATATTTTAATTCACTAATTTCACTTTGAGGTACCAGTTGAATTTGATGGAAATGCGTGTATGTATCACGTTAAAACTAATGAAACAATTGAAGTGAAAGGTGCAAAAGGTTCAAGATACGCAATGGCTACATCACCAGATATCGGTCAATTACTGTTTCATGTAAAATGATCGGACATACATCCTTCATTCTGTTAGATAATTTTTCAATATTTCGATGATCGTTCTACCGAGAGGACAGAAATTATAAATAAAGAAATTAGTTCAGAGATCATGAAATTGATCCTTCATATTAATCAACAATTTCAGACTACTGCCATTTATTGATAGAGCGGCAGTTTCAAGCAGGCACTACAGTACTATATTTCAAAAATTTTTCATCCTCTGAGAGTTCGTCTTGGAAACCTAATAGTAGGTGCTTGGATACTGAAAGCTATGTGCTTATAAGAGGTAATAAATCATCCTATCCTCGTCTTAATTATATTTTTGTGTGTTTGAGTTGACATTAGCATTATTTGGAAATTCGCAGACATAATATTTCAATTTTAATAGTATTTCACACAGTTCAGTATATTAAATTTCCAAAAAAAATAGGGAATTACGAGATTAATTAATTTACGATCGAACTTGTTAAGTATATTAGTAATTAAGTTCATAATTTACATGGGATTCAACTTTCGGTCATTTAAAGATTTGAAGCATTTTAGCCCTTGACAGCGAACCATGGCCTTTCGAAGCACGTTTTTGCGATGGATCATTTCAAAAAGCTAATAATTTCACAGTGGCATTGCTATACAGAAGTTTCGATATCCATGTTTTTCAAAAGTTGCATTTGTCATCAATCTCCTTCAATCTTAGCGTCCAATTCTTACGTAATTTTTGCTATGCTAATGAAATAAGTTGTTCTGTAATCATTTTCTGGTATAAAAGTTATGCTGATTGTGCATTTTTTTTATGCTGATTTGCTCTCTCATGATTTAAATGACATGAAATTATTTCAGCTTGCGGCGGTTTGATTCAAGGCCCTGAATCAGGCGTTTTAACAAGTCCTCATTTTTATGAAAGAGAAAATAGCACCTACGAACCTGATACGCAGTGTGTTTGGAGTTTGAAAGCTCCCGAAGGACAAATTGTTAAGGTCCGACTAAAATTTATAAAAAGAAAAACATAGAAGTTTTTGTAGCGCAACATGCTCATGTACAAGGGAGTAGCAAAAATAAGGAAAATAATTTAGATCTTAGTGTGTTGATAATTTGGGGTGTGCCGGATTGCTAATGTAAGGAATTTGATTTAATTTTTGAATCTTAATATTATATTAGCAAGCTATATGACGAATTGAAGTTAAAGGGAATTACAGATCAGAATAACTGATATGGATTTGGAATTTAATGTGGAGTGCAAGCATGATTTCTTGAAACTATTTGAAGGTAATTATTTGAAATTAATAATAGACATTATATATGATATTGTGGAAAAGTCTTTGATGGAAACTAAAATTATGCCTTAGTCTATACAAGAAACTAAGAATATAACAAATAGGGTAGGAATGACATCATTTCTTCAGATATGTTATTCCGTTTTGAAGGAATTTATTTTAGGAATTACATAAAAGTGGGTTATTGCAGGAGGTGGTACTGATGCATCATTGGTACACATATATTGCAATAATCCTCAAGATGAACCAATACAAGATCGATTTAGAGAAGTGAAATCCAGGGGACGGTATCTAACGCTTTATTTCTTCACGGATAAGTCTATTGAACGACGAGGATTTCGTCTTGAATACAGCTTTTCTGGTTTTGAAGATGGTTGGTTTATTTTCTTTGTTAGGAACAGTATAGTATTTGCAGATATATTTTTGCTTCCCTGAAAGAGCTATTATTTTACAGAATGTGGATTTTCAACAAATCGCGTGACAGGTATTGTAACAAGCCCAAAAAGTCCACAAGATTACCCGAATAATGCTTACTGTTTATGGGATATTTCGGTACCACTTGGATATCACGTAGCCTTGTACTTTCACCGCTTTGACATACAGCAATCGGATGATTGCAGTAAGGACTACATTAAGGTTTGTTATAGCTTCAAATTTTATTATTCAATTACTCTATAACTCTTTTTAAGCAAAATAAATTACTATCTCAAGCACTAGTAAGATGAGTACTTTAACTTACGAAATTGGAAAACAGTGCTTGTGCTTCTTTGTCGAGGATACAGTATGACTTCGGTAATGGATTTTTTCTGAAAATACATGGTTACAACGCATGGTCATAACACTGCTTTGCAACATGAGTTTTTTTTTTAGTTATACTGTTCAGTATTGCTTGAAACTTTTATTTCTTCAGCTGCAGCCTTAATTTTTTATGGAATCCAAATCTTTAGATAAGTCAGGAACATCATTCAAGAGCTATGGCACCAATTGGGGGTTATTATTTTTTATTTGACCATGAAGAAGAGCTGAAAAAGATTTGTGGGTATGAAACACCCGATGTGTTCCATTCAGAAAGTAATCGTATCAAAATTGAATTCAAGTCAGATAACAAGATAACGGGGAAAGGATTCAATGTAACATGGAAATCAGGTTGAGCTTCGTGTTGGCTTTTCTTTAACAGTAATATCAGATTAGGATGTCGTATAAAGAATGTCGAAGTTTTCAGGATCGCTATGAAATATCGATCTCATTTCTAAATGACTATAAATGAGAATAAATGAAAACGACTTCTAATGACATTTGAAATAATAACCAAAAATACTTCAGAGTGTGGTACTAAGTTTCGATTGAACCATGGTGTGGTTACATCACCTCACTATCCCCGTTTTTATCCAAACGAAGACATGGAATGTGATTATTTGATAGAACCCGAATATGATGGTACACTAATAATCACATTAAGGATTCTAGATCTGGAACTTGATCCATATATTTGTATGTTTGCTCTATTTCGTTCAATTTTAATGATCATTGTAAAGTTTGTGGTTCTTCCAAAACTGCTGTAAGCGCATCAACAATGTTAATTACTACTTATTGGAGAAAAATGTATAACTTGAGATTAAAGGCTCATTCCGCTCTGGAATCGTGGTAGTGTATTGAGATACATTGGTGCTTTTGTATATCTTGATCGTCCTTTTTCAATTAACAAACTGAATTTTAAAAATAAAACTCATGGAACGGAATTAAATGATAGAGCCGAGAAGTTTCTTAACCGAAATTGATGCAATTTCATATCAGTAAAAATTTTTGCCATTGGATTGAAGCATAATCTTGTTTTGTTTTCAGTTATAATTTTTAGATGATTATGATCGACAGCCATGCAATACAGATTTCTTGGAGTTAAGAGATATTTCGGCAAAACGTGTTATTGATACGTTTTGTGCGAATCGTGATATAAGCGGTGAAATAGCTCCTATATCTGTCAAGGTAAGTTGTATATTTTGCTATAAACACCTGTTACTTTGCTGTAAATAGAATATCATTAAATTTTCTTTATTTCGAATTCATCTGGGATGATTTAAAAGCGCAACACTATAAAAGTCCAGTAAATTAGCACATACCTGAAACTATTACACAAGTAGAATAATTCTTAGTATAATAAAATAAAGCACACTACTTTTGTAGAAAAAAATAGGGTAGAAGAATTTTTAGCTACTACAACTGTATCAAAATATGCTTAAAACATGTCGTGTCGAAAAATTGACAAAAATTTCCGGCGCAAGAAAATTTCAAAATTTTAGGGACCAGTGGGTGTGCGTTTCGTGTCAAACAGATCAGTTTTTGAAGATCTCCTTAATCATCGAAAACATCGCCGTGGTTTTAAAATATCGTATGCTTTATCAAGTAAGTAATTTGAACATCTGTTACGGCTTTATGGTAAAGTTCTTTGTTTTAAGACATAAATATTGCTTTTCATCAAGCAAAAATTCCGAAAAATAAATTTTTCTGTTTTGATAGAAATCATATCGTGAACCGTCTCGTTTTTTCATCTTTTCAAAAGTAGCGGATGACATAGTAGAGAAAGAAAGCAAGAGTATTATTTACTCTTTTTTACCGATATTTCAAAAAATATGCTTACTATTGTTATTTTTTCTTTATGGAAGCATTCGATTAACTTTACAGAATGCGGCGGCGAAATTAATTTTAAAGAAACGGGAATGATGTCAGCAGTTATTTCATCTCCTGGTTTTCCTCTGCCTTATCATCACAATCTTGACTGCATTTGGAACATATCTGCTCCTGAGAAACGTATTCTTAGTATTAAGCGAGTTTTATTTAGAAATTTCGTCTTTTCCGTTTAGCTGATCGAATAAACAATTTTTGGTATGGTGATGTTATATAACATTATTTCATTTGCGATATTTCTCAAGTGAAGGGGATGATGATGCTAGCTTTTGCTAGTTTTATAAAATTTTGACTACTTTTCATTTAACATTTGTTCAATTGCACTATATGAACCTATCATATCTTTTCTGATAGATATATGCCAGTTTATTATTCAGTTAAAAATACATAGATAGGTTTTTTTCATACTTCAGACACACAGATTTGGATTTGGAAGAATCGTCCGACTGTTTATTCGATTTTGTGGAATTCTTTGATAGTTCAAAAATTAACAACTTAACCAGCATGGGCAAATTTTGTGGTGCAATTGTTCCCTCTAATCAAATGTCAACAACTAGTCGATTTCTGGTTGTAAGATTTTATTCCGATAGAAGCACCAGCAAAGCAGGATTTAGAATCATCGTAACCGCTTCCCTCGGTATGTTTTTCCTTTTTGTGCTTTTCGTGACAACAGAATTACTATAAAACATTAGACAATCGTTTTGTACGAAAAGTATTTTCAAAACAAACTTATTGTTTTTCATCATCTAATAATTTAAAATATTGATACAAGAAAAAAGTGACGATCTAATGACAACAATAATTCTTTTTTTTTAAAGAATAACGTTTGGTTTCTGTTTAAGTATTGTTGAATGATAAATACCATCAGAAATATTTCAGTTGTATTCCAAAACTTTGTATATTTAATAAATATTTCTACTTCTAGATTTATCAAAAAATCTTTTGCTAGTTTAGGTCCAGATGGAGGATGTGGTGGAGTGATAAATGTTGATGGCAGTTACCAGCTTAGAGCACCTGTGAACCCCAAAACAGGGCAGTACTACAACTTTCTGCGCTGTGGTTGGACATTGAAAGCACCCACAGGAAAAATACTGGAAATACAGCTGAATGATTTGGATCTGGAGCCTCCTGATGCAGAAACAGAACGTTGCTATGATTACATTGCGGTATGGATAGTTATTATGAATGCCTTAAAAATCATACAATAATTCTATTTGATTGTTCTAAGCACTCGTGCACTAACTTCGTCCTCTGTATTTGGGTCTTAATTCTGATAAAAAGTTTCAAAATTTTAGATTTACGATGGTTATAAAACAATATCCCCCATGCTACTATCAAATACGTGTAAGGTTGTGGGACAACTACCTTTGATTATGCGAAGTTCTTATCGTGTCGTCCATGTTTATTTCGAATCTGATTCCGACAAGACATTCAGAGGATTTACGATGGCATTTAAAACTGTTACAGGCATGACTTGAGGTTTTTGAATAATAGATTGCTTATGTTTTTTTCCGTGCTAGGGTTAGCACAGAAAACAACATAAGCAATCTAGTATTCGAAAGAAAATGAAGTTCTCGTTTTATCCCTCTGCATTACGAAAATATTGTCAGTTTAAAGTACTAAATTTACGTTGCCTTAGATCAATGACATTTTTAAACACGTAATCATGTCATAATCCTTGATTATCAGTGTAGTTTCATAACAATTTAACTTTCAAAGAAAATGAAGTTCGTAACTGAATTGAGATATTTTTATTGTTTCATCATTACAGCATCATGCGGAGGTCGGAGAATTGCTGTAACTGAACCTGCTGAATTGCAATATGAAAGTGAAAAAAGTAAGGTGTATTTGTCATTACTTGCCATAATCATAATCATGAAATTTTTATCGGTTTTGTTAATGAACGTTTTCCTTTTATCAACTTTGATAAGGGAATTATGTGTAGTTTAAAACACTCTTGTTTATAAGTCATCTAAATTTCAGCTCTCACGCGAACATCCCCGAAGCATCAACGTTGTCGTTGGATAATATATTCAAAAGAACGAATGCCTTTGCGAGTTATTTTTAGGTTTATTTAACGAATTATTGTTTTTAAAAATTTGAAATGGTGGCTTTTATTTTATACTCGAACGGCGTAGTTTGGTTTCACTTTTCAGTCACTTCTCGTTTCCTTCTTTAACACTCGATTGTACCGATGAATACGTGGAAGTACGTGATGCTGGCGTACGTGCTGATTGCCATCATCCTGCTTGTCGTGGTACTAGTAATGGCTTGCAGACTGTTCGATTATGTGGCAACACGCTTCCGGCTGACTTTATTTCAGGGACAAATGTTGTTCAGGTAAAAATGTTCAGTTAAAGATGAAGTAGAGCTTACTGGAATTTAAATTAGGCACTTCCTTACCACGTCTAAAAACAAGCCAAGCATACCACTTAAAGAGTGAAAGTTAATATTGCTGATTTATTTGAAAAGCTAATATTTAGTAATTTTAGGTAACGACATCCGCAGTTCTGCAGAGCGAACATACTGCTAAATTTCGTTTCTCTTATCAAACGCTTAATTGTTAGTTGCTTTATTTTCAAACCTCTAGAAGTTCTTTAATTTAAAGAATAATAGAAGTGCTTTAGATTAAAGCATTTGTATTTAATCCTCGTTTAAGAAAGCATATGAAATAGAACTAAAGGTATTCGATGAATGGTTTGCATTCAACATACGATTTATGCTGTTTACAGCATGTAATCGGACAATCGCTACTCATCAATCGATGACTGGCCATATAACAAGTCCAAACTATCCAAATCCTTACGACCATAATTGCTCTTGCTCTACTACATTGACGGCTTCAACTGGATATCAAATATTTTTGGTTTTCAAGGATTTCAAATTAGAAAAAGTTCGCCGATTGTTCAGTAATCGATTACCCACCTCTATTCAGGAAATGTCAGTCTTCGTTTACTCTCGATCAGATTACTCATTTCCGTTTCCCGCATAAATCAAGTTTTCAGTTGATTTTGACAAGGCATCTCCATCAACGCTGCGTGCAGCCGTTTGCGGTAATCATTTGAAAGGTTATCAGAAAAAGTTTTCAGGCTAACTAGTAGACGAAAATTTGGACCATCTCAAAATGTAATCGATGAGTACAAAGGAATACACCGCAATGAGTTTTGCGAATATGACTATATCGAGGTGAAACATTCTTATTTCCAATATTTTAATCTGAAACAAAGACATCGAAGCATAGCTATGGTTTGAAGAAGCCATTAACGACTTTCATTTTTGTTTTTGGTACCATAAAATGTGACTTCGGAACTCATGTCGCGTCGTTGTCTTTTCGTAATGGATTTCAATGTCTTAAAATTTTGATATGTTCAAGACTTACTAAAATATCATGCTAATTTTCTAATACAGATAATTGATTCTTTTGAAAATCGCACAGAACGATATTGCGGCTATAAACTACCGCCTAGTTTTCTCAGCTCTGGTAATACATTGGAAATTTACTTCAAAAGCGACAGTACAATGGCACCTGGAGGATATGATGTCTACTATTACACTGTTCGATCACCATCAGGTTCAAATTGTGAATTTTACATTTTAATTGCCAGGTAGGATGACATATTTTGCATTTTACTATCAAATTTAACGAAGAAATTGTAATCAGAAAGTGATATTCCTTACAGACAGTCCATCATTCGCCTACTATGACTTTGGTGTCATAAGTGAACCGCAAGGTGCAGTCACAAACGTTGGTTACCCGGGATATAAGAATCGGCAGAGGATGAGGTATTTTATAAAATATTAAAATAATCCGAAAATATGGTGACCAGGGAATTTCTTCGCAAGTATGTGAAGTCTTCCTGATTTCCCTCCATCCTTCCTTATTAATCTCAAATTGTAATTCCGCTTTTCTTAAAATTAGTTTAACAGTTTATGATAATTTTTTTCCTGTCTATAAACTAAAATTTTTTCCCATAAACTAATTTTTTTCCCTGTCCTGTCTATAAATTGGAATATAGTAAGGTTCTTCGGGATGTTAATGCTCTTAGTGTCTAACATGTAACGTTATTACCAAGAGGGCTTAATGATAACCAGTCATCTCTGGCATCTTACTAAAGATTTCATTGACCTTGCGTTGTTATGAGTTGAAAAAATTCTTTGAAAACTCTGGATTTCTTTGAAAAAACTATTATAGATGGAGAATCGATCCACCGAATGGCAATAAATGTAAATTAATTCTGTTGACGATGGATTTTGGAAAGAACACAAATGGTGAATGCACCGAAGGTGATCATATGGTGTTGAGTGAGATCAGATCTGAAAGACTAGAGAATACGCCACTCAATTATCTTCCGTGCAGAGATGCTGTGAGATTTTCTAATTTAGTAATCCTAGTGTAAACTTGATAATTTCGAAAATTAAAACTTGAAAAATACATTTTTCTAATTAGTTAGGTATAGCACATCACAAGTGGGAAAAGAATTAAACTATGGTTAACATTATGTAGAAGTGAGAAAGGAATTGCTAGTCCGTTCTTTGCTGATGCGCAACATAAAAAGAAGTTAAAATTGCTGAATAGGTCCTCTTATCTCGTATATTTCAACGTACAAGTGAATTCGAAACATGTTAGGGTCATCGTTTATTTTAGGTAACTTTGCCGAAAGAAATACCCATCGAGCCTGGTACTTCAGTTCTCCTTGAATTTTATACCGATGATAGCACAATGGATAATGGTGATGGATTTAGAATTGAATGGACTTGCGAGAATTATCATATTATGCAAGTGTGACTCCAGTGTTTAATGCTACTTGTTGTTCTTCTCGTTTATGTATCTGTAGCGATGTTGACCCCCAACAATGTATTCAAAAAATGAGTCGCATAATATCAAGTTCGAATGTTTTCACATGCCTTTTGAAACGGCATGATGCACAATATTTTACAGTTGTACAATAGAGAAAAGTGAAACTGAATGAAGACATCATAAAAGAATATTATGCATGAAAAATGCCTGACATTTGCCTCTCTAAGCAATATCCTGAAATTTGGTGAAAATAATAAGACGTCTAATAGATGTAACCATACTTTACGATCCCTTGAGTATCTTACCCTCTTTGTGGACCGATATCAAGGACTGGACCATTTTCAAAACTACAGCTAAGGTGTAATGAAAATGCACAACAGCAAAGTTCACTCCATCGTAGAATGCTTAATGTTAAAAGCATAGCCTAACTGTTACGAAAGAAAAGTGCTACACGTCACACCACTTAAATTGAAGCACCAAATTTCCGCCTCCGTTATATCCACGTGAGTAGAGCAAATCTTACGCCGGATGTCGTTGAGATGTGTTTGCATAGTGGGTAGATGTCACGGTCACGCAGAGATATGAAGAATGAGAGGCGTGATGAGTCCGCTTCCCAATGCTCTTGTGTGTTTAAGGTATGTGTTCTTTACAGAGATGTGTGTGTCATGGCAGGTCTTCTGAGAATTATCAGTGCTTTGTTGTTACACTTTCTCCATTACTCGTGCAGCTGTCATGCCAATCTGTTTTATTAATTCTGTTCCATGGTGTCGCATTCGACATTGTGCAATAAAATTTAATGAAATGGATTAGCATAAAAGCTGCGCAAGAAATTTCCACTTTTTCTGTTTTCTTCATTCTTTTTTTTGATAACGAAATCCACTCCTACGATTCTTCTCGACCACTGTTTGTGCCTTCTGGGATCACTTAGCCCTTATTTTATACCTCCACTATAAAATTTCTTCTAGATATGCCCAGTATTGTTTAATTTACTTGTTGATGTCAGGTGTTTTCTTTGTGCCTTCTGGGATCATTTTTCGCACTATAAACACATTAAATTAAGTAGTTTGAAAACGGTATTCTTATTTGCTAAAAATGCCCTGCAAACGTATGTTCATTCAATCCCTTTGCTGGAAGATATTAGGTTATTCGGGGAAATTTCGAGAAACGGTGTATCATGAGTTAAAAGTGTTATTCAAAATGATATGCTTTGTTTGTGACATGATGCTTTAGAGAAATTCCATCCAATCGTTGCTGATTAAGTCCACCAGAATAATTTTTACTTTCTTACTGACTGTACTTTGTTTGGGAATTTCTCAATTTATTGTTTTCATCACTTTTTACATGGCTGAATTGCTGCAATTAATGTTTAGGTTATCAGGAGACAAGATTACTTATTTAATTGATTTAATTTTACTGGAGTTATGCTTCAACATGTCATTTCCACAAAATACGTCAAATGCAATGCTTGTTGATTTCTTAAAACGTAAGTATCGTACAACAAGTAATGTATACCAAGTGGTGCCAGTAGATCTAGTAATTCAGAGCTCAAAGTGTATTCTTCCGTTAGAAAGATTATGGTTGGATCTGCATCACATTACTTGATCCATCAATTTGTCTATGGCATTGGCTTTCACATTTTATTTATTGTTTGTGACAGTTAATTCCAAATAGTTTGCACTGTATTTCAACTTTACGCAAGACTATTAACTGATCTATAATGAAACCCATTCTTGTATATTTGTTGGCTTTGCTTAATAATGTCATTTTTGCAGAAGTGGGACATATCACAGATGAGAGAGTGAAGGAAGTTATGCTCAGCGTTGATCGGGCTGACTTTTGCTCAAGAAATTCGTATCAAGATTTCCCGCAACAAATTGGATACAATGCTACTATTAGCGCTCCTCATATGGTAAATATTCTTCTTAAGATCTATCACAGTTTTATAATATATTGTCATTTCAGTTATAAACGAACAAAATTTAGTTTTCAACAGCTTTTCATATCAATTTCACTTGCTTATTAAAGTATTAGGACATAAAGGGTTGCCTTTTTAAGTTTCTTCTGTAGTTTTCAGCACGCTTTGGCTTTAGGACTTTTGAAAGATCACCTAAGGGATGGTAACACTGCACTGGATATTGGCTCTGGCTCCGGTTACTTGACAGTTTGCATGGCACTTATGGTAAATTTTATCACGTCTCACAAGAAATTAAAAAAGGAGCACATATAATTTTAATTTTATGAAGTTCCTTATATAACACAAGGAATCCACCACTTCTGACTTACAAAACCATAAAATTCAATAATTTTTGCTGTTAAATGCTCAAAGCTGTATGAATTTGTAGAAGTTTCTGTTTGTTGTTGCTTTATTACAATTTGTTTTTAGGTTGGTAGGAGAGGAAAAGTGATTGGTATTGATCACATCAAGGAACTTGTAGACCTTTCGATTACTAACATAAATAAACATCATAGCGATTTGCTTACTGATGGACGGATAACAATGATTACAGGCGATGGTCGTAATGGATACAGAGCTGGTGCTCCATATACAGCTATTCATGTTGGTGCTGCCGCATCGAAACTTCCTTATACAGTATGTTGTCATTTGTTCAGTTACATACTAAAGTCATTCTGTTTGTTATATATTGCGATGATTTTTTATAGTTAATAAAATAATCCGCTGATTTAAACAAAACTTTCTGAATAATTCAATATTAGTTATTATGCATCAAGTTCTCTGCTGAAGTAAATTGTAATATGTCTACTACCAGTGTTCGAGATTGTCGATAATACACTGTTTGTGTTAGTGATATATGGTTCAGTCCAGTTCTTTTGAACATATGTAACAGTATCAAAGATCTAGAAGTTTCAGTTGGTGGATCAGCTTGCTCCAGGTGGTCGAATGATCATTCCAGTAGGTGAAGTTTTCAGTGATCAGCATATTGTTCAGGTTGATAAGGATTTAAATGGTAATGTAAAATTTAAAGAGTTGTTTGATGTTCTATTTGTTCCACTTACAGATAGAAGACATCAGCTTGGTCGTTTAGAATTTAAGTAGTCTAATATACAGATTTCATTAGCATGTTTAACACAGATGATTTGATTTCTAAAGTTATACAGTTCGCGAGATAACTAATCATCAAGCTTCATCTTTTATTGTATCAAGTTACATCTTCTGTGATTCTTGAAAATTCCAGTCTAGTTCTCCTTTTTGCCTTCTTCATCTTTATTTCTCATTCAATTCTTCGACCTTGATCTCAGACTGTGATTGCTTTAATCGAATTGTTTTTTGATCTGCTGATGTGTCAAGCATATACTGATATATTAACTCTTTAGAATTCCAAATCTTATTACATTACTTGTATTTATTTGCACAATTAAACCGGTCTACTTATTTATATATATATATATACCTTTTTTAAATGTTGTAAATGAAGTTCATTTTAGCCAGCATTTCTAAGGATAGTCATCATTCCGCAGATGTTTTTGGAAAGCGCAACATGTGTATAAATTTAATGTTAAAAAATAAAGATCTGAAACTTTCCTTCTTCCCAAATAACCGGATTGTTAAAACACATGCTTTATTTATAAGTAGCATATTCGAAATTGAGTTATCAAGTTGTTCTGATGTATATATTAGTAAGATATCGGCGATGTTGAAAGAGTGAATGGTTTGAGATGCATGAATGGAAACGTGAGTTATATTAGGGAACTGCCGACAACAGAAAAGTAACAGTGATCTATGAATCCATGGATCTTTTATAGTTTAGTCTGTCACGTGGCGCATCTATGAAGAGCGGAGATTAAATAGCACTGGTACTTACTTTTGCACGCGAACTATGGCATGGCGTTCGCACGGTGAATCAAATGCGTCATTGGTAGAGAATTTATGTAGTTAGTTGTTTGAAGTTATTTTTGAAATGAAATTCGTGAAGAGGGATAAAATATTGCAAGATCGGCGCATTATCAACTTTATGCATTGCGATGCAAATCTTTCATTGCTTCTGTTGTATCGCATATAAAACTTACATGAAGGTCGTCATGGAACAAAACAGTTTTGAAAACTTTTGTGCTTTGAGTCTGGTGGTGGGAAGTTAAAAAGATTTGAAGTTACGAAACAAAAGTCTAAATGTAAATTGCAACAGACTACAGAAGTATTTGTAGGAAATGGCTTGTTCAAAGATGAGCGAGTTAGAACGACAATGCTGAGAGTCGATCGAGCGGATTTTTGTCCTCGAAATCCGTATCTGGATAATCCGGAACCCATTGGTTGTAATGCAACAATCAGTGCGCCTCATATGGTTAGTCTATCTTTTACTAGAGTACCAAGTAAATTGTAATGAAAAGACAATAATGAAAAGAAGAAACAACGTACCACAACAACAGCTCATTGTTTCGTTTAAAACTGTAATATGTGAGGGATCATCGACGTTTGCTGAAATATGATGCAAATGAACCCAGTCGTCAAAGTTGTTATTTTTTATTATATTGTAGAATTCTTTTAAATTATACTGAAATTATTACCATTAACAGTTTATGTTTCAGCATGCTGCTGCGCTTGAGCGGCTCAAAGATCATTTAACCGAGGGTGATAGAGCACTTGACATCGGTTCGGGTTCCGGTTATCTAACAACGTGCATGGCATATATGGTGATCATGTTAATAAGCATATAAATTTTTCAGTTACTGAAATATTTTTATTTGGATTATAGGAATTTATTAATATACATATGATTTCTTAAAAAGACAAAAAAAGAGAAGTATTTGCAGCTTTATGATTTTCTTATTTCAAATAGTTAATAATCGTTTAGGTTAGTACTGTTTGTTTATTGGGCCAATTCAATCTCACAGACTTTGCAGCGTTTCTTTCTAGGTTGGTGCAAGTGGTAAAGTGGTTGGAGTGGAACATATTAGACAGCTGGTGGACTTGTCGATCAGTAATATTAAAAAAAATCACGCAGATTTGTTGGAAGGAAGAGTGCTAATGGTTGAAGGTGACGGGCGTGAAGGCTTCCCAGAATATGCGCCTTACAAAGCAATTCATGTCGGAGCTGCATCACCAAATGTTCCCAATGAGGTATTTTTACATTTTTATTTTCTGTACCACTTGGTAATTTATTTAAGGTGTATTGAAATACTTGTTTAACTCGAGTTCTTTCCCATTTCTTTTTTATATTAGTAAAACTTCATTTGTGTAATGATACAACTTATAGGAGGAATTATTGATATTGAATTATCTTGTGCCACTTTATTACTGCTAAAGAAATTTCTTATTTCAGTTATTAAATCAATTGGCTCCTGGAGGACGAATGTTGATACCGGTTGGCGCAGCACACAGTGATCAGCGTTTTTTGCAAGTTGATAAAGATAGTACGGGTAAAGTTACGGTAAATGATCTGATGGGTGTAATTTATGTGCCGCTCACTAACAAAGAGAACCAAATTGGGCGGAATCAATGACGAATTTTTTTTCTCATTTTGCAGTTGACATATTTCTTCGGTTGACAGTAATTGATGTCAAGTTGTTAAGAGCTGTTTAGATAGATCGTAGGGAACATGTACAAATTTGAAGATTTGATATTATGACGCCTTCCCAAATGTATTGCCAGTGAACGGTCCATTCAATCATTATATATGGGGAAGTCATTGATAGCACTGATCTTTGTTTTATGGACGATTCTGGATGGTAAATAGAACGGTGTTATCCCATACTGATTGACCGTAGAAGTATCTGTATATATTCATCTATTGCTTATGCGATCGCTTTTATCTGATTGGATGTCTCCACAATCCGTGTTAATTTGTGTGCATTGTTATGGTTTCGCTTTACCTTTTGCAAAATTTGTATAACTGAAACAAAATGAATGGTCATATTATTTGCTTTGGTTTTTTATCATGCCGATGAAAATTTCTGTACGGTCATTTGTAGCAGCACTTCAGTCTTTGGTTTTTGTTTTCTCGGAACGTAGTTCTCTTCCTCGTCTATTCCTTTATCGTTGATTTATTTAAGATTTTGTACATAATGAAATTATTTTAAATGCTTTTTCTCAGATATTCTTCTATGTATAGTGATTGTGAGTCACCACTTTTTGACATTACTTGCTGATAAAAAATCTCCGTCTTATTTTGTCTCCTAAAAACCAAAACTTGCTGATTGATAACAAAGAATTAATGCTAGGTACAACCTGTAGTTCCCATGCTACCGGTAGTTCGTATTCAACAATTTATGCCGTCATTATGGTCCGATAATGTTTTTACTGTTATTTGTAAATTATTTGAATCTTGAGCAACTAGCATATGTCTTTCACAGAATTTAATGTAGGTTTTTCAAAGCAGTAAAAAGATATAAGCAAAAGGAACGATTGCAAACCGGTAAAAACTGATCGTTAGTCAGAAGACAATGAAATGCATCAAACAAATTAAATCTATTAATCCTTAAGGATTAATGCGTTGATCCTTTAGGTTCATATGCGTTCATTATGTAAAATAACACAAATAGAGATCATAAATTGCTTGAACTGGATGAGATACAGAAATGGCATACCCCAGTGAATCAAAGAATCTGTAAGTACTTTGTTGACAGTCTCAAAGAAACTGTTTTAATTAAAATCCCTTCTCATTTCTAATCAAGATAACATTATATTTCTGCTAGTGACTTACAAGAATAGCATGAAGCGGAAAAGATTCAATATGCGTGTTTATATTTCCTCCATTTCTTCCTCTTCCACATATTTCTTCACATCTCGAGGTCGCACAAATGCACCGTGGTTATTTTCACACGTGAAATATCTGAATATTCATAATTCAATTTTCCACAGAGATTTTAGGAAACCATTTCTTTTTTTAGGAGTCAGGCTTATAATTTTTAAGTGTTTCTTCCAACATATACTTAAATTAAAACGTGGAAGTAAAATAAAACAGGATATTCAGAAAGATGTATTGGTTTATTCCCCTGAAACACATCTACACATAGTTAAACGGAAAACTGAAATATATAACCTTTCACCATCGACACTTCCATCGTGCTTACCAAACGGTTCATCGTATGTAACACCAATCCAATAACCATCTTTAAATTTAGTTAATCCTATATAAGATATGATGCCTTTTTTCTCTTTCTGATTCGATATATGCACTGTACAGCGATCGCCAATCTTAAACAATTATCAGCCACACTTCTCTCTTACAGGCTTTTACTAACATTAAAACTCTTTAGTTTAATTCATATACATCAAGTTATTGCACCCATTAAATAAAAGATCCTTCCCAGCATCTACTAAGTTGAATGAAATGTAAACAAACATTGAACTGCTTTGCTTCGCTTTCGGCTGAGATAAGTGCATCACATTTTATTTTTAAACCTTCACGTCGCTTCCACGCACGCACTGAGTCTAAGCAAAAATGATCATAGCTTCAATTAAAACTTCAATTAATGCAAGAATGAAGTTTTCCACTACAAGAACAACCAAAATACAAAACTCGATTACCTTCACGTTCATTATATTTGTCCTCCGGTATCGTATATTTTTCAACCGTCGAAACATTTTCATAACTGATAGGACTGTTAGAAGACGTGTCGGAAACATGAATTTTCATTCCCGAAAATAATGATCATGAAGCTTCCAAAATTAGAAAAAAAGTTTAGATTTAATATCCCTACAACTTTTTCAGCAAACCGAAAATAAAGAAATGATGAGAAACCATGTTGTCTCATGTATGAAAATTACATGAGGTATATATCAAGCATACCATCGGTTACGCCTAATTTCTCAAGAGTAGCTTCATCGTCAGTTAACGACGATATGAACTTCCCCTCCTCGTCACGCAGTTCCGTTCGCATGCACTCGGTCGAACTACCAACGACTAATACTAGTTTTTCCTAAAAAAGAAAAAAGTGATGAAAGCTTGTAGGTGAGCGAGGATATTAAACAAGGGAGTCTCATGCTGTGGAATGGATCCGTAAACCAGTGTTTCCAGCTTTATTTCAAAACTGTTGCGGGGTAGTAAATGGGACCGAAGCGTCTACAAGAGTACGTCTACAAGAGCACCGGTTAGTCTAAAATGAAACCAAAATGGAAACACAAAAATGGTTCTCATTGGGGACATGTACGTGCAGAAAATTGATTTCTGAAAATCAGAAAAAAAAGCAAAGCGAACTTTCAATTCATGAAGGGTCATCGACGCAGGATATCTCTTCTCGTATGGGTATTGGCGTGAGTCTGACGTGACTGTAAGACTAACAAGTTTAGTTGCCATTATGAATTCTGAAAAAGGTCTAAATGTCCCTTATGGATTGAGCTGACTGATAAGCTCTGCTCAGTGCGATCACTAGAGAGACTCACTTCCCCACGAGCGGTAGAAATGCAAACGAAAGCAAAGCAACGCACTCGACAACCCACCCCATGCTTTATGCCTTTCCGTGAAAATGGCAAGGAAGGTCAAGTGGGATGCGCCGCCTCCCGCAAGAAGGCCGGCTGACAGGCCAACGCAACAACCTCACCGTGAAACAATAACAAAGATGATAACTCCAAACATCGCTGACGTGAAGAGAGGAGGGATGAGGGAAGGCCGGTATCATGGAGGAGGGGAGTGCTGAAAGCGACAAAGAGAGGAGACACGAAATCCGACATTGGTAAACATAAGTCAAGTCAACAACTGCGCGAGGGGTGTCGGAGAGGCGAGGCGAGGCGTCCTTTCCATTCCCTTCCCTCTCCACCATTTCCAATATTCAGCTCAGCTGTCTCCTTACCGCACCCACACTCACAAGCGCCTATTCTTCCTCACTGCGTACGTACACAAACAGAGGGAGGATGGACAGCGGTTTGCGTTGCACGTTCCTGATATTCGGGTTCCTGAACTTAGCAATCAGGTCGGGTAGATCGGGAAGGGATGAGTTGTAGTAACAGGGGCACGTGATAGACTAATGTTCGTGTGTTACGATAGCATCACTATGAGTGCACGACCACGAGGTGTGCGTTTCTCCTGTAAACATATTAGCTTACGAGGATGGAAGTGAACTTCAGTGAAAGAGGAAAAGCGTTTGTTTGGTTATAAGTATTTGAAAAATGAGCTGTGTCTGTAGCATACGAACTACGCATTTGGTAGGATGGATGTACAGTCTCTGAACGAATTCTCTATGAAATGTGCGAGTGCACTAAACGCTTAGGCTCAGTCTCATCGTTTTGATGGATTTGTTTGTTTTGCACTTTTTAATTTGTGAAAAGGCGTCCTTGTCCGTTCGTCCGTTCGTTCTTGCAGTATGTTTGCATTACGTGCTAGACAGTTCAACTCTCGATTTATTCATTTCTAACGACGCCTGGTTCATTCTGTGGTACTGAAAGAGGCAGCTGATGGCTAGTGAAGTGGAGAAAGTTCGAAATTATTATTTTGTGAGATCGGAGTGAAGCGAACATTAGCATGCATGTCACTGCAAAAATCATTGGTGCAGGCAGTGCGGTGTGTCTGCATTTCAAAAAAACTGAAGTGCCAGTCCGTGACGATCTTTAGTCTGTCTTGTTCAGTGTTGGGGTGACCGTTTGATGTGGCGGGGGAAAGGGCGCTGTGTAAGGCAGGCCTTTCAGGAGATAGTAACACTTGCCGCTGCTCACAAACTGCTAAAGAACGGATCGTGCATTTCGATTTTAGCTTGGCACACCGCATTGTTCGCAGAGGAGGAGAGGTGTGCTGCTTAAGAAGGAGAGAATTATGGACGACCTCAGTTGACCTGGCTGGGTATCCTCCGTCAAATCGCAGCTACTATTCACTCATAGTCTCCCTCACTCCTTACATAACACCATACATACTGCAACAATCGATACGATATTATTCACGTAAGCATCGTCCGTCCGTCCACACGCATGTTATCGTTGGTGAAGACGATGTTATCGTTGGTGAAGAAACATCATCACATCTACTACGTGCATTCGTCATATCGCGTCACACAAACAGTAAATAGTACTCGTGAATAGTGGAAATAACATTGCAAAAGGTCTCCCCCATAACACCTTCCAACGAAATCCATTGAAATTGTAGGTTAATTTACAAATGGATAATGGATAGATGGACACACACACACCCACACACCCACACACACACACACACACACACACACACTTCTCTTTCCGATCACCCATTTAACTTGCCATTCCTGTTCAGTATTTCTCTCTCACTTTAATCAGCAGCACTGTCTCTTATCTCACCGATGGCGCAGTTTTCCTTCATTGTTTTGTCACTAACTTCCTTCCTTATCATTTATTCATCGATATGCATGTTGTAGAAGAGTTTGCATATTTTTGAGAATAGCATAGTGCCGACGGTAAGGATTCGTTGTTGTGCCTCTGTAAAGTAATAAATTAATTGGGCGTCGTATTCCTATTATTTGTTAAGTTTTACGTCTCCCCAGTGGCATTTTCGAATTAGATCAGGTAGGGAGAGAGCCGGAGATGAAGCATATGAGAGTCATTTCATAAGTTAATTTTAAATGTAAATGTAGCGATTATGGTAATCAATCTGTGAATCTTTCACAGTCTAAATCTCCGTCGCCTTTAAATGGACAGAAGGTTGACGATCGGACATGTGACATGGTGGAGGGTGTGCCAGCTACCCTGTTGGATTGTAATAATACTTCTACTATCCACTCATTCCCTTCCTCCATTGACAACGCTTCCTTCGTAAGCCATCAGCCGTCTGTCAAAATGGAGCAATCCTGGTTCGCTTTTTCGAGATTTATTCCAAGCCCTGCTTGTAAGAAAGGATCATTTCACGTTCTTAACTGTCGCGAAGTGAAATGTTTGAATCAAGGAACTCTTTTGCAGTGTGAATGAACCTGTATTGGAAATGGACTCGAAAGATAGCTGCCCAGACAATTCGTCCACCCATTCTGATCGACCCTCCAGTTTTGATGCGAGGTTTTTTTATTTGCTGAATTTTAATTTTGCACGTTTCCCTCATTGCTTACATAAATCCATAAATTTTAATAGAGCGAAATAAATCTCGTTTTTGTTTGCTCATAATTTCCCTTTCTTTTTTTTTTCCAGCTCAGCTTTGCCGTTAATAAGCGAGTCGGTTAGTTTAAACGAACATCGGCGGGCGATTCTCGATCTTTCGATCTCTAAAATTCAGACGATGAACACATCGAACGTTGCAGTTTCGCTACGCAAATCACTTCTTATCTACAATATGATGAAATCTCTGCAGGTTTATTTTTCTTTGCCGTTTATGCAGTGTTTTTTTTTGGAGAGAAGGGTGGAGATTCAGCATTTCTTTTCTTATAGTTACTTCTACTTCAGATAGTCATTTGAAAAGCATTCAATATTAAACTAAAATTGAGACGTCTGAAAATTCATTACTTATAGCGAGATCTTAATGCAAGTGACGTTTATGTATGCGACAGTCTGATAGAGAGTGAAAATGTAATGATTGATGATGTGGAAATGTTGGAAGCAAATGAATTCGAAGAGGGCAATTGGAAACAGCTGACCTCAGATTACAACTGCAATGTCAACAACGACAATAATCCATGCACTCAGCATTTCGGTTATAGTTGGCCATGGGGCACCTTGGTTAATACAAATAAGGATCCAATGCAGGTAAAATGTGTTGTTCAGTAATACTTTTGTTGCCATTATCAATGCATTCTATTGCTCATAAGAGCCACTGTTGTGATCAACGTACATTGAAAAGTTCTGCAGAAAAGCATGAACAGATTTCTAGTAAAAACATTTCTAGCTTATTATTGAAAACATTTGTAGCTTATAATTGCTGTTTTCGTTGTCTTGGGTGTTTGTATTTGTTAGCATTTTGAATTGTTGTCATTCTCTATATTTTCCTAAAATTTTCCCTATATAGTTTGACAGCCCCGAATAATGAAAATTTGTTCCTGTAATTCTGAACCTGGTATTTGATAATTTAGATAGCGATTGAGAAATGAACTTTGTTTTTTCTTTAAGATTCTAAAATATGAAGAATTTTACTCAAAATTTTGTATTACAGTGTGGTTTGAAAGCATTATTGAAAATGAGGAAACTTCAGGATTTGGAAAGATGCGGCAGTGATAATTTGTTTACCTTGTCAAACAGTAATGACCTGTTTAGTGCAGGAAATATCTGGAGCAGTTCAGATTCGACAGATTCTGCATTTGTCGATGATTATTTGGGAATGTTGTGTGCTTGGGAAGATGAAAATTACAACCCACTTACAAACTGCAATCTCACGCGAGCGGAAATAATGAATATGTTTCGCTTGCCGACATATCATCTGAACAATCAATTAGTCTCTCAGGCCTGAATTATTCATTCGGTACCAAATACATGATTTTTTGAAATTAAATATGTTGTTAGATTCTACTGTCTGGAGTTTATTGTATTTGGCCTCAATTTGTAGCCTAGAGCTCCTTTATTGCTTTTTAAAAGCAACACCATCCAATATACATTTTTATATAGTCTTGTCATAAGAAATGTCGTTGCTTTTTCCCGCTTATTACATTTCTGCTGTTGTACATTAATTTGCAAAATAAGATCTCACAGGCAAAAATGTAAGGGATAAGTAGGTGTGCTGCGTGAATTTTCATTGACGAAATAATTTTTCTTTCTCTCGCAAAAATATTTATTTTTATACATGTAGTGCTGAAGCGTGCATGATAGATGATGCACTGTATAGGTTACTGCACACCGATTTTTCGACCTTCATTTTTGAATGTTTGAAATCAGTTTTATCTTTTATTCTACTGTTTTATCAAGTTTTTAGGGGATTTCTAATTTCATTCAGTGCTTATTTTTTTTCTCTCTCATTAATTTGAAAGGCAAGTTTAGTCATGCATCCATTTCTTATTCCTTCTCTTTTTTAAAGCTTTTTTCTTGTTGGATGTGCTCTTTGTTCTTTTGCAGGTTTTTCAGTTAGACCTGCAGAAAAGTCTTTATCGTAAAAAGACGAAACGAAATGGCTAACTACCGGCTGATTATGTTACTGTCACCCACCCAGAATTCTTTCCTTTCCAGTTCGAACTGGTGAAGCTTTTATACGTGACCAGTAAGAGGAATTATAGCACTGTAGGCTTATATCAATTTTGCTTCTTACCATTTCTTTCCTTTTGCTTCTTTGCACGGCATAGCGCGTTGGTGCATAATTACTCATAAAAGTTGCTGTGGAGGAGCGGTGTTAAAAGTAGCCATTGCTTAATTGAAAGTGCTCGGTATTGGATGGATGCATTTTGCTAATTATATATATTGCATAATGTTTTGATGAATGGTAGTGTCACGTTCATTTCATGTTTCACTGCAACAAAATAATCCTTTTGCACAGCGTGCTGTGACTGAGAAATGCACTGTTTGGTTAAGAAGTTAGCCAAATTTCTTTGTTATTAGATGAGTTTCCTTATCAGTTATGCGTGCTTCTATTGATTGCGGTTGAATCCGTCTTTTGCTTTAGGTTTTTTCTATTTTTTGTTTTAAAATTAGACATATTTGTTCATTCTCCAACGCTAACTGTAAATTCATTAAGGAGAAGGAATTAGCAAAGAAGATGAGGTTATTTCTAATTTAATGATTTCACTTGCCATGTACACAGTTGATAGTGTAGGATGAATTTGAGCTTGTGACTATCCTCATCCATTGTATATCTTATCTGATCTTATCCTCCCCAATTCTCACTTCTATAGACTTTAATGATCGAATTCAAATTTCAGTGTTTCGTGCGATTTTTTGTTTGTAGCAATAAGACGAGTTATCTTATGGGCAGCTTTATTATACATTCATTTTTCATTAATTTGTTTGTGGTTATTGTACTGTTCAGTGCCAGTTTCTTTTATTCCATATATTATCCTCTCTTGTAAGATGAGATATTGTCAGCATTTTTGGCCAGATTACATCTGTGAATTGGAATGGAAATTTATTTTGTTTGTTTTACTCTTTCTCATTGATCCGTGTAGGAGAGGTGTTTTTTGGGAAGTTTTTGTTGGATGACAAGCATATGCAATAGATATATATATATATATATATATATATATATATATATATATATATATAAATATATATCTGTATCCCACTGCAGGAACAATCATTGTCGTACTGTAGATGTTGTGAGAAGTGTGTATAACATTGCTGCACCGATATTTCGTGTTGCGTTTTCCTTGCAGTTGCAGTTTTTATTATGAATGGTATTTCTATTAGCTTGTTCAGTTAGTGCTTTTCGATGCAATTCTGTCCTTTTGAGTCTATTGTACATGTTTTGTCAAATATGGGGCGATGGTTTGCTGTTTCGTTCTATCCCTAACTTTCCCACTTTTCGGCTGCTATAGCAACTTGCAAGGTTATTTCTTTACTCAGTAACTTTTCAATTTCAACAACAACGTAACTGATTTCGATTCAAATTTAGTGCATGACAGTAGAGATGAAAATGGACAGGGTGGAGAGGGGCTCATTGCCCATCAATTGACTAGTCATTGTGCTGTGAAGATTGTGTAATCTGCATATAATTATTGTAAGATATTAATAGCACGGGGAAAATTGTTCACGGCCTTTTTCATTTAATTGTCTCAGTACTCTTTCCTCACGCATACTGTGTTCATTTCATTCTCCACTAGTGTGTTTTAGTTGGCTGCTCGCCAATCACTTTGTCAATTTTCTTTTATGGAGCGGTATTTCCTTATATCACATCAATGTATCATACATTTACAGTGAGTGTCTTTAGGTAGGAGTACAATTCTACACATGGAATTTACGAATTTTCTACCACATTATACATAAATTTCTGAAGTGAAGTCTGTGTTCGTGTTATTTGAACTCGTTAACTGCAACTGAAAAAGGATCTGTTACCTTGAACTTCGTTAGATAATGTTTATTATTTTGCATTAATTGTTCATCCATGTTTTTAATTGCATTTTTTTAATGGAAATAAAACGGCATTAATGGATTTCCTTCGCACGTAGCATCAGTGCAATATAAAAATTTTATTAATATTTGTCACTTCATGAAGTATAATTTCTAAAATGAAGAGATTACAGGACTGCACTCGGTGAAGCGCTTTTTCGTCACTTTAAATGATGTTTTTTTTATCAGCACACCGTTAAGCACCATCGCTTGCATTAGTTAGTATTCTTATCTTCGATTTTGATGATAGGAGAGGGAAGGAAGTTCAAAATGTGACGTTACACTCAGCGCCCTTCTAGCTCCTCTTCCCTTCCTCCCTCTGCTGACTTGCTTCGGAGGGGAGAGAAGTCAATAGCTTTATTGATTGATCTGAGTACTGTACACTGTGTCTCTTTACAGTGTCATAAATATCTGTTGCGGATAAGTGTTGATTAGGAGATGTTTTATCCCACTGAAAAAAATGGAGTATGCCGTTTCTTCGTCCTCGCCAATTTGCACGTATCCTCTTAGTGTGTCATGGAGCAAAGTAGTGGGGTGAGAAAGGATAAGTGAAATGAAGAAAATTGAACTAAATCTGTCTAGGGTGATTAAGTACGATTAAACCTTATCGTCCTGTGCAAACATCTATTTCTTTTTCAAATGTCAATGCTTTATGTTAAAATAAAACGTTGGGTTTTTGGCTGAAAACTGGAAAAATCTGTATGGAATTATATTTATGAGATGTTATAAGACATATTCTCGTTTGATTTGTTAAAAAGTTAAATTAGTTCATCAATAAACCTGTTCTTAGCTTTTCGATAGGGGCCGTACTGTTTGGTATGGAACGATCACCTTGAACTTTGGTTTTTCGAGTGTGGAAAAAATTTACTTACTGATAACAGTTGCCAAGGGAGAATAGTAAAATCGGCGATCAACTGAAATGCTCTGTAATAATCTTAGGAAATTTGCCTTTTTTGCAGGCATTGAAGATGTCACGTTACGATATCGTGTTGTATGGCGCTAGTGGCTTTACGGGAGCTTATGTTCTTAAACTGTTGCTTGAAGAGCAGAAGCAGCAAAGTATAAGCTTTGCTATTGCTGGTCGAAGTGAAGCTCGGTTGAGGAAACTCCTCAACAGTACAGGTCAAGACTTAGGTAAGTTATTTTATGAAAATTTTCCGGTTTTTCAACAAAATATCAATGATACTGGTGCCTTTTCTAGCGAAAAACAATACTTTCATTAAAGTGATATCAATTTTGAATTGGAAGAAAGCATTACATGTGCTAGCGTCATTTTTCGCTTTTTCGAGTGGAAGGGGTAGAACGTAAAAATAGGAAAGTTCGAAAAGTGGGAAAATTTTTTAGTCTTGTCAAGCATGAAGGTCTTTGGTACATGAAGTGATGAAACCTTCAGGCAAAGATTTACGAAATATCTCCATAATTATTGCCAACAGTTACGATGAGTCTACGCTAGTAGCGATGGCGAAACAAGCAAAAGTCATCATAAATGTTGTTGGACCT
This sequence comes from Litomosoides sigmodontis, assembly GCA_963070105.1. Classification (NCBI taxonomy): domain Eukaryota; kingdom Metazoa; phylum Nematoda; class Chromadorea; order Rhabditida; family Onchocercidae; genus Litomosoides; species Litomosoides sigmodontis. Next base: position 5,769,934 of record OY718808.1, read on the forward strand.
GTTAGTTGCTTATATCGTTTGACTTTTTTTTGTCTGCTTGATTTTTCAGAGTAAACGTTAAAGATTTCCGCACAATCGTACTCTATATCTCTTATTTGTCTCATTATTTTATGCTTTAAGTGTGGAATCAATTTTCTCTTGTTGTAGTATCGTTTGTATGGAGAAGCGGTTGTAAAGGCATCTGTGGAAAATGGTGCTAGTTATGTGGATATCTCAGGAGAACCTGCGGTAATGTTTTTGTACTGATGCGAATATTTTTCACTTATTCAACTGATTATTGTAAATGCAAATTTGTGTTGCAGTTCTTGGAATCGATGCAAATGAAATATAATGATATCGCTCAAAAAAATGGTTTGTATGTGGTTGGTGCATGTGGCTGGGATAGTATTCCGTGTGACTTGGGTGTTAATTTTCTTAAGGAGAAATTTAACGGCCAGCTGAATCATGTGGAAACATTCGTACAGCTAAATACGGGACCTGCGGTACGATGCCATACACTCTTTATGTTGCTCGTATTGTTTGACTTCGAATGATTAGAAATAATGATCGTATTATTAGAATTTGGTCTTTCGTTCTACCTTTTCGAAAAATTTATACCTTAGTTTTACTTTTTATTATGACTTTACTTTTTAAATTGTGGTGATCAGTTGTTTATGGAGGCAGATATGCATTCCATAAACAACTGAGCACCACAAAATCATATATGCATTCCACAGTTTTCACGATTTGTTCGTTTCTTTATGAGAAAAGTTACAAGAAGTTTTGTGAGGGAGTACTGTGGCAATCAAAAGATCTATACATAAAATGTTCATTTAAAAATTATTATTGTATAAAATTAGCTTTATGCTGTAAATTAGCATTTGTAATATTATGCGTTTCATTGGCAACCTGTAGATTGAGCTTTTTAGGGTTATTCGTTCAATGCAGGCACATATCGAACCTTAGTTTTGGGCATGGCAAATATGATGACTGATGGACTGGGTAAAATAAGACGAACTATTATGCCGGAACGGTTGCCAAAGAGCTCATTTCGAGCACCGAAGAGGTTTGCGAATTAGCGCAAATATTAAAAATCGAATCGAGATGCTATGTATTTTTTGATATTTATTTCATATTTTTTCCAGAGGTACCTTTTGGTTCAATGAGAAGATTGATGGGTGGTGCCTTCCATTTTACGGATCAGACAAAAGTGTGGTTACTCGATCTCAATATTTTGACTACAAATTCCACAACGTTTTACCAGTACGGTGATTTCCTTCATTTCTCGTTTTTCTCAAAACCCCTTGATCGCGATATATTGTCGAAAACGCCCACTTATTTTAACGCTTGAAAGTATTAAGCGAAAGAACACTGATGTAGTCATCTACTTACATTGATAATTGTCTCAATTGAATTGTTAGTTTTCTCAATTTTTTCAATTATAAAATCGCTTGGCTTTCACTTTTCGCTGTAAAGCTGGATGCTATAATTTCTTATAATACAGCATTTAACCCAGGGGATCAGTTTAACAAGATATTTCAGGTTCAAGTGGAAACATTTATTCGAGTAAAATCATTTGTTTGGGCTTGCCTACTTTCTTTGTGGCTTGTGGTTTTTTCTGCTGCTGCTAAAGTGTCGTTTATGAAGGATTTTTTGCTAGCATATCCAGGACTATGCAGTTTTGGCATGTTCAAGGACTCGGGGCCCACTGCTGAACAGGAAAATCAATTTCCACTAATATTAAATTTATTATTGTTTTTGCTCAAAAAAGTTCTCGAATTTTAAGTACTTATTATGACATGCATTTACTTCCACAGTAGTTTGACTGTGTAGTTGGTGAAAAGGGAAATTGTATGAGAATATAATCTAACGTTTTAATTTTCAGATTAAACAAGCATCGTTTACTTACTGGTTCTTTGGTACTGGTTGGACAGAAAAGCACAGCTCCTTGGACGAGTACAAGGTTAAGCCGAATAAGCAGGTAATCTAGATTCCACAGAATCGATTGAACAATGTAGATATTTTTCCTAATTTATGCTTGTTTCGCGATACCGGTTTTGTGTACCTGAAGGGAAACTGTTTTTTTTGTAATTTGATAATACTGATGTTTTGAAAATGAACTGCGAAATTCGAACACTTAGAGCATGGTTATATGATTTTCTACAGATGGTGGCTCGTTGTGTAGGTCCGGACGCCGGATACATTTCCACATCAGCTTGCATTTTAGCTGCTGCATTGTCACTGCTTAGTGATGCGGATAAACTCCCACAAGGGTAGGTTTTTTTGATGTCAAGAATGGCCACAGTTAGATGAATTTTGAAAGAAAAACGTATCTCAACTTTCAAACTACACAGGTACTGTAGCACAGCAGAATACGCTTTTCTTCGAACGGATGTTTTTAAATTTTTGTCAAAGGATGAGATTTCATGTAAATAACTTAGAGTTCAGACATTGATGCGTACAATGTGGACTGTTTTTGTCCTATCTATAAAATCCGTTTTCTGGTGATGAGAAACCATTTCAAAGTCATCTTTGAATCTTTGGCGTAATCAAGCGATTGAAATCAAGCTATCTTACAGTGGCGTATACACATCAGCGGCTGCATTCAAAGACACAGGGATTTATGGTCGTCTTGAAAGATATGGTGTTCGATTCGAAATTGTTGACGAGATTAACTGATTCCTTTTTATAAAATTGTTTTTCCGACTTATTTGTTATCATCACATCACTTATTTATCAAATCTTTTCATTCATTTTGCGATGATAAACAGTTGAAATCTACAAATATCAATGTCAAAGAACCGTGTTAAATATGCAAGTTGAAAGTATGCTAGTAATATGAAATATACAGGCTGAGAGGGCCACCGCCGCAAACATACATTACAAAAAATTTCTATATTGGATAGTCTAATCGTGTGAATGAAACGGCCTAAGCTCCAAACTAGAAGGAGTGAAATGTTCCGCTTTTCTTCTGTCAATTATTCAAGCCATTAGATTTAATCTAATCGCGCATCAAATTTTCAAGATCTTTTTAAAGCGAAACGATTTAAGCTTTAAGGGTTTTTTTATTTAATATTTAAAACAAGTTTCTTGTTCGGATAATAACTATTCGCACATTCTTCTTGGATCACGGGCTTGCAGTTCGAGGCATGATCCATGATAGACGCGTGGGTGTGCAGATGGAAACAAATCCTCGATCGCTAGATTCAACATGCAGGCCTGCAGTCCACGTGAACACTGTGAAATGATTGGAAGACCTTGTTTAAAACCGCACTTCTCTAACCCTGAAAGTAAAACTGGAATGTAGATATTTTTTGGAAGGTTTTCATTTCTTTCAGTACTGACATGTTCTAGAGTTACAATAATTTTAGTGAGATATTTTCTTCTCAAACAAATTGCTTATAAAAGTGAGCACAATAAAATAATTTACTTACAGCTTTTAAGCTCCTCTGGATCTTTTAAACAACCCTCTTCACTGATCATTTCTACTGCAGGCGCACACTTCGTTCCTGGCACATGCGAACCACTCACCTCTAGAAGCTCGAATAATTTCGTCAAACTTCTTTTAGAGCAAAGGAATGAATAAAGCAAACATTTTACTCGGCGCTTGCGTTGTCTGATTGAAATCACTCATTGTCATTAAAATTTGAAATCCAACCTAACTAAAAAATAGGTTAAATACAAACTTTTTGGGTTGAGCATCGTATCAACCTTTCTCTCAAACTGATCTCTCGGCCGCGTGTCGAAAAAGTTTATCTAAAGTTCAAGAAATAAACGAGTTTTCTGCGCATCAATTAGGGGAAGTGGACCCTCCACTGCTTGTATAGGGCTGAATGCGATATATCTACTCATAACAATCAAAATCAGCTGAATTTTCCTGCTTATAGCAGGAATAATTATTCATATTGCCTTTACGCTACTAAAAAGCTCTTCAGTTTTTAAAAACTTTTTTTTAAAGTTTTTAAAAAAAACTGTTCCCAAACACAAACAACTCACTTCTTCAATTTTATCAAATACATTCATCCCGCTGGGATCCTTCTCGATGAGCTGTTCGTATGTAACGATATAATTCGGACAAAGCCTTGCTCTCCAATCGCCTGACTTTAAATGTAACACTTGAGTGTCAACTTTCTTCTAAGTTTGCAAGTTTGCTTTAAATATATTTCATTGCAGATATGTTAATAGTAGAAATGGAATTAAGATTTCATTTTAACATGGAATTAAATACTCAATTTTTAACAAAAAAATAGAATTACAGTGACTTCTGGAACTTCTTGAGTAATTTCACCGCCATCTTCTTCCCATGCTGTCAGCCCGCCATCTACAACAGAAACAGCTCCATGACCATAGTACTGCAAAAAAAAACTGCAATTAAAGCAGCGGAAACCAAAAGCAACTAGTGTCATAAAAAAATAGTGTAATAGATGGGATTAATTAAAAGAGCTATTGATAAAAATGATAAGTGACGGTAGACGATTGACTGTTAATTAATGATAATGATAACGAATGTGATAAAATAATGACAATGATGATAGTAACATTAGTAATCGTAGTGGTTACAGTACAGAGGTAGAGGAATACAATTTACGAATTGTTTTCAGAGCACCATAACTCCGTAGGCTCACTTTAATCCAAACCTTAAATAACCAGGAAATGCGACAGGGAAACAACATGCCAGCAATATGATGTCTGCCATATAAAACGATATGTTCCGATCGATTGATACCCAATAAGCGGACATATTTCTGGAATATTTCTGGTGGATACATGGCATATGGTTCATAAAGACCTGGATAGGTAGCTATACTGAGATCCATGTGAACTGCTTGAGGAATATGCTTTTCCAAATAGTCGCAATACTGCCTACAACCAGAAATTTGATGAAATATACACCAACAACATAATCTATACTTTAACATCAACGATCTCACAACAAAATCGTACTTCGTACTCACGTGCATCATTTCCTCGAATCTTCCATACTTAGTTTTCATGAAGTCGACGTGATTTCGTGGTTGAAAGTCCCCTCCACAATCCAGTAGTCGGTAGCCACCACCATTTTTGAAACCACCTTTCTGAAACCAAAACCATTAATATAATCTTCTATACGATTAAGTCCACATAAATGATATTTTAAACTTTGAAGCATTCATCGCTTAAATATCACAATTTTTGATCTTTCAATTGCTTCAAATATAACATACCTTGAAGAGGTCAGCAACCACCGATGTGCTGATAAAATTTTTTAGTTTCATCTTACACTCTCAACGGAGAGGTTGGAGCGCCGAAAAGATCATTGCGACACTTTTGAAGACGTGAGAACAAGCCGAATCCATCAGAAAATGCCTACAAACCACTTCGACGTGAACTAATGATACTTAACGCGATACGTTTCTCATCTCTCCCGCGAACAATAATCTTACCTATACCTTCTGTATATGAACCTGAGGAACAACGGTCACACTTGTAGCACGTACCTAATTCCGACAGCAAAAGTCGCCCAGTTCTGATACTTGGATGTTTTGCAACATTTTTTAGAGAAAAACTGAAATATGAGACGAAAGCAGCATGCTGTCATCAATCGATAATCGGGAGGGTGCATCTGTCATAGCAACGCGGGTAACGATATTAATTGTGCAAAAATCTGTCACGTCCACTCCCTTAAAGTCCACTCCCTTTCTTTTAACGCATCATCCTCTTTAGTTTACAGTAAGTGAGAGTTGCTGTTTTGTTGAAGAATGAATTATTAAACGACGAGACGTTCAATTTGCTGTGTTTGAAATTTCGTTAGATAGTTTTATGTTTGACGGGCTGCAAAGAATGCAAGCAAGTAGGATGGATGAAATGAAAGGCAACTGAACAGCTGCTGCCAGTAGCAGCACATGTCAGCACTTCCGTTCATCGCAGGAAATGCAAATTGAGGCGCGATTGGTGTGCGCATGCGGCGATTTTCCTGTTGTAACAAAGCGTAATAAAATGCAGTGAGGCCGAGGATGAAGAAGAAAGTTTCGCCAACAACACTCTCAGAAAATCCCATTAACAGGTTTGGGATGCAAATTAACTTAGGATTAATTTGATGTTAGCAAAGTGGCAATTATTTTTTTGATGAATTTGGAAGACGTTTCGTAGCAATAACTGTTTAGCATTTCTCATACATACACTGATAAGCTTCGGCACTTTTGAACTAATGTGTATTTCACTGTTCGAAGACATGCACCTGCTGTTTGCTGCTGTTGAACTTTCTTGGAAGAGAAGGAAGTGGACCGTTTCCTAAACTTTTCAGTTACAGTCTGGTTAGTCTGGTCAATGGCCTTGCTTCAAATGGCCAACACACTCGGGCTAAGGTGACTATTACTACACTCATTACATTTACATGTGCATGTGCTGTCAATCAGAGAGCACTGTGCAGCTAACCAGTGTGGGAACAATTGTCAAATTGTTTAATTACAATGGATAATCCAAGCAGGCGAATGCAGAATGCAGGAAGGCCGTGTGCAGCTGACATCCTATGAAGCGTTGAAGTGAAAACTTTCCGGAAACAGCTAAGAGCACCATCGGTGATGTGATGCATATTTTGTCTTGTTGAACAGAAACTGAAAGTAAACCATGTGAACAGTAAGTCATGCGAATAAGCGAATGCAAATATGTCCCGTCCTACCTGACACTGACCACTTATCTCGACCTCTAAAAATTGACGCATGAAAATGTTATCCAATTCGAACATTGTTATTTATTACAACAGTACCTTCAATCATCGCGAAGCCATTTTCATTTGACAGCCAAAAAGATGCTAAATGAAGTTGCAATTCTAGAAGAGCAAACTTTCTGCAAATCCTCCAAATATTGTTTCACATGTGGTAATAATAATATTACTTCCTCAAGCTTGATATTTGGTCTTTAGCCGTTCTGCAATACAAAAACCGGAAATTTTCATATTCATGGATGGAAAATAAATGAAATGGATGATGAATTGGCGACTCATTCTAACAAGGACATAAAAATTTCTATGCAACCAACACTTACCTATTGTTTAGAAAGTTATTTGTGGTGGTGAGTAGTTGAATGAAATGCGATGTTAGATCCATGGCACAAGCAGCAGCAGTCGCCTAACGTTTGCATTTACTTACAGGTAGCTAAAACAAGCAACTATTTTTAACATGAAAGTTCGATAATTCAGTGCTCAGTTACCGATTTGCCAATCAATGCAAGAGAAGGCATGATGAAGCAAATATACCTCAGATGACTTCGACATTCATTAAGTTATTTAAGAACAGATCACAGACTTAAAATACCTGTCCCTAATTTGGAAAGCAACAAATCTGCTGCAATTAGCAATGATTTGTGTAATATTTTTCTTACAATGATTAGTGTTATGTTTTTTCAGCTGTTGCAAATAGTGATTGTGATAACAGTAACGATTTGGTTAGTAATAGGGTGTGCAATGCGGAAGAGTAAGGAGAAAGATCTAACAAAAGCTTCGAAGATTGTTTCCATGCCTGAAGTAAATTAATAAATTCCAACATTTACTGTAAAAAAAAGTAATAAATAATTTGGGAAATGAAGGATAAATACAGATCAAGTGAGTTAATGAACGTTTTTTTAATTTTTATATTGAATTTAAGCGACAGAAATTTTTCATTTTCAAAGAAAGCCAAAATATGATGAAAAAGTAAAAGTTAAAGGTGAGGAAGTTCAAATTAGACTTGTCCGGAAAACAACAACAAGAAGTGGACGTTGATTTCGATGTACAGTTTGATGATGTCTGTGCGGGAAATGAGGCAGCAGCCGGTATCGACAATGAGGCACCGAAAACAGCGGATGCAACGCGGAACTTGATTCCCGTCGACGTTCAGGTTATCGCTGGAACAGCCGTCCTCAACACTTCCGCAACCATCTGAGCCTGAGGAGGAGCAGTGTGCTGCACCTCGTCCTTCCACCTCAGCCAGCAATGAACTGTGACCAAACAAGTGCAGTTATTTTCAGCAAAGGAAGCAAAACAGCGAAAGACGTGAGAATCGTAGGGAGGAATCAACGCAGAGCAGTTTGGGGAGGCAGCAGAGAACGCGAAGGAAGAGCACGCGCAGCCAATCAGGCTCGAGGACTGCGGAAGGAGCCTTGCAGCAGAAGCAGCGGAAGGAGCCTATCGGAGGCAATGAAGTATCGTTTTTCCACTCTCATTATCACTTTGGGGAGCAGACTTATTTCGAAGTGCTCTCGACACATTCCCCCAATGCATCACAAATGCTGCAATCCAAGTGCCAATGTAGCTGGGGTGGTGGAGGCGGAAGGTGGATGGTGCAGTCCCGAGGTATCGTAGGAAGGAGCTCTCCCAGTGTTTCCACTATCAACCTGCCCTAAATTTTGAATTCGGTATTGCATAATTGAAACGGCGAAAAGGAAGGTGATTTGACCATGAGGATACACGCGGATCATAGCAAGTACCATAATTTTGACGCGCAAAAACTAAAGATGTTAATTTTATCGAACAGAATGCCAAGTCATTAGCTCGAAAAGATCGCGACACATGGATGACTGATCCAACGCAAACTGAAGCAACCAATTAAATCAAAATGTGATATGAGAGGACGAGATACCCGTCTGCTGATTTCCATTGTTTGTTAAAGTTATGAATAAATTAATTCAAACGCTGTAGCAACTGAAATTACCATATCAAATGAGAACGAAAAATACTTCTCGTGGACTATTAGATTCTTAGTGCTCGTCACTGGCGTTTGTATTGACGCTTCAGACGATTCAAAATTTCGCAACTTTGCGGAATTCCTGCCGCGCTTCGCACTTTTTTGTTAAGCATTTTTTCTGTTGAGCACTTTTTTGTTAAGTAAGACGTTCTACAACAATCGTGATAAATGGCATTTTCAGTAGGATATGCTCACCGCAGACGAATGGATAGATACAGCGTAAAGGACTATTATACTTAAGCCCTAACTTTGAGTGCATAAAATCCAAACGCGAGAAATGTCCTACTAATCTTCAAGTAGATATCACGTAAGATCAAAAATCGAACTTTGAAATAATAGATGGGCCTTCACCACGTCACTCAATACCAGCTGAAACTTTTGCACAAATCAGAAGTGCCTCATACCGAACGGAATGCAAAAACCCATAACAAGGAGAAAGAGACATGCATCATTTACTCCCTTTATTGAACGATTATGCTTAGAGAATGTTTTGCTTCCTAATTCATCGAAATTAAATTTCACTTGCAAGTTTTCAAAGTATAAGTTCCACGGATTTATCTGTTATGCATGCCACTTGCAGTGGAAGATAAGCTTAACTTGCATAACCAAAGTGAACATTATAATTACTCCCACCACATGACTAGCTCCATTTCATCCGTCCTCCGAACAATAATTACATTAGTGGCCGAGGAATGGTACTAATCCCAGCTATCGTCACAGATTATTTATTGTAATTTCTCCTAATTTTCATTTCTGGCAGAGCAGCAAGTCGACTCAATCATTTCATGGCATTAAAAAGCGAATGCCATCAGATATTTCGGATGAGCGATCATTGTCTTTTGAATAAAAAAAAAGGAACAAATTCATGCAAATGATGGAGAAGGACTTTCTGCTGAATGAATTCGTGATAGAATTATAGGTTTCATTGGTGATGAATTCACCGAACTCATTTCATTTTTCAGGTCAGGTTGATCATGAATGGTCAGTGATAATTCAACTTTTCGTCGAGCACTGATATCGATATCTTTACATAATACCATAATTTAGAAATGATGAAATTGATGATCGTATTTATAAACAAGCAAAATTCAGAAACAGTAAGGAAGAAGTGACACAAAAGCATAAATCACAATCAATACATACTACATTTTGAGCAAAGACAATTCCACTCATTAAAATTTCTTCTATTTTTTGCATCAACGATTTCTATCCTTCGCACTCTGAGGTGAAATGAGACGGATGAAATTGAGAAAACACGACGCATTTTACATACATTCGTCATCGCTCCTCTCTCAAGTTCCTTCTTAGCTCACCCAAAATTTACAACTTAATTTTCATACGCAAGAAGCAACGTAGTAGTAATGTACGCATCTCAGACTTAGAACTTCCCACAGATGTATTGGAAATTAGTTGAAAGAAAATTACTTTCAGCACTGTTAACAATTTACTAATATGAGTATGTGAGTTTTAAAAAAGTCAAAAATTATTGGAAAACAAAAAGACCCAAGTGATTTTGCTACTTACAGGAAGGGAGAAGTGATCGAATGTCTGCTAGCTATCGAAATTGCTGTATTTGTCATTAATTCAACTTATTTTACTGCTATGGAATTCTTGCAAAGTAAAACTAAACAGAACACTCCAACCATTAAAATTATTCGAATTCTAACTTTAATTTAGCAATTGCTACTCTCACTAACTTCACCTACCTTCAGTTGAAAATTTTATAACAAATGTCGTAAAACATTCCATCGCTCCACTGCTCACGTACATAAACTCTGTTTGTTGCGAGAGCATCAGAGTAAAAAGCCGCCAGCTTCTTCTCAACTTTTTGGAATTTAATTTTTCTCATGAAGAATTGAAAAAAACAAATAAAGACTTGAGGAGCAGAGAAAGAGAGAGAGAGGAGGAGAGAGGTGGGAAAAATAAATGATTCTATACAATTACAGTTTCATATTGAGCAACTGGTGCTGATTGCAGTGGTTTGTTTTCTGGTGTTTCTGACTTTGGTAATGACATTTTCTTCACAGATAAATGAGCAGGCGTACGTAAATACTGCTTAAAATACATCTGTAACAAACAAGTATGTTTAAATTTTAGTGAAATTTAAACTAAACGTTAAATAGGATTAATGAAATTGAGTTTACCTGCTCTGCGTTAAAATCAATTTTTATTGGAGGCAGTGAGTATTTTGGATGAAGATAATCACTCAATGGTGATTGCAGGTTACATGACGAACATCTCCGGTCCAACTTTTCTGTTGATTCAGAAATTCGATGCGCACATTCTGCCGATAATCTAAACGATATTAAAATCTGATGTAATCAGCAAACTGCATGAAAATTATTGAAATACTAAGTGTTAAGGTAGGTAACTGACGAGCTAGAAATAATAGATTCGACATCGCCATATTTCGTGTTCCGTCTTGGTGACTTTACAGAGCAAAATGGAATTTCCTTCCGCGGATGAAACATCATCGGGATCAGAGTGCACCATCCCATGAAGAAGCCGATCAATACAACAGTGTAGATGAAGAGAACAGATATTGTGATTAAAAGCAGCATACAAATGTTGATAGTACTAATAACATCCCTGCTAGCCAAACCATATGCTTGCTTCTTCTCTCATTAATCCCATCCCTAAAACAAAAAGCAGATCATATTTTTATACGTGGTCATCACGCAAGATCACTTAGCACTTCCCACGACACACCGTTATTCAGAAGTTTAACAAATCGGTGGAAGGCATGCATCATCATCTAATGAAGGAAAAACTTGTGCTAAAATGAACGATGGCTGGCGGTGGTCTGGTAAGTGTGAGGAAATTTCACCGCCAAGTGGTGCAATAATTAAACCAAATGTCTGATATTAATCTAATAATCAATAAGATAACTTATCAGCACCAATACACTTATACTGAATGTTTACTTCCTTCCTCATTCTTCTCCGTCATTTGCTCCTTCCAGCGATAACAAGCATTTCTATACAGTAAGTGAAAGGGATGAAAAAGTGCCTTTCATAAGACACCAACGCAAATGCCAAGCAGTTGAAAGAGTGCCGAATTAAATTTTGTTAGAGTAACAGAAAGGAGAATAGACCTGCTCGACAGGGTATTTTTAACTGAAGAAAAGTATAGGTTAAATTCTTCACTTCCTCAGTACCACTTTTTAGCTGAAGGGTTGCTGCAACTGATCACCGGAAATGTTTCCTATTAAATAAAATCATTATCGTAACAATTCGTTATTAATTCATGAAGTGAGAGGGATACCCAAGGTGGATTAAAAGGTGATATAATCAGAAGAATCTAAGATCGCTTGCTCTACGGTGAAATCGTGATGGAAGCGCAAAGGGGGAAAAACGAAGAGTGCAGGAGTAAAAAGTCCATTGTCATAACTGATGTATCATTACAACATTTCACCGTAATTTCAATCTTATTGATTTGAAACCTAAAATTCAAAATATGAGCTTAAAACTCCGAAATTTGAAGTCGCCTCGAAGTACTTCTTGCACCTAACATGACAAATTGCAAAAGTGCAACTAATGAATATTTATGAGAATGAGTTGAGTGTGATTCTAAACGTCTTTTGATAAACGAAGGCAAACAATTTTTTCATTCACTGATCTTTTTTCCCAATTCTTTCTGAATTTTATATCGCTTGAATGAAATTTCAAATGACAAAATATTTCATCATCCTACCGTTTGATGAAACGGTAAATTCAACAACAACTGTTTATAAGTATTGAAACGATAAGGGATATTATTAAGCAATGCTGACGAACACTTGCAAACATCCTAAGCACATCTTAATTTTTTTAACTAATTTCATTCTCAAAATATTTTTAAACTTTCAAAGTATTTTGATGAATTAATTGTTCTTCCCAGCAAAGCTATTTCGCTATTTTATACAAATAACCAATCAGCTAATTTACGGTAATTTCTTGGAATAAGTCGTTAAGCAACAATTCATTAATTGAGAGAGTGCGTTATGCTCTTCAGAAGTGATTCGTTGAAGTCAAAAAGAAATGAAATTGAATATCTTCTCGCAAAACAATTTACAACTGTTTTCGAGAAGGAAAATTATTGCAAGAAAGAGCTTTGAAAAGCTTTGCAAATGCATTTTGCAACGAATTTTGAATCGAACTCAGAATTCGATAAAATTTCTAAATTTGACAAATAAGCAAACTGCTGATGTGGGTGATTGCAACGGATATCGTAATGCTCATTTCCGGATCCAAGCTGATGAATGTCCCATAAGAGTGCAGCGAATGATGCTTAACAGATATGTTGTTGAGAGTATAATAAGATAATGAAGTGGAGGAGAAGTGATACGCAGAAGTGAAACATGTGGTAGAATATGAGGAAAAACAATGGGAAGAGCAATTAGCTCTGATCGTGCAAACTGCCATCAAATGGCATCCTGCAAAATCTTCGCTTTAGCCTCCGAATTTTCAGACCTTCTGAAATCTTCAGCCTTCCTTCAGAAACCCTCGCTCTTCCAGAAGTACCAGCAACAAGCGAAGAGAACAACCGATAGGACGGATGGTACAAAGCATCAGTATGCGGAACACCGAGCACCAACAACATCGTGGCTGCGGCTACCTCTTTGTCTCTTCGAGAGACTCACTATCATTAATCCATTTTTTGTTTCTATAAATATTGTTGTCGCTCTCTCTCTCTCTCTCTCTCTCTCTCTCTTCTTCCCCTTATTTACGTCATTCGTTTTCAGCGACGCACTTGCGGAGTGGAAATGAAACATACACTATCGATATTACAGAAATAATTTCTGTATCACCGAATTGTTGTGGGAAGCGAAAGGAAAGCCGTGGAGAGAGTGAAATTGAGAAGCGAAGATAATTTAGGTGTGGGAAAATTTGATCTGTTCCATTTTAAATGATATAGAAAAGGATGGATCAAATTTCATTAGCCAACGATGTGATGATGGTCGCTTATCGCCTCAACAGCAGCAGCTCACTGCAATAAGCAGAAAGGAATGGGAGTGACGGGGACGGACCGAGGCCAAAGATGGCTAACGTATGCGATGTACGTCATCCGAGGAGGACAGGGCTTCACTGCTCGCGGTTCTCTTCCATGGCTTTACTAAATTTCGAATTATTGGAAGCGTTATTATAAGCCATCCATGCTTCAGCCAATCTTGCTGATGTCCACTTTAGCTTTAGATAAATTTTGAAAAGCTGTTCCAACTTGCGACCAAAATCGTAGAGAAGGCATGTTCCCGTGTCCTTGCCAAATGAACGATTCTTCCAATTGCAATTTTGAAAAGCTTCACGTATCTCACTTCACACTAAATGACCAAAGACATGCATTTGAAAATATTCCCTTTAGAAGTTGCCAACTAACAGTTGTGAATTCCATCTCAAGCATCTTATTTTGCAAGAAGATTTTACCTCTTAAAGTTGTCAGTTCAAAGTATACTGTGATTCAACTTATAGGAAAAATCAAAAATATGAAGTTTAAAGGACTACTTTGTAATGGTGAAGTCTTATTTACATTAAAGTTTACATTGATTTTTACGGAACAAAATTGATTGAAAAACGATCAAATGAAGAAAGCGATTGGAAATGAAGTAAAAAAATGAACGATCAAAATATGAAGTGAATAAGGGAAATGATGAAAAAAAAATGATCTAATAATGAAGGACACGTGATATTCGCATAGAACTAAAAATCAAACAACAATTAAGTATTGTAAGTGAATTTCAATTCCATACTTTCCAACCTATTTCCATCGCAGTTCCCTGTCTCAGTGCCGATCCGATCCATTGACTGAATGGAAATATACTGCAATATCATAAATTTCCGAGTAATACGCTTGGAAAATATGACTAACGAATTAATCAAAAACCAATTGGACAAAAATTTCGTAAATAGAAATCGCAGAGGAAAGCCTTAAAGAGAGAAAAATATGTTTTCAAAAATTTGACATTTCTGGAAAAAAAAGCGAAGCACACCAGCGGTGGCTTTTTGCGGTGGATGGAGTGAGTGAGTGATATGCATCATCAGTTTCATCATCAGGAATATTACGAGCCGTGTCACTCTACCAGTGAAATCCGCCCGATCACACTTCTTGTGACGTCAGCACAGCAACGAGAAATAGCAATATTTCATTTCATTTATGATTAGGCGACATTATTGCCCTGGCTAATGGTGTCACATTAGCTAGCGATTAATAACACATTACGTTGGGCTGGGGCAATCGAAGGAGAGGAAAAGGAATAAGGCCGACACCTAACTTCGAAGACTAATTAATAAACAATGTTTTAAAAATGTTGCTATAAATTAAATTTTTAGTCATTTTTCCAACACCTAATGAAATTATTTATTAACTCTAAGAGGAAATCGAAAAATAATGGCATTAAATGTATAATTGTTGAAATAGAAACGATTTTTTAATATATATTTTTTTCTTCTTTTTCGATGCGACGAATTTTCCAGTGCTCTTTTCACTTCATATTCATCTCATTTCATTTCGAAGAGAATAAATGAGAAAATGATTTTACAGGAACTTTCACAGTTCAATGCATGAGTATTTCCAACTTGCTATCTGTCCTTCATCGTCTCAACTTCACGCTAATTGTGGAAGATGAAATTCCCTTATTGCAACAAACCCATCAGAAGACAATGAGGAAAAATCGATAGTCAGAAAATTATTTCAAAGAAAAAGAGATGCGAAATCAATAATTAGGTAGCAAATTTAATGAAATGGAAATTTTTTTTGAAGGGACAATGCAACTAACGGATTACTGTCAAATAATTCTACAAATTTCTTTCATTCATACATCACTTACTGTTATTTCAGAAGAAACAGTACGCTGATAGATTAAACATAAAAATACATTAAAACAACATAACAGTTTAGCTGCCGAATGCCCTAATCAATCAAAATGATTAGCTTTTACCCGCTATTTTGAACAAAAAGGGAAAAAAACAAAGCGAAATTTTAATTTTAAAACGATTAGATCGTTTAAAAAATTTTTCAAGTGTGATGCAATTAGTAGAACTAATGAGCAAACACAGTTCATTTGTTTTATGTTAAAACAGATAATTAATTTTCTTTACTAAGCAAAGAACAGCATGAGAGCACAGCGTAAAGTTCAATGAAATTAGAAGTAGAGAAAAAAACCGCGAACTTCAATAAGTTCCTGAATTTGATCGGGCTAATCTGACCAGTTATATTAAATGTAAGCACTAATGAATCCTTATTACGAGGAAAAAGTGGAGTAAAAAAGTTTTTAAATTTTGCAAAATTCATTTCGATATCCTTTAAAATTTATGAAACTTCAGTTTTATGATTAATTATTGATATTTCACTATGAACATTTGCTGCGTGCAAAAAGGTGCCAGGTGAAAAAAAAAAAACTGTGGCACTAAGCATCAACTCTCAGAACATCTCACATCACTTGAAAAAAGAATAGATATAATTGGAGGTTGAAAAATATGGTCTCAAAGTTAACGAAAAAAGAAAGCTTGTTTTTTTTTATTTTTTAACTCAATTTCAGCTATCCTATCCTTGTAATAACTTAGCGCATAATTTCCCTGAAATCTCAAGAAAAATCACCCAAAGATCTTCTTAATAACAGATCAATCAAATGAAATAAAAGAAAAGTGGCAATGGCAATACGCTTGCTTAACTTTACAAATTTGCATAAATATCATTCACAGTGATGAGGAAATATCGAAGAATCGAAGGAGAATGATATCGTCGAAACAGTGAAAACAAACTGTAATAAAACAGCCTGGAAAGCAAAGATCTATCATAGCATTTATTATCCGTCACATTCATTTCTCGCAACGGTGATTAGCGCAAAATTCAAAAAATCATCATTTTTTTCCTCTTCCACTTTCCTGCACATAATTGAAATTTAGGGGAGGAAGATGATAACCACGAATATCCATCTCCTTTTGACGCAACACAGTTAACTTTAAATCACAAACAAGAACGATAGTGTACTGCGAGATTGTTTCACTAGCAGAAGGTGTCTTTTCTTTAGTGATTTGTTAAGTTATAAAAAAGAAATTTCCAATTAAAGTTTATTTCCAACTAATTAACGGATGTAATTGGGTGTTTGGCATAGAAGCTCTGCCATTTATTACTTCTCAACGTATTTCCTCTATAAAATATGAAATAATTCTTGTCGGTTAGTTGCCCAGGCATTTCCCATTACGGCCTTCTTCTCGGTCACTTAGCACTCTTCGGAAATAATCTTACAGAACCTGTCTTACAACAGAGATACTGTTTCACTTTCAGCTACATGTACTACCATTCCAACTGCTAACTGATTAACATTTCGACATTTTGCAGCCTACCCAGCGCAACACTTCATACTGATAATGATACTATCGAAAACCAATGCATTTAGGAAGTTTCCCATAACCAATGACTCATCTTCCGGCTCAATTCGATGAGATTTTGAAATATAACTTTGAGATTTCAACATTTCAGAAAGCTATTAATATTTTAGAGGAAAGAAAGTTACACAATTTTGCATTAGTAAATGAATTATCATATTGGATGTTCCAACAGAGAGATAGCAAGAGGGAGGGAGAGAAGTTTAGAATAATAAAATTGCAAAGCTGTGATCCGATCAAACTGGTACGTCATCCCATCGACGTTAATTAATAGAAATATTTGTTAAAATGGAGATCTTTCTTTTTTGCTCTCAACGTACATTGATAGCTACTGCTATTAATTGTCTTTCGCAGTGGCATCTGTTGACATTCATTTTCCCAATCGACGAAATCTGAGAATTCCCCAATAACATTAGGAGCGAATAAAGTTCTCAAGGCTAAACTGCTTATCAAAAGCAACTGTTACAATGGGAAGTGTGAAGATGCCCATAATTCATTGTTTAAAATATCGAGCGTTCGTTGAGCAGCTCAACCTGCCAGTAGCGCTTTTCTTACGAGGTAACTTTTATCATAACATCATTCATCTCTAAAATTAAGTCATATTGTTAAACAACACACGCCGACATTTTGAAAGTAGCAGGAACTATTTATAGCACAAATCAAAATGTACGAAAAAAAAGCTTCGCATGAGCGACAAGTTGTTCTTGCTGCATTACACATGGAAGACCCAAGAAAGCATCACATAATGTGACCTTTAAATTTTTTAAAATTTCCACTCATTTAATAGATAAATGTCGAAATCACTAATAGTGGGAATACCACTGCATAAGCAACTTCAATTAGCAGGAAAATTATGTTTCAGTGGTGAAATTGCTGGGTCGGCAAACTTCTTATGTAAACATGCAAAACAATATTTTTTCGCAGTGATTACGGGATGTAAAATATCACACAGCAGCTAAGTGATGAAATGAAAGTTAAAAATTTTAACTGAAGTGGTGCATTCAGCAGTTCAGCTAAATTTCCAAAAGCTGAAAGCACCGGATCCTGCGTCAACTTCAGTGGATTATTTCAATAAGTAACAACAGGAAGACAAAACTTCTAAAGTGACTTAAATAACAAAACATTTGAAGAGGAAGAAGGAATGCATTGTCTTATTAGTCCTACTGAACAGTTCATGACAGTGTAATACTACAAGAAATCGATCACTGAAACTGAATTTCTGACCAGCAACAATTAAAAAGGATAGATTGCAGCAGTGCTATAGAAGCACCATCACTCCTCTGCTGACCATCTGGCCTAATTAATCTCACTGCTCGGTTGTACTGCTAAACAATGGGCAATTTGAACTATAAATTAGGACCTTTGAACAGTGGCTGTGATCAGTGTGAATGAAGATTTGAAGAGCCTTTAGCGCAGAAAAAGAAGAAAATGAAGATAATTAAAACTGTCCTTTACCACACAACATTGCTTCGCCTCAACACATCTACCAGTCAGTTGTTTCTAATATTTCACAATTAAATTATCTATGACAAATAATAATTGTTTAATTGAAACAAACTGACAAAAGTAGCAAGGAACTTAAGGAAAATATTAATGACAATGTCCACCTGCACAATGAAGAAATCAGTCATCAACGTCACAAGGTTCATTAATGTTTCTGTGGTGACTGAATGTTTCTTGAATATTTAAAGACAAGGTGATATGAAAATGCAGAGGGAGAGGGAGAGAGAGAGAGAGTGGATAGCGATAAAGCGAAATCGCATTTCAAAGATCTGATCAGAGATTGTCCATTTTGAAAGGTCTAAGGGTTCAAAAATCAGCAGACTGTCGCGTCGGATGGGAAAGATCAAAAAATCAATAAGTGAGCTGTCTCTTCAATATATATCGAAACAACTTAGTTTACTTAACTGCATGACTTGTCTACGGAAAGCTCGATAGGGAATTAGGAGAATTCCAGTCTGTTCGAGTTGATCCTATTTACCGTTTTCTTTTGTGAAATTCAATATTTTTCTCGGGACGTATCGATTCAAACGGTCTTCACGACCTTTGCTGCTTGCAATTTAATCAAAACACATGCTGAATGGAAGACTTATTTCCTTTGTTGTTTGCGAAGAAAAATAGTTGGTTGTAAATCTTCTCCTACAAGAGATTTGCAAATATAGTCGATAACAAAGGTCAGATAGATAACGACGTGAAGATTAACTCGACCACAATAACGTTAGCAACATACATCTCCGATGACAGATCTTTCCCGTGTCCCTCGATACTTTCGCGCGTAATACAGCACGAAAAATAACCTTCAAGCTAAATTTTATTAATGTTTTCTTCAATAATTGAAAATTATGTGTGATGGAACCGACCAGAAATTCAGTCAACTGAAACACTCCATTTAACAGCCTTTATCGTGATTAAGGAAAGATTCTCCTTCATCTACCGAAAAATATTTTTATGAAAAGCTGCCAAATGAGTGAGTTGTATAAAAGAAATTTTTTAAAAAAAAATCATTTTTCCGGCTTAAATTTAAAGATATGGACGGAAAGAGCACTGGATCCACAACTGGAACCGTTGCCAATCATTTGGTAGGCACACTTCGACAGTAAAACATTCCTGTGAAATGTCAGAGGCGGAACAACAAGAATGCGCATTACTACCACTTAAAATTTTGATCGCACTGGCATGTGTTAGTCAACAACGAAATACGAAAGAAATGTTTATTTAAAAAACAAAAGTGAGGAGCTGCGAATATTCGAAAGTTGTTTCTTCTGAACAGTTAGCTACGAAATGCTAATATAACAACTGCGGTATATCCAGTTGGCATCTAAAATTACTGGATGATATTACAAAACCAGTGAAGCTGAATCCCAAAGCATAGACGGCAACAGCAAGCAATGCCTCAGCATCTCCTAGAGAATTGTAAGTGCGGAACATATCATTCCTGTAAAAGGCATGCTAGAAGCAATTCAAAACAATACATGCCTTACCAAGAACCAAGACAAACGATATGGCTTTATATAAAGCTCAGAAAATAACTTTATTAACGTTCCTAACATGAGAACTCCATTTTCGAATTTTTAAAGATTTTAATTTTACAGTATGCATTAAACCCTTATGGCATTGTTTTGATTCATTTTAAATGCGGCAGAGAAATACTCCCACCAAAAAAATCTCGGGTGTCCATTTTTTCTTCCTTACAGTCATATGACGTCATAATAACGAAAGCATGTAATAACACCAACAAAATTCCAAACTCCAAAGGAATCGAGATCAAAACGAAATCATGTATTTATACCTGTGCTGGCTGTAAGTGTAAAACACTCGTATTTCTTTATTAATCCCGAAATGTGCACTATGTAACTGCAGCAAAATGACATCCGCGATATTTTTACTGGCATGAATTTAAGCAACAAATTTGTATGATCTCCAGCATAAATATGAAAAATATTCATACAAAGAGTTTCAAGTTTTACCATTGTAATAAAACATTCCGCAACATATTTGGAACTATACTTCTAAATTGAATTTCGGAAAAGCTTGAAAAATGTCACAGAAAAAGAAAGAATAGGAAATCCATGGCATATTTGTTTATAAAATGACCATTTAAAAGGTGGTAAAGAACAAAGGTCAAAAGATATGCATTCCAAATCCAAATGTCCTCATTATGTTCTGGATATAAAAACGATGCAGACCGCTCTCTGTAGTATCATATTCCGTCGACGGGATGCCTGTTGCAACCACTTCTAGTGTCGTACTATCCCTCTGGAAAATGAACAATGCAATAACTAAAAAAATTTGTTTCAAACTGTTTTAGAATTATCGCACTCAATCATATTCTAGGGTTGAAATATGACTCGGAAAAAATTTTTCCTTGTGTTTAAATAACAATGAACATTTACTGAAAATATTACGCCGAATTAAAGGCCCGAAGGCAAAACTGATTTGTGTGCTCATAACAAAGTATCTAAACTTTGCTGAAAAATTACATTTAAAATGTCTGAAAGGCAGAAATTGCAAGAATGCACGACTATGAAGTTTGAATATGCAAATAACATTGCAACTCAAGCAAACTGCTGTGCACATTACTTCTGAAATATATGTGTAAAATTCGCAAACCTCATCTTTCAATCTGAAGATAACACTTGCGAAACATCCCGGTGGATAAGTTTTCAAGCGCCACTTCATTGCAAGTTCCTTACACGGCTCCTGAAGAACTACTTTACTCTGATTATTGCTAAATAATTATCTTATGCTGGTTAAAATTCTTAGATAGGCGATACAGTTAGCAAACAAGCAAAATTAACTTAAAAAAGCATTAAAACGAGTATATGGTCGAAAGTTAAGATAAAAATTGAACAAAGTGAGATAGTTCAAATCCCAATCGAAATTCGATTAAAACTCGACAATTTTCCCAATGAAGAAATAAAAATTTATATGAGCTTACGATTTTAACAAATTCACCCGCAACCATGCCACCAAATAATGTAAAAGCGCCTTGAGGCTTGAGATCAAGCTTTGCGTCATTGTTTGACCATTTCTTTACCAGCTGTAACAATTAAAATCTTCAAGCATCATACCTGCAAAAAAAGCAATGACGTAAGAAGGCATGAAAAATATACCTCAATTGCTGTAAGTACTTCCCACAGCTGATCTGGCTGAACTTTGAATGATTCCGAAAATGATAAACTTTTAACGTCAACGTTGACAGCTGAAAAATGCACTTCAAAACTGACATGCAAAATCCATTGGTTCAATAACTCGAAGATATGAAGATTGAATAATGGTGTATTTACAATTAACAAACTTAAGTACAAGGAACTTGGAAAAAATTGGAAACTTACGCGTAGATCCCGTTGGGTCGTTGCCAGCACTGGTTACCTGCAAAACATAAACATTGAACAAGCGATACTCAAAGCACTCAAAAATGCATATTAGACCGATTATCTTAGTAGCTACGCTTTAAACATAAAACAGCGAGATTACGCACGAAGGAGATCCCATAAAAGAAAGTAGGATTCAAATAAAAACAGCACCACATGGTCTTGGAATGCCTTCTTGTCAACATGCTGCTGCCCAACAGTAGTTTTCCCCTTCGAAACCACTTGTGGTTTTGCGCGATCAGTCGGTAATATTAAGCCTTTGCTGAATTCTTCCTTCAATTCCCGAATATAAACAGCTAACTGTTTACGTAAGAATGCAGCTACTTCATTATTCAAAAGATGTCTTATTCGATCTTCATGAGGTCCAGTAGTACTGATTGAGGGAGTTATCTAAACATTACTAGGTGCAGAAAATTCGGATTGCAGCTTTTTAAAAAGTAAACCACACATACACCATGACACCCCATAAAACAATAAAATAACTAATAAGTACAAACAATAAAAAGAGAATAAGTAAAAAGAAATGTCAAAGTACATCCACTTCGCTAGCTTCATTTTCATCGCTTAAATTCGGTATTTCAATATGTCCTTCATAATCGATGTCAGAACCAGCAATTTTGACTGCAAAATTATAGTACAAATAAAAAAGTACAAACAAAAACGTGAGACTGCTCAAAAACATAAGTAGTCACAAATTAAACATATCCTTTAAAGATTTGAGCGAAAATTTCGGAGACCTGAATTACTTGCAGTCACTACCAAAAATACCTTCAAAAGTTAATTCGATGATCCACTCGAAAAGGAAAATTAATTTAGCTTTTCGATTGTTTGCTGTTGCCTCGCCGTCCAATTTTTTAAGTTCCTTAAATATGACGACAGTTGAACCATTTTCATACTTCTGCCCTTCTAACAGTTCTTTCAAGCGCTGTTTTGACCAAGGTGTTGCATTCTTCTCGGTCCTATAATATTCTTCAAAGAAATTGTCATTTGGATGCATCCCTATTCTGACAACCTCCAATAAGATCACTCTTCTATAACGGTAGTAAGTAAATGAGTTTTTCTTCTTGCGAGGAAGATAATCCTCTCAGATACCACTGTTCTTCCTGACGTAAAAATTCAATTAATTTGATGAGAACGACAATGTTTTCATATTCTAAATCCAACCTATTCATTTGTAGATAACAAAAAATAAAGAGCAAAACTATGATTTACCAGTGCCAGTTATTGACATTAACAGCGTCCGGACGTTCCTCCACAATCCATCGCGGATCACCCTCACCCCACTTAGCCATCGCAAGAAGCAGATGGAAATCAGTGATACACTATTCTAGAAATAATAATCAGCTTAAAACGGAAGGCCGCCTTGAATCCTAAACTAATGGATTAATTTGAAGTACACCTCACCCCTCAAGGACACACACACACACACATACACACACACACATAGAAACATCACACCCAAACAGTGCATTGCAACCATTCTATCCTTCCCCCGATCTTCTAGAAGGCTCTGGAAATTATGCAACAATATGAAAATACGCCATCCCAAGGAAAAAGTAATGACAGCAGGCAATGATCAGCCTCTCTCACAAAAGAAAGGTCAGGAGCTGGGCTTTGTTGGAACCTAACCTAGAGGTGTGCAAGTAAGCTCGAAGATTTTCAAGTGAATGCTTCACAAAAATTCACACAATGGAATTATTGAGTTGGGACATGTGCGCAAAAAACTAGCCTTACTGCGGCATTTAACTACAATGATATTAACATAATCGCAATATAAATTGACTACTTATTAACAACTTCTACGAATGGTTCCGATACAAGCCCACTTGATCTTTCAGACTATTTAAACCTCAGCAGGTCCACACTGAATAGTAGTCCACTGGTTATAACACTGCAGTTTTAAAAACAAATTTAGACGAAACTTTATTAACTCGAAATTCCAAAATAAAATAGCAGGCACTAACGCTGATATGATTAATAGCCAAGAAAAGGAACAAAAAACAAAAACTCCACTAAAAATGTCAAGACATATGAGGAAGCCATTAATTCACAAAAAGATGCCACGAGATTGATCAGGACTTCGTTAAAGTGTTGGAGATTTTGAAAATTCAGAAAAGAGATGATACGAACTTAGCTCGCACCAAGTATTTGATCTGAACCTGAGCAACATCGTAAACAACAAACCTGTAACCAGCTAATTATTATTCTCAAAATAAACACGTAAGCCTAAATTAAGAAATATGTAAGAATAATTTCTGTTGACTCCGGTATCTGTTGCTTGAGGGAAGCATAGAATAGGATTGGCAAATACTTCTAAGGGTCAATACGTTTCATATACTTTTGTAAATCATAAATTAGAACCAACTCATTGTACAAAAGAGTGAGATCTTGTCTTTTCGTATCCACAAGTTTTCCCATGGGAATTGTAACACCGTCTTCCGTTAAAAAATATTCATTTGGATCAGGAATCGTTTGTCCTAATCCTGAAACACATACATGTGAAATTGCAATACAGATTCCAAGAAGCGATTCCATCATATTTAAAGCAAATGTTTTATTTTTTTCTACATTATAATCAGTGAGACTCGGCGAGGCACTTCTTAGTCCGTATTATAATTTTATGCTTGAATTTTACGTTATTATAGTATTTCACCACAAAAAAAGTAACAGCTAAATATTTCTATGCTAAAGCGTATCACATAACATAGCAGTCTTACTTCTACACAACATTACAATTCTGAGTTATTTTTGCTTTTTACAACGCTAAGAACACAACATGAAGTAACTACCTTTAACACTATGTTTTCCTTTGCTAGGTTTTTCAATTGACTTCGCATTGATTTCCTCCTGGATTTCACCAAGTGCCACTTCACACAACAAAATAAACCCCTCTGTGTTAACTGCATAACAATAGTTTGCCGATTTTGACACCAAATCAGCGAAGTATATCCCTTTCCCGAACATATAACCAGTCTGAAATTTCAGTTCGATACCATTCCAAATAAGATTTTCCTAAACTGCTAATATCCCCCCTTTTTTAGACATGTAATTTCAAAAAGACAAAAATTCCTTCACCAAGAAATCATTATCATTTTTGGAATATAGATTTTTTTTTTGAAATTAAAAATATCAGGGTTGCTGTCAGAGATGAAAATTTCATACCATGGGTGCTTCTGGCGGTGCAATTCGTAATCCCTGTGATAAAATACCTGCATAATTCGTTATCCGCGAACCGTGCCAAAGTAAATAATGATTTGGAATATTTTTTTTGAACCTTTCACTTTCGCCTTCACGCTTTACTCGGATAATCTACAAAAATCTATTTCTGGTCCTTGAGAGTTAAAAAAAACAAGCGACAAGGAGCTTCTAATCAGACTTAAAAACAACTTAAAAAATTATAAACATACATCAACAATTTCAAGTTTATACTGATCATGTGTGGGTGCATGCGTATTCGCAGCGTACTGCAATATGCGGTTGTATTCGTCCGACTGCTTATCTAGTACCTAAATAAGCCTAATCAGTTTTTTTTTCGTATGTTACAGTCTAACAATTAAAAAATTTTAATACAGAACTGAGCTTTTTCCTATCAAAAAGGCTGAAAAACTCGAACAAAAGGCGAAGTAAAAAAAAAGCAGAAACCTCTAGCTGAGCATGTAACTTTTCATACTGTACATCCACAGGATCTTGCATTCGATCTACTTTATCATCAGTCTTCAAAATGTTGTACGTGACTTCAAGGTCCAAAAGGTCGTCAAGCAATTTCGTTTTGTCCTACAAAGAAATGTTAAGTTTATGGTTTTGTTTACTCGCACATCTAACATTAACGATAGCCATACAGTCGTATCGAATTCGAAATAATAGATTATATGTATCAACAGCCCGCAATTAATCCACGCTTAAATGCTCACTAGTTGAAGCGAATGAAATCTTGAAATTTCAAAAAAACTTATTGATCTTGTACCCAAATGATATCTTGTCTATTCCACTTTCTCGAGGCTCATAGAGTTAACAGACAAGAAATTTCAAGTTGAATTAAAAATAAGGAACGATTCAAACGAACGATTAAGAGTTCCTGCGAGTTGAGAAGCGGCGGCTTGTTCATGCCAAAGTTATGAGGAATAAGAGTGAAAAATCGATTTGTTGCATCCAAATAATCTTCATATTTGGCATTACCAACTTCCATTAACTAAACTTCAAATCCAAGCTGAACAATGCGTGGTTTCTAAATTTCCTTAAAAATTTATTTTTTCCTTTAGTTCTATTAAAAAGAATTCTCCAAAATTTGCTTACTTTTTGCAGCTCTGTTAAAATCTTATATGCATTTTTTATATGGCGAATTGACAGTATCCCGAGAGGCATTTTACGTGTGTCAATCTGCAAAAAATTGTAGTCAAAAAATCTAATAGCCGTTAGTAAAATGGAGTAGAATAAAGCTCAAAAGTTAGCTCTACCAGCCAGATGACTACAAGTATCAAAAGCTACCTCAAGGCTTTCGAGGACATTGTTCATTGCATCAACGTCAAAAATCATTTTAATAATTTGCTGTATCGATTCTGGAAGCTTTGATAGCGATCCAGGCTCCACAAGAAATGTTTGTAGTTCTTTTGACTATTATATAAATAAATATATTTTCAGACTCTAAATATTTTGAAAATTCATAAAATTGTGCTTTCCTACATTATTTGGATATTAAAAAATGAATAACACACAAGTTTATTAATCTTAAGATATTTAAATGACAGTATCATATTGTCCTGCCAAGATGACACTTGGATGGAACCAGCTTGAGAAATTATCCATACGTTTTTATAATGAGTCTCAATAAGCGACATTTTTCCTGGAACTTTCTTGAAATTTTCAACGTCTTCCCAACTGTTTGCCGTTTTCTCATTGAACAATCTGAAATCTAATTGGTAAATAAATTTTGCATAAGTCAATGCCAACCTTCATAAAGATGACAACAACCTGTACTTTTTAAAAGTCATTTTTGCTTCTGCCAAATCTCCACGATATTTATCGGTTTTTGTACCGCCAATATCCGTTCCGACGCGTCCCCATGAACGGAACAAATAATAGCTGAAGATTACATAATATTTTTGAATTTATTAGCTATAAAAGGAACATTTATAATACACATGATTTAAGAGATATTAAAATATTAAAAAGTGAAAGATAACACACTTTTCCTTAATATCGTGCTTTAGTAGTTGCAATTTATAAAACGAATTCGTTCCAGTTTGAAAATCTGCCTTTCCCAGAGTTGTTTCCCAAGGTTTTCCTAACAAAAGGAGAACAATTTCAAAATTTCAAAATCTTCCACTAAATTCGACTTAAATATAATATAATGTGAAAAGGGTAACTTATCCAAATGAAGTAATATATATTCCCGCAACTTCAGATCCCCAAGAACAGGCATGTTAGTAGACTAGAACTGGGCTATTGAAAGCAATAACCCAATAGACGATATAAATGGAACTTCCTGATGAAAGTCATAATGTTCGCTCTACTGACACTCTACTGAACTTCAAAATGGACGGTTAAAAAGCCAAATAAATGTCTACTTCAAAGATACAAGATTTTTAGGAAAACTAAAAAAAACCATTTTCATCCTTCCATACATGTACCATTTCTTGAAACGGGCATTCAGCATCCACCACTGTTCCATTTTTCATAATCTTTCGCTGCATCTTCAAGTGAGCATCTAAACAACGAAATTTTCATGCACTAATTCTCCTTAATTATGATGAATGAAATTATAAACGAAAACACGACGAATCCACCTTTGGAGTCGTCACTCTCGAGCTTTATACGCTTGTTACTCGTTTGATCAACATTCCGACCCATGACTCTTGAAGGTTCTGGTCTAAGGATAAACTCATTATTTTTCGAAAGGGGAGATGTTACATACTGATAAAGAAAAAAAACCTGACTTTAAAAATTACAAAAAAAGAACTCAAAAGTCATCAAAACGCTTTTAGATATTTCAAAAAAAAATTAAACTTACCTATTTAGATTTTGTTGTTCTAAAATTCCATATTCTCTATCTTTCGGATTCTGAAACTCTAAATCAGTCCCACATCTGATGAAAACAAATCTCATAAATCTGCAAAAACCTTCCTTTCCCTTTTATGACTTTTATGACACATTTCTTTATGAGTTACCTATTTTTCCCCTTTTATGACACAAAGACAACAGATGATATTTCCGTTCTAACAATAGAATTCCTTTCAAATACCTTGACTTTGAAGTTCTTAAATTCAGATATTCTTTTTTTCACTTCATCAGGAATGATAAATGATTTCCGAGGTGGGTTGAGACATGTGTACATACATCGTGTGTATTCGGAAATATAACCAGTACAAACATAACTTCGTTCTGATGAGCTAAAATAAAGAAAACTGATTGGGAAAAATCAGTAAATTTAAACGTCTTGCAAATGACAATGTAAATATTTGTCATATTCTATCTGTTGCAAAATATAATTACAGATAAATTAGTTTAACAGTCAAAATACCTTGTTACTTTCCCAAGTAAACCTATATATAGCTGTAACTTTGAATTACACAACCGAAAGGAAACATTAAATGTTAAGTGAAGTGATCATACATGTAGAAAAAATGAAAAGATAAAAAAGCGGCACCTTTTTAGTAAATGGGACATTTATTTACACATTAAAAAAACCTAACCTTACCTGTAAACAATGCTGCCCTCTTTGCATTGCTGACAAGGGAGCGGACAACCAAATACCACACAATCAACAAGACGGTCTAATAGCTGCAAGAGAAGTTTTTTTTAATACTTCCCTAATACAAGGAAGTTAACACAGGTAGTAACGAAAAGAGAAATTTATGCTCTGAGCAATATTATAAGAATATAATTTTCGAGCATTAACTAACTTGAACTTCTGAATTTACCCAGTTAAGGAGGTAATAACATGAAATTTTCGATAGATTAAAAAGATAAACCGCATTCTAATTGAAATCTTTTCATATTACATTAAAATTATTCAACAACTCAATAAGATGAGGAATAGGTAGGATCAATTAACATATAGAAAGGATCAATTATAAGGTAGAGAGGATCAATCAATAAAAGAGTAGAGAGGATCAATTAACTTTCGACTCGCCACCATGTTGAGGAAATGCCTGATTATTGGCTTGTAGTAAGATTTGAATATCGGTTTTACCGAGACATTTTGATAATTTTTCCCTCATTGACCACATTTCATTCGCTTGTGCCTATAAAAATTCAAATATTGCGGGGATAATTTATTTCAACAGCACATTTCCTAAGAAATCAGTTTTGTGAGCTACCTTAAGGCGTTCCATCTTTTCCCGTGTGTTAAATTGATTAGCTTTTTCTTTTTTGGTCATGTCGTCGGATCTTGTCGGCTTTCGCTTTACAATGCGCTCTGCTTGCTTATTGAATTTCGCTTTCAATAAATCCTGATCAGATTCAGACAAATCTTGAAATCCAACCATGCTGAAAATCTTTCCACAATAATCGAAGGAGATGAGAGAAAATGTGGAGCAGATTATACCTATTTTCCTTAATTTACAAAATTTCTGAAAAAGTTAACACAAAAATCCTGTTGCACAGTTTGTAAGGCTTATGACTTAATCTGATAACTGTTAGAATTCCAACGTTTGCTACTAACTTTTCAGCACAGCTGACATCTTGCATTTTCTGGAAGCAGTTTACATGATACCATGCCGATTTCATGCCAAGTCTGAGAGTATTCTGCAAAACATTTTAGTACGAATCCAAAATTTTCCGGAAAATTTTAAACTAACACTAATCAGATTCCTCAATGCGATAAATGAAGAAAATAAAAGAGTGGTTTGATATTGACAATCATAAAAATCAACCATTTTACGTATAATTAGAACCTTTTTGATATTTTCTTTGCAATTTACACATTTGCTGCGACCAGATGGAGCATATTCAGAGATAAGCTCAACAGAGGGCTCTTCTGTACAAGACACTTCAGCTAAACAAAAAAAAAACATTTCTTAACTTTGACTTCTACAATTTCTATACCTCTGATAAGATTAGCTGAATGTCTTAATTGTCAAGGCAAAAAGTCTCGTTACTCAAGAACGTAACGTACGTCGTACTTTCTAGAGTGATGAAATTTATGAGGATATATGAAATAGAGCAAGATAATGTGTTAAACTGCGCTATTTTTTAATGAATCAACAGTTAAAGTAATACTCCAAACTTTTTTGCTTGCTTGCACAGAAAAAATACATTTCAAATCAAACCTTGACTTTCATTAATTTTTTTACGAATCCGTTCTTGATCATTCCACTTCAGAAGTTCTATGCCACGAATAGAGGCTTCGTTTACGTCATTTTGCTTTATTTTTTTCCAGAAACAAGTAAAATGAAACCTGGAAAAGAGTACTTTTAGAAATTCCACCTCGAAAGTTTTATATCGAGTTCCGAAATTATACCAGTTGTCCTGCAGCCCATCAAAAAAATGACTCGGTTTCCGCAGTGACATACGAAGTGAATCCTGAAATTCTTACGGAAAATATTCTTTAGAAAACACCTGTTACAGCCAACATGCAAGTAACAACAGAAGTAAATCTACCTATGAAATCTTATGTTGCTCTCGTACACTTACATTCAAGTACGTTTCATTACCAAATGAAATGCTTATCTAACACAGTGCTTACTGACAGTGTTACTTTTTCTAACTCAGTAACCCATGAACTATTACTCGTGTTTAAACAAGCAAAAATGTTTCGTAAAGAAGTCTCTGATCTTTATTAGAAATGAAATGACAGTTGAATTTTAGTAAATTTACCTGTGAAATTAAACCACGACATCCTTTGCAAGCCGCACGATTACTTTTAGCATATTCCGCACCATAAGGTAAGTCTTTCCCAGATGACGCCATATGTTGGAATGAAGAAGCAGCTCTCCACTTCACGTCGAATTCGACCTCCACGACATCGCAGATTTGGAAAATGGTTTGTTACATTGAACGTATCGCTGTGAAACGGTATCTACTTGATTATGGTAATCTTATTTCCTTCTGTAAATCAAACACTTGTTATAATTTTTTTACAGTGAAATGGAGCTTGAACTAGCGAACAAGGCATTCCACAGATGGAGGCGTTAATGTATCTGTATTGACCAGTTTGCATAGCGAGTATTTCAGGTCAGAAAGGAGTGAATTTTGACGGAGGCGTAAGGTGCTGTCAGAGAAGGCGAAAAAATGACCGCAGGATAACACGTACATAGTAATATTCCCCTTACGAATATCATAACTGTCATAATATAACAAAATTCATCGCCATTTCAGATTAAGAATTTGTCGTGAAAGTACGTTTAGAATGAAACGTAACTTCCACCGCTTATATTTTTACGCATAATTTCCGGCGAACAATGGACACACAACAATGGTACGACGGAAATGAGGTACGGCATGCTTTTTCCTGTCCAGTTCGCTTTAAAATAGGGAAATCTTTTATTGATCCACATGATTTACGTTCAGTCCGACTGTACCTGTCAAAATTTAGTTGCCACCGCCTCTATCTCGTTGTTGTAATTGAGTCAATCAATTCCAGTTGGTAAAACATTCCAATAAGTTCGATCTCTCAGCTGCCAATTAGGTAAGAATAATTAATATTCATTTGTTCTCATTCACTTGCGGTTTCTAGCAAACCTTATCTATAGTTTGAGCCCTAGTAGTTCACTCTAAATTCAAATTTCCTTAGTTTTCAGCTTTAGTTGAAAAAAGATAGTTCATATTTCAAAATAAAATTCTTGCTACAAATTGCTGCACATTCGATTGCTTCAATCCTTGTCCTTCTTTGTAGAAATATGGGAAAAAGCGAGGAATACAATCAAACACTTATACATTAGTGTAAATCGTCGAAGTTAAGAAAAGGTAACGAAAGTAAAATATATTATTCATGATTTTATAATTTTTTTGTCACTTTTCGCCCTTTCTCTCTCCCTCTCCTTCTTTCTGTCGTCACTGTTTACCTCCTTATCGTTTCTGCTGTCACTTTTCAAACCTTTCTCTTCCTTTCGACGTCGTGAAATGTGGAACGAATTGGAATAGCCGTAGCAATTAAAGAAGTATCGTAACTGTCAAATGGGTTAGTCTTTGAAAATTCAGAGAAAAAAAGGCAATTGATGGTTTTTGAAAATTTGTTAGGTTTTATTTGTGAAATAAAATTGCATGAGAATAAGAACGTTTGATTATTCCTTCACACGTCTCAATTGTTTCCCCTCATTATCACTTGCTATTATCACCTGCAATGTACTTGAAAATCAAATTGCACAAGGAAATTTTGTTGGAAATAACTTATTTTTGAATAGAAATTAAGAAAGAATTAGAAAAATTATTTAAAAAAGTGTTATCACTGAGAGCTGAGTCATTAGAATGCGCACTACTAACTACTCGAAGGAGCTTATAATATTATCATCTATCATATCATTACGGTTAATTAACTTGTCCTTCAGCATACAACTTCATTTTATTTCTTTTGCTAGATCTGTCCGGTGTCATTAAGATCTGTTTCGACGTGTGTATGTGTTATTGTTGAATCGTGCGTCATTTGGAATCAACTCAATTGCTGAATCATAGTTTGCACTAATGGATTATTTCATTCTTTTGAGTGTAATTTTTTTTTGCAACTGTTAACTTACATCGCGCTTTTCGGCTGACGCAATTTTCACAATTTTAGTAATTTTAGTAGCGTCAGATCCTCCTCCTCCTCCTTTATTACTACTTTTCTTCATTATTCCAGGCTAAAAATTTATGATGAAATTCGTTTAGAGCTCGGTGCCTCTAAAGGGATTGGGGAAAGAACGGAGACTTTCAACAATTGAGAAGTGTTCCCTTTTTTAATGTGACCTTTTTAGTTTCCATCGCTTCCATCATTTTTTGCTGTTGGCGAGCTGCGATCTCTCGAACATCAGACGCCATTGCGACCGACGGCGGTTGCATTTCGGATGCATTGATGGCGTCATCCGCCCACTCTTTTGCCTTTCCGGAAACCGGACGTTCAATGCACATGCTAACACAATTCTTCTTCTAAAGCAGAATCTGCTAATTCTTCCTCTTTTCTATGTTCTGATTTATTTCACAGTGGACATTTACGCCACGAATAAACGACAGATCGCCGATTGCTCGGCAACGATGTAACAGTATAATTTTACTTGCGATTTACTGAAAAGTGGCTGTGAATTATTTGGAATGAGAAACCTTAAGAGCACGAACAAGCAAACTTCTTGCAACGTCTTTGTCGGTTACTTTTATACCATTGATATCAATGATATGGTCTTTCTCCTGAAGTGACTGTGCTGCCAACGAGCCTGAAATGATAACAATCTCCTCATTTGCACTTCTTACTATGTCTTGAGAAATTGAATTAATTGAATTTCCAAACTTCAAATGAATGGCGTATTCCGTGTTGCAGGAATATTTATATGTCCCACAGCAAGAATTTCAGAAAAAACGTGATATTCACGCCGAAGAGAAATTAGAAAAAGACTGATTAAACTTGTTGTAATATGAATAAACAACAACTAAAAATTGGTAAAATTTTATACGAAATAGCAAGTGTATTAGAAAAAAATGTTGTTTTTTAAATTTTAGAATTTTTACGAAAGTAGAACCCGGATCGATACGCGACACGATTACATTATTTTGAAAATGCTTAATTCCAAGGCCAAATTTACATCCTTTTACGTAATTAATTTGAACGTAATGATATGTGAAGCCTTCACGACGCTTAAATAAACTTTCATATTGTTCTGGGATATTATCATGAGCTATCTGAAAGTGTCTTTAATTATCGTCCTAACTATATGTTTATTGTGAAGGAATTCGAATTCTTTTGTGAAGCTTCAGTGTTTATTTTTTCCTCTTTTTCTAACAACGCTAGTAAATAAGTAAATTTTAAACTGCTAGTATTAACAGTTACACTTTGTAGTCCTCGATCAAACACAATTCGAATTGTTACACCAGCTGCTTCAATTGCTCCCCGTGCTTCGTCAACTGTTTGAACTGTACGGTCCCCAATCTTAAAATTTTCCACTAATTTCATTCACATCTGTCATACACACTGTACTGCTTGCTTATATGTTTTTTGTTTGTCGAGGACATTTTTACTTTGACAGATCCTTCTTGTTTTTAGCAGTAACTTACGCAGAAGACGCAAAGAGCAGAAATTTCTCGTACTTTAAATTGCGTATTTGTTACGCTAAGAAAAGAATCATGCATTTTTCCAATTTTTTTTGAATAAATCTTTCTGCCTGTTCAAACTCTTAGTAATTAGATTTTGCACTCTCAAAATTATGCAATTTCATTAGCAATTTATTTTCAAATCTTCAAAATCCTAAGATATACTTGGATGATCCGATCTCCAGGTAACAGTTTGCCATCGCAGGGACCTTGCTTAGTTATCTCAATGACGTGTAAACTTTCATCAACACGCATTCCCAAGCCTTCATTATTTGTTTCAATGATTACTTCCTCATGCCTTTCTTTTTCTTCTGATGATTGTAAACTACAAATGCGACTAACGACTTTATTTAAGTGTAAAATTATTATAATACTTGGAAATGTGCCTATTTGTGTTGGTTTCAAATTAGCCGGCTTCCTTGACTTTAAGGATAAGAGAAGCAAATTTTTTCATGACTTTGTCTTAGACGATTTAACGTTTTAATTTCATACAATCATAATGAGTGCGAATGCAATGTGATGTGCAGCATTGTAAACTGTAACTAAACACATCGTTTTGGGCATTCGCTTGGATAAGAAACGACTTACGTGGACATCGCTGATTGTGCAGCCGTTTAAATTAATAAAAAAAAATTCATTAAAATGAAAATAAAGTGAGTGTATTTCTTTAATAAAATCATTGTTTATAAAATTAAATGAAAATTGCATGCAAATACCGAGAGACCATCTTCACTGTACTAATGATAGGAAGAGGTGAGGTGAACAATATTGTTGACTGTACCTCAGTGTATCGATGTAGTGAACATGGCTTCTCTTCTTTCAGCCACGCGACTCGGTGATGAAGTAACCTTACAGATTTAGTCTCATCACAATAAGCTTATCTGCCATTTGGCTTAGCTAAGCGAAATTCACAGTGAATGGGCATTTCTCGCAAGTGAATTGTTAGTTATAAATGTGATGGTCAGAGAACAGTTTGCTATTTGATACCTATTGCTTAGTGCAATGTCATCCTTCATGAGGCTTAGGCAATTCACTTCGACCAACAAACATTAGCTTCCACATATAGCTATCACTCATGGAAAAGAAGTAGAGGTCTTGATTGAGCTCCTTAATGAATTTGACGATATTCTTACGTTGAAGCAGCGTGCAGACCAATAACATTGATATACCGAAGCCAATGAAGAAGCCGCCACAAATGCGGAAAGGTTGCTCAGACTGCTGCAAATGTCCGTTATTTAAATGCAATTTGAATTTCGCTTTGACAAGTGGAATTATAATTTACACTTTACGAGTATTATTTACAAATGATATGCGACGACTCAATTGTTTGGATAACATGGAAGTCCATTTTCACAAGGTATTCATGTGTGTTCGAGGAGCTTCAGGGTAGCAAAAAAGTTTTAGTAAAAATTGCTTGTTCATTTGAAGAGTAAGGAAGAAGCCAAAGGTTGCTACAATTACATAGTACGCTGACACACGCATCTGCACGCTGCACCACAAACCTGGCATAAGACGATGATGCCGCTTAGAACAAGTGTTATACCAACGACAAATAACCCTGCAACAGTAAGCACTGTACCTGGTGAGCTTGGTGTCTTCTTTTGTATCGCCGCCTATAACAAATTCCACCTAACTCAGTTTATTAATTTCTAGAAAAAATAAATCATAATGAGAAACTTGGAGACGTTTAGGCTTACGCGTTATCCACTCCTATGATTATTAATTGGCCATTTCTTAATTTTTTTCACAATTTTTTTTTAGAAGAAAAAATCTTCCGATAACTTAATTATTGAAGAAAAATATGGATTTTAGAAGACGAACCCGATGCTACAAAACAATTGAGCCCTGAACTGACTGATGCTATGCTGGGCTACTGCTAGCAATTTTATGTTAAAATAAGTTTTCAGCTACTAAAATGAAAAAAAATTGCATCGTCTTTTCGTGACTTTCCTCAATTCATTCATATCACTGAAAGTTGGAAGTGTCAAGGAACACTAGTATTTGAATTTGATCATTACAATAAGGATTGGACTTATTGCCTGGTAGTTCTACGGATTAGTTTACACGTGGATCTATCGGCTGTAAGGGAGGCTACGAGTCTCACTTGGCAGACAAATGAATCATTGGAAATAACCTTATCGAAAATAGGTGTAGCGATAAATTGGAGTGAATCGTTTCGTTGCACAGAGTAATGTTTCTTGGGTACTGTTAAACGAAGATTAAATCCGCTTGGCGATGGCATTTCCTGAAGATCGTCATCATCTCTCTTACGTAAGCAGTGTGAAATAGTGCTTTATCATTAAAGTAAATTTATTCCAGTTTTTGCTGCTACAAAAGAGTTCCGAGAAGCGTCTGCTTCTTTGATGCAAAGTTTACGTTCGAATCTTGCGCCAATTCAAAGTGCCCGTTTGATTCCATTCTATTTTATAGTCGTAGATCTTCTTGTGTCCAATCAATGATCGTATTGATGAGAATTGCGATTCCTCCTAATATAAATTGTCGGTGGCGATTCGGTAATAGCTGAAGTTCTAATATACTTGTGGCGCTAACTGTAATGTGTGATATGATACGAAGATGACTGTGCGTAATCAATAACTTCCAGTGATTTTCTACCGACACTGATAGGTAATTTAATTAATTAGCTATTACAAGTTCAATTGGAACAGGTCTACATCGTGGAACAGCATTGTTTTCTGCATCTATTTGTGGTAAGAAAGGAAGAAATGAACGAGAAGCTGAATCAAAGTGTCATTTCGAATTCGAAATGCAACTTCGTCGAAGGACAAAGGAAGCGTCAGGGAGAAATGCGCAACAATCAATCAATTATGATGAAATGAGATGAATACAAAAGGAATATCAGCGACTGACCAATCGATTGGTTGGGTCAGTGATTCAGACGTTAGCGAATGAAATGCGATCGCTAACAGATTGCATAAACACTCTCTGTGATAGCTAGAAGTCATACCACATTTATTTGCTTTTCAGTGTTCTTACACCACCTGTTCTACCTTTCTGCGTGATGCGTCGTTTGCAGTTGCACGGCTGGCGCACGCCCTGTCGCACAGCGCACTTTTCGATCACATTTATCAGATAGCTATGGGAAGTTCGGAATCCACAATTTAACGAGTGGAAAATTCGATTACAATTCATACCTGTAAACCTTTAGAATGCATATTAAACACCACAGGTAAATGAGTGCATGCCATTTATTTGTTTCAATAACGCGACAAGTAATAAAAATAATACTAATAGCACTCTCGCATGATAATTGTCGCTTCCCAGACGGATGAAAACTTTAAGTTGAGAAATTACAACAGTTCGCTGTATTAGACATTAAGTGCTTTGATTAGAGCTATGGAAAAGATCTTGCACATAGTTGCAGCTCATATTTACAATCTCATAATACTTTGGTTCACGGACGTAGAAGATTGCGTGTAACTTGCAGCCAATGCTTGCGTCATTTTAATTTGATTAAACTGATGGCCAAATAAATTAGTGCACGTATCACCGTTTTTTTAAGCCAAGATTTTTACCCCTGCAAAATTAATGATAGGGAATTTCCTCAAAAATTCTCAAAATGTCAACTATTATTTTCATATGTCTAACAAAGCTAACTAAATATGTTATGATGTCAGCAACTTAATAAATCAAAATACTCGTACCACCGTCGGATGTTTGAATTAAATGAATTTTGAAGTGAGTGTTAATTGATTCACCCATATAACACTTTCGTATTTTGACATTGCAATGCGTTAAGCTGAACAACCAAAAAAGCCACTAAGATATCGAGCGGAAAATGATGCGACATTGCTATTTCATTTAGTTATAATAAATGCCAGGAATTATCAAAGTATTTTTTCAGCTGTTTTGAATTGATGGAAAGGTGCAGAGCCTCTGATTGGATTGTAGCGCTACAGTGAAATTGAGCAATGCAGCAAATGAACGGAGAATTAGCACTTGTAGAGGAACGGCAAACTTACATCAGTTAGCATCGCAGATAATTTAATTTAATGCCTCCAAAGCACTGTCTTCCTCATAACAAATAACACAACGAAAAACGAAAAGAGGAAGAAAAGAAAGTGGAAGTTGCATTGGAAGTGAATCGATTGCCAACTAAACATAATCCAGAAATGAGGAGATTTTTAAATAATATTAAAACTTTGAATTCAACACCGAAGGGACGAAGTTGGCTATCACTCTTCCTTGAAGAAAAAGTGAACGATTGGCTAAAATTTTGTCTTAAATTTTAATTTAAAGGGTTCAATATTCCCCGCGGGTCGGGTGAACTACCGAAAACACAATCAAATTCTGACGTGCAGTCAGGAACAAATACACGAAGAGAATACAGCAATGTATCTATCATCTCTTCTCTAAATCATCTCCTGGTACCATCTTCAAAGAAAACACCGCCATCAATAGCACAGTATTTAGGACAAATGCCTTTTTCTCCCGGCGTCCCTGGAGGTCCAGATGGTCCGGGAGGTCCAGGTTGTCCATCAGCACCTGGTGGTCCATCTTGGCCTGGAGGTCCTTTTGGTCCTGCTGGTCCTGGGGCTCCATCTGCACCTGGCGAACCGGGTGGTCCTGGAGGACCTGGTGGCCCTGGGTCACCAGGTTCACCAGGCTCTCCTGGCGTAAGTGGCTCACTCCGTGCTGGTACACCAGGCTCACCGGGTGGTCCAGGTGGTCCTGGTTCACCTGGTGGTCCTGGAGGACCTCGTGGTCCGGGGCTTCCTGGACCGGCATCGATGCCTGGCCGACCTGGTGTTCCAGCATCTCCTGGATCTCCTGGTGCTCCTGGTGGTCCTGGCGGTCCTGGTGGTCCTACAAACATAGGCATAGTAATAACAATAGATTTTGCACAAGGCGAAACGATTGCACAATGGTTTCGGTAATGATTTCGATTTTTTTGATTGGTATTTTGAAGTTACATAGTAATTTTTCATGTCTGTACCAAAACACAGGAGAGTTCGTGCTTCTAGCCATTTCGCACTGCTTGCTGAGTTTAATAAATTAATAAACTAATTGTTTATTTGTAAGTGCAAAAAACTGCACCTTGTGGGCATGGCTTGCACGGTGGAGGTGTCACAGGCTCACAGGGAGCAGTTGGTGGTTTCCCTGGCATTCCAGGACTTCCAGGTACACCTGGCCTGCCAGACTTTCCTGGCTTGCCTGCTGGACCCGGCGGGCCCGGCGGTCCTGGAATGCAACAACCTTCACAATGTACATCTGCAACTGCACTCGCCTCACCATAACCTGATTGTCGTGCTGTTCTGTTATTAGGTCTGGAACTTTGAGGCACATTTTTCATGTAATTCAGTTCAGTATACATGTCGTTTGCTGAATCCTGAAAGTTTCATAATTCGCTATCGTATTCATTGATGATGTGGACTGAAAATGAAAGCTGAATTCAATACTGCCAGTTATATCACCACATGGAGCCGTGTAATGTGGCATGAAGAAACTGAAACTCATTGATTCGTTGCTGCCAGAATGTTGCCCAAATGACGGGTTAGAAGAAAAGTGAAGTAACGTTCACAACACCTTTCATCCCACTCAACAATGATTAAGCCAACTCTTCCCAAACTGCATTTCATCTTAGTGCCTTACCCAGTAATGATCCTTTGAATGGTCACTTTATCAACTGCTTATTAAGCACACTTATTGGTTGCAGATGGAGCAGTTGAAAAAAACAAGTGGATTAATTTATAAAGACGTGCGTCAGTCATAGAAGTGAAGCAAATGAAGGTTTCTCTTATTTTTTCATAATCCATTAGCAATGTTCAAAATTGAAGTAGAAGTAATTGGGACAGATAAATCCGATACTTTTGTGCTGCAATCTGAGACGCGTAGAACGGTCAATGATAGAACAAAACAGCCTCACCAAAAGACAAACTTTTTGAAGAAAGTAGGCAGGGCTAGAATTCCGGTCTTAATATTTGTCGTTATTGTTTCGTTGCTGTGGTTTGCATGTCCCTTATGGAAGTTGTAGTATAAATGAATTCAATTTTAACAGAATGTTATTAATTTAACTAAAATGCAAGGAAATTTAAGTAATCGTCAGAATGTAGTTTACTAATAAAATTTAACAGATATTCAACAAATCCCTCCTCTTCATTTCAAGCTTTACTTTCATTCTCCTACAGGCGCTACTGCGAAAATCCAGAAATATATACTTTGCAATTGTGGAAACTAAGTAAACTCTAACATATGGAAGTGGTAAAGTTTGCTTTGGTGCTTCTCAGTGACGACAAATAAAAAAGTATGAATTGCATAAGAAGCGATTTTCATTCCTTCTTTGCCCTGCTTTGCCCCAAGAACAAATGCGATTTTTGACCCAATTTCATCACCTGTTTCAGCTACGATCATAAAATTCGATGACCCGATTTGCTATCAGTTTGTGAAGAAAGGAAATGAATTCTTTTGTCACCAAAATGTAACCTCACTGACAAGTTCCTGACAATTGTATTTTGTGACAAACAATGGAGATTATTAATATTAATGGCGCTATCGCTTAAAGATGAATTCCTAGAAGCCGTAAAAGATTCTCTGTTATTTAAATTAAAAGATGATATTAGATAAATTGTTTTACAACGATTTTTCATGGAACATACATGTTAATGATACCACCTAATTAACTGACAGAAGAGAATGAATTGATGTGAGTTCAAATGACTTACTCACTACTACTCTCTTCATCTATGTAAGGAGAACGACGTAAATTTAGAACAGCTAAAATACGCCGAATTTCAGACAACACTCTAAACATGCATCCTCTTTTTCTAAGTACATTAGCATAACCGATTTGAAAACTGCAATTTTCAAACATCGAAAAAAAGTAATAAAAAGAAGCACAAGAAAAATTCAAAGAAACTTATCCGTATAGTCATTCTGTTTTATGAGGAAGCCGTCTTAGTGAAGTCTCAGAAACTGTTGTTTCGTTTCGATAGCTAAATTTCCTAATTCGTCTAATTTATTTCCAAGCGATTCAAGAAATTACCTTGCACAAATTAATTTCATGATGCATTTGTCGCCTTACATGTGCCACATAATTATAAACCATCGGTAACGATATGACGACAGATAACACCGCCACAATGGAGAACGATACAGCAGAATAAGCAACAAATTTATATGCTTTTATCCGACTATCCGACTCCATTGTCACTGTTGGAAGTAAGACGAATGAAGTTGTGGACAATGCCGCCAAACGATTCCAGTGAATTAAGTCTTTCGAATCACAAGGAACTGGAAAGATAGTGATCATGAGAAACGATGAACTAAAGGATCAAAAATGATCTGAAATTTATCAGCTATCAGCTATCAATGATGGGACTTTTTGGAGCGAATAACTAACTGATGCCTTAAAATAATGAAACAATACTTTTCGACTCAAACTAAACGAAATGTATACGTATGGATCTGATTACATATGCGTGTGGTTCATTCACATGCATGCAACTTAATTTAAATAGGCCTTCGTGGATTGGAATGTCTACTCCTCCCACCTGAATACCCTTTTCTCCGACCCATATCTACCACTACCACCTCATCCCACACATCACCGATTTGTTCGGCATGATAAGACAAAGATTGATAGTAATTATTTGGGATGAGAAGTATCGGAAGGCAAATGTTCATTCATATCTTTTATCTTCGCTTCTGCTTTTTTCTTCCTTTTTGTACAGCAAACGGATGATACATCTTCTTTCGGAGGAGTTAAATGAAACGATACGATCGTCCATCTCTTCCAGACAGACATTGTCACGAATGGCTTCAAAAGTTGTTTCAATTTTCCAACTATTAAACTGAACCGTAATGTCCAAAAATGTGTCTGATATTAACAGCTATTCCACGTAAAGCATACGTAACACGAACTTTCTCATCAACTGATCGTTAGCTTAAAATCGAACTGCAAAAATCATACTCAATTTATTTAGTTATTAGCCTTAAATAGCTTAACTGCACAAAATTGAGCATATTTATTGTGCAGATAATTTAGAGCACGAAAGATTATAGCTCACTAAGACTGCTTCAGGATTACGTTTGAACGATAAGCTTGAAATGAAATCGCACGACATTGCGGTGGGATTTCACTTGCAACTAGTTACATTGATTTATGATTTTTTTTTAAATAATAATTCCTTTGCCTCTGAGCAATAATTCATAGAGGCTGTTGCGAGGAAAAAGCTTGTTAATTACAGTGTGCTAGAGCAGTATGTACTAGACCATATCCCAAATGTCTCCTCTCCTCTCTTTTCATAGCTGTGCTCTCAAATTTCTCACTTCCCTTCCTTTTGGCAATATCATTATTCCATTCAAATTTACGAATATTTAATGAATTTTATCAGTTTAATAATGTTTGTCGTATATTTTAAAGAATTTTTTCAGTGGAGCATATCAATTCAAACCGCTTGATTCTTTTTTAAATTGCACAATAAGATGGATGATAAAATAGTGACTACTTTGATTCATCGAAATCAATCCTAATCGCAAAATCTCACTCGTAAATTTGAGGTATTTGCGATGAATAGGGAAGATACGCTGTAAAGGATGCCACGAAGAGCCAGAAGTGGAAGGTTAAGAGCAAGGCAGGACTGAAACCGAGGAAAACTAGAGAAAATCGATTTCTTTTCCAAATTTCACCCCTCAAATTAATCCATTCATTTTGCTTGAATTGATGATTGCTAAATAGGAGTGACTTTGCCGAATTGATGAGAAGAATAAATAATTAGAAATGCAGTACTTTCAATCAAAAGAAACTCAAAGCGGCAAAACCGAAGAAAGGTGCACGAGGAGTAGGAAATATTCATTATTTATCCTCAGCAACTGATTATTCACGATCGAAGAAAGCTCTGTTTCCACACATCACTTGCATTCTCGTACGTTAGTGTTCGACCACTTCAGCGGCACCTCTAGACAATAGGAACTTGCAATCATTGATTGACGTTCTGCCAAAATGACTTTTGTTCGACATCCAAACACAGAAATTTAAACTTGGAAAGTTTAATCTGAAAAATCTGGCATGATTTATGAAGCAAATGCTGATCGGACTTCGTATTCCTTCAAAATCAATTTTCTCGAAAAATTTTTATCCAATCTTTATAAAATTATATTCGTTACAAATTAAGAGAAGTCGAACTACATTCACACAGGTGAACTTTCTAGAAGAGATTAATAAGATCATTGTATTTGGAACTCTCTTTTGAAGCAGCGATTTTGCTAGTGGTTTTTGTTATTAAATTATGAAACAACTAACATTTCTGGACAATATTTATAAGTCAGTCGTGTATTACATACGATTCATTAGCTTTCAGCTTTAATCATAGCAATCATAGCTCTCCTCTGATTAATTTCCCCAAAACTGTTCCACTTTAGTTTTCATAGTTAATGTATGGAGGCAATCCTTTGCATGAGCTAATGACTTCAATTAACTCTGTGCGACAATTTGCTTGCATATTCACTGCAGAGCTCAATCGAACCCACAATTCAAGGTATGCTTATCAAAATTTTATTATGAAACAAAAAATTTATTTCTAAAATGTTCTTATTGAAAATTGAATAACAACAGCGTTCGATCACTAAATGTTCCAAAAATAAACTGTAACATATAGCGAGACGCCTTCCTTACAAGCTATACAGAAGAAAATCAGTGCTAGTAATAGCTCCTCCGATTTCATCATAATTTTTTCCTGCAAAAGCTGCTAACAAAAACTTTTTTAATGCCAATGCCAGAAATCCTCTCCTTATATATATGGAAGTATGAAGTTGGAACATTTTCTTTTGGATAACATATTTTCACAAGTGAGATATATCTATTTCATAGATACCGGCCAATTAAGACAATGTCCGGAAAGCATAGCTCTTTTCGTTGTTTGAAAAGCATTTGTTAACAGATCTGCTCCTCCTCTAACACGACAAATTGTGGTTGAGGCGTATGGATCAAATATTGAAACTTGATGTTGTTCATATTCACTACTGAAATAAACGGGTATACAGGGGCTTTACCAGTTGAAATTTCCGAAATAACTACGAAAAAAAAACATCACCTATGCCAAAATCAGTGGTACTTCACAGAAAGCTTTGGTTGAAAACTGTGCAGAAAAAAGTGCACATGAAAAACTATTCTAAAAAAAGAAATAAATAGACTTACCCGAATTGGTTTTTTTCGGTAACTGTAGCATCGTTTAGATGAAAACTGGTATGGTTGAAATCATATTTTGCATAATGACTAACAAATAGCAATACTAATTCCGCTACATCTGGTTCTTGCCTTTCTTTGAAATCCAAGTCCTTCTAAATTTAAATTTTAGAAAAATTTTGAGTGATTCTTAATTTAAAAAATTATGATCCAAGTGCAATACATTGAAGTAGAAAGAATTTTGGAGGGAAACATACAGGTCTCCTACATAACGATACTGCTATCCGTTGGATTGGTAAGTTGGACTTCAAGTTCCCTTTGAATTTTTTGCACATAATTGGCAAAATCGGTTGAATACCGTAAGATCCAGTACACTGAAAATGAAGAAACTGAAAGTCGATTAGACCACGTTACATTTTGGAATGAATACAATTTAGTAAAGAGTAT
This sequence comes from Litomosoides sigmodontis, assembly GCA_963070105.1. Classification (NCBI taxonomy): domain Eukaryota; kingdom Metazoa; phylum Nematoda; class Chromadorea; order Rhabditida; family Onchocercidae; genus Litomosoides; species Litomosoides sigmodontis. The sequence goes on from OY718808.1 coordinate 5,814,647, forward strand.
CGCTATAATAGAAGAACAGACTTCATCTTAGTCAAATTTGTGTGTTTGTTAATAATAACTTTCATATACCTGCAAAAAATGTAAAACCAGCATCAATACGTGGTAGGTGGAAAATAAACCGTGCTTGCTATCCTTCAGTCGCTGTGATTCAAGCCATTTTTGTGCCCACATGTTTAGCAAAGCTACTCTTTCGTCGTACTAAATTCAAAGTTCCAATTAAGCTACAAACCTCAATGATGTGTCGGAAAGAAATATAAAATATGTATATATTTTTTTAGTAAATTCACACGTCGACTTCGTTTCTTACATTAAATACTCGATTATTTTCCAGTAAATCCATGTTTTTGAAATTTCAAATAAAAAATAAAAATTTTAATCTCAAACCTGAGCACAATGTCGAACAAAGTAAGTATTTCTAATTGATGCATATTTTTCGAATTGAATATCAACTTGCATCTGTTTCTGTGTTTGTAAATGAAGAATTGGTACCCGAGCTGTATGAATAATATCCGTCTGAGACCAATCGAACTCATTATACAGAGAGGATTCCTCGATCCTACTTTTCACGTCCATCATAAATGTTCTGTAAAGCAAGGAAAAAAAATTTCAACAAAAAAGTTTAAAATAAAGTAAAAATTTGCAAATTTTATTTGCCATACAGCGAAAGGTATTACGCGACGTCATGAACTCTGATACTCACTATTCAGTGCAATATGTATTGCAGAACTTATAATGCAAAACATATGTCAATAGATTTTGTAATAAACAAAGACAAAAACTGAGATCAAGAAATGTTTTAAAAGCATACCGCCTAAAACTTTCTTTATTAAGTGATTGCAGTAATTTTTCGCGTTGCTTTTCATCAGTCGTCGATAGATAAACTAAATCGATATCCGATATACCACTAGCAAGTCCTGAAGCAGTTGAACCTACGGGTACAAGGTATTGGCCATGGTTACGCACCAAGATTCGACGTAAACCATTAACGATACTGCTTCGATATTGGAAAGTCTGAAGGAAAGATAAAGCGCGCAATTAAAGTAATCTAGCTTACGGCAACATTTAAGGGTAGAAAGTCCAAAACCTTTATAATCATTCCACATTGTTTGCGGAAATAAACGTGATTTAACTACGATCAATAAAGTCATTAAAAAAAAGCGCTGCAACAAGTTACTCTCACAGATTTAAAGGCGCTGATGATTTAAAACTTATTCGAAATGTACCATCCACAGCGTTCTTTGAATGAAATAATTCTAAACTGATTTAAACATCAACTTCAATAGCACAGTGCTTGCTCAACGCCAGCTGCGTAGCAGTAACATTTCACGGACAACCTGCGAGCACAATGATTAATACTAGGATATGCTAAAAACTGAAAACCTGTAAGTAACTGCTGTGCCTCTGCATCGCTTCTTCTCTAATAAGCATGGACAATCGTTGTAATTCCTCCTGATGCTTCCGAACCATAAATTCCACGAAACCGTCGCACACTGCGAACTTTCTCGCATTATTTTTTACTTTTACAGTTGCCGACGACGAGGCCTGTTGACTTTTAGCACTATTATATCGAACTTTTGTCCGAACTGGTTGTGTTATAAGGAAGGCACCATGCAATCGTAGCACACGCGTTTTCATTAGCAATCATACATCAACAGTTGGCAGGAAGAAAACCTGCAAGACATGAAAGTCATTGAAAGAAGCCGAAATGCCCACGGTTAAAAAGGACTAACATCAATTGGAACTTTCCGCTTCATTTTTTAGAATTTCTCCGATCCTTCAATTACACATAATTTCCCATAAGCTTCAACATCAGCCAGCTTAACTGACTTATATCATATGTCCCTACTTTTAAGTTGCATCATCAGCCAGAAAAAAATAGCCTGGTCGTTCACTTCACCGAAATTTTATTTGAAAAAATACCCAGAAAATTCTGATTTCATTTATCAATAGGGAAAGGAGGGAATTAGCAACATTCAAAGGCTACTTTCTTGTTCCATTTGATACGCTAATAATCGATTCCTCGCAACAAATCAATTAATTTACCGAGTTATATTTTTTTTAATGAAAAAAAACTTCGAAAAGAAGTGCTCTGCAGATCGTACCACTGACTTCCTTCATCCTCCATTCTCTTTCAAGAATATTTAAAATTAGATTTTGAACTTCATGCAATTTATACAGTATATTTCAAAAAGTTGAAATAAATTTCGATAACATTCCCATTGTGCAGAAGCAGCCTTCTTTATTCTACAATTAACATTTTAGAAGCTGCTTTTGCTCACATCGGCTTAATAAGTTTTAATAGGTTTCACAAAGAATAAAAACTCAATTTGTCAAATGATTTATACATTGCCAGAACTGTTGATGAGAAAAAATAGCTGCCGCTGCACAGTGACAAATAACTTGAAAAAATTTCAAGAAACGTTTAGTCAAAGTACATGAAAGGGTTCCCTAATTAATAACACTACCATATCTATTAAGCAGTTATAAATTACACACGCCGGTCAGTAAATGCAATGAAAGTGTTCACCATGAAGAAAAAAGGAACAGTAATAAAAATCACACTTAGGCACCTTTCAGGATCAGATGGCCCGTAGAATGAAGTTTGAATATTTCTCAAAAAATAATATAGTAGTTGAACAGCAAGAACTAAATTTCTTGAAATTTACTAGGTAGAAACTATAACTAATTCGGGAACTCTACACAAGACGTCTTAGTACTTCGCTATCGCTATAGAAAAATTGATCAAATCTAAGCACAAGACACTCATAAACACAAAATCTACAAAGGAATCTTGGAAGAAATATCGTTATCTAAATCTCTTTCTTTTTTTAACTTAATATCCCATTTATTGTGTACAACATTTCTTACACACCAACCAAGCAACTCAAGATAAGAACCATTCCAGAAGTTACAAACAGTAATGAAAATAACATAAGAAACTTAACATAGACAAGAAACCTGAAATGAAAAAGACCTAATTCACGAAGTGCTGCATGAAAGCGTAAAGGATGCAAAGACATCAACATATTATTTACAATTCATTGGTTTTTCTTCCTCGAAAAAGACAGCTATAGCAGTTGTTCATCTCCATTACTGCTCTCATTTGCTATTCTTTGCACTGCATCCATGATAGCGCTTCATTCACAGGAAAATCAGGACAGATAAAATCGACTATGGCAAACACAAGAGAAGTAAATATGAAAGTTCGGTTTGTCAAATTTGAGAGATCTGTTTTCTTTTGGCAACAACAAAATAGGAACACTGTTGCTGCCGTACCGGCAGTATACGAATCAAATATTTTCTAGTACCATTTTCTTGTGAACTTCGGTGTGTTCCACAACCTAAAAACAAGCTTTGAATAACTATCCACTCGGAAATTTGACAACTTGTAAGTGATAAATATTTCTATATATTAAGGGGAACTAAAAGTCGGTGCGTACAAGCATCAAGATAACTCCTGAATCTCGGACAAAGAAAACATGGCATGGTGGTGTTGACGTTTAGTCATAGTTCACCAAGTGAACTGAAGAAGGTCAAAGGAACCTTGGTAGTCTTCACAAACTAAGGATATTTCATCAAGCATTTTCCGACAGTAGAAGATACTCACAAAACCTCTAAGTCAAACAAAGTATCATAAGGTATCTATGTCTAAGTCAAGTATCTAAGTATCTAAGTCAAACAAGGTATCAAACTGTCATTGTCGTGGTCAAGATGCTCAAATCTCAGTCAAATACCAAGAAACGAGTTATCAAAAATGGGAAAACACGGATCTTATTGCATAAAATTAACATTGAATTAAAATCGAAATTTACATCGCAAAACTCAGCGAACGATATTTTACCATCGCCATCTTTGTCATGAAATAGTATTGTTTTATCAACTATTTGCTGCAATTGATTATCTTTCAAATTGTTTCCCACCATCATTTTTAAAACCTGAAACTTGAAATAGTTTACTGTTTGAGAGCTTGAGATTACAAATAACGTTTCTTTCCACATTTTCAAAAAAAAAGGAAACGGCAGTGAAAAAGCTATTGAATCTAAAAGGAAATAAAAGAAAAAAGGTATGCATACTCACTCTTTTTATGACAGTGAAATATCACACACTTACAGAGCAAATCTGTCTTATAAAACATGCCAATGCCAAATTCTATCCCACATTTCAATTAAAAATACATACGGTGACATTTGAAATCAAATGAAAAAAATTGAAAAGGCACTTATAAAAAGAGATATGGCGCTTCGAGTAGTCGAATGGTTTCATAAAGATGAAGCACAAAAAAAGATGAAACCTACAAGGAAACTCACTGAACACGGCAAAGTAACACCTGTTTGAGGTGTCAAACCTTCAAGTCATAATTTTTCTTACAAGCTGCTAACAAGACTAACCTGAAAAAGCTCTCCATTGGAGATATATCCATCCCGATCCATATCATATATACGAAAAGCAACTGAAAACAAATATTATTTGATGTTACACAACGTTAGGAATTTGAGAGCGTTCCAATTATTTTTTTCGCTTTCTTCCAATTTATCATTGCGAAATCAAAGTTATAGCTTTCGGTCTTATTTCGGTAAAGTTGTTCATTTACTGATGTACTTTTTTTAAACATGAAATAAGTTCTTGCTTTTCTTAGTATACAGAGAGTAAAACACATTATTAGTGAAAATATCTGAGGGGTATCATCATGAACTATGGTTCTCCTCTTATCAATACTTTTAAAAGCGTTCGCATTACTGAAAGTGAATCAAGTGGGTTTGTAGAGCTTCGATCTTATTTCATAAAAAAATAAATACAACTTACACTTGAGCTTTACTGTTTTGTCTCCTTTAACACTAAATTGCGATATTCCCTGAATGAATTCTGAAAATGATGCACTCCGTTTTGTTTGTGTCTTAGCAAAAAAAATGCGGATAAAGAGCAAATTTCGAAATCATGTAAAAGTAATTTCATGTTAAAAAATTAGTGTTAAACCTCTAAAATCGACTTCCCCATCACCATCTTCGTCGAATATATCAATAACTCTTTGGACCAGCGGATTCTGTTGCAATTCCGGTAATGACATAAATTCGTCAACACTCAAACTTCCTGAACCATCCAAATCCAATTTTTTGAAGCGTCGTGCTAGGCGCCGCAACTCATACGCATCAACTGCAAATAAAATTAGGATCATTTAAAAGAAAAACCGGCAGAGCTATGAAAAATTAATATAACTGCTTCAAAAATAAATAAAGAAGACAACGCATAATGTGAGTAAATCATGATACATCAAAAAAAGTTATACCAGCCTTCTGCTAAATTTAATCTGTATAATTTATAGGGATGGAACAAAAGTAGCCGAAAGCACGAATTTATTAATGAAAAGCTTGCATGGAGAGTTCAAATCAAATGGAACTTATCTGGAAATTCTAATTAGGGTTCAAAAAACTGTTATTTCCACAACCTTTTTCAAAAAACTCATATATGACAGTATACTAAACAAAAATAGCATATTAACAAAAATTGTCTTGCAACTCCCACCGTTTTAATGATTGCTCTTTTTGCTGGCACTCTACTGTTGAAGGTACACAAAAAAATGAACACTTGGTAATAAATAAATGTATGTCAGTACCATTCAAGGAATATAAATGATAAGGTGTTACAGCATAGTGCTGGAAAAAATACTAATTTAGATTGCTAAGCCAGAACCTCTAACCAACTGCACTTTTTTTTCCGAATTAATAAGCAAAGACCAACGCTCTACAATCTAGTAAATAAATAGTTAAAGCTTAAGGATAAACTTCAATAATGCAATGGAAAACATACAGTTGCTGCACATTTCCATCGGCAAGGATGACTCATTTCCCTGAAATACGACGCCATTAATTTCTGTTTATCGCTGAAATGTGTTAAACTGAATAACCAGAAGAACACTCGTAGAAAACAGTTAATTTCCTCAGGAAATTATTTCTTATCTTACGAGTGGATTTAATAGATTTGCGAAGAGGAATGCAAGTTGTGCCTCGTTTATCAAAACTTCTAAATTAGTATCTCATGTGAATTACAGATGTTCTACAAATCAGTTTACTCCCAGCTCACAGCTAGATGGGCACTTTTAACCCTAAACAGTTTTTTGCCGGACAACTGCTAGTAAACCTCTGTCGTAAAACTTGGCGACACCAGCCCTGTAGCTTTCAAGAATTATCATTTTGACACTTCTCCAAAAAAAATGAAATGCAATTTAAAGCTTCAGAAAACTAACCATTGTCGGTTGGAAAAAGATGATACGAATGATGATGAGTGAAGAAGGAGAATGCGTAATGAGTGAGGAAGAATAATAATGGCTATCGTGTGCTTTTTTTCTTTCGAATCCTAAATAAAACGCATGACATTAATAAAAGTGAAAAAAAAACGCAAAAGTTGACGAATTACGGGGAACCTTTGAAGAGTGAGATGAGAAATGGGTGCGGTGCCGTTAACCCCTCTGGTGGAACAGATAAAGCGAAGAGGTAGTGAGATGTATCAGTTGGCCTCAATGAGGAGCTGAATTTAAAACTCACTGCTTGCTTGGGTGACACGTTCTTGCTATCATGACATTTCGAGACCGAGGAGAAGGAGGAGGAAGAGCTATCAAATTTTGTGAAGTCAAACATATCTCATCTCAAATTAGCTAGCCTACAGGGAGTACTTCGTGTAGCGCAAGAGTTCCTGTCAATTCAGTTCCAGCACGGTGGCGGTGGCACTCTAGCAGTGCGAAAACAGTTCAATCTCTTCAGATGCTATTCTGTCCTGGAAGACGACGAACAACAATGTTTTTCAGATTACCACTTCTCACTCTGTCCGTTAAGATCTCACAGAAGCAGAAATCGTATGGCACCTTTTATGAATTCATCCAAATAAAGCATAAAAGCAAACGCATACGCACACATGAATATCAGATATCAGAAAATCAGGAATTGGAAGAGATTTCGCTAATAGTGGAGTAATGAGGGGAAAAAATTACAGTTGGGAGATAGTGGAATTATGGAGAGACGGGTGAAAAAGGTTTGGTGTTGTGCAGGATTCGAAGGAACAGAGAAAGGAAGCGGTGGAAGAGTGGAGCAGTGATGGTTAGAGGGTGTGAGCGGTGCCAGGCTGCTAGCTTCTGGGTTGGAGTCAATAACAAGCTGGTGCTCAAACGGCGACCACCCACCCAGCGCAAACTGTTGCGTCTCCGACCTGAAATGCTTGTCATTCCGGATGATTCCTACCCCGGTTTTTTGTTAGGTTAAGAATTCAGTTGTATAAACTTCATTTTACACGATGCGAACTCTAAAATTACCAATAACTTTTACTGTATGATGCGTTCGTTGATAGGCCCAACTTATTTACTTACTCTGAAGAAATAAACACTCCGCGTATGAAATTGAATCCAAAATTTCCACCTTCTATTGTTGGTTGCAGCAAAAGATGGGAGTGAACGATAATTCACCTTTGCAGTTATGATGAAAGTGTAAAAGAGTTGAAGTGGGAGAAGGTGGAAAACGATTCAGAAGGATTTTAATGGAATGAAAGTGAGGTTGAGTTGGCACTCGAGAAAAGGACTGCAAAGTGTGGTGAAGAAGTGGTGTGAACTTTGTTTTAGGGATGAACCGAAGATGACCTGAGTAAGATGGAGTCTTGAATGCACCTGTTTTGCGAATCACTTCAAATACATTGTCATCCATTAGTGAATTTTGAAGAAGTTGTGACTTAAAATTATAACCTAACTGATGTGGAATGATGAGATTTGGGAAGTTTTTTAAGAAATCATGAAATTTTCGAGAAGGAAACTTCTGGAAGTTTGATGGGGGAGGTTGCTGTCACTAATGAAGAGTGACCATAATGGCAGGGGGTGGGGGTGGAGACGAAAATCCTCATTAGTGGCGTAAGGGATGGCGAAAAAACATAGCTTGTAATTGAATTGTGGCAAATGTGGCAGACTTGTAATTGTGGCAGACTCGGTTTCATGATTGATTAAAATTGAAATCATTTAGAAGCGCTCTTCGTCGCCGCGATTTGATATTTCGATAGCTATTCGGAAGTCGACGTAATTCAGTCAAAATAGGTATTTCAAATTTATTGAAATTAAAATTAAATCAAGTAGGATAAAGAAAAAATTGAAAACATTGGAAACAGTTCATAAAGTGGGACATTGAAATAGAAGTTGGTAGTAGTTTCCCAATACATGTTTCTATGTTTCTGCATATTATATAAATACACTTTGATGAAAGACTTAAAAAACGAAATTTTGAACATTTTCATGCAAGTGATTTCTCACATGAAACAGTTCATGATGACTTGCTGGCGTTTTTAACGATGAAATTGATGTTAAACCGATAAAATAGTTAATGGACTGTAATTATCAATGACCATTCAAGAGTTATTTCTCAAACTCTAAACTTCCATATATCTTCTCGTTCATGAATCACTTACTGGTCTTGTCACTTTCATCTCGCCGCTTCTGTTGTCACTTTCTTGAATATTACTTTTCAATTCGTTTCCTCCTATTCTACTCAGTGACAATTATTACCAATCCGTCGAATTAAATTTTTAGCACTTGGAAAAGAAATCAAAATAGCTTAATTTCTCTAGCTCAAAGGTTTATTTTCTACTGTTTGCGATACAAGGACTATCAAACTGATAACGTAGAGCAAGTTTGGTCAACCGATGTGGTGACTCTAGACTGCACGATATTTTAATTTGATTTTTGCTATGGAAGTTGCTGCGTGAGTGTTGTGTTCCATTTAATGGGTTTCATGAAGTTCCTCGTTATCAATCAGAGAATAACTATTTCTCTGTTAATCCCTTGACTATTTCTAAACCCTTCACTGTTTCTCTGTTAATCCTCTAAAATTGCTTGGAATACGTACCAAACGTTTATTCCAATCACACATGGTCCGGCGTTCTCACTCATTCCACAATAGTAATGCAATTTCTGACAAACTTTTTACCTTTGTCTTTTTATTTTGTTTAAATCCATTGAAAAACGAAATTGTTGTGAGGATCATGCTATCATGAAAATCATTTGTGGAATGATTCATTTGAATTCTCGTAGAGAAGTTGGGAAATAGAAGTGTACGATTACCTGTCAGGTCAGATCCATTTTATTCTGATATTTCCAAATGAAAATTTGCAAATTGAACTAATTGTGTGGAGGAAGCAAAAAGTTAATTTTACCCATTTAAACTTTTATACTAATCCAACCTGTTCCAACATTCGTCATCAGATTGCAATGGTTATTTTCGCAAAATTTGATTGGAACAAGAAAAACTACAAGCCAAATTACGAAATACGTTGAGGAAGTAGAAAGCTACTTTGAACAGATCTTTGGTCAGGTAGATGTGAAAAAAATGCACTAATAATTCGACCCAGAACTTTTGCTATTATAAAATATCCTATAACCAGAGATCGAATTCAAATATCCAAATGGGAGAATATGACTAAATCCACCAACTGATATATCTAAATTTAAACACCTTCAAATCACAAGCTATTACAAAATATTTAATTTGGAGATCGTTAACCACAGGCTTTCCTGTGTTCATCACCCATTCTTGTTTGTCATCCTTTTTCGGTGGCCCAAAAAACTTTTAATAATTCCATAAAACTTTGCAACTGTTTAGTTGAACTGTTTGTGACTATTCGAAACTGAATCAATCAATTGCTGTCGAAAATTTTGCAAAATTTTACAAGTTTGCTTCCGAGCTATAATAGTCAATTGGTTACATCGGAAAGTTTTTGTCCGATGCTCCATGTTGATGCTAACAGAGGATGAAATTATTAGTTTACTTCATTCAGCATCTGTTTACCCAAGCCTGTTGTGTGCAAAATTAGTGAAAGAACACGTATATCTTTAACAAAGAGATTCGTTTCAGTAAATGATAAGGTACTACAATAATGATAAGGCAACAAGCGTTCACAGGCAGTGTCGTTAGCAATGGTACATGTAAATAATATTTCAAATAATATCATACATCGCTAATAAACGTAATAGTTCTATAGGCGGAACAGTTTTTTTAAGAAATTGATTGGTTGTGTTATGATCCTCATCCTTATCACTATCACTATTATCACCGTCATCGTATTACTGCAATCGTCTTCAATCTTCAGATTTGATCCAATTTGTGTGCTAATTAAAACTCATTCAAAATACCTTCTCTTCTCACTGAGAATTTTTGTTTTTAAAATATACCATAAATCGTTAACAACCGTAATAGTTCTACAGATGGAACAATCACACTACCTTCATTTTTAATTTAATCGCAATAAAAAATGAGTGTGACAATAGACAGCAGATTAAATGAAACTGAGACCAAGGATGGAATTAATAAAATGATGAGGAATTTTGGCAGATAGACCAGTTAATAATTGCATATTGAATTAGACCAAATGCGCATTCCATATTAGTGTCATTTAATTAAAGCATCACAACCACTCAAAATTGGAACTCAGCATCTATTCAATTCATTAATTAATTTTTTGAAAACACGAAGGAAGTCCCATCGCACACCTTTCAAAGAAATTCGTTGAGACGGTGAGAAAGAACCAATGAGTACGTGAAACAACAAAGCGTCAAAAACCATAAAAACTTTCCTCCTAACAACCCGTACTGCTCCTCACTCCCTTAAAGGGCGCCGCTGGGTCACACTTCAACAAACCTATTAAAAGAAGCCCAAGCAGATTATCCATCTTCTCTTTCTTCTCTACAAATTCGCAATTAAACACTGAAGTACACTTATTAAAACCAACTTTTGTCAGTATCGCATTTATTTATGCCGCATGAAATTAGCAGTTATTAGGTCATCTTGGAGTTTATCTAAAATAGTTGGAGGGAAAAAGAATTGGCTTACATGCTTACCTAACAGTTCTTTAGGCTGTATAATACATAGTAATAGTCTAAATTTTAACGTATCATTAATTATTATTGCTTTGTAATTAGTCAAATATATAAGTGAATTTTAGAAAGCTGTTAACAACAGGTATAATTATTATGACTTGCAGCAATCAAGGAAAAATAAAATTTGAAGTGTGAGTTTTTAATGATAAGTAACAAGTGCATAATAAGACGAATTAAAAAATGAGATAAAATTTTGAGGAAAAGACTGACTGATTGATAATAATACTAATATCAGTGAAGTAGGAATGTTTTTTACATTGCAGAAATACCTTATACTTAAAAAAAATCGCTAAGCGATTAGACTAGCAGGAATCCTAGTTGGCCCCTTCTGAAGAACGCCTGCTATAGCATTCTATCGAGGCCTCTCGGTAGCTCAGAATTGTGCTGAGAATTTCGTGCTCTTCCAGTTGTAAAACAGCGAGAATATGATCATTTTGGCACTGTTTCATTGAAAATTCATACAAATATCCAACAGTTTTCAAGCATACTCGTCGTATATCCATAAGTTCTGCGAATATTCCCGAGATAAGCATATCATCGATGTGGACATATGACAAAGGTTTCTCGAGAGCCATCAGGAGACGCTTCGCAGTCGCAGGTGAGAACAACCATGCACCACCAGCCAAATAGGTCGGAAAGGTCACTGATGCATAAATCAGTGAATTCAAAGCCCTAAATTTGAAGTTAATTTAGAAATTATGCAAAAAAAAATTCAGTTAGTTTAAAAGCGAAACAGATGCTTACAACCGGATTAGTTAATCAGAGTCTCAAATGAATTTAATCAGTCTAGCTTCCAAAAAAATACACCATTTACTGCTATCTTCGCGATGTGCTCTTGCACCCTTCCAACATTTTCCGTATATGGCTATCAAATTTGAATCCAGTTTTGACGTGTATGAAGCTATTTCATCCGGAAACGCCGCTATGTCTGGATCACCCTATAACGCACTTTATAAAAGTTTTCCATATTTCAGCGATAAGCTTCATACCACTGATAATCGGATCAACTAACAGCAATGTCATAAAGTGCGGAATCAAATTTAACCCAACTTGCGCATGATCAACCACTTCATCAAACAGTTTCAAAACGCGCCGGAATGCTCGGCAAAATTTACCTGCATAAAAAATCGAGGCGCCTGGCAGTTTCGAACTACCCAACTTAGAATATTTAATGACTTCAACGTCATATTACTGTAACTGTCAATCATATCAAAAACGATCAGATCGTCGTATTTTTTGGCCTCCAGCTCTACCAATTCATTTACTTCACCTATTTGTTCAACGCCCAATACAAATATCTGGAAAATGTATGTCTGGCAAAAGCTAATAGCACATATCAATAATATAGCTAAAATATTAGAATTAGAATAAAAAATACTAACTAAGGAATGTTTCAGAGATCCAGCCCACGTTGAGCGAATAATACTCCTCCATCTTATATTTCCTGGATGAGTACGAATAATATAAAAAACAGGTACACTGGGACACTTTTGAAAACTAGGAGCTAATAGTATTCTGGCATCCGTAAAATTGTATGGCGTATATATTTTCCCGGTTGTTTCAGGCGCTAAAAATTATAAGTAACTGGTTATGCGTTTCAATTGCAGGAATTTAGAATAACTCCTGAAATCAAAATTTTGAAATATATGAGTTTAAGCGTCAAAAAATAGACTGATAATTTTTAGAAATTTTCGACATAGGTAATTTAAAAAAATATGAATTGCATTAAATCGTTGCAATAGATTTTACTGAAAAAAGTCTAACCTGTGTTAGCATCGAACGAAAAGTTGGTGAGCAAATACAACAAGAAGACAGGAGAAGAGAAAACGATAATCACACAACAAATATTTATGAATTGTGTGCGCCTCGAAATTGCTCGTTTTAGCCGTCTAAAAGTGATAATTAACTAAATCATATTTAAATTAATAATTTGGAATTGAATGAGAGGAAGTGAGAAATGGACAAGAAAATGAAGCTTGCTTCGACTAATATCTCGACTGCCATTCCAGGCTTCCGATTATAGGGACACCTAGAATGTATATCCTGCACATTGAGATTTTGAATATAACTTGAAGTTCACAACTGAGCGAAGGTAACAGTAAACGTTACTTGATTATTTCAGTTTATCACTAGGCTCTATGAAAATATTGGAATGAAATCAAAGAAACTACAGCAGTGGAGAAGTGGAAGCGGTCAAATTACGATAATACTATTCAAACGGATCTGCTCTCAGTCCCATGGAATATGCTGAAAGTTTTGAAAACACCAACTATCCGTACTTTTGCTTATTTCAGCTTAATTATGGGAATAAGGCGATGAGAAGCAACGAAGGACAAAGCCAGGTGGAATTTAATGCTCGTAACCTTATTTCATATAAGCTTTAATCTACAAGAGTAAAAAAAGGGACAGAACTGATGACGTGGCGAGTGAGGTGAAGAGTATTTAATTAGAAATACAGTCATTCTGGAATATTCCGCACTTCCAAAACGAAGTGCACAATCAAGACGTAATAACAATGAGAGAATAATATGGCTACATGAAAATTTATCTGCAACCTATGAATAATCTGAAATAGTGCGTTAAGGATGACATTAAAATTCACTAATGAATTTTCAAATCTTTTTTGGTGAAAAATTAAACACAATTGAATATGGAATGAATCATAAAAAGCTTACCGCAATTCGCAGCAATATTTCATAATAAATGATCCATAACTTAATAATCCAATATTTCCTTTCGTGAAGCTACAAAAGACATGAAACTGTTTACATTATTGTAATATAAACATTCGCTGGAAACGATTCTTTTTACTTTCATTTTTTTGTTCCCTTCTGAATCATTGAAAAGTTAGAGAAATGTCGGATGGGAAAAGTTTTTTGAAGGAATCAGGAAATGAACAAGCTTCAACTCACAAATCCTTACTTCAAAAACGTGCCCTAAATCACTCCCATCATAGCCATCCATCCCCCTCACTGCCACCACAACAACAACAACAACACGTAGACCAATCGCTGTGTCAGTGCGGAAATTCACTCCGCCACAGCCGAAACGCCGAGGATTGCTAATTCATTTCACTGTATGCAGTCGTGCTGGACGCATAAACAAAAGTTAACTGGTCAATACGTCACGTTGAACTTTATGACAAAGGAATTCAAATGATTCGGAGAGTTGTTTGTCGTAAATGTTGCAGTCCTAGTGAATTAGCGCTTCTTCGTGAAGCACTTCCATCAGGGATAATCTCAGCTTCTCGAACTATATCGCTTTCTCGAGCTAGCGCGCTACTGAGTGAGTCCTTCGAGGAGGAAGGATTCTTCTCTGCGGAGGGACGCATGAATTCCACCCATTTTGCTGCCTTATCATTGCAGGCAGGTAAATGGAGGGGGAGAGATAAGCAGGTGTAGTGAAGTTTCAATTAGTAACAGAGCTCGATAATCCGATTACATATATTTGCAGCAGGACGAATGGCTGAATGGAAAAGGCTCCTCTCATTGATTTGTTTTCCAGTTAAGGAACCTGCTCTCATTCAAAAGAAGGTAAAAAGGTGGAAGCACTTCTGGTCTCCGATCCAGCTAGGCTAGAAAACGAGCTAATTTCGAACTTATCCATTTTTCAAAAAAAAAACATTTTTAGCGCCCTATTTCAGCAGGACGATTTCACTAGGAGCAAAGGCTTAGGTTTATTTTCGCCATATCGGCATTTTTGCATTGGAAAAATATATGATGAAATCAGAACAAAAATCTGGCTCATCGCCAAATTTTTGTTCTGTTTTTGATTTTGCTACTTTCGATGTTGGTTACAACAATTAAAGTTAATTTCGCCTCTCCGCCTGGACCGATTTTTTCCGCTAATCTTTCACTTAAAGTCATTCACATTAAGAAGGAGGAATGTTGATCGTCTGCAATTTATTGCTCAAGAAATATAGTCGATGAAGCAACTAACGGAGGGAATTCTATCAAAGATTAAATTATAGATTTGCATCTTAAACAGACGAAAATCAGACTCATTTGGAAAATGAAATTTCTAGAATAAAAAAGGAGTTTTACAATATAAACTACCTACGGGAAATCCTTACGGCATTGATCGTTGATCAATAATTGTTGACGAGACATGTTTTGCTGTTTGCATGCATATAAATGGAAAAAGGCTTACATGCAAAATGAGCACAATAGATGAGGGAATTTATGATCAGTCTAAGCAAATAATATAACAATTAAGAAGATCTGGACGGAAGAAGGGAATCTGGTAGACAACAATTTGCATATGAGAATGAATTGGAATTTTTGAAACTGTTACTTTATAACTCATATAACCCATGAAACCTCAGAAAAACCTAAATCAAAGATAACGTGCCACCCAAACAACCATCTCACACGTGATGATTGCTAGAGTTGTACACATGTGGAAACAATGTCTAAAATTTGCATAACTGTACGTATGTGCTCTTCAGTTATAGTTTTCTCTAACATCGATTAATTCATTTTGACTTGATCACTGCTCATTGACGCGTATTGCTCGTTACAAACCTGCTAGTAAGGCAGGAGGCAATAAGGAATTAATTTCACAGTTCACCTGGACTGCTTGAATAGAGATCATTTGCATAAAAGCCAAATTACTAGTATGTTAACGAGGTAGAATTTAAACCGTTTGTTATGAATTACGAGAAAAGCCGTGGAGTCGTAACAAATAGCGGACTTTATATATAGTGGCGTTTCGCTGTTTATAGTACGAATAAATGATATCAATTTATTCTCACACTTGTTATTGAACTAAGCGAACAAGGTAAGTAGTCAATAAAAAGTACAATTTTTAGCCAACGGGTAAATAAAAACTGATTAACAACCTAATCAAAATTCATATATACAACAATTAGCTTTCTACAAAATGAAGACAATAAAAACAAAAGAGCGTAAATTATCTGTTCGGGTTGTAGATCTTCTTCTTCAATCGTGTGATACGCCAAGCATTCGGATCTTCATACTTATTGTACAAAGGATTAATCGTTTGGTTCTTTTTAAATGCTGATAACTTCGTATTATCGCCCATTTTAAAGAATGAGGGCGCGAATTCTACTAACCATTTTGGTTCAATAGCAGTTACCTGTAAAAATTAATACATAAAATCGTTTATATTATTCTAGAAACATAATTAAAAAGATATCTATTTCAACTATAACTGTTTACTTCATGCCAAACAAGAAACTTCAAACAGTAATAACATAGTGATTCAAAAATTCTTTTCAATCGATTGTCTTAACACTGAAATTCACAAACCTCGCGCATGTATTCTTTCGTTGTCATCACCAACTCATGATAAACAACCCACTCTGGTTGGTTTTGAAACAAGGCACTGGAAGGATGAATATAAACATTTTGGCCGTCCACGATTGTTCGATAACCTTCCTAAACAACATAAAGATTGAACACTGAGACCCACCACATGCTTGCCATAGCAAAAAAAAGCGAAAAATATAGAGCGATTCTCAACTTTCCTAAAACCGATCATTTTGAATAATTAAACCATATTTAATCCGAGCAATAAGATACCTGTGGATCTCGCTTTGCTGCATTTCGAAAAAATCCAGAGCATATTGCTTTCTGTATACGCTGTACATCTCGACCACAACTTATTGTATTCAACTTATGCCTATCCATGATACTAAGCAGCTGCTTCCGAATATCCTGCAGAATTAACACGTAGGAAAAAAAATTAATCCAGAAATTCTTGGTTTTTTTCTAAATTAAAAAAACTGAACTTTACATAACAATAACGCATTTAACACATACCTGTGCTCTTTTTAAAGTTCGAATTTGAATGAAATTTTCATAGCACCACGGCTGGGAAAAGTGATGATGCTTCCAAGAATTGTAAACAGCTAACAGTGTTAAGTGATCACCCTCCGGCTGATGAAATTTCGCCTTTTTCTGGTCCGCTATTTCTTGCTTATCCTTCAAGATAAAATAATTTTCTAAATGTAAATTTAAACCAGCTTTTTCAAACCTTCCAAAAAGTAAATTAAAACTCATTGTATGTGAAAAAAGAAAATCACCTTCGGTCTGTAAAAAACATTTTGTACTGATAGCATTGAAACAATGGTGAGTACTTCATCCGAACAACACAAATCCACCGACATGATTAGCAACTTGGCCAAGCTGGGTTCTAACGGAAATTCAGCCATCTAAATTCGAAATAACATTTACTAAACTCAAAGAATTAAAACAACTGTTAGCTGAAAAATTTCCCAAATTACTAAAATTCAGTTACAGAAATTGACTGTAAAAAAATCGCTAGAAATCTTTCGCAAGTATCATTATATCACTGTAAATAAAGTCTAGTCTTCCACATGTTGTAAATAAGCAAAGGTTTTTTGAACTTCAAAATTGTATAACTTATACCCTTCTGCCAAGTCTAGTCAACAGCCCATCGTTATCAAGAGCACTTAAAGTGTGCAACTGTGTTAAGGCTGTAATCATAGCTTCTACCGGTGGTGCATCCATGAAATCAAAATCAATCAAATTGTTGATTCCCATAGCTTTTAGCTGCAGTAATGTTGACGCAAGATTTGTTCGCTGTATTTCAGGTACAGGTGTCGGCAACATCTCATCCCTGAAAAAAAATTCGAAAATTTAAAGTCCTTCACAAATCGCTATTGCAAATAAAATTTATAAAGAGCAAAAAACCATCGAACATGCTATGCAAACCATGTTGCAGAAGAACCTCGTGAAGTTGATAAAATTAATAAAATAAAAAATACCTATAAGCCCTTTCCGTATAAAGTCTGTAGCATTTGCCAGGGCCGGTACGACCAGCTCTACCGGCTCTCTGTTTCGCTTGTGCTTGGGAAATTGGTGTAACCACTAGCGAATCCATACCACTTTTTGGATTGTATATTTTTTGCTTCACAAAACCCGGATCGACCACATAATAGATCCCGTCTATCGTCAATGAAGTTTCGGCAATATTGGTCGCAATTACTACCTGAAATATGAATTTAACATTTTAATTTTTAGAAATAACAAATTATGTCATGCTTACTGTATAGCAGTTGGAAAATAACACGAAATTTTCACTTTTCGGCTGCCTGGTGGTGCAGGTTCAAATATTCGTGTTTGCATTTCGCTCGGCAACGCGCCATACACTGGTAAAATTATTAATTCAGGCACATCCGGACCAAGACTTTTCATTCTCTCGTATAAAACTTCGCAAGAAGTATCAATTTCTTCCTAAAAATCGTACTCGTAAAAAAAATGGTGAAGTTAGGATAAATTTCCACTACAGTACGTAAAATCAAAGCTTTCAAGTTCTTTCTATGATGTAGTGAATTCAAGTTGTGGAGCAATTTCAAAGTGTCAGATGACATGTAAAACTGAAGTACGATAAAGTTAGTGTCTGTCATACCTGTCCAGTGAGAAATACAAGGATGTCTCCTGGAGGTTCCGTGAGATGGATTTGCATGACGGTTATGTGTGCCGCATCCAAATAATCTGTTTCTGGTTCACGTGTATATAGAATTTCAACTGGAAACGTTCTACCAGGTATTGTAAATATGGGAGCTTCATAAAAATATTCGGAGAACTTGACTGCATCTAGTGTAGCACTAAAAAAATTATTGTAATTTATAATCTTTAATTTCATTAAAATCAAGACACAAAACTAAAAATGGAATACACCACTTTAATAAACTTCGAACATGTTTTGAAGCGAATTTAGAATCACTGCGTTTACAATATCAGATAAAGGACTTTGATTTTCGTCAAAATAAGGTGACAAAAAAAATAATAAAACAGAAACGTACCTAGTAACAATTAGCTTAAGTTCCGGTCGCTTTTTTACAGCAGCTTTTAGAAGTCCAAACAAAACATCAGTATGGATCGTTCTTTCGTGAGCTTCGTCTAACATTATTACCGAATAAGATGTTAAATCCGGATCTAATAAGCATTCTCTAAGCAGCATACCATCGGTCATGTATTTAACTACAGTATCTTGACTGAAAACATGCAAGATGCCAATTTATAAAATATAAAAGAATAACGAATCAATTATTCAATTTTAAAATTCTGAAGAAAGAAATAAACATTCAGAAAAAGCATATGCACCCAACCATCCTATCTCGCGAACTAAAACAAGCGAACAAACCTTGTGCAGTCTTCAAATCGAATAGTATAACCAACTTCAGAGCCAAGTCTACATCCCATTTCTTCGGCAACGCGTTTCGCAACAGACATCGCGGCAACCCGCCTTAAATAATCAATGAAATTAACTGGATAAAAATTAGGCAAGAATTTTAAAACAGTATCATTAATAGATTACTAACAGACTACTGACCAAATACATAATACCATCAAGATATGAAATATTTTATAATTTCAAATATTAATAGATTAAGTAAATTTACTCCGCATATAACTCCGTCATAAAGAATCAATGCATTAGACGCATCAATAAGGTTCCAAATATAGATAACGACTTACTTTTACAGTAAAAACTTGTACGCCTAACTTTTAGCTCAACTTTTTCCAATTTAACTCCGTAATGGAATACACAATCCAGTTGAATTTTAATAAAAGAACTTGAATAAATCGTGAAAGAGTAGAACATAAATAGTATTTTAAGCTACCTTGGTTGGGTACATCCAATTCGGCCACGGGCAGCGTAGCCAACTTCAACCATGTACTGGGTAATTTGAGTTGTTTTCCCGGATCCAGTTTCGCCGATAACAATCAAAATATTCTGCGCAGCAACTGCTTCTAGAAGCGCTTTCTTTAATGCAAAAATTGGAAGCGATTCGCGCTGTTCTCTAAGCGACATATTTGTTCGTTTCCCATATGTGGCTTTTCCACCAGCAGTTACATGTCTCAGCCATTCCGGCATTTCCTGAATTAAATAGTTCCTTTTATACAACATCCCATGTAGAGATTCAGATAGACATGTGACTACAACACTTATCGATGGAGTCAAAATAAAACATTTTAAACTATAGTGATAAAAGAAATTACGCAGGTGCGCTTGAGCTCACAGTAATTCGGGGCAACTGAGGAAGTGCTAGTTGTGGAGATGGAAAAGTCCCAAAGCTATCGTAATCACTGTTCTGTTTGGGAAAAAACAAAACTATATAACTCGTGAACTAACCTTTTGCCTTTGGCTCGGTCCCGAAGTATCCCCTGCAGACTGGACAGATAATTCCACCATAGGATCATTGATTCTAGCAGTGGACGAAAGGCCACTACGTTGAGAATGAGATTCCTGCTCACGCTGTGCTTGCAATTTTTGATCTCGTCGTTCTTTTGCAAGCGCACCCTGAAATAATTAGTGCTAAAGAAATTGCAAAATGAATGCATTATAAATACAGAGGACGATAACTTTCTTTAGGAAGTGATAAATGATTAGAGAGTAGCAGACCTGCATTAACGCTGCTTGTGCCAAGCTTCCATCTGGATTTTTCACAACTTTTACTGGCTCCAGATCTAACATGCATTTTCCGTAACCGCGTAAGAATTCCGGCTCTTCCTCAACAATTTCTATTTCGATGTCTTCACCATCACTTTCTTCTAAAAAATACAATATTCATTATGAATATTGACAAAATTAACCAGTATAAATAACACAATAAAAAAACAAGCATCTAACTTTAGGCAGAATCTAACAAATACCATCATAATTCTTAAGAACACCAAGCTCTTCATCAAAATCAGGCAAATCGGCATTAGTGATCGCTCCTCCACCTTGCATTTGCCTCAACTCCCATCTTTCAGGAGTAGTTAAACGAACACGACTTTTTGCCATACTGAAATTCATTCAAATATCAAATTCACTGACAAAGTGATAGTTCATAATAAGATAAAGAAGCATTCTACTAGGGCATACGAATCACTTGTTTTATTCGCAAACCTTTTAGACTGAGCAACAGATACGTCGTCTGGATTACGAGAAATTGAAGGATCCATCCATGGTGCTTCAGGATTGCGAAGTAGATGAGTACCGTCTGCAATTGGCGCAGGCTCATAGGGGTTAAGATCCTCTCCTGTTTCCTGGTCAACTTCTTTCATCGACAAACCAATCTTTCCTAACTCGAATTTTATAACCTAAAAGCAACTGACAAAATGTATAAAATAGCCAAATAAATATACATTGGCACATTGGACACAATATGCAAACGATCCTAGTACCAATTTACGCCTAATTAAAGTAATGAAGTGGTTCAGAAAAATAAGATTAAATATACAACAAGAAAAATTTACCTTAACTTTGACCTTCTGATTACGATTCAACACGTCAGATACGGCATTTACGCGATCCTGTCTGATTTGAGATATGTGCAGAAGACCTTCAAAGCGCTGACGCAAACCCTCCAACTAAATAAAAGTATGGCTTCAGTAGCATAAAATTAAGGGAAATAAACCGAAACAATTCAGTAATATAATATTTTTTTTTAAAATAAGGACAAATAACTCAAGTCTCGAAAGCTAGGAATGCCAAGACTTTCAAGTAATGTATCATAGTTAATTTTTAGCGAGTAAAAAAGATTTCATACTTGCACAAAGGCTCCAAAACTTTGGATGCTTGTCACTCGGCCATTGTAAATGTCTCCAACAACGGGGGTTAGACTGATTCGCTTTCTTCCACTTTCTGAAGAATGTGATCTACTCCTGCGATGCCGTCTGAAAATGACATTGTCATGCTAAGAATAACAATGATTATTTGTTCACTATTCCTTTATTTTACTACTTTAGTAATTAAAAATACCCTTTCAATCTCAATCTAATCCTCGTCGGTCTAAAAAGTAAAAGACCTACTTTGACGACTGGTCATTTTGCTTTTCACCTCGATCTCTGCTTCGTCTTCTTCTTCGATCCCGCTCAGCAGGACTTCGTTCTTCAACTCGCATCCTTTTTCGGTCCTTTTCGCTCATCTCTCGTCCATGCCTTCGGTCATGTGAATGTCTATCTTTTCTGTCGCCAGGGGAATGACGATACTTTCTTTTTCCAGCGTCTACACTCCTGGATCGACGCCTGCTTCCTTTTGCCTAAAATTCTAATTCACTTAAGAACCAAAAAAGTTGAGGAAGAACTTGATAAAGCCAAAATGGAAAATCATGGTGCTCTATTTCTAAAAGGTTTATTCTCTCTAAAATCACATGACCAACAACTTTCAATTTCAGATTCGAACTGAAAAAAAACGAACTTTTGCCTCCTTCCATTTTGGCTGTAAGCCTTCTAGTTCAGTCATAAGTTTATCGGCATCGACATTCGGCATCGCAAGGGCTGGAAGTGTTTCGCGAAGCAATTCCTTATCATCGGAAAGGGTCTTTGCACTCGTGACATCCTTCTTCTTTGGTTGCATGTGTTGTATAATGCGAAGGAGATTGGCTAACAGAGAATCATCAAACTAAAAACAAAAAACCTGGTCATCCTTTAGAGCCAAAAACCTATTCGAAACGGAATTCATACACACACATACCTGATCTGCCAATCCTTCCTTCATAATTGATTTCTTGAACTTATCAAAAGTTGGATTCTCAGTGGCCAAATAAATGATGAATTCCGCCACATCCTTATCTGCCAGCCCAAAGTGATTGTCAAGTTCGACACATACTCTTGATACCAACGAGAGGCGCTCAAGCTCTTCCATTTCTGAAAGTTAAAGAATTTTATTTTTCATGCCAACGCCGATCGACGACATTAACCACGGAGTGAAACAATCTGACAGAATTCATTGCATTTCGCACCACCGTATCGTTCAAGAGTCAAATAGCGAAATCTTCATAACTCCGTAGATGGCGGTGACGTGGTCACTGCGATAGCTTGCCATGCAGCAGTTTCCTCATGTTTCGTTACGCACTTTTACTGTTGCGGTGCGAAATGAAGTGGAAAACCCCAAAACCGTACGCCGTATCTTCAACAAAAAGTTCCGTCATAACTTGTACCGACCTCGGTGATGTCAGTCGTCCCTCGTGACACACAAACCAGCACACTGAGCCATCCAGGCGACGCACGTCCGTTCTCCTTCGGAGATTAAAACACGTTTGATCTAAGATATACCATTGATATTTCACAGTCTCAAATGTGTCATTATGCTGAACTGAGCATGAAAATTGAAATTAAAGCGAGTGTTACGGCCCAGGCAGTTGATTGAACCGATGTCTACTCCTTTTGTTTCACGTCGAAATCAATAAATTTATATGTGCCGCATGGGTTCTCTATTTTTTTTCGTTGTTTTTACCATAACTGGCAGTAAGTCTTCGTTTGGTGTAGAGTAGCTGGGCACAAACCTGTATTTCTCTCAACAAAGGTTGGCCTGTAATAATTTCGCATGCTATTTGATTTATTAGCTCAACTAATCATTATGAACCGAAGAATTTCTAATATTTTGTCATGGAGCAATAAACATTGTTCATAGGAATGAAAGACATGTTTTATTTCTTCACTAGATGGCGATCACTTCATAATTATTTTTGTGACAAGTCCTTTGTGCAACGAACTTCTCTCCAGGAGAGGACATGTCGATTAGTTGGGGAACACAATACTCGAAGCTGAAAACTAATCTTCGTTTGGCAATTAATCGTTTGAAATTATTGGAAAAGAAGAAAACTGAGATGGCAATGAAATCACGCACCGAAATTGCTGATTTCATTTCAAGTGCGTTTTGAACATCAAAATATTTTTTGTTCTCCATGAGCTTGTGGAGTATTCGGAATTCTGAGCTATGATTAGAAACAAATTACATCACATTATTTCTGTACAGAAGTATGCGTCACGCACCCTTATCCTTTTTTATTGATGGCTCGCTAACTAACTGTTGTATTTTTAAAAATACAGAAGTTGATACAGTTACATACTTTGGGAAATATGTTTCAGCTATTAAGATATGAATCGGAGCTTTTCTCCTCTAATTATGGCAGACGTATTTAAACTATTTGTGAAAAAGCTGTTTACGATGAAAGTATCACATGACGTCCATCATGTGATCTTTTTGTTGTACTTGGAATTACTAACCGGTTTTTTTTTGAATAAGATGGGCATTTTCAAGTGAATTAGGCATTCCATCAATATGTATTTCAGATCACAAGGAAGACCGCGCTCGCATTCGAGTAGAACATATCATAAGAGAAGATTTTCTTGTCGAAGCGTACGAGTTGCTGGAAATGTATTGCGATCTTGTTTTGGCAAGATTTGGTCTTATACAGCAAATTAAGTATGTATTATTTAGTGATTTCCATCTTCTTATCTCTATCCGCAGATTGATTACAACGAAAAATATTACAGGCAGCTTGACGATGGAATTGCCGAGGCCGTAATTAATATTATATGGGCTGCTCCTCGTGTGGCAACAGATGTTAGTGAATTCAAGGTAACGATATATCTTTATTGGAATAAGCTTTCGCGAGAATTTCTTAGAGGTTCTCACTTAACTTCCTCTGACACCTTATTTCTGCTACAAATTTATGCGTCAGAGTTGGTTTTTTTATTTGGTTTTGACTTGAAACGCTTTCAAATTTTAGGTGATTAATGACCAACTAACCATGAAATATGGAAAAGCCTTTGCTGAGGCAGCTCGCAATAACCAGCTAGAGTACCCTGCGAAAGTATCGCCAAAACTCATAGCTAAGCTAAGTGTACAAGCTCCTCCGAAGCTTTTAGTTGAACGGTGTGATTTCGTTCTATTCTTAAAAGGGGAAGCAAAAAATTTCATTTAAAGCCATTAAAGTCATCTTGTGATTTAAGATGTAACGATATCTGCATTAAAGAAAAGTTCCAACTTAAGTTTTCCAGATATATGATTGAAATTGCAAAATGTGCAGGAATACCATTTACACCTGACCCAAATGTTATGCGCGAAGATGAAGTTGCTGCTGCTGAACAGATGTTAATTGACTTTAAAAATCAAGGCGGGGTGAAGTTTTTTATCTTTCTAATACATGGTGTGTCAGGTTTGCAAGATATATATCTCTTTTGTTTAGAAATTATTTTTGAGCAATTTACTGCGACACTCGTTTAATTAAATTATCTTCAGCAAGGTTATGGCTGGATGTATCCCGATAGCAATGGTCCAGATGATAAAAAGCCGCCTTCGCCACCACCGAATAACGGATCTGGTTAGCGGGTGCTTTCTTAATGCTTTGAATATTATATGTTTAATTGAAGTAATTTGAAAATCATTTTTTGCAAATATTGTTAATAATGCGAATGGTAGACCAATTTTTTAGTGTGCTCTCCCGGACCACCACCACCTCCTCCTGCTGGATTCAAAGGTGCTTTCGGTGGAAGTGATAAGGAAAGTTTTCCAGCTTCTGCGCCAGTTTCAGACCAAACTAATTATGGCGCTTGCAATTATCCTTGTCTTAATCCGGTATTTTTTTTTTGCACAATTCATTGTATAATAAGCATAAGAGGAATAATTCATGCGCAAATTTTGGTTTTTTTTCTTGTTTTCTGCTAACATATGTTTATTGCTCAAACTTGAGCTACCGCTACTGATTCAATAAGTTTTGATGAAGTATTTCACGCTTGCTTTTAATTCTATTACAAACGGTAAGTTTGTAAGAAAATTAAATACGTTTTATAGATAAATGATTCATCGGGAAACATCAAAATCAAGCCGAATACATCACCAGGAGTTCCATCGGCTCCTCCTACAGATGCTAATTCAGTCCATCCAAAAATAAATCTTGATGGTTAGTTATATGCCTTGTTTTGTCTTTTTAATAAGAGAAGCCTAAAAAAGAGTTTTTGCTTTACTACGAAATGAATGCAATGGTCATTACAGCCTCAGAATTCCCTGAACCACCAACTGATTTTCCGGAAATGCCTGATCCACCAGTCCTCTCATCAGCGAAAACTAGTAACGAACAACAGTTGGATATCAATGATGAACTTGATTTTGAGGATCTGGCTAAACGCTTTGATATGTTAAAGAAGAAAAATGTCAAATAAATTTATTTCTTTAAAATATGTTTAAACCGAAATTTCGCTTATTCCACGTTTTTTTGTATTTATATTGCAATAAATATTGTTAAGAAGCAAAAAGCACTTTATTTGCATGATTTAGCAAAATGTAGAGGATCACTGGTAATTCATGGAGAATGTTGAGGGAAGTATGGAAAGTAAATGGTTACTTCCACGTCGTTTTTCTAATTTAGTGGGTTTCAAAGATTATATTCACGAAATTTCCGAGTTACATTTATCATAATTGGTTGACAAACGATGTGCTCCGTATAGGAATTTTAAAAACGAGATAAACATAGATTGTATTTCGAAAAACAAAATTCCAGAAAGTCTGCAAAATTTTATAGATAGTGGTAGCTAGACAGCACTAGCGGTATTTTAATAAAGTTAGGAAAGACTCGGCGTTATTGTCGTTCATTTAGCTTCTGTATAGTTTGTAAGATGATCTCAACAATCGTATTGATGTTGCCGTCGTGAAGCATCGTATTATGCGAAAATGGTATGTTTACCATTGTTCGAGAGCAAAGTTTCATCCAACCGTAATCATCGTCATTGTGAGGAGGTGATTTTAGAAGAGTTACGTGAAGTCGAGGAGAAATTTTCACACTTCTACTTGGGCTGTAAATACGCATCATTTTTAGCAACTCCCACGCGTTTTCAATCATCGCTTCCAGTAGTTTGCTATCGATTTGCATGCCACCAGTTTGATATTTCAAAATTTTACTGATCTCTTGACAGTGCTGCTCATAAGATGATACTTCTATCGAGGATGTGCTACTGCGCCAAAAAGCTGCTCCATCAATTGATACTATTTCATTTATATGGATATCTGAAATAAAGTCACGATTTTCTTTATGATGCATAAAAGTTTGAAGTCAGTGACAGTGGTGACGTTGTACGAGTTTCACTACTGAACGAAAATTTCATCATTCTTCTCAACAGATAACTTTCAAAATATTGCAAAGAAATTAATTGTTTTATCGGTGAAGTTAGAAAATTTATAAACCTGAACTGGTCAATAAGAGGTTACCTTCTCGTTGTAGTTGTACGGCACACTGATAAGCCAGAATAGCACCAAACGATGCACCAATGAATATGCGCGTTTTTGCTTTGAATAAGTGACCACGCAAATCGTTTACGTATTTGGAACATAAACATTCGATGGAATGGTAAAATTTGGGATCCCTTGAACAACTTCGAGAAAAACTATCAGGGTGTTCAACGCCGATTATTCTGAATGGACCAGACAGCCTTCTTATCAGTTGACGTATCATCGGCGCATATGTCCATGTTACGCCACCAACGAGTGCATGGAAAAAAACAATTATCCCACTGCTTGCAACATTAATGTGTGATTCGCTATGATGAAACAATCGAACTGTCGTCTGATTTTCGTACGTTTGTAGATTTTCCATCTCTTCAGCAATGTCAAGCTGTTGTGACGTAAGATGGTTATTTCTTTCAGATTCGCAGTTCACGAATTTAACTCTCTTGCTTGGAGGAAGATGACGGCTGGTGATAAGTCGCTTTTGCAGCAAGCTGCTTAGTTCTGTGAATGTGCTGTGCGTGAATATTTCGTCAAGTTCAATACGAATTTCCAAATCTGATTCAATAAGATGTCTTAATTTGAGAGTAAGCAGTGATGTTCCACCTTCCAGGAAGAAATCATCGTCCTTTCCAATCCATTTTTTCTTCAAACATTTACTCCAAATTCTTCTCAACTTCCAGTCAATAATATTTGCTTCATAATTATTTGTGAAGGATTGAGAAGAGTGTTTCATGATTACTTCATTACCACTTTCTCTGAGCTTTATTTCATCTTTCGCGATCTCTTGAAAGTTAGAATTAGCTGACATTTGTTGTAGGAAAGAAATCATTCGTTGACGCAGCGCCAAGATACGTTTGCTACTATTTCTGCCACTTTTCATTCTAATTCTACAACAGTAGCAGCTTTTTACACAGTCAATTTCAATTTCAATTTCGTGCATGCAGTCAATTGGAGCTTGAGTTTCCCCCTTCCCTAGTGCTGATTCCTGATTTTCTTCCAATCTGTAGCGAAAATTAAAAAATACAGTCTTATAAAGACGATTTACCAATTCATTATCCGATAATTTCAGTTTTTTCAGTTTAATTCGAATTAGTTTTATAAGTGCAATAAGCGGAATCTTGTCGAATTGACGGACCTCGTTAATTGCTCTGTTTATATTCTCGACACATTTCTTCATAAATCTTGCATATGTAGTTGTAGAAGAAGTTTGCTGATCGGTTAGGATCGCTTGGATTGGATTCGTAGAGCTATGCGCAGCACTTCTGGAAGCGCTACTGACAATATCGGCTTCCTCTAAAGGGATCTGTGTACTGTTTATCAATAAGTAGTTGAGAAAATTGCCTATAATATTGCTTGTTTTGAAGGAGCGATTAGCGATCGGTACATTTACAATTAGTTGATTTGTTCCAGACAGTTCGTGTAACGATGAAGTGAGTGAACTGAGGAAAGCCACAAAAGGAGTAATTTCAAAGAATTCGCAAATTTTTTCAATCTTTTTCACTTCGAAATGAAACTCTGTTTCCGAATACTTCCTAAAATTCGTGCATTCCGAGTATTTATCTACTACTTTCTCGATAATCCCAAAGTCTGAATTCCTATCTACCCGATCAAACTGGCTTATCTGATTTTCGTTCATTTCCCAGTTTTCCAAAATTTTATTGTAATTTCGATCATTTGTGATCCATCCTACAATTTCATCGGCGTATTTATCTGCTAGCTCTTCCAAAAACTGCTTTTGTTCAAACTGTTCAATAGAGTATTCGGCGTATGTAAACAGCAATTTTGAATTACCGTTGAATTGCTTGTTTTTTGCAACTTCCCGGTAGAGAGCTCTTAAATCATTCTCCAGAAGACCCGTCGACCACGCATCGCTAATGATATGATTAATTCGGAGTATGACGGTGTAAGTTGCGTCGCCGGTTGCTTCAACTGCGCATAAAATTGGCGGTTCACACTTGAGATCTGTTTCCTCGGCCTGAAGTATTTTTATCTTTTCCGCAATTGCATCGTTATCACTGATCGCTGATGTCGCAGTGGAAGAGCTACCCCGTAGAACATTGCTGTAAAAATAAGCTTCTGTTCCAGAAAGTATTTCCTGGCGTGCATCGCAGTTCTGCCCGGGAAAAATTGTTCGAAGCGAAGGTTGTCGTAAAATTAGGCGCAGGAAAGACAATTGCAAATATCGCAGGCTCAATGATGCATCAAATTTCTGTACGAATATGA
The DNA here is from genome assembly GCA_963070105.1 of Litomosoides sigmodontis. NCBI lineage: Eukaryota > Metazoa > Nematoda > Chromadorea > Rhabditida > Onchocercidae > Litomosoides > Litomosoides sigmodontis. The sequence goes on from OY718808.1 coordinate 5,843,754, forward strand.
GTTCATAATAGCGACGCTGTTTCGTTTCATTTAAGAATTGGAATTGTTGCTGCTGGAAGCTTAGCGGAATGTCATGAAAATTGAAAGCTTTATTGTTTTTCCTGCTGAAGTCTTGAATCTCATAAATTCTCCCACTACCAGCTCCTTCATCAGAATGCAAAATGTACTGCGACAGTCGGCTCACTGTCCGATAGCGAAAAATGCTACTTACATCAATGCAATTTGTGAGATTAGTCTCTATTAATTCGGTAAGCCTCGCCGCCGAAAATGAATTCCCGCCGGCTGCGAAAAAGTCGTCATTCACCGTAATATTGTCATTGCCAAGAACATTCCGGAAGAATTCAAGCAGTTTCTGTGCAATACTGTTTTCCGGTTCTGTGTGCTTGAAATGCTGGTGACTTTCAGAATCTGTTAGTGCTTCTAAAGTCGCAATATCAATTTTTGCATTTCTGGTAAGTGGATATTGATTTAGGGAGTGGTACTGAGTTGGTACCATGTAATACGGCAAGTGCTCTAACATGAACTGTCGTACAGTATCGGGACGGAATCGGATCTCCGCCAAATCTGACAAAATAACAAATGCCATAAGCTGCTGCTGTCCACCTATTGATTTTGGGATCACTTTCGCAGATTTGATTTGTGGATGCCGACAAAGAATGGTTTCAATTTCGTTGAGGTCAATGCGATAGCCACGAATCTTCACTTGCTTGTCATATCGCCCTAGGAAAAGGATGTTGTTATTTGGTTGTAGACGAACCATATCTCTGGTAGCAAAGCTACGACAAGCACCCATTACCTTGTTTTCTTCCTCGGTACTTCCCGGTGTTGCAATATAACCCCGCATGATCCCAGTTCCCGTGATGCATAATTCGCCCACTCCCATTTCCGTTACAACCTCTCCACAGAGATTTCGTATTGTCGTAGCAACGTTTACTATTGCACCACCGATATTATTCGCTTTGTCAAACAGTTTCATTCTTTTAGTCAAAGCGTAAGCTGTCGTTTCAGTTGGCCCGTAGTTCTGAATTACATTTACACCTGATTTTAACGCGCATTCCAAAACTCTTCTGCTTGCACTCTCAGCTCCAGTTATCCAGTACCTTAGATGTCTCAGCTCCCCAACTTCCTGATCCGTAAAGGTATTCACTAAGCCAGGAAACAGCAGTGCGTGAGTAATTCTTCCGTGTCGTACATCATCCAAAAATTTACGTGGCATGAAAAAATCTTCACGCAGAAGCAAGGCAGCACCATTAATGAATGCCATGGTAATTTCCAGAACACTATTATCGAATGTAAAGTTCGTAAACTGATAGACGCAATCTCCAGTCTCCATCCAGAAATCTCGAGTACACGCTATAGCCATGTTGAGAAGGCCACGTTGACCAATTGCTACACCCTTAGGCTTTCCTGTAGTTCCCGACGTAAATATCACATAAGCTATATCATTCGATGTATTTCGTTGATGTATTGGATAGTGCAAGGATTTCTCGTCAAATTTCATGCTAGTTAGGCTGATTTCCGACATGTCTCGAAATGAGAAACTGCTTGAATGTTGAAATTGTTCATCAACAGTGATGTAGAACGCGGCGCTCATTTGCTCCAAGATACTCAGGATTCGCTTGGCTGGAGTTGTGGAATCTATGGGGAGATAAGCAGCTCCAGCAATGATAATTGCCAAGCACGTTATCAGTGTTTCCACGCTGTTACGAGCAATAACCGGAATCACTGCATCAGCTCGCAATGTACAGCCTGTTATTTGTGCTACCTTCTCCTGTATAATTCTCGCGGTTCGGTGGATTAGTCTAATTAGAGTGCGATAGCTAATGCTTTTGCTACTTCCAATTACAGCTATCTTACCTTCCACACAACGGCTCGCCACGAAAGCTTCTCGAAGCAAATTCTGATAGCTGAATGTTGGACAGTCGCGCTTCTCGAGGCCTTTTTCACAGTCCTTTCTTTTCACAAAACCTCCTTCACTTTCACTTAACGCCATCCTTTCCTTCGCTTGCATACCAAATTCTCCATCGCTTTTCACTCTCAAATGCTCTCTCGCAAAGATAACGCCACTACGTCTTCCCTCACGTTCCATCTCGCCATTCCTCGCAATAACCTTTTCCATTCTGTGAATTGTCTTAGCCCATTCATCGAGTGTTATACTCATCGATTCGTCATAAAAAAGGTGGTGTTTGTACTCAATTTTCGCAATAACATCTTCGTGATGCTTCGTGAGAAATAACGTCAAAATGCACTTCGTAAATTCAGAATTATCGCTTAAAATCTGACAGCAACGATCGGAGTGTTCCTCGAAGTTGTTGACAATCATCACGTCAGCGAAGTTGGAAATTCCGTACTTTCCGCATAGTTTCCCCATCTCCTCGGTAGAGATGTCAGCGTTTACATAAGCATCCGCTAAACTTCTAGCAACGTGGCGAATTAGATCCTCGTCGTTCCTGTAGCTCAGACTGATCACAACTGGCAGAAGATTGGTACACATCCCGACGCACTGTTGCGCGTTAGAATCACGCATATCTATTGGGCATGAAATAGTTACCTTAGAATTCTGCTTTATTATTCTTGACAGTACCTTAGTGAATGCAGCAAGCTGCACGACGAACGGTGTGCAGCAGCGTTGCTTAGCTACTCTCACAATCAAACTGTTAAGATTTTTGAAATTTCTGCAAATAAATTTACATCTGTTACTGCTTGAAGTAGTAGCAATTGCTTTTTCAGAATGGAAATTTATGCCTTCTGTGTCTCTCAAAGTTTCAGACCAGAATCGTTGCACTTCAGCACGACGTTCCCGGAATCGGTGCTCAATTCTCCTACTGAATTGAGCGAAATTGCCATCTTTCATTGTGATCTGTATATCTTTGAAGTAGTTATTGTGTAGCTCGTCGGCTATTATAGACAGTGACTTTCCATCACAAACGACATGACTTATTTTAAAATGAAATTCATGCCGCTCATCATTAAACAGTTCTTTCTTGCTACCGCCGATCAACCAGCAAAGAAGTGGTATTGCGTGAAAAGGATTCGGTGTTGTCGGAACTTCCCGCTCAATGCCAGTCACTCGTGGTGTTACGTAAACTTCCGTACCAGAATGGACTTCCTGATAAAAATCATTGTCCTGATGGAGGAATGTTGTGCGAAGTGCGGAATGATGCATTATTATTAGATTTAGCGAATGTCTTAGTTTTCGTAAATTTACAGATTTCAAGACTATTGAAAAGCCCGTCTGATAAGCTTTGATATTATCGACAACTTCAGCATCACTAGCAACGGCTGTAGTGACGAAAGAAGTGGAAGTTACTCCTTTTATCGCCTCGTTGTAATACATCTTGACCAAAGACTCCTGAAGCGGACATACACGAATTTTTAACTTTTCATTTGCCGTCATCAAGACTACCGACTTTTGCTCTTTCCATATGTGTTCCGCAAGTTCTCTGACCGTTTGATATTTGAAAATTGCTTGTGGTGGACACTGATAGCTGACTTGTTGCTCTATTTTATAGCACATAGTTGGAATGAGTAAGGAATGACCACCTATAGCAAAAAAATTGTCAAAAATTGAAACTGTTGGATTTTCTAAGACTTCCTTCCAGATGCCAAGCAATGTTTCTTCCAGCATCCAATTCATCGCCATCTTACCTTGACTTTCGGTCATATCTTCTGGTTTACCATTTTTGAGTATTGATTTTCCGACACTGACTAATTTAGAGGATTCTAGAATGCATTTTACGTTGACAGAACGACTGGATAGTACTTGAGAAGCCATTTGAACAAATAGTTCCATGTCATGCTTTATCTTTAAATCACTATACTTCTCACTTCTGTACTCCACCAACATCTCAATACCGTCCTCGAACTCAGTAAAATACCATGCTTGATCGAATTTTGCATATTTTGCGCCAATTTCTTCGATAACCGTCTCAACTCCATCAATGTTTGGTAATTTTATTGCGGAGGCGTTTTGTACAACAAAGGAAATCTGATATGCTTCTGTGCTAGCTGTGCCGTCCCGTTTTGGGTTTAGCTTCTGAATAATGTAGTGGAAAGGAATGTGCTGGAATTGGAGAGCTTCAAGGATATTTTTTTGAAGGTTGTGAATTAATTCAGAGACAGTTGGAAAAGTTGCGTCAATTGGAATAATCACTGTATTGGCAAACAGTCCAACACAGTTCATTGTGCCGGACGTACGATTCAGTGCAGAAGTCACAACAGCAAAGCAACCTTTCTTCTGCTGTCGTCGACCTGGAAGTTGCACGCGGGCGATGAGGGAAAATACGCCTAGCAAGTAAGCAAATAATGTGCATTGTTCTGTCATGCAAAAATGCTTAATTTCAGATAAATTCAAAGGCATTTTTAGCTTAATTACACCATTTCGCTGGTCAAATTCTTCGTTAGACAGGTCACCTTCAAAGGTTAATGGTGGGAAATTCTGTAATTTCAAGATCATCTCTTGCAGGTCTTTGCATTCTCCTCCCAATTGTACTCCATCTTCCATCGTTGCACTGCCAGTGTTGGTGCTTCTTAGTGCTGTCCGAAATTTCTCCAGCTCGCTTCGCTGTTTCAAACAAAATTCAGCGTAACTACAGTCATCGGTGACATCAAAAGAACCGCTATCTCCATTGATAAGTCTATTGTAAAATTTTATAAGATCGTTGGCGAGTATGGCAATCGAACGGCCATCAACGATTAGATGATCGAGAATCAGCGTGAGTTGTAGATTGCCGGAAGCAGCTATTGCTAGCAAGGGCGTGTGGTATAAATCAGGTAATTCTGAGCTTTCACCGCAACAAACCATACTTTTATGAATCCCAATGTAGCACTCACTCAAAGATGCTACTTCCTGAATTGTTTTTCCAGCTTTCTGGTGAAACACGGTGCGTAGAAGTCGATGCTTCCGCACGACGTAGTTCAGGGCAGCGTTCAAAGCCTTAAGCTTTATGTGGCCGTAGAAAGTTAGTGAAAATTGCAGTTTGTAACTTTCACGATATTTCTTCCCAAAGCTATAAAGGAATAAAAGCCTTTCCTGCTGTAAACTTACTGGAATATGATAGATTCCCTTATACTTCCAATGTATGCTTTTGCTTGTGCTCCTACCTTTGCCCGCTAATTCATCAGAATCCTTAGGTGCTACATCAGCAGTGTTTAATAATTGACTGCTTCCTAATTTCCCAGACTCACTGTGAGTCTGCGACAAATTAAATTTAACTTTTGCTAATTCCAGTTTTGTTGAATTTTTAAGTCCGCTATGATCACCTGTAGGATGACTCACTTTCAAACGCTCTAAAATAGCTTTGAAAGACGGTAGCTGAAAAATATCCGGAAGTGAAAGATCCATTCCGGTCTCATGTTTGATGTTTTGGATTGCAATTAAAGCTTTCAACGAATCGCCACCTACTTCAAAAAATGAGTTGTCCAGTTGAATGGCTTTTCCGGGAAGTAGTGCCGCGAATATTTCCATCACTCGTTTTTCCCACAGCTCAAAATGGTAATCAGTTCTTAAAGGAATTTTTGCATTTCCGTGCTTTTCAGGCATAGGCAATCGTTTTCGATCAATTTTCCCGTTGACGTTTAGTGGGAATTGCTGGACAAAAACGTACCGACTTGGAATCATGAAGGTTGGTAGTTTCGTCATCAGATATCCATTCAAACTCTTTACCATCAGTTCTTCCTCCTCCTCATCCTTCATCGTGACAGTATCGTTGCAAGGAATGACATAAGCAATTAGCAGTTCCGTCTCTCGCAGACAAACAACGCATGCTTTGACTAAATGATGTTCGCCCAAAATAGCTTCAATTCCAGGAATATCGACTTGCATACCTCGAATTTTCACTTGGAAATCGCTGCGACCATGAAAGAGCAATTCACCAACTGCGCTTCTTATTTCGGCTAAATCACCGGAGCGGAAGCAACGCTTATCCCGATTCAACAACACTTCGAGTTGTGTAAGATTGCGGTTGATGGGAAATGATGTCTGATTCAGTTGCTCGTTCTGGTGATAACCGCGGCTGATACCTACTCCCGAGCTGTGGCAAATCCCAGTAACGCCCTGTTCGCATAGGCTTTCATCACTATCACATATGGAAAAGTGAATATTTTTGAATGGCTTTCCCACAGATGAAGCTCTATCAGCAACTCTCATTAACTTGCAGGTGGAATAAATGGAGTGCTCCGTCATACCATACTGATTGTGGAGGCGAAGTCCAATTTGGATAGCATCTTGCAGAACTTTGTGCTGAATATAATCGCCGCCAAAATTAACTTCTTCCAGACTCGGCAACTTCCTGAACTGCTCAGGTTGAATGGCAGATAAATAAGCTGGCATGATATAGGCATGGGTAACCTTTTGCATTTCTTCTACATCGGGTATTCTTTGACTTGCCAGGTGTAAAGTTGCTCCGTTGGTTTGAGCTTCTAGAATATCTGCGAAAAAAATGTCAAATGATGGATTGACTACCTGATAAATGATGCTACTTGATTTAATATTCAAGAGCTCCGTATAATTCACCAGCAAGTTGTTAAGTCCATGAAATTCAGTGCAAATCCCTTTTGGTATACCAGTGCTTCCAGACGTGTAAGTCATGTAAGCTAAGTCATGTTGAGTGAGCTTCCTTCTCAACTCTTCGTCAGAATATCCAGAGATTAAGGTAATTATTTCATTAATATCACTTCTAAATACATGATTTTGCTTTGCTAAATTCTGAGTCAATGCTCCGCAGCAATGATTATGATCATCCTGCAAGCAACACTGGTTTACAACAGTATCCTTTTTTTGCTTGAATTCATAAATGACAGTTGGATAAGTTAATTTTGCAAGGATACTATTCAACTCTTCAGAGGAAGTTTCTGGATTCAACGGAGCCACACCAATGCCACATTTCCACAGAGCAAAAATTGTTAAAAGAAGTGGAACAGATCGATCAAAAATGAGCACCATGAAAGTATCGCTTCGCATAGCCTCGCCCAGAGTTTGAAGCCAGTGCTGTGTGAGGAATCTTGATAATTGATTACTTCTACGTTGCAGGAATGTGCCCGAAAATGGTACTTCTTGTTGAGTTACGCTGTTGCAGTAAGGATTCATCCTATTTTGCTCCGTGACAGAATCCAAAGCAGTGCACCTTTGTGGGAAATCACAGCGATTCTCAATCCTTCGTTGATAATTCACATATTCCTCTACGGAACCTATCATTTTTACGCCTTCAATAGGCGTTAGCAAACTGCGTGACATTTTATAGAGAAGTCTAAAGTACTGTTGCACCGTTGTTTCTATGGTAGTTTTATAGAAACGATTGCCGTTATATTCAATCTTTATTGTCAGACCTTCTTTATGATGTTGGAAATACCACACCTGGTCGTGCTGTGCAAAATTTGAATCGTAATAGTGCGAATTCTGTTCGATACCCTCCCTTTCCTCATTACTGTCACCACCGGTAGTGCTAGAAATGTTGCTGCTATCATCCAAAATAAATAAAACTTGAAAAAGTGTTGAACTTGAAAAGTGATGTTCTAAACGCAAAGCTGCTACTAGGTCATTGAATTGCAGTTGCTTCTGAATACTTTCGTTTAAACGCTTGTAACCTTGTGTGATGAAATCCTGAATTCGATTGCTAGGATCAATGGTGCTGACCAGTGGCACCACATTTAATAAGCAGCCGACAATGGAGCACAGCTCAGAAGTTTCCCTTTGCGAAACTATTATTCCAATGCAGCAGTCTTTGAATCCGTGCCTCTTGTACTGCAGAAGCTGAAAGTTGGAGATAAGAACGGAAAATTGTGTTACACAACATCGAGCAGCTAAATTCTGCAAACACTCCTGGAGTTTGGTATGTACTTCAAATTGCAAGTAGCGGCCTGAATATCCCCCAGATTGAAGTTCAGTTTTATCCATTGGTAACGTAGGCAGCGCAACGTTGAGGAATAGCTGTTGCCAGAAAGCTTTACGTAAGTTCTGACGTTCAGAATCTTGTCTCTGCTGATCTTCCAGAAGAACAAAATGCCCATATTGATACGGTGCCGGTTTGAGAGAATTCTTGCCGTAGTAAAGCAAGCGCAGTTCGTTTGTCAGTAGTTTTATGGAAAAGCCATCAATCATAATATGATGCATCTGAATAACAATTGAATTCGAACTTCCGACATCTTTAATAGTCGTACCACAAATTTCATCAAATATATTTTCTTTCAGCTCTTCGCTCTTTGTGCTCTCTTCACAACCGCCAATAAATATTCTCATTGGAATTGAAGAATCAAATTGATCGATTGCTTCCAGATGCATCATGTTGAGCGGGCATTCAGATTGCGGACAAATTGCGAAGTAAGCCTCAGTGAGAGATGAAACTGTTTGACCTGTTGCCGTGTAAACCGTTCGCAGTGCCGTGTGCCTTGCTACCACTCTATTAAATGCCTTTTGCAGTTGAGGAATATCTAAATTTTCAATGCTAAACTTCACAGTTTCAACAAAACTTAATTTCCATATGGGCTCTAACTGTTGAAGAAAAATTAATCGTTTTTGCGCCATACTCAACGGTATTTCAGTGCCACTTCTGACAATTTCTGTCAGCTTTGTCGCTAGAAATTGGAAATCCATGATGGCCTTCATCTTTTCAGGAATACGATTTCCTTGAGTGAACCTCTTCAGAATATATTCACTAAGAGCGTCAACGCTGAGATATCGATGAGCGCTTCCGTAAGGTATCGAAATTTTTCCGTTAAATTCGTTTTGAAGGATAAACTCCAATCTCGCCAGCTTTAGAGAATCAAATCCAAGTGACATAAACGATAGTCGATCATCGCCACACGGTGCTCCAACTATCACTTCTACTGCTTTGCGAATTTTATTAATTATCGACATTTTATTTTCCTCATCTGTGCCAAATTGACTGTAACGGTAGGAAAGATTCGTGACATGAGTTTCTGTCGAACGTTGAATTCCTAGATCTATTTTCGTCGAAAAATCAAGACAGGACTCATCAGCTCTATGGTCGTCATTTTTTGCTTTTTCCACGATCTTTTCACAGACAACGGACTTTCCTGATTCTTCTGGAAATTTTGCAATATTTTTCGAAAAACCACTGCTGAAACTAATTCCTCTAATATAACCGCATTCAAGTCCATCAGAATCATAGAGATTAATGGTTATTTTAGTAAATTCAGATTCAGCAATTGCTATCCACAGTAATCTTCCAAAAATAGTCATCGGTAATGCAACTTGCTCAATTTCTTCTACCACAATTTGTAGAGCACTACCGAAGTGCGCTTGCAACGAGTACTCCAAAAAGGTCAGAAGCTCACTATCCGAAACAAAATACTCTTTATCAGTGATAAATTTAAGACAAAGCACTGTTTCGAATTGCCCACCTTTCGTGAATCCGTCATTTCTTCTTTTCCATGCAGAGATATCTTGCAGAATCTTTGAAGGTAATGCACGCAAATTATCAATTTTTAGCATGCAAACCAAAATTTCATCTAAATTCCGACACGGTTTTGTTTGCCAGTAGCGTATTTCTCCGATATATCCTTGAATTATCTGATTTTCAGATGCAACTTCGACAAGTTCTAAATTGTTCAGTCCACCGGGCGATTCCTGCAGTGATTTTCGACTCAGTTGATGTTCCACTCGTTGGTCACCGATTTTAACACAGTCGACCACAACGAGCAACGAATTGCCCTCAAATCTTCGCCGACTTTCACTGATCAGTGGCAACAAAACTCTTCTCAGTTCCATTTTCAAATTCTGCAAGTGTCAAAAGTAAAAGAGGCTAATTTACTCCTCGCGCGACCCGTTTGGCATAATCAAAATAATTAATATGAATGTGAGATAAGTATTGATAGATTAATTAGCAAAATTCATCGCCAAATTTTACTTAAAAACAGTTATCATCCCAATTTTCTCTACTACATTTTCAATCGCCGCAGTGATCGTAAGCGATTGTACAGCCCGATCGATACTTATCACACTACTGGTGGGTCATTTCTCGAACTCAACAATGGTGCATCAAAACTTCCTGCAACGGAATATTTAATGAAAAATGGTGTTGACAGTAAATTTAATAAATTAAAGAGCCATTGAGAGGAGATGAATGTGGAAGAGTGATTCCTGCGAAGAATGATGTTGGATATCGTAGATTGGTATTTTAAACGGGCAGATTAGCATAATCACATCCAGCGATCGTAGCTAATTTTATAAGAATTATCTCAGTTCTTCCTTTTTCTTTTTTAAATTTCTCCAATGCCTACCGGCAGAAGACATTAGTTGCTTGAAATATTCAAATTGAATTTTACTTTTCTTTTAATGGACTAAATAAAATTTCAAAGAACAACTTTTGACCTTAAATTTTTATTTAATTGATGCTAAGTGAAAATTGCAAGCAGTTATTTTAAAGCTTAATTTATTTATTAGTAAATCTAATGCGTATGATGGTGAGCGAGGTAACAAACTGTTAGAATATGCATGTGTTATGGAAGTGATTAAAAGAACCGATTAAATTATCAGACATCAAAGTATTAAAGTTCTCGATGCCTTTATTTTATGGATTATGAAGCTTAGAAATCATTAATGTAATTTGGGCAATTTAGCTAATTGATATTTATTTTCCTTTATGGTGGTGCGAAGTGAAACAGAACGGCTAAATTAAGCGTCGTGTATTGTTCCTTTATTGTTTCACTCAAAATAACGTAAGATAAATTGCATTAATTAAATTCTTACTAGTCCATAATTATGGCTTTAAAAAAAACATCATTTTCCACGTTGCATATGAAAAATCAATTTCTTCTTTCTAATATTACTGTTTTCAATTTGAAATTTAACATAGACGATATTTGAAAGTAATTGAACTTACCATCAGCTAACTTGACCAGCATTTATGGAGAATTTTAAGCGCACTTATTACTTACTATCGTTTTTTATTTGCTCGCTTGTCGTCAGCTGAGAGTTAAACTTGAATTTTAAATTTCAATTCTAGCTAAAAAGAACTGTAAAATTTTTACAACTTCAGAATTATTTCTGTAACTTCGAGCTCACTATATGTGCTAATTTATTTTAAAGATTTTGCACTTTATGTTAGTGTCACACGTGGATAATCAATTGCTAAGTTGTTTTCTAGAAATTTCAAGCCACTAAATTCAGTGGGTGAAAAAGCCACTCAAGAAGTAGCTAGCTAGTTACCGCACCGAAACGAACAACTTGATTACTTTTCACTCTTTTTCAACAAAATTCTACTTCAGTGAAGCAGACTGTCAGAAGTTCAGAAATGTGGAAAGTTTTATTTTTAAATGTTTTGGTAAATGTCTGCTTTATTAAAACAATGAATAGTTTGGTTAGATTCAATGAGAAATTGCACGACAGTTTGGAGCATCGATTCGCCGTTCAGTGCAACTTCCTGAAATGCTGTAATTGCGTAATTGATAGCTACGATTGGATCTCTCAGGTTCTTCGGTAACATTACGTCACCCACACGGTACACTACCGATTCCGCTCCTGAATTATCGAAACTTCCAATTGTCAGGGAACAATTCAGCACTGATAAATCACTCTGAAAACTTTGCCTTCAATATTTTAAATATGTCTTACAACAACCAATAAGTTAGATATTTCTTGTACACGAAAACGAATCAAATCAGCGCAATTGTACGTTTGAGAGCGCTTTCACAACACAAATAGAAAAAGTTCTATCTATTCAACATTAGTATAAAATGTTACTTTCCTAATTAACGCATCAATTTTTCTTTAAACTCATTACAATTCATTTCTCTCCCTAGTAATTTTATGGATATAAGATACGGTTACAATTAATTGCTTGATTAATTAATTAGAGATCAAATTTAGCCCGCTCAATTTTTTTCAGATAAATAGAAACGATGTAAAATCTGCATACCTACTTGTTAATTACCTGACTTTGGCTTTAGTTTCCGTAATTTTAGATGAACACCAAAAATTCTTCCTTACTTGTTGAAGAACGAAATTTGAAGTGCAAGGAAATGTTAAAATAGCTTGTTGCTTCAAACAAATAGCACCATCAGCGTACAGACGAAGTGATTCTGCTCCAGACGCTGTGACGGATTCGTAGAAGTTTGTGTCAGGTCTCCAGATTTTGGTATTCTTTGGAATCTGAAACGAGAATAGAAGGATGTGTAAGAGCTCAGAAGTTTTAAATAAAAAAAGCAAAAGCAAAAAAATTCCTTACTGCCATTAAAAACTAAGTTAATATTGAATGAAAAAAATTTACTATAAAAATTCAAAATTTTCCAGTTATTTAAATTCTGCAAAATTAAAAAAGGAATCACTTACAGTGATGGATTTAATCCCCGCATATTTAAGACGTGAATCTTGCCATTTTTGGAAAATTTCACACCATAAAGAAAGTGTGTCGGAGTGAAGGACCACATGACGTACTGCAAAACTTATCGTCACCTAAAACGCTGATAGAAAGCTGAAATAATCTGAAATATTTTTTGAATTTTATGAATAAATTCAGTGCGTCTAATTCAGATTTATTGCAATATCTATTTAAGATATACTTTGCTTGCTCTTTAATTTTTACAACAACAATGACACTCTTAAAAAGCATTTAGTTTTAGAAGTGCAAAACAAAATTCAAAATTTGCAAAATTTGAAATTGTTTTTGAAGTGACTCAAAGCCAATACCTACCGATAATTGTGCTAATTGAAAATATAAGGCGCAAGTGAAGGGGACAGTGTCAACATATACCTGCATGGAACGGTTGTCAGCATATTCATAATCATATCCTTCCAGTAATTCCGAGAGTTCCACCTGATTTGCATTTCGACTGATAACGAATGAGAGATTGTTGGAGGGACAACTATTCAACAGCAATAGCAGTAGTGGTAGCATCTAAGCACTAACTTCTCGTATTGCACGTCAACGTGCTATTAAGAAGCGTCAAGTTTGGAAGGTGCAAGAAAGTTTCAAAATTCTGAAAATTTGAAATTATTTGTTAAAATATCAGGAATAAGTGATGTTTTGAATGCGTCAAAAAAGTAAAGTACAAAGTTTTCCTCCCCAATTTTATTTTGAATGCTTTGACACTAAATTTGCTTTGTGTTTGTCTTATCTTTCCTCCTACTCCTTTACAATTATCGTTTTTGAAAAAAAGAAAAAATGAATATGCTTGAAATCACGGGCCGCATCCTTCATTCGTCTCCAAATTAATTACAGTGCTATGCATCAGAAATTATATTTTACAAACAATTCTCAGAAGATATTTTTGGAATTTTTTCCAAGCAGAAAATTTTAAAAGGAATTGGAGAAAAGAAAAAATCAGTGAAGTCAAGCAATCAGTGGAATTTAATATCAGTGGTGGACAGGTTTAAAAGAGGCCCATATGTACTTGTGCAAAGTGTCGGAATTCAATTTCCTGGGACTATGCCAGAAAAGCGGCTCTAGCGCTGGTTGCAGAATTGCAACTCCGATCAGCTACGTCAATAGCGGGACGGAAAATAGCGGATAGGAAGATAGGTCAGTGGAAATTAGTCAATTCGAACTAACTTTATCATAGATGAGCATGCCTATAAAATCTATTCCTTCTGAAAATTTTCAAAAAAGTAGAGAAGTAACGGAAAAAGCGAAATGAATGAAATCAAATGAAATTGATAAATGAATAAAGCAATTCATTGAACCATTTCCGATTGATCAGAGATAGCCGTAAAAATGTGAACCGATAAGTACGTCAGATGAATGAATGAAAAGTACGTGAGAGAGACAACAAGCCAATGAAAGAGACGAAATAAGGCGGAAGCCAAGCGCAGCCTTCTTATCGAATTGTTTTTGAATGCTGAAATTGGCTAGTGCATTTATAATTCTTCATTATTTTGGCCACCAACATCGTACTGTTTTATGGCCTAAACCGAAGGCTCGAAATGTCAACATGAAATTGGAGTTATTAATGTGCCTCATTAATTCGTCATTGAAATAATGGAAATGAATTGTCTCGACAGCCTCCATGATGAGAGAGAGATTGATTGAAGGAAGGAGCATGGATGGATAGCATCGCATCGGTTTAACATTTTACGTCTCCTCTCCGCTTGCCTCAATTCATGAAGCGATTGATTTTTTGTTCCTCAACACGTCTACGTCTAATATATCACCTGAATTAGCTTGAAATTTCTTCAGCAATTTCACCCTCTACTCTTTTACCAAACTCTTCGATGAAAAAATGAATGTTAGAGAGGGCTTTAAGCTAGCAATCTGAAATACTTTTTATTTCTATTACTTTCTTCAACAACAATGCCATTTAACTTAAAATATTTTTTTGAAATTTCAAAATGATACTTTATAAGAGTATAAGTTAACAAAATTGCTAATTAAATGAAACTTTAGAAAAAAACGTGCAAACTGTTGTTGAGAAAATTTTGGCGAAAGCTTTAAAATGTTCAAGGAGTAATGGAAGAGGGAGAAGACGGGAGGGAAATGATGTGATTTTATTGCTACTCTGAGAGCTGAGAGTTATCCATAGGGATCTTTTGAAGAATGGAAGTACTTCTTCCTGAAGGAAGAAAAAGCGGAAAGAGCTATTTGGACATTCATTTCAATGTCTTTTAATTTTTTTGAGAAAAAAGATATGCATTGCAGATTTATAGCATTGGAATATGCGAGCGACAAAAAAACAAACATTCATCCTTCTTAAGTTCTGAACCTCACAATGCTGCAGTTAACGAGTGAAGTGTTAAATTAGCTGAAATAAATAAATGACACTGTGAAAGAGAGTTGCTACACTTCCTTTTTGTAAAGTTCAATTTGAAATAGCACAAGTCTGAGCGGCAAATCAGTAGATGGAAGTCGAGAATCAATTTATAGCTAATTAATGAGACATTCAATTTTGGATTTAGCAGAGCTTCGATATGGTGGAAATGCGAAAAGCAAAACGTGTCTTCCAATTTCAGATGTGTCGGTTCCGGAACGCTTCTGAACTCCACGGCGGCCAAATACTTGATATAAATTTTCATTTTGCGTGCAATTGTATAATTGAGTAGTCCATGCGCTTTCGTTCGTTTTTGTTTTTTTTTTTTTAGTTTTTAATTTCACGCATCAAACTAGGATTTCGCCCCAGAAGACTTCTTCTTGTCCTTTTTTTCAGTCCTTGGGCTTCTGTTTTTTGCTCGTTGTTACTAATTTCTCTTCAGTTAGTATTCGTATTTTTACTTTGGCTAATGGTCATTGATGGAGTTAGATTGTATTTCTTTGATGAGAGAGATAGCGTTGATTTATTTCGATCCTTTCCTCCTTTTCCATTTGTTTTTCTCATCGAGTTATTTTTAACTCTTTCGAAAAGTAAGGGTTTTTAATCTCTTTGACTTGCATGTTTTTGCTGTGATACTTCAATTGCTGCTGTAATCATATCGCCAATGGTTTCCATCACTTTTGAGGTTGTTTTAGTATTATTCTTAATGTTTTTGCTTCGTAAGTCAATTTATTTTGCAAAATTTATCTATTCTTTCTATTCATCAAACATTATTTTTCTAAATTTTTCACAATTTTTTAAATTTAATTCTAAACGTGGAGACAGTGTATTGCTCAGTTGGTTTTGCGACTTCGAATTATTAGTTTCATAGCCACGATGGCTGCTGCTAGCTTTTAATTGATTCACTGCCAGGGTCGTGCGTTTTGCCAGCCTGAATTGACTTTAAAAGTTACTGGTCATTACTGACACTGAAGTTGTGAGTTCATAAAATCTTCACTGGATAGTTTGAGTATTGGTGAATTTGAGCTTTTTTATGTTGATGCTGTGTTCTACCGGTATTGGAACTAATGTGGACGTCTATTGCACTTCTACATTTTCTCGATATTCCTTAGATACTTTCAATGGGCTGCTTCTAATTTTCTCGCTGTGAATTGTTCTATGCTCAGTTCTGAAATTTGTGCCGTTGACGATATATATATGTAATGCTAATTGAAGAGAAGGTAGGAATGAAGTAGTTTCTTAACAAGTCATTTCCAATAAATTTCCCAAAACTTCCTATCTACAAGAAAAAAAGTGTTTAATAAATGCTTAGCGAATGTACTGGATGAATTAAGGTATTATTATATGCGTCACTGATGCAATAGCCGAAATGCGCGGCAATAACATAAATGGCAATAGCCAAATGCGCTTCTTAAAAGCACTAACCTTAGAACTTACACGCTATTTCAGAACATTAATGATAATATGAGAAATATACCGTGAGGTACTTACACCTTTACTCAGCCAATTTCGCTTTAAGAAAAGTCTAAATTCCACATAAACGTACTTCAGTTATAATACATCCACAACATTTGAAAGAGCAGAAAAGAACGTATTAACAACAAAGGAATGCTTCTTAAAATATGATCAAATGATTAACAGTTCGGATGACATCAAGGTTAGAGGTCATGAGAATATTTAGATGATTTATAACTTAATGCGATCTAACTGAAATGAACAAAATCAACCAAGACAATAGAAGTGTTTCTTGCCAATATATACAAGATGTTGCATTGTTTTTCTTCATCATAAGGAACGATCTGAAGATGCGGATGGTTGGCGCTCTTGTCGTAGCTGACTTGGAAACTGAAGATTTTTTAACCTTCGACACATTCAGAACTATTCGTTATTTTTATCAGTTACACAAATAATAGTGCAAATGAGAACTCACCACGACATCGCCTTCCTTCAGTGCAGCATATCTCTCAGAGATGGATCGACCAAGCTTCGGTGATACAGAGGGATGGTCTGTTGTCTGAAAGTGATGGAATCAGTAGCACTTCCTCCCCTCCCTAATTAACAATCATGGATCGCTCAATTTACTGAATGCTTTGACCGAGGAAACTTCAAATTTAGCTTACATATGCTTAGAGATCTTTGATATCACTTCACACATAAACAAATGAACGAATTAACAAAGAAATAAGTTCTAAAGTTTCTGAAAACTTTTACGTAATGGATCAACTCATTTATGTGATAAATCGATGATGGAGAAGTATTAATTCAGAGAGAGAAGGAGGAAAAAAGAGAAAGAGGAAGAAATTATCTGTTCAGAACTTGAAAGATTCATTACGTTTAGCATTTAAAAATATTTGAATTTCTAACTACTTGAGACGTTTTCGAGCACGCTGTGTCATCATCATTAACACAGTCAAATTCGCAACCTTTCGATGGAAGTTCATTCTGTAATTCGATAAAAATTAAGGCGATCATATTTCCATGCTATATTAGCCAAAAATCATCTGAATTTGTAAAAAATATCATTATTATTCATAAATTAGCATTAGAAGTCTTTTGTTGAACTTTTGTTTACTAATCTGAGAAACAATTATTGCTCTAATTAACTTCTACATTTCATACATTTGTTCAATTAGTTAAATGACTTACGGTAGGAGGTGGAATAATCCGTTCATCAAGCATACTACGAGACTCTTCCAATTTCTTTAGCGCTTTCTGAATATCACAATCATCGCAAACATCTGCCCTGGTGATGAAATCAAAATCTTTCCTCTCGTCATAATTATTCAAATCATTCACTGTTGATTCTGTTGCTGACGTAGCACTCCTATCCCTGAAATTCTCAAATTGAAAACCACATTTCATGTTAACCTGAAATTTGATACAAATTATCGACACCCAAAACATTCTGCGAAAAAGTAATGTAAATAAAGAAAAGAATTGAACTCAGAATAATGATGAAGAATTTGATGGCCATTTGTCGACGCTTCAACCGGAACATATATCGGATCGAGCATTTTAATTCGGGAAGCCTGTAAAACTGAGGCATCTCTCGGTAAATTTTGATCACTTACCCGTCTACACCGCTATCATTAACTTTAGTTTGTTTTAATTTAAAATCAAACATTTATCTTTTCACAAATTTCCTTCCCTCAACAGCCACGTCGCAAATTTCATGCTAAGTAGCGCCATGATATACTTACTTGGTCTTTGTTAAGAAGAAGTAAATTATTGTACGTTCAGTCACAATCTACTGTCACTCAGACACAATTCAACATCACTCAGTCCATTGAATATTTAATAATATTCGAAACTAAAGGTTTTCAAGAAAAATCTAAGGTGAAAACAAAATTCTACTTCAAAGTGCTATCCACCAGAATTTTAGAAATGAATGTTAAAATGAAGTTAAAACTGATAATACTCACAATTATTTTTCATTAACCGACAACATCGCATCATTAAGCACTTAAACCTAGCAGAAACAGTAAAAAGTTAAAATAAATCGTGGAAAATTGCAGTGAAAAAAAAAGATACGGTGAGTAATTCTCCTGGCTCATCACCACTGGCAAATACCATAACCGCATGAGCATATCGCGGTCGCTCAATTATTAATTCGGTGGATTCTTCACTTAACTGATCCATCATCGTATCCAAATGTGCCTCAAATGTACGTAACTCCATATCAGCCATACTGCTAAAACACACGTCGTTATAGCGCTAAGCAACCGGTAAAAGAGTAGGTCCTTTCATTAATTACTTCACTTCAATTAAAAATATTATTAAAAAGGTAGTAGACTTGAAGAAATTTCATGTCTAATCTTAATAAATCCATTGTGGGCTAGTGACAGAGTATGCAGTTAAATTGAGGTTGAAAATTGAGGGATAACAATGAGAAGAACGTAAACTAAGATATCATAAATCATCATTGTCGTACCTACATTATTAGGTGGCTAAAGTGTTATTTCCAAATTCATTTGAAATCGTTCCATTTCATATTATTTTCAAGGATTATTTTCGTTATTTTTTTTGTAATTCTTTTTCAAGATTATTTTCAAGGAGTCGGATTCCTCGACATCTCATGCAAAAGTAATAGAAAAAATTGCAGCTGGAAAACTTCGGAAAACAAGCTACAACAAATTTAAATGATAAACTTTTTTATGAAATTCATAAGTGATAAAAAAGAAGAGATCACTCATAATTTATATTTTCTAAATGTCTCCCTGTCTGGCTACAACTTTCTTGCAGTTACTTTCTTCATATTTCAAAAGAAATCAATGATGAAAAGAGATTCAAAAGGCAGATAAAATGATGATGCATTGAAAACAGATGCTTTATTGATTCTCAAATTTATGACAGAACCAAAGATAATGAAATTTCAAAATTGTTAGCCTAAAAGAAGGCAAACATCACCGTACTTCTCCAAATATCAATAACCCACACATGCAGAAGCATCTAATCGGGAAATATGAAGTTACAACGAAAAAATCAGAAACATAAAATGCATCGGGATTTATCAAAGATCAAAGAAAAATTAATTAGTATTGATGTATCAAGAGATTAATGTTGAAAGTTCAACAGTACAGATTCAACGTTTGTGGTAAAAGATTCCACATTATTTACAATCGCTGAAAAATGACTGTCCAATCAAAGAATGATAATAAACTTTCAAAAATCCTTCAATCTAATGACTACTACTTGAAAATTTTGAATATAATCTGTACAGATAATGATGACAGTGTTACCGAAATTTTACATTTAACCAGTTGCGCTTCCAATAATATACTTAGTAGTAGCAAATTTATAAGTGTGATAATTCACGTCACCTAATGTAGGAACTTGAAGAATCAGCTACTGACTGTTATGATAAATACTCCCTGCAATGAAGTTGTGTTATCTCCTCGGTCATCTGTCATCACTTCAATTACTCCTTAACAATTTCTTAATCAAATTAATTCTCCATATTTCAGCAACAGATAGGCTGTGACAGACAAGGAATTTTTTATATAGTTTTCTTTTAAGAAAGCAAAATATTAACAAAATTGCTAATGACAATTCGCTATTTGAATTCCCTATGACCTTAACAATAGATATGTTTATGAGATCAAAAATGGCACTACTTCAGATTGACTAAAAGTCCATTCTAAAATGGAAGATATTTTAGAAAAACTACATTTTTTTTGGAGGATACTTCAAATATAATACTAATAAATTAGAACTCAATAATTCATATTTTCAATGCCTTTTCTAACATACAACCCTTCAATATATCTTACCGACTGATTTCGACCATATCAACCGCTCAATAAGTTTCCAATGATCATAAAATTTTCCATATGGAATTAATCCTGGCGACAACTAATGCTTTTTAATTTAAAGAGGAAAAATTACATTTTAAGGTAACATTTCTGGCTGAATTCGAAAATTGATAATAGTTGAAAATATCAATCATATTCTTATGGCAATAGCGAAAAAAAGCGCTTTAAATAACGTATGTCCTTACTTGGCATAACTATGATCTAAGCAGATTTGTCATCCATCCAACCATTTCTTAATTTCTTGCATTCGTATTAATTTTAAGCACTAACTACTCTTCGATCTTCAAGCTACCCTGCACAAGAATTTGTTTTCCCTTTTATAATTCTTCAAAAAAAAAAAAAATTTGTAGCTGCAAACAGAATTTGGTTCCCTATCATAAAGCTCTTAGTCTCTACACTATATAATGTTCAGCTTAAATTGCATTCTCAATGTTCGAAAGTCTTTCGTTATCTAAGCTTATCGTACAACCGTGCGCAAACTCACATCATTCAATTTACATCTGGCCTTTTTGCACTCGACGACAATCGAAAGTGGCAGAAGATTCCAGTATATCATTCAAGTGAAGGAGACGTGAGAAAAAAAGAATTGCACTGAAAAAGGACGTTGATCTTTCCGACGTGGAAGGTCAAAGTGAGGCTAGCAATCAGTGCCTCCACTCTCCTCTTCCGCGTTCATCATCACTCCCAAAGAGGGTGGACGAGAATACATACTCTCTCAAAACGAGTTCGTTTCTTCATTACTTGAACAGATGCAAAAAGATAGTCTGGACGACGATATCCTTCAAAAGAGCCGAACATTCCATAGAAATTTTGGACCGAAAAACAGAATCATTTTAAATGATTTGGATGAACATTTAGAATGAAGCAACTAAACAGTATGATGGATTAACAATGAGCAAAATAAAGTGAATTTAATCAGTATAGTCTTCTTGTTTGGAATTCAAATAGAAAAATTTTGGATTGAAAAACAGAAAACAAAACATACTTTATGCCAGCCTCTTCAAATATCTGAAGTAATTTGACATGCACCATATTCACTTTTCAAGAAACTGCAACAAAAATTTTCACTTAACATTTCATTCCTGCAAGTCAACTTCTCTTCAGCGAAATAAAACAAAGCTGAAATTCATGATTGAATAATAAATGAAAAAAGGAGCAGGAAGAGTGTGTTGCAAATTCGTGGGAATATTCACCATCACTCAATTCGTTATAAGCTAATGAATTTTATAAAGTTGACAGATTTCAAAGAGTCGAAATAAGAGGTACATTCAACTAATATTCCAAAAGCGCAATTGTCCATCATCCAGGCATCTTTAACAGCAAAAATTTTGTTGCAATTAGTATCAATCCATTTGAATTATACAACTTACACTTTAAATTAAATGATCAATGATTATTGTCTTTCGTATAAATATCATTGTTCACCGTGAAATGTAAATAGTAATAGCAATTAATTTACAGATTTTTATTTCAATTGAAATAACACGATATTTATTAATCATCTGAGGTTAATTCAAAATCCCCTATAAACTACAACTTCCAAGTCAAAGTTGTAATTTTTTCCGTTTTTTGTCCTTCGTTTCTACTGTGTCAATAAAACAGCGCCAACAGTACGCAAACGAACTGATTATTTTTTTAGGAGAAAAAAATCGATAGCGAAATTCAAAAATTGAATACATTTCAAACCGGTATTTTTCAGAATCCTTCATCAGAATTCCCAGCGAAAATGCGTTAAGAAGGGAGAATCGCTCAACTTCGGTAATCAACACAAAACGGAAGTTCTAGACAATTTTATTTCACCGAAACCCATTTTTCATTTCGTCTGTTCTTTGGAAATAAAAAAAATTTCATCATATTTTCTAAAAGATATTATTTTAGTGCTCAGAGTGGCTGCTTCAAACGTTTTCCGATATTAATCAAAGGCAAAATTATTTCATATTATTAAAGTAAGTTTTATAGCAAGTAAAATTGGATAACACACTTCAATGATATAAGAAAAAGTTGGTTATGGAAGAAAATGATAAATAAAAGGAGTGGATAGTTCGGTGAAAATGAAATTTCTCAGAAAGGAGAATTAATGAGAAAGAATAGGACTTGTCCGATCATTCCTTCCGTGTTAAGTTTCAATCCCTTGCAGAAGTTTTCTTGTTCCAACCAACCAACCCACAGCTCATGCCTCGGTGGAGAAGGATATGAAATGGCATGGATGGTGACGATGCTAGCAGTGATTTCGATACTTTGAAAAATGTTCGCTGAGTGAGAACAAGGAACGTTTGAACATGAAGTAGGTAGGTATGAAGTGCTAAACAGGTAAGGTATGTTGCTCGTAAACATTTTTTAAGGGAAAACGAACAACACAATGAAATTATTGATAGTCAATTAAAGGCTGACACACACACACACACACACACACACACACACACACACACATATACACATACATACATACACATACCAAAGAAGCATGGAAGAATTCTTTTTGTTTTCCAACAACAATTCAAAGTGATTTTCACATTTCAAATTATTTCAATGCTCACTAAGCCTTGCACAACTAATAGTTAATTAGAAAGATGTTTTACCAACAATTTCATCTTATCGATTTGATGACAGTGTCGGCCATCTTTTCTTAATGGAAATATTAATAAAATGTTGCAAACGAATGCAATAAAACAACAATGGTAACAATCACCCCAAATTGCTAATTGCCATCGATCACTAAAGAAATTATGAGTTTCGGACTTTAGTAAAACCTAATTCTACACATCATGCATACAAAAGGAAGAAGAGAAATTTTCAGATTAGTTATGTAGCAAACGACATTCAATAAAGTGGGAAGATAATAAAGAAATTCACAAATTTATCAAGTAGCTCATCGACTAATTATCCGAAGACTGAATTAGTTAGCAAACGACAAGCGCTTGTAGTTCTACTTCTAAGACGAGAAAGACGGGCGGGGGATTGATAAGTGAGAATGCTGCTGCTGGTGTGGGAAATTTTCTCGACAGGAATTCGCTATGGTAACGAATTGAAGGTAAGGAGGCAGTGGACGGAGAGGCTGGCGGGAGAAATGGCACTGTAAATTGAATTTGTTAGAAATTGCATTAACCAAATGAACGAATGGGACGAAGTACTACAACTGCGACTGAAGCAAACGACAAAATCATCCGCTCACTTACGCGCTTAATTTTCAGTGTTCGTTTTTTGCGCACACACTGACAACAATTTCATCGATATACTTAAATTAAAAAAAAATATACGGGAAAAAGTATTTTTTGTGTAACAGTAGAATGAAATAAAGCATTTGTGTGAAAAATAACAGTTGAAAAGTTTTGAAATTTGTTCCTTATATACATTATCCACTCGATCATTCGCAGGATGACAAAAACTGTCCGCAGATTAGTAGTAGCCCTTGGATGCGTTCGTTGAACAAAGCAGCTGAGTTAAATCATTTTTTCTCATTTTGCTTGGAAGCACCAGGACGAAAAAGTGTAAAGCAAAGAAAAAAGTTCATCCCTTGAGGATATTTGGTGGAAACATGAAAAGCCAATAATAAACAATTTTTTTCAGGGTTATTATATGCTGAAGATATTGCAAAGGAAATTTTAGTCTGATTTGGTTCAGTGCATTTCGACTTACATGAAAAAAATTGAATTTCAGGTAGAGAACATGATGATATGATATGATTGTAAAAAGAAGCAGAAAGAAAATGAAGCAAATTGTTCATAAGATGATAGCTATGATGATGGATGATTGGGTTACATTTGTATTATTACAAAAACTAAAGTGGATGCTGATATATCAGGAAAAGGTCACTCTCCGGTGTCTTCCTTGTTACTGTTGATATTTCAATTTAATAACATTTTGTCAGTTAAAGTTCAATTTATAATAAACCATTCATTGCAGGAAATTTGAAAAAATTGACTCTAATCGTTATTTATTATTAATTCGATTTTTGAAATCATAGTGAATCTATTGGCATTAAATAAAGACAGACATTTAAAATGAATTCACGTAGGATCGTATGTCTAGCATTACTATGTAGCAAAAGATTATATAAGAGAATCATTGATTGACTCATACAAAAACTTTTTATCAAATTTAAAATTATAAAATTTGAAATAACGACGAGCATATTTCATGAGGTGAAAAAGGCAGCACAGGAAGTAATAACAATGTTTTATAACAGATTTTAACACAACGTGTGCTACTCTCCTTTTTTTTTTTATAATCACTAATTAAAACAGAGATAAATAAGAGTAATGTTATCACTATCGTTCATATTTGGGTTAACAATTGATATATGAAGAATTGAGAATATTTTGAAATTATGACGAGCAGCAAACATTTACAGCGCACCGAACGCAATGCTAGTGAAATATTCGTTTCTAATATTAACATCCAAATTTATAATTTGATTTTTTTCAATGCTGAAATTGTAAAATCTATCAGAAATATAAATGATAAGGATAAAGTTCGAATTTATTGAAAGTAATAATAACTGATGTGAAAAAGCGAAAAAGAATTAATTGAAGAAAAAAAATTGAAATGAGAAAAATGCAGACGTATTGCGCAGTTGACCGAAAATGTAAACAGTAAAGTAGTGAAAACTGCAATATCAGAGATTTTTCATTGAAGAGAAAAGAAGACAGCATAAAGAGAAACACTCCCATATTTAATTAGAAAGACAGAGAAGGTGATAAGAGACTCGTAAAATAAAAATTGTGCTGTTTTTTTTTTAAACTCAACAATAATTCGGGTCAATAATGTGAACTAGAATCATCGCAAACACAGTGAATTTAGATAATAAGTTAATGGGTGATTAACAGTTCTAAAAGACATGAGTAATATTTCATGAGCTTTAATGATGTAAAGCGGGAAAGGGATTGATGAAATAAATCGATGATCTTATAGGACTCTCATTCTTGTTACCTGAACATTTCTACTGTGATAATGCAGATGGGACACTGAACAAGTTCCTTGGTGTTGACATTCCAATCAATTCCATGTAGAATGTAAAACTTTCAAAACAGATCTATTGGCTCTTTATTGGTATATCTATTTTGAGTTTGATATATTGAGCATTTAATTTCATAAGAAAAAGCTTTGTTATCATCGAATTTACTAACGTGAACTTACAATCTTTAAATTGTTAGAAAAAAATTTATTTAAGAAAACAAGTGGCCTCGAGGAAACTGCAATTTCTGATCTTACGAAGAGCATTATAAAACTTACAGATATTCAGGACAAATATTGCAGTGTATACATTTGCTGATAAAAATTATGAGCAATAAACGGATAAAATGGTAATGCTAAAAAGTGTTATCATTTACAATGCTGCCATAGCGAGATAATTTAAAATTTTTTATGCTTTAATAATTCCATTCGTAATACGTTTATAGCCAAAAAACTACTAACCTCTATTCTTCGCTGCTCGCAAAACCAATAACTAAAAAATTTCATTTAACTTACTCGCTCTCAATTTATATTTATATAACAGTGATGAAGAATGAAAATGCTTTTCCGTATTATCATAGATTAAAAAACAATAGGTTGGAAACATTCATGGAAGAGTTAGACAACACAGTATGCGCTTGTTAACATCACTTCGATGCGGTATGGCAAAGAACGCTTTCCTTCAAGAAAACATTCAACAGCAATAATTCTATTTGCAGTGGAATTATTACCGTCGAATGTTTTGCCATTTCACAATTGGATTGGTTTCAAACAATTAAACTACTGAAACACTCAAGCAGTGGAAAAGAGCACTAAGCCTAAAGTCATCTTCCAATTTTATTTGCCTTTTCTCAAAAAAAAAATTACACTGAAATTCTCAAAATGAAATTAGCAGGATCAACACAGTTCTCTTTTTAAGTCAATTCCATCGCCTTTTCAAACGAGTCGAAAAAATCAAACTTAGCGCCTACGCAAGTGCTGTCGAGGGAACCGAGCATTTTATGGGAGGTACATCTTGTAAACATTGCGTGTAATATCTATTCGCTCAAACGTAATCTATCCATGTCTCACCTACCGTGTCCTTTCCCGCCAAATGTTAATCTGTCATAATGTGTTACTACTCATTGTATTACCTCCACTAAACTGTTTCCCATGTAAGTTACCAATCCTCTTCAGTGCTTGTAACCCGCCCCTCTCCATCAACTATATGTATATGTAGATCATGTTCTCCCAGGAGCGGGAGGAGTATCTCATACCGTCGCGTCGCAGGGATTATTCCAGTACTGTTTCTATTCCTAACTAGTCGTATGTTGCTTACCCACTACTGTAACCGGATAGACCAATTATTCATATTTACCTTCGACTACGCAAACGAGCATTAAACCAACCAAACAAACTTCTCCAACAAAATTCACAACAAATGCAGTTAATATTTAATACAAAAATTTTGAATAAAATAAAAGGTCCTGCATCCTTGATGAATCATAAAGTAGCTACAATGCTTGAATGAGTTTAGCGAGGAAATATTCCTGTGCAGCTACAGAAAGCATCTCTGTCCTCACAATTTGCTTAATATTATGCTGTTAAGAAGAATAATCGTCAGTGTAACATATACTTGCAAAACAAAGCTATTCAAGCGAAAAATACACGCAGCAAAAATAAACGGCATACCCAGTAGACCATCATTCCAAAAGATCTGTCATCTATATCACTTGAGAGACAATGCTTGCATTATAAGCTAAATTATAAAGTAAAATGTGAACTCAAACTGCGAAATAGACTCATATGCAACTGGCCTTGCAAACTGAAAAGGCCGAAAAGGAGGAAGGATGAGCTTTAAACAGGCTCTTCGCTCTTACTCAACTCGACGCGATAAAAATCAACAATACTGGCTCCATGTCCAGAAACATATTCATAAACTGTCTGTAAGGGATTCAGCATAAATGTCTGTCTTAATAGCTGCGTTTCATTTTCATCAATCTGCGTGATCTGGAAGAAACAAGGGATTGAAGATTTCTCAAAATATCGAGGAAAACTACAACTGTAAGACACCGACAGATGTTCAATGAAAACTTCTGGTTCATTTGTCCTATTTTTATTTGAATATAGTTTTTGCTATCATTCGAACATTCCAGATCTTTTTACTTTATTTAATGAGCATTCTGTACAGTTTATACCATTACTGGTCACAGACATGCGCTCAACGTAATTCTTTTAAGATTGCTTTTTTTGTTAGTTGTTGATTTTCTGTTATTAATGGAGTTTTGTCTGTTTTATATTCCGTTTATTTCAACCAGAAAAAATTCGAATGGTGAATTCAACCAATACTTCATATTTCAAGAATGTACATAAGTTATCTCACGTTGTGTCAATAGTGCTAGTGCAGCCCCTAATTCAGTAATAACAAATAAGTGGTATTAAAAGTATGCTACAAATCAATGATTTTTGAACGTTTTTAAACGATTTTTCAATTTAGAATTCAAATTCATTTCACCTTCCGTCCCTTTTCTTTAAATAAAGCAAGACATTTGAAAAGTTGCATCAAGCTATAACGAACCTCCCCATCGTAAAAGGCATTGCTTTCATCTCCCTGAGAGGTCTCCTCATTTCCGGGCACTGTTTTGCTTTCCGGCAACGTCGTACCTGGCGTTTTCTGCAACGGTGTACCCATTGTCAAAGTTCTAAAATATAGTGATCATTACAAAATTATACACAAAAATAACAATAATACTCACATGATTTAGTTAAGAAGAGCATAATGATAAGATAAAAAATTAATGGAAACTTGAATATGGACTGAATCAAAGTTCAAATTTCATCCTCCAAACTCGAATAAAATCTCTTATCTTGTTCACATTTACATAAATTTTCTATGGACATCAAACACATTTTAAATTTCTACGGTGGCCGTTAAAGAAATTTACCTCATTCCCACAATATGTTGACATAATTGTAGACCCAGCTTTTCTGTTGGAAAATTAGTGTTGTTCAACCTCTTCAGACCAACAACAGCTACATATCTTCCCATACATAATGTTTCAGTACCTTCTTAACAGAAAATTGTTTACTAATTAACTTGTCTTGAATGTCTTAAAACAACGATTTCAAATAATAAATAAATTTACATCATGCCTAAGCAAACCTTTGGGATGTGCGTAGCCAAAGAGTTGAATATCAGGTGGTGTTAATATTAATTGCGCTCTTGAAAGAGTTATATTTTCACCAAGTTTACCGATTGCTTCCGTAATCAAGTCTTTCACTGGCTTGTCATTTTCGGCTGTTTTGAGGGAATCAATATCTGATATGAAATGTTAATAACAGAATCGGCTAAAATATTACAAATGCCGATAAAACTACGCATCTGATGCTCCACAAATTTTTTGCCTAAATTCCCAAATCTAACATAGCGTAAGATCTTGAACAATTGGGAAGAGACAAAGTGAAATCTGAAAACTCCTACAAAAAACGAAACATAAAAGCACGACAATTTGAAACAAACCTTATTCTTGATCAAAATTTCTCCCTCTCCCTCCTCCTCCCCCCGCAGAAATTTCACTTCTAAAACAGTAATACCAAAAACGAAAGTCTGTAAACGAAAAACAACAAAATGCCTAATTGCGAAATTAGCTGTTACTAAAAACGGTTACTCACTTAAACTCAGTAGCTCAAAGCCATCAGCACTTGTTCCATCTCGATCAGCAGCATGCAAAACCGCTTTAACTACATCTTCTACCTAAAATTATTCCATGAAAATAATTCAGATCCATAAAAATAACAGCAAATCTGAAATAAAACAAGGTGATAACCTCACAATGAAAAATGATTTCTGAACTTTCATTACAGTCTTAATAAGCAATTCTTCAGGATTAGATTTTTCTATACATATATAAACTATAAATCCAAAAACCTACCAGTCGCTTAAAATCTTCACTCCTAGAAACGAAATCCGTTTCACAATTCAGTTCAACGATAGCTGCCTTGTTGAAATTTGTTATCACCGATACAACTCCTTGTTTTGTTGGCCTACCACTAAGTCTGCAAGTCAATTTTAATTTCTGGAATTCCAAAATATAAAAAGCATACTTTTAAAGACACAAAAGATTACTAACAATTACTTTGCAGCTTTTTCCCAGCCTTCTTCTATAGCTCTCTTTTTCAACCACTTGATAGCGTCATCCAAATTATCAGGCCCAAATTCATTTAGTGCTTTGCGGCAATTCACATAACTGTACCCAGTCTTTTTTCGCAATTCTTTTAATGCCTGAAAGAAACACATGAAACAATTATTCATTGATACTATGAAATGAACCAAAAAATTACTGTGAACTAATTCTATTATAGCTTAAAGGATGAACTTATACTATTGGTTTGAACTAAAACGTGAGATATGCATTGATATAAGTTTCCAATTACAAAGGTTTTGTTCGATAAGAGCTAGGCCAAACTTGAATATCAATGCCTGATGCAGGAACATGACTGAGATCTGAGAGAAACCAAATTATCACAAAATTAACAATTATAACAAAATTAACTCATTCTGTTAGATTTGTCCAAAAATTTTGAATCTGAATTTCCTATGAAATTAGCATGTCAAGAACATCTGTATTACACGTGAAATTAGCCCTCTTCAAAGGATTGAAACATTACTTCTTTCGTGGTACTCGGTGCAGGTACAGCGACGGTAGCCGAACACAGTCGACGGAGACTTTTTTTGAGCACAATTAACGGAATTAATTGTCGTGAGGCAATCATTCAATCTCTTAAAAATGTAAAATAAAGCTAATAAATGAATACCTTAGGGTGCAACAGCAAGCCACACCATGACTTTAGTGTTAGCGCTCAAAATTAACGCATGAGATACGAGATTTTCGTTTCGTCCACATATACATGTTCTTAGCAAGCATGCTTTTCAGGGAGCGGGAGATTTAAGATGGTCGCCGACCCTCAGTTTGTACTGATGTGTCATTCTGATTCTCCTACAGAAGCGTCATGCCCTCACGGAAGAGACACGCAGCGCTCTAAGCCTAGCTAACTGTATCAGACGTGACCGAGTGGGACGCTAAGACGCTGCGTTCTCTTTCACAACATAGGTTTTGGCACAGATGTTGTCGGCAGTTGGAAACTAAAGTTTCTAAAACTTCCTTCAGTGCTTTTGAAATCTCAATTCAGTCATTTCATATTTTTACTAGGATCTGTATGGTCCTAAAAAATGTGACCCCTTTTCGACAATTACTGGTTCTTTGATATTTCCAAAGTCTTTCTGTTCCACATGGACAGTGAATTCAATGTGGCATATCCCATCTCTTAGTGAAATATGTACATATTTCGGACAAATCAGCCTGTTCCTCTCCTGTTTTTCTCAGTAGAAATATTTCAAAAGTTACACTTTGCTGCTACATCAATTCCATTTTAGGACAACAAAACACAGTAAGCCATTAAATAAACAATTTTATTCCTTACTCACCAGACAATTTATTCTTTCTTCCTTCGATAAATATATGGACAACACCGATATAATGAAAAGATGAAATCTTCAAAGAAAAAGTAATACAGAATAATAGATGAGATTCGCTTTTGCATACATCAAAATACACGATTAAGTTAGATATACGGCAAAATTCCGTCACAACATTCGCGACGAAGTTACAATTTTTTAAACGAAAGTTCATTATCCTCGAAAACTTAGCAGAAGGATCTTGCTTCCACTAAATCTGGCGTAGTATGGTTAAGTTAGCGATTAGCCAATAATAAGTTTGCTAAAGTCAGAATGAAATTCCAAGCTGCATAACTCAGATATCAGCAGTTTTCTCAATACTACTACATAAGCACTGAAGTTTTCTGTTATTTTAAAGTAAATATCCAGCAATACATTTATAGTTGGAGAATGCCCTTCCTTTAAAGTTCAGATCATAATCACTGTCCAGATATACAGAAAATGCAACAGACGAAAAATTTTTTGAATGGAAAAGAAAAAAATGAAAATGACATCAAGAATTCTCGTTCCAAATATCAAAGTACAAGGGCGGAATTTTGACATAAATTATCCTAGTGATTGGACGATCTTCAGATGATGGATAACCTCATAATTTAAAACTTTAGTGCTGCTTCTGCATGCCCCTATCATCATTCTGCACTGAATTCAAGATCATTTTTTCATCAAAAAAAATCATCATCTAACTCCACATTGCAAACTAAGTAGTCTCTAATCAAGATTTTGTCAAAGACGCCTGCCAAAGTTTTTTCGTCTACCACCAATCACAAAATTATTTTCAAACCAATAATAAAGTAACTAATTGCGTCATGAAACGACAATTCAACAACAATTAGGAAATCCACTTTGAGCAAAAACAGATGAAATCTACGTTGTTACAATCTAATTAAGCCTAATTAGAAATTAATGGAATGTTTGACGAAATGATGAATAACATCATGCGCCTTCTGGGAAAAGATAAAACTTCTCAATCGATATGAGTTACAAGCAGAAATTTGGTTTTTTTCCTGAACAGAAAGACAGACATCCCTTGTTCCTTCAAATAAATCGAGACATATTCCCTCTGCAAATAAATGTGCTTTCCATCATTATGGAACAGCACCACCTAGATAACGTTAAGAAAGGGAAGACACTGCAAATTTGGGCCAAGCTATTTTCGCTTCATGCCGCTTGTAAGCAAATAGATGCGCCTTATGTGCCTGCTTCAACTGATGGCGAATTAAATCAGGGCATTCGTTTGCCAGAAGACATGTTTCGTAACCATCAACGAGAAGGTACCTGAAATGAAACACAGCACTTGAAAAATTGAAAGTAGAAGAGCCGCAACAAAGAGCTGCAGAGTCGTGTGTCTCAGTCATAACTTCAAAAGAAACTGCATCCTCCACGGCTGTGCAGATAGGCCGTATACAAGACCAATTTAATTATTAATTTATATTTAACACACCACGACATAATCAAAAGGGACAAAAAGAACATACAATCCATGATCTTCAGGATTTGTAATGCCAAATTGATGTGCAATAACGCGACACAGCTTTCCAGCAGTCATTTGGGGAACACCGGGAAATGTGTGATATCGGATAGAACCATCCAGTTCATCTGGCACGGCTACCTTCACGAAAGCATCTGATGACGATGAAAGCACTGGGCTAACACTCCCCAACGAAGAGCAATACGACCCATCTTCCTATAAGCAATTTTTGAATGTCCAGTTCTGTTTAAATATCGAAAGCTTGAAATTTGAACAATAAAAAATTAAGATACCGTTATTGAAGAGTCATCCACTTGGCCCAACTTCCGAATGCTTTCGGTATTTTTCAGTACATCAATGGCGGAAAAAAGAGTAATGAGGTAGTAACTAGAATCACCAGTGGTCAGCAACTGTTTTGGGAGCAGCTCCCACATATACCATGCTTCAACTTCACATCCGACTGTTGATGTGCGTGCTAATAGG
This sequence comes from Litomosoides sigmodontis, assembly GCA_963070105.1. Taxonomy (NCBI): domain Eukaryota; kingdom Metazoa; phylum Nematoda; class Chromadorea; order Rhabditida; family Onchocercidae; genus Litomosoides; species Litomosoides sigmodontis. The sequence continues at coordinate 5,876,164 of OY718808.1, forward strand.
TATACTAACCATCGCACCAATTCTAAATTTAATTCGTTTTATCAAACGTCAAGATTTCATAAATGATCGTCCATTAATAAGCCGTCTCATGAAAGCAGTCAAATATCGACATCAATAAATACGGAATAAATTATACCTCTTGCATACTTATTCTTGTCTTTTAAATATATGCAAATATTTTCATTAATCCTAACCATCAGCAGGAGGCAAAGTTTTAATCTTATTGCTTTCGATGCTAATCGGGTCGTAATTTTCCATATCACCGCTCGGATTGTCGCAAGACTGCTGTTTGCCAATTGCCAAAAATATCACTCGCAACAAATTCTCTAACTTTTTCAGCGGTGAATAATGATGTTGCATTTTTCGCAGACAAATCTTAATTGTCTCCATTTTCTGCGTTGTAGGTGGCATGAACTAAAATCATTGCGGTTAGAAGAATGCAAATTCCTCAAATCCCGTTAGACAAAAAAGTCCTACCGAATAATCGAAAAATTAAAAAATTTGGCTTACAAAATCCTAATGTCAGCTAACAACAAGCTAAATAAATTAATTAAATAAACGAGTGACTAAATTAAAACATAAAAAATAAATAGACACAATAAATAAGTTACATATATATGTTTCAATCACTTATATATATATATATATATATATATATATATATATATATATATATATATATATATATATATATATATAAATTCTTCAACAAAATAACATACTTTACAGCGGACTCCAAAGCCTAACTGCTCTGGCGACAAAGTCCGGACGTAGGTAAGATTTTCCGAAAGTGCTTGAAGCCAACCGTTTTTTGAATATTCACGTACCATCAAATGATAAAGATGAGGCTTTACTGGGTCTAAATTTCATTAATCAAATCATACATGTAAAAGGATTAGTCGTTTCAAGACTCCGAAACAATTTTAACTTAGGGAGGTTTTTTGCTTCTACAAATTCTTCACAAGCAAGCTGACCAACCAAATATACAATAACGTTGAAAGAAAACTTACAGAGGACAATTTTGTGTAAAACAGCTTCTAAAATTGCATCAATATTTAAAAACTCGTTAGCATTCAATCGCGCCCGTTCTTTTTCAATCAAATCATGAAGTTCGCCTTCGCCATGTTTTACCAGATAATTCTTTAAACCATTTAAGAACTGACGGACGTTTCGAATTACCACCTAAAACAGTACTCCAAAACAGCTATGTTTTACATTTCTTCAAGAGAAATCACAATTCCACATTTCAACAACTTAGGATCTGAACATCCTTTTTATTTTATATATTTTCTAAAACTGCTCGATTAAATTTAGGAATTGTTGATAAGATTCAGAAATTATAACTGTTAAGGAAAAGAAATGGAAATATGACTTGTGGATCACATTCTTCTGCTTCAAATGTACATTCAATAAAACGGCGCAGTGTAGCACCGAACACTGTATTTTCCTCCTGTGATAGTCTGCAATTGATAACTTCAGTTATCGTTAAACATGTCGATCGATGCCAAAATACAATTCTTTTCATAGGTCTAATTCAGACTAATATTTGGAAATTGAAAGTCACTAACCTTTCAACATACTCTTGAATCTTTGTACCCGGATCTGCGCTCAAACTATTTTTCAGCCGCGGAGGTGAAATAATGGGAGAAAGTGCACGAATACTTGTTGGGATATCATCCAAAGATTCCAGCCACGAGTCATCAAGTTTTGAATATCGTGGAAGAATACGCGGCAGCTAAACGTCATGTAGACAGTATAAATAAGGATGTGAAAAAGTATACACCTCATATACGACGACAAAAACTTGAAAATTAGGGTTTATAGAATCGAAACTATCCAAAGTAAACTAGAGACTGACCACAGAAAATACGAATACCAAACATACCGAATGTGTGTTTGTTGATTTATGGCTATCCATGGTGGCTGTTCCATCCGATATTTCCCCCACATTACTTACGTTCATCATTGAATTTGATGCTTCCGGATCTTCATTACCACTTGTGACTGATTTACTAAAATCAAAGGAATTAAAGCGAGAATATGAGTGAATAATTGCGAAATAAATTATAAATTGTGTCAAAAAAGGACTAACCAAATTGTTTCAAGCTGTTGTTGCTTGCCGAAGCTATCTTCACTTTTCAAATGTACATTAATATTTACAATACCATTACGTCGACCATCTGCTTCTGCATTATTGCTTAGATGATAGTCATCAAACCTCCGAATCACTACCCCGTAGTCGCCGTTATCTTAAATTATTGTCGAAAATTAAAATAATAAAATTCCACAAATTCAGACAAAAAAATCATACTTTGGCTATCTTCTGCACTGGTGGCAGACTGTAATTTCTGTAAATTTCTTCCCTCTTCACCGTCATTACTCGTTTCCAGCGAACAAATCACTTCATCATCACCCTCTTCAGCGATCACTTCACCTAAACGAAAGCAAAATATTACGGAACGATGTGAAAAAATTTGAAATAAACAAAATACCAATCGTTACTAATCCACTCACCTATGCTATTATTAACTTAAAATTTAAATAACGAACAAGAAATAAAGCGAAATGCGTCCAGTACAATTTCTTACCACCGTTTTGAAATACATGGAAATAAAACTGCAGAAAACTCCTAATAAAAATTTTTTCTATGCTTTTCATCCAAAGCACATCCCTCAACTTTCATAGCTTTCAAGCTGGACTTAAAAAAAACAACAGTAAAATTAACCAAGAACAGATTGGTTCATATCGTGGTGCCTTGTAAGAGTAGATGGTTTCTCATCCCCATAATGCGCCAAATCCAACAAATTCTCCCAAACATTTGAATCCCACGGTTCGTTAAAGACAGTTCCAGCGATACTAATGTCATCATCGTCTTTCGCACTCTGATCTTGACTTGAAGACCCCGTTTTCACTGAAAAAAAATGCTTCTCACTAGAAGCAGAAACATTCATATGACCAATCCGTCTATTACTTCAATTACATTAATCACATTCAAAGTTCAAAATTTTGCAATAAAATACCTAATCAATAACACCGATCATTGTCGATAATTTCAAGTATCTACTGACATTAATTACTAAAACTGTGAGCTTCAACAATGAATTTGATTAAAAAATTAAAATTTCTAGAAACTTACCAGTTAAATCTGTTTTCATTGGCATATCAACAGATTCCGATAGGTGAGCATATTCAGATGTTAAATTTTCACTGACACTGTCGCTACAAGCAGGAGTATCATCAGAATTTCGCCGTCGTAAGCGAACAGAACCCTCAGATGATGACGGTTGAGAGGGAAAGGTCTTCGATAACACTGAAAACAGTCCTTCCCCTTTTAATCTTCTCTTCCCAAAAAATTTCGTTAAAATGAAAGTAGCATCTGAGCGATACTTGTTACAAACAGTTACTGTTAATATGATACTGGTCTATCTCACCTTAGTTTATAAAAGATTTGATCGAAAACTCGAAAAACTGATCAGGTGGATAACTTATTTGATAAATTTTTCCACTTCAAACGTGTTTTAGCGTGATATGACATCATATGATAAAAAAATAGAAATGCTGAGCAATTCATGCTGATGGAAGTCAAAGACAACCTAGACTGCCATTTCCAGTAATCATTCCACAAGGATGTAATTTATTCTGTAACGAACTTCCAACCGCAGCTGCAGTTAAACTTTTCCTTAACAATGGCACTTGTGGAGTTGGTCGGACCTGCAAATAAAAAATTGCTGGAAAAGTATAACTTCCTTTTAGGATGAAAAGTAGAAGGGGAGAAAAAAGTTGGTTTTTAAAGACGAACCAAATTTAATTGGAGGAATGAATAACTTGAATAACAACAGAAGGGCAATATAAGTGAAGTGAAGAAATAAATGATAATGTCTCTAATTGTTGGAAGGGATGAAATAAATCTGACGCAGTCAAATGGAAAAGTATTTTACTGCTATTGCTGAGAAAATTATTGCAGTAATTATATTAGTAACGCATGCCAAAATTTTTGGAAAGGCTATCGCAACAATGCACATGACTGTTCCTGGGCAGCTACTAGGAGTGATTGGCAAACAAGAAAACACTTATCACAACACAAACGCGTCATCTTATCAGGAAAACAACAGATAAGAAAATGAAGAGAAGAGCACCGAAAACTTTGATATATGAACCCTCATTTGAGAGAAGATGGAGCTCAGAATTTATCGACAACAGAATTAATAACACGAAATGGCGGCAATATCTGATTTCTCCATAAATAAGCAAAAACCAGACCTTTGCAATTTTTTGACGATTTTTCAACTCACTGTTCACTGCCGACCAAACAACTGTTTGTTCTTTAGCAAAAGCATTTCCAGTATAAATTAAGCGTTCATTGGACATGCTGCCACTGGACGATGAAGGAACATTGCAAGCAAAAGAAGATCCTGAAAATATCTCAGAAAGTTTTGGATTTTTCAGATGAATTTTCCGAGAAAAATTAGTAATAATGCAGATGTAACATCATGAGAACGAGTACTAATTCATTCAAACGACATAATTTGTGATTTGATTAGAAGTAATAGAAACTTGAAAACGTCCTAGCAGTTAGTATTCATGAGCATTTCATCCCTAACATCTTTCTGCCTCTTTTGCTAGCCTGCTATAGGTGCAAAATTCTATGATCCTCAAAACTGGATTCAGGAAGGAAGTGAAGCTGTCATCAACCACTATCGTTGAAGAATGTACTACTTCCCAAAATTGTAGTGAACTCTATTTCACACAAGCACATTTGTTTTCTTCTTCTCTCTCCTAACAATCACTTTTATTCATTTGACAGCTCATGGTATTTCTGAAAAGTCTTAAGGAAGAACCTATTCAGTAATTTCCTCCAGAAAAGAAGCACGGGCAAAAGGCCAAGCAACAAACTTAGTATTTTCGTAGCAGTATTCGCGCAGCACAAACGCACTATGAATTAAACGACAAAACATAGGTAAAAAAAATCATACACGTCTAGCACTTACCTCGTTTAACAGCGGATGGACTCCATGCATAAGTCTGAGTAGTTGATGATAATGAGTCAATGTTACTATTGCTCTGTACAAAAACTCGTTCTTTGGGGTGTCTCTCACTATGAAACCTGAAATTCACAAATGAAAATTTGCACGATCGTGGCAATATAATGAAAAGCGACAATGTAATTTATTGCTTTAGTGGAAACATCAAGAGCATCATTAAATGAATTAATTCCCATATCAAATTTGCATAATTCAATAAAATCACACTTTCCAAAATGAAGAAATGGGAGAACATTAAAAATCCCCCGAAAAACCAGATATGAGTAGACCAGGAAAAGGAGCTAGGAGTGTGACTGTAGAAAGCAATTGTCATTCGGCAGCAGGAAAGGAAGAACTACGAATCAAAAAAGCTATATCGCTATCAAATCAATTATCAAACGCATTGAAAAGTTTACCGGGGTTAGGACATATTACAGCGCCATAAAATTATCTATATCTTTGAACCTAAGCATTGTATATGGTACCTAGAAATAAAAAAAAGTCAGTAAAGGCTAGGAATAGATATTCATCAGATATCTTGCACAACAATGGTATGAGCTGTCAAAGAAAATTATTGTAATCAGCTGTTAGGTAAAGCTCCTCTTTTTCTTACAAATACTTTGATCGCAAGATCCTTTTAAGGGCGAAAGTGGAAAGAAAAATTGACCTATTAACGCACGCTTATTTTTAAGCGGAAAGGAGGTATTTCAATGAGAGTAATCACGCATTTCTTCGTGGCAGAGAGTAACAAAATCTAAATTTAATGAGTGATATAATAACTTATATAATTATCGACTTCGCAAATTCAAGTCAAGATTACAGCTTAGTTGGTAATTGAAGAGGCAAGGAATCAGGCAGACTCGAAGTCGAAAGTGGAAACTAATATTGTGTGCGTGTGAGGGTAACAATAATTCGAAAGGAAAAGAGAACAGCCTTGAAAAGCCAAATGAGTTTGAATGAAATGTGAACGAACTCAAAAGACCAAAAGTACTTCCTACCGCTACTGTCACTATTACTGGGTTTAAAGGGAATGATTTCTTTAAATCACTCTGCTCTATCCCTTCATAGTAGTAACTATTTATCTCCATGGTCAAACACTCGAATTACGTTCCACAATCTATAAACCAAGCATTTATACCTCCTAATTACCACAGTGCTTGCAACACATTCACTTTTATTGTTTATTTACGTTCTTCAACTATCGAAATTATAGCATTAATGATACAAAATAACCTAAATCTAACTTTACATAGTTAAAATGAGAAACATAGTTAAAAGACATGCGATCCAGATATCAGGGCAATTTTACAAACCCTTCACGAATTACTACAGAAATATATAAATAAATAAATTATATATATATATATATATATATATATATATATATATATATATATATATATATATATATATATATATATATATATATATATATATATATATATATATATATATATATATATATATATATATATATATATATATATATATATATATATATATATATATATCACGAATCTTCAATGAAATGTTCAGTGCTGTAAATAAGTTTACTTTTGGCAAGGGAAAGACTGGAACACCTGTAGAGCAAGAAAGCATAAAAAGTGGACAGAGGAAGAGAAGACGACAAATGGAAATTTAACAGTGAAAAATGATGAGATCCTTCAAAAGCAGACACATCTCAAGCAATACTCAATTTGTCCCATGGGATGAAATATCTTTCCGATGAAAGGAAAAGGAGTGCAGAAGAGATATTTCGGGCAATTAATTCATTCTGTAATTATGAAGTTGTCTCATCACTAAATCTACACATTGCCACTGCAATCATTTTATTCTAATCAATTCAACTGCATTATTCTTAAGGCCGCCAAATTCGAAGATAACGAGTGAACAAAATTATAGATTAATTTATGAATTCGGTCTCTCTGTTTTAAGCTTTTAAAATGTCGACGCGCAAATGCAAATGACGGTACTGTCAAAGCAATAATCCTAAGATTCGAAGGAAATAAAAGATGGAGAGAAAAAAACTATCAATTACTAAATAAGACATGAGTTGTCCAAAAAATTTTGACGAAGACAATAAAATCGAACTGAATACAAATTGATATTCCATTGGCAGATCTGATTAACAGGCTTCATTAAGAGAAAACGAAAGCACATTCTGTTAAAACAAGAATAAGCCATTAATGCCTTCCTTTCCTGCGATCTTTTGATTACAAACCTTGAATTGAAAGCAAAACTGCAGAGATGCTGATAACACAAGACGACGATGTGCGCCGACTGTTTGAAACTGTTATAAATCAACAAACTATTATTCCACGGAAATGAAAACAATTACTAAACTGAAAATGCACTGATGTCTATTATGCTGCTAGCTGATACACCTATTTGACTTGCATATTTAAAACGGTAGCAGCGATAAAAGTTTGCGCCTTCAGCACCCACCACTTTTTACTTTTATTCAAACCGGAATTTGCAAACACTACTGTGCAGCTTTAGTTTAGGAAACAGCTGTGACGGAAATCACGAATGAAAGCAACACGGAGACTACCCTCACATAAAGGAAACTCACTACTTGAGCATTTTTAAGCAAGAAAGCAGCACCAAAGTAAATCAAACAGAGTAGAAACTTCAAAATGAAAGTAATCACGCTTCACCAATTTGTTTCTCGTACTGAATTCTATCTAAGGGATATAAATTATTAAAGGAAGGAACGAAATAGTGAACAATGACTGGCACACTTATAATTAAAGTAAACGTTGAGTGTTGCAGGAAGATGACGACAGCGACAATAAAGAGGACGATAACAAATTTAACGAAGATCATTATGGTTGATAATGTATATGATAAAATGATACTGCAGCCATTGTAATGATATTATATGTATTGGTTAGATCTAAAATTCTAGAAATCATACTTTATGATAAAATAAAAACATACTACTCCCCCTGCAATATTTTATAGTCGGTGTTTTTCTCTGTGATTTCATAATGACTGTAGCTAGTAACAACAAGCAGTTAATAGGAATCATCAACTTTTTGTTACGTCACAACCGAAACTGGAACGTATTATTTCCTAACCTTCAATTAACAAAAACGAATCCTTAGTTTTTCACTTCTTTTGAATTTTTAGAGATCAGCAATATTCGTGAAATGTTCCCGGTATTAAAGGTAATTTCGCATGTAGAACAGAAGAAAGAAAACCTTAAAATTATAAATTTATAAAAGTTATAGAAGGAAAAAAATTATAGAGGAAAAGTCCTTATTAATTTAATAAATGGGAAAGTGGAGGTGTCACATGAAGGAGAGAAAACGAATATGGCACTCATTCACATCAATTGTGGAATCCAAAAAGACCCTGAAAAAACTAACTCCAACAGTCCTCACAATTTCTCATATGACCTAGAAGGTGTGAGAAAGTTTAGGTTTTCCAACTTCGAACCGATAAACCAATGCCTCAGATCATTTCTCAGAATCAACTTTTGTCGGTCTAATCCAACAAAAACAGGAAAATAAAAAACTAGTCACAGAAGAAATTAACAGACTACCATTCTCGTGAATCCTAAAAATATAAACTGTGTAAAACATGCAAACATTCCAGAATTGTCTCTGATTTTTATCTCGTCAATCCACCATTCAAGAGGGACGAGTTAATCATTGTTCACTATGGGGATAAGTCTTTTCAATTTGTAAAGCTTTTTCATCTTCATTTTACAAAGCACACAGCACTCCTTCTCGATCTTAATAACTATGAATTAAAGATAAGTTAAATTAGCGAAAAAATGAAATGGTCAGAAAGTGAAATTGCGAAAGTGTGCGAGATACGTGAAAGAAATGCAAGAAAATAGAGTGGGAAATAGCAAATGTTAGAAATGAGACAATGATATTAATGAAAGTCTCGGAAATTGGTGCTAATTAAATTAGAAAAATCAGAAAAGGTGCGCAAGAATAGAGACAACACGAAAAAAAAATGAATGGAGTTGAGATCTACGCACAAGCGCTATCAACGCAAAATCAGTGAGTGTTGCAGAAGTGCCGTTTGCACAAGCGCAATAACCGACGTCTGCAGAGCTGCACGAAATATTTATTATCTCCTCCACATCATTCCGTCGTGGCCAAGGCAACACCACCAATGACGACAACAACAATAATGACGGTTCGGACATTATAATTCGATTAAGACACAAACCTCGTCTGCCTCGCAAAAAGCATCACTTATAGTACTGCATTTCATTTATGCCTCACCAAACTAGCGTGAATAACGGCTTACGGATACGGATGATGAAGTACGGGATTAATGCAGAGAGAATGAAAGAAAAGCGGGTCATCAAGATGACCACTAACAGAATGACACTACATAATCAAGCGGCTCATTCTCTTTATATATTCGTGATGAGGTTTATTTTTACACCTAATATAATTAAGTGCTTGAAGAATAATCCATTTCCCGAGTTTCAATTCTTAGAAAGGGGTTTCAAGCACAGATCCGCAAAACCTTCTAGATCAGGGCAAAAAGATACGAAAAGAAGTTCACCCAATAATTTAAGTTTTATTACAGAAACATTAGCACCGAGCACCGGAACATTTAATAAAAATAATGCTATCCAAAAAGGGTTTTTGGAAGAGAACATAATGGGTGACTAACTTTCTCGTAAAGATATGCTCCTCGCCATCACGATCCTCATTCCTTAAATGCTCCTGCTCAGTCTGCTTCACCACCTTTTTATGAGTTAGTGATGATTTTTGAAGCAAACTTCCAACAGACCAATCATTTGTTGTATTATTTGCATGCGTATCTTTGACATACTGCTTCCGTCGTATTACTGGTGTAACTAATCCTTCATTTATTGTCTGTAATTATCCATTAGCAAATCTTGAAATTCAATAAAGCTGATGCAACAAAAACTAACATGAAATAAAAAAATATTCTTCTTAAGCTATCGGAATGCGAATATCATTCACTATTTGTAGTTAGTTAAGCAGTTTCAATGAATTACAAATGATACAGAAACAGGTAAAAAGGTCATAAATTTTAAAATATTATGCTACAGTAACAACAAAGCACCTTATGGTTTAAATAAAAAGAGTGTAACCCGTAATTCTCCAGTTCTTGCATTTCGACCAATCTTCGAAGTTAATGCCTTTGCAGTGGCCGCAACTCCGGTAACACTACTTGCTAATGAATTATGTGCCAAATTTGCCAAATCGGGAACCGATAGACGACGCTGATCAGTTCTGTCATTGGAGCGTATCCTGTTATCAGTTATAAGCTTATTAAGAGATTCAAATTTTTGATTCCTATTGAGATTCAAATTTGTGATCAATCTATTAGTTGAAACAAAATCACCATTTAAAGCATTTAAAACACATGGAAAGGGAACAAGTTGAAATACCGTCATAACTGCTTTCAGATCCTCCGAAAATATGAGAGGTCCTGAAAAAGTCTATCCAACATACCTTAAAGTGATGTTTGCATTGTCAAAATCAATTTCACTTGCTTCCTTATGATAATTTCGTTGGCACTGCTGCTGCTGACGTAATTTGGATTTGGGTTCAGAAACTGTAGCTGCTGCTTCTTGTCTGTAATTGGAATTTACTGCAGCATTGAATTTTGATAAGGACATAAGAACCAACAAAATACTTGATAAAATATTCTTTTTTACTTTTTTGAAGACTCATTTATTTTAAACTGCTTATCTGTAAAGTGATATTGCGATACAGAAAAATTGGAAAACAGAACTGTATCGTTGAACAACTTTTTGAAAAAAATGTCACGTAGATTAAAAAACGTCAATTTCTACCGAGTCGTAGTAATAAAACGATATAATAATTAATCCCTCATCAAGTAGTATTAAAATATGGAATAATTTCGTGCTATCCTTTAAAGAACGTATTTTTTACTTGGAAATTTCTGCGGTTCAGCTTACTCCAATAGAACAGAGAGCAATATTGTTTGGTTCATAAGCTTCCACTTATTACAGAAATAAACCAAACAACCACGTAATGACAAATCAAAATAAAGTGGAAGTGTCCCAAACAATTCTACTCATACAATGAACGGAATGAATGAATACCTTTTCCTTTTGAATTCCTCCAAACATTTAAGCAAGGTATCTTCATCTAGACATGTAGATGGCGGTATAAGAGCACATCGAACACTAGCACCGCTACCGCTACCAGCACTGTGCTCTGCGTAGCGAGTAGTAGCGAAACGTGGTACATGTGCAGCCGTTAAGTCGCTGCGTTCACGTCTCAGCGTTAACGGTTTCGGTTTTATGGCTGGTTTCGGATTTACTGAAACGCCTACTCTATATCTGATTGTATCTGGAGTACCCAAGTTTTGGTATTGGTTCACTACATGGAAATAATTTCTTAAAAAGTGGATAGAAGTATAAGTGAAGGATGATGACTTTTGACTTACTACATTACTACACTACTGATAGACCAACTTCAATAGAACCTATGCGGAAGTGAACAAATAAGAGAGTGTCCATGCAAAGTATCCAAACTGCATCTATGCAATAAGTTTTCTAGGGATCCATTTGGTTGCTAATTTTGAAGCGGAAATGAACTGTAAGATAAATTAATAAAAGGTTCGGAGAAGGAAATACCAGTGAAATGAGAGTTGGAGTCATTTAATTTTTGCGCTTCTTCCTGAGTAACAATGGTGTTGGTAGAACGACCTGGCTTGGAGGTGCGAAGGGAGGGAACTGCATGTTGATGCTGTCCAGGAAACCAATTCCACTTCGAAAACGAGCAATCAGCAGGTCGTTCAGCACTGCTCGACTGTACAGAATCCACGTCACACTGTGTTAACAGCGATGATGTTGATGAAAGTGCAAAAGCTGATTGACTTCTAGAATAACAGGGAATCAAATTTACATATGGGGAGAGGAAGAGGCCATTTTTCCATGCGTTGCTAATTGATGGTAAGGTGGTGGAAAGAAACGAAAACGGACTCTCGAAATCATTTGACTTCACTGGTATGATCAAATCTCATTAAGGAATAAATGACTAACGAAGTGATTTTCCGTTCCTCCAAAGGAGTGAAAGCACTACACTGAGCCAGTCTTATCACTTCATGTTCTCTTCCAACATTCTTTTTGCTAGCACCATTCGTAGTGCCACTGCCACTGTCGGTTACTGCATTTGATGAACTTTCTGAGCGAAATATATGCCTGAGCAATGACCGTCGCCCCAAAATGGTCTGTACCGGTGCATCATTGTCAATTCCTGAATCTGAACCACTCTGGGCTGATGTTACATGTGAAACATATGTTACAGCAGCTTCCATACGCATATGCGCTTAAAATTTTTAAGAAATTTTGAACTATTGCTCGGAAAAGTTCATCTTTGCGTAATGTGGCAACCAAGGAGAATATCTTCAATAAGACTATCAGATTTGTGCCTGAATAGCATAACTAATAAAAGTTATCAATTAGAAATACATTTGCCCCGTCATTTTTTCTGACTGTTTCTTTAAGAGAAATTGCAGATTGATTCTCCACCTTTATCCATGGAAGCATTAGTTAAAGTGTTCAGACGTCTTTCGTTGGCACGCTTGGAAACACAACTGCCATTTGATGCAGTTGACACGTAATTTTTTGTAAAACTTGGACGTTTTTTTGAAGAGTAACAAGTATTTGAAGACTCCAAATTCAAATATTTCTGCGACGGACGTGAATCGTTTCTTTCCTGTGCTATATCGCTCGTCCAAAAATCTGCAAAAATCCAAATTTCACGAAAATAGAACAACCAAAATGTCATAAATAGAAATGATAAATAATTACATTCGAAATTGCGAATGTTGTCATCTTTATATGTGTAGAGGAGCTTCCTAAATTACCTTGCTGTGCTAAATATGAGGTTTTTTTTTTTTGTTTGCAGCAGGAGTACCACCATATTAATGATGATAATAAGCATGAACCTAAAATGGTGATGAATGGGAGAATTATGGTCGAAAGATCGTCGATGAAGTTGTGTAACTTAATTGTGAAACGGTCTGTCGGAATGTAGGCTTAAAGCATGGTTTGACCCAGATTTTCAGCGTGAACAACGCTCAAGTGAAATGACAGAGTGGATGTTAATTAGGTAATTGTGTTGTTATTAACATAGTAATTTTCATTTATACAGAAAGAGTAGATTACACTATCTTAACGACGGTACCAGCAAATTTGATCGATGGAGGAGTGACATAAAGGACACAATATTTTCGAAGAAATTAAAACAGCTTGCTAAATCATATCTGCCCAACCAGTAATAAAATCTAAAGCATTCAAAAAAGCTGGAGATAGAGAGTCAATCATCTGAAAGGCCACTCTGAAGTTTTGACAAATTGCTAACGCAGCGGGAATTGATGTGGCAGTTCATGAATTAGCAAATAGCGATTCCCTTATCTATTTGAAAATATGAAACAACCTTTTAAAGTGCTCCTCTTTTAATTATTGTTGCAGAATGCAAGAAAGAAACACATTTATTTATAATTTAAAGAATCAGCGAGAACGATTCAAAGAAAACCTTCATAAAGTGTAAAATTCGAAAAAAAATTTTTGAATTCTCGACCGAACATCTAAAAACGCATGTTACCGATCGCTGGGTCCTTTAACTTGTCATGTTCCTTTTAAATTCCATAAAAAATTCAGCAAGGTAAAATTAATTGTTTTTCCAACAGTCATTCATTTCATTGTGGAAAGAAAATACCGAATTGCAAAATGTAGGAATTCAAAATGTGATAAACGTTTAAACGAATAAGAAATTCAACTTCTAACCTGCCATCCCGTATAGCTTCACATTATAGATATCAAAAATAGTGTATCTTATAAGTGTTGTTCTAAGTGTCACTTTAACGAGCAATTTTGCTGAACCTTAGGAGAACGAGCTAAAAGGAGAAAATCATGCATTTTCCTACTTTCAGTATTAGATTACGGTTAAATATTCTTTTTTATGAGTAACCTACAACAAATACGAGAAAATGGTATAGGAAAAAAATCAGACGGAAAAACTATTTCTCACTTACAAAAATGAAACGATGCACAATACAGATGAAAACGATGAAACGATGCACAATTTCCAATTACATCGCTACATGTAACTTCACGACTTTGCGCATACTTTCACGAAGAAATGTTGCTCTAAACATACCACACTGACGAACAGAAAGTGTTGTTGCAACAGATAGTTTTAAATTCCGGATGAGAAGACAAGCAATGTCGCAGATCACTGATGAATAAATGGAAAAAACATTCATAAAGGAATAAGAGCTCAAACAGCTTTCAGCTTAACTAATATCTCTGTTACATAGCTGGATATTACGTTACAAGTTAAAAAAAAGAACATATGAGTAATCTGCAAATATGACAAACAACCCCGAATTTTGACAGTTAAATTTTTTAAGTATCTTTTCTCGTACTATCACCCATACTTCCATTGTTCTATTTTCTCACAAGATTGCTCGTCCACTTATATTAAGGCAAAATTAATTTCTATTCTAAGCAGGAGCAATCAAATTTAATCGATTTTTATTTTGTTTTACAAAAAAACGATTTTGACCAGTGGTCAGAAATTAAAGAGCAAAAATGTCAATCAAGCAACAGCAAAGTTTTCTTAAGTTAAACTTTATGAATAATTTTACTCACGTACATTTATGAAATGAAAATAAAACGAGTTCATATACCGTTTTGAAAATAAAAAAAACTTCCGGACCAATACCAAAACAAGTTGAATTATAGAACCAAAAGTATTTTCATATGTGCATCGATCTGCGGTTAATAGCAGTTTCGAAAATTAATTTCTATTTTTATCATGGCACTTCATCTACACTCACCTGCTGAATTCGTCATGAAATCCGAATCCAGCATGTTATAGCAATATGTACTGAAAATGAAGCATATTTACAGATAGCACAATGTGAGTGTTTATTTCGGAAAAATGCCAACTAAAGACACTTACTAAGATGTGATAAGAATAGGATATGAATAGTTGTACTAATGCAACAATACTGATGCTAATATTTTTTATCAGAGAAGAGCAGAAGATATACATGGTCCTGATCTGAAGCCTCTTTTCAGTTTCAAATTTTTTAAACCTTACTACAAAAGGGGAGAATAACTGGAAGACTAATTTAGAAAGTCTCACAAAACGTATTTAATGAGATGAAGAAGCTGCCAATAGACGGTCCGACAAGAAACAACATGAAGAGATTTGTTTAGAACAGTGAAATACAACAGCCAAACAAGTAGAATCGAAAAAAAAAGGAAGAGTCGCAAAAAAGATGCAAAGGTTAATGCCGAAGGTCACCCACCCACTGAAAATCGACGCAGCTAATTTTTAAGAATTTGAACTTATTTTACTACTGCACTTTTTTTTATTTTCCCGTTTGTTCTGCTTCCTTCTTTCGGAACCAAAGTAACCCGACAACTATGATAAATGGTGTAATGTAGTTGTGACTTTATATTCTGTTGCGAACTGGAAATTAAGAAATTAATGACGTGTGCAATAAGTAACTCCTATTAATCCTCAAGGATGCTTAATTCAATAATTCCAATCAATAGTAGAACTATAACTTCCGTAAATTAGAAAAACGCTTTCAGATTGAAACAGCAACGAGCAGCAGCCGATGAATAATGAAATCAATGCAAGTGATGCATTGAAATAGGTCACTTTGTTAAAAAAAAAAAAATTCCACTACAGTTGTAATTTGATGTTTTTAGTACGTATAGAAGGAACAGACACACAGAGTATTTTTCTACCATTTTTTGAACCAAATAATGGAAACTGTAAACTTAAAAATTTGTAACTTACGATTCATCTGTCTTTATCCCGTTTAACCATTTTAATAAAACTTTAAAAAAGTAAACTGATAATTCAACAATTCTTGAAAATGTTATCTGTTTATCACAAGTAACAACTTGTTAGAAAAGCCTGTATTGTATAACATGCATGCTTGAATGAGGTATATTCCATTTAGCAATAAACCAAAGATGTATTGAAAAAATACATTGTCATTCATTCGCACTACAAGTCCAATTGACATAAACTCTTCGAATGAAAAAAAAAAAGTAATGGTGGCAATTATCTACGAGAACTTTCGGAACAGAATGGAAAGTGTTTGAATTAATTTAGGGACTACATGCATATTAAACTAATAATCGACCAGCAAAATTAAGAAAACCAAAAAAAACCTCGAGAGCACGGCAACTTATGCTAAGTACGTCCATGCTTAATTGCAGTTGAAATGGATTAAGCATTCCATCACGGAAAGAAAAAACATTTTGTACTCTCATTAATTTTCTAACTTGAGTTATATAAAATGGAAACATAATTCATCAAGTCGAGATCTATAGTAAATTATGGAGAAAAAAAAACAACTTGAATGTTTATTAAAAAACTTTCGGTCGCTTAAACAAAGAAATATCAGAAAAAATGCTTAGCCAAACTGTGAAGATTTATGAGAATTGTTTATTGCCCTCATTTGAATCTAAATATATAACGAACCTACATTACTAGTGTAGAAAATGTTGAATAATGAGAAATCTTTAATAGAAGACACAAAGAACTGAACATTATAAATGCTGTAATTTAGGTTGATAAAACAGAGGCCAAAGAAATTATGGAGGAAAGAATCGTAATGCAGAAAATTACCAGTAACATAAATTCAAATATTCAGTTTTGGAATTGCTGTTCCATACCTTAATTTGAATAAACGTTCTAGAATTTCCTTTACAAACAGATTTCCACAATAATCTTATAATTGCTGTTAAAAAAAATTTACGTTTTGTTGATAGAAGAGGTTCTCCTTCAGCGAAACTTGTTTATTTCAGTCATAAGTATATTTACAACTAATTTAGTCCAGCAAGTCTCCAGCTACTTATTATTGACATGTGAAAGCCTGGAAGATTTTAAGTTAGAAATGTTGAGATAACCACATTTTCAACCACAATTAACCAAAACTGAGTCGAAACGTTCGTAGCATTTTCCCAACAACAATTTAGTCCGAAGATCATGACGCTGAATATTGATTTTTGATCCAGAACAGCATAAAATGAGATTTTTGAGAGGCAAAAAAAACTCCAAAAGTTGTTTTATAACGCAATGAAGACAAATGATCTCCATAAGTGAACGGTGTACATTACCTGTACCTCTCTCTCTCTTTCAGCATACAAAAGTACACAGCTATCGTTCTAGGTGAGTGAAGACTTGAAAACTTCGAAGACAAGAAATTTGTGGCTGATATTTTGAAATTGCATGAATCTTTCGCGCATGCTTTAATGGATGTTTTGTGCAGGAACTATCTCTACCAAGCACTCACTCGCTGTTGCATTCTTTTCCTTAGCACATAACAGCATTCATTTATGCTAAGCATATTGTATTGCATTGCTGAAAAACCTTTGACCTTGACATTTTAGAATTTTAAGATTGCTATGTTCAACGGTGATTTCTAACATAACCTATTTCTCACCCTATCTTCTGAATGACTGAACTGATTACGAATTCAGGATAGTTGGGATAAAAAAAATTAAAAAAAGAAACCGCACAGCACCCAAGCAGTGCAAATTCATTAATTAAAAGAGTTCGTCCACGAAAATGACAGGAGAAGATAAAGGTCAGCAACAAATGGATGTTTAACTTATCTGCCAGTTGTCAACACGCATACACGCACATATACATATGTGTAAGAAGTACCTTCACCTCACAATGATCACTGCCGGTAGGGTCATGTCACGCAATAGAAGATTGCTTATAACTGATCTAAAAGTTAAATGTTAACGACAAATAAATTAAAACATAAAAACCCACTAGATTCAAATTTGAAAACTCCACAATTTTTGATTGATACAAGTGGAAAGAAATGAACCAAATTAATCTTTTAGAATAGAATCCAAAATGCTTATTCAAACCCAATATAACTTATTTTTAAGATGAGTTATTTCATATTAAAACTAGCAGAAGATATATTTTACTTCTATTTCAATAACGCTGTCTAAAGCTACCTGCACAGATTTACTTAATGCAACATCAGTTTTATTGTGCTAAGCTAACAAGAAGTGTAAGCACAGAAAAGGATACTTGACAGAGGAATAGTCTTCGGACTTTACTTTTATTAGATTTCAATATTTTTATAAGAAAATTCTACTTTACCAATACTTCAAAGAAGGAATGGCTGCGCGGAAAACTAATTAATCACTAGGAATACAAGAAGTTTGTATCATAAAAACAATTGCTGGAATAAAGGACATTGGACAGCAGCAGCAGAAAATGTAGAAAACGAAAGAACGAAGTACTATACTAACCTTGACCCATCAATGCCAGGCTTTGCAATTGCGTGCTCGTACAACAGCGTGTAATTGCAACTGGTAAGATAAGGTTCGTCTGAAGTTCTTCACTGTAAACAGAAAATAAATTTCATCATTCAAGTTACTTCAAACTTCGTTTCACAACAGGCTTAGTGACGTCAATTTGCACCAACTCAACAAGAAGCAGCTTATGGAAGTCAAATGCTGTATTTGCATTTTTTTGTCATCAACCGTATTTTTCACTGAACATTTTTGCATGTTTTCCTTTTAAAACACGGCGGTGTAGAATGTTATACAATATCCCCAATTTTGAATAAATATTCTATTTACATTTCACCAAGTACCTCACATCAATTTTACTAATCTCACCAAATACTTGACATTAATTCCATTGACAATTACTTCTAGCTTTACACTGTGTATGAGGCCAATCACACAAAATCATGGAAGAATTAGGGAATGAACAATTCGCTTTTGATTTGTACAATATGTACGTCCAAAGTTTCAGAAGTGCACATCGCTGAAGCGCAATACACTCTCATTATCCTGCTAAGCTGCGACCAGGCAATGCTTTTCATGACTCAAATTAGTGGTAACATCGAGTGCTCTTTTAAAATAATATTATATCTAAAAACATAAGCTTACCCATTCAAACAGTAATGCTCAATTAATAAAGGAAGCGATTTAAAATAGTAAGGCGACGATTCTACGCGTATACTTCTATCCGGACCTGCTGATTCAATGAGGTAATGATCGATATCTGATGCAAAGCCAGGGGGTGAACGAATGCTTAATGCCATTGCATTAGGTTTTGATGATGATCGCACGATAAAAGCCTATAAAAACTTAAGGAAATAATACTTGCCTAAAACTTACAAAATATTCAAATGCACAACAATTCCAGAGATAAAATTGCCATCGCTAGGAATGCGGAATCTAAATTAACCCGGAACTTCTATTCTAGATTAAGTTCGTAAATCTTAAATTAGGTAAAATTGCCACAATAAACTACATGATTCGTTCATGAAAAACCAATTATTTAAATTTGCAAAATGGCTCGGAACTATATTTACTCCTTCGTTCATTGGACGAAGCAAATGCGTAGCAGCGGAACGCCCGATATGCTGCAAATACCAAATTGGATGCGTACGAATAATTTTCTCCAGCAACGTGATTTCTTTCTCATTTCCACTTTTTGCACCATCTTGCTTTTTCTCTTCACGTTTTGGTGGCTGTAAAAACATTGAATGATATTTGAATTTGAAGTGTCGTACTTATTCATCAGTATTTAATTTTACTAAAAAATAAAAAATGCAATGTTTCTGATAACTCCAATTGCAACTCAACTACTTAGCATGCGAAAGGACGTATATTTTCTTTTTTTAATTTCATTATTCATTATTGCTTTCATGTGCATATGCCTACGAGGAAATATCATTACTTCATTAAATTTCTTGAGCAGTGAATTAACTAACTCAACTTACTTCAATTAATTTGCTTTTTCTTTTGTCGTTTGATAAGGTTGTTCGTCTATCACACTGCACTGCTGTAGATTTCTTCATATGACTGACGCCTACTTTGAAATTTGACGGAGGTTTAGGATGCTGAAATAACAATCAAGCTAAATGCCAAAATTGTCTTGATCTCTCAGGTAAAAATCTAAATGAAAAGATTAACTAACAGATGAATCAATCAAAAGATAAACAATACAAATTAGAAGACAAGAAAAGAACTGGCAGCTTTTTTTTCGTATCTTAGCTTTTCTCACCCAAATATCCAAACTTCCCACATTTTTAAAGTTTTAACATCATTTCCTCAGATGCCAACGTCAAACCAACCAAAGCGATTTGTACACAAAGGGAAAAGGAGACAAAAAAATGAAAATTGATATACGGTTAGAAAAATAAAATACAGCTCTTCCAATAGTAGTGCTGTTCGCCGACGGCCATTTCGACCGGCCGATGACTAATTCTGAGCATAAATTTGTTCTCACATATCAATTTTGTTTTCGCAAACAGGAAATGACCTCGGCATATATGGATATTCACAGATTTCAACAAAATACGAACATACTATAGAGGATTTCGTTTCAAACACTCCTCTCCATATTAAATTTTGGTTAAAAACAGCAAAAAGTTAGAAATTATCCATCCTCTCGAAATACTGCGCATAATTCTTACATTTATAGCTGTCGAAGCCAATACATCGACAATTGGGCTACTCGTACACTCCACTGGAATGCACTTACTCATCACCGTTATCGGCACTGCCTTGTCAGAAAACTGCAAAAAGTTTCGACTAAGGAAGATGTTGCTTAGTTTTTTCTCAGCTTTTCCATGACACACCATTTTACCTTCTTAATTTTCGCTTAAATAGTAATGAAAATTGTGAATCAAATAACAAATAAGCATATCGATGGATAAACAATTAAAAGCGATCACATTACTCGACGCAAGTATGACTGGAATATTGTTATGTGAAGTTCACGGAATTCATTTCATATAATAAAAAGTTTATTGTTCCTAAAGTTTAAATTTTTAAAGCACCGCGAAATCTACACTAAATTCATATAAACACTGCGGTTATTATTTACATTGTAACCTTGTTTGTAACAAGTCCATCTTCGATGATGAAGGCTTCACGTTTCCTATTCATATTTATATCGGCAATTGTCGCTGTTATACAGTCGTCGTTGTTTTTATTGTTTTCCTCTTTCTGACTAACAGATCATCACTTTCACACTGTCTGTAAAATATCTGAATTCGAATTTTACATTTCAAAGGAAAATCAAACACGTGGGAAAATAGTCACTGCTGTTAATTCTGACTGTAAACATAGAAGTTTTCGACTTATAAAATCAATATAATTAAGAATTTCAGTTAACAGGAAAAAGTAAGGAAAGAAAGTTTTCAAATATCTCTCTAATTTTACATCTCAACGCATTTCTATGAGTCAGCTTTCACACAACAAAAGCTTACTCTATATCTTTGCTTACTTAGCAAAGAAATGATAAAAAAAAGGATAAAGTACTTCTCGACAGAAAAAAACTAAATATCTACCGAAAAAGCAAATAGCATATGACAGACCCAGGCATATGTACACTATCGGTGTAAAATAAAGTTTCACAAGTGTTTTTCTTAGCTCGAAATAGTACGCTATTTGAGAAGTTGCAGACTGTTCAAATGCAGTAAAATAATTACAGGTTACGAAGTTATGGACTAGTGATAGGATACGCTCTCCTCGATTGCAATGCGCATAACTCCACAAGCGATATCGTTAAATCAACCTTCAAGTCATTCTTGTAGTGCTCCCTCACTATTGCAACTTCAAGTAGAGGGAATGTCCGCTGACGTGTACGATTATTCACAGCTGGAGAATTCGGTGGAAGAACCGTACTTGCCACTTAAGCATTTCATTCATAGTCTTATTGAGATAAGGCATGAGCTAGATAGATCTAATTAGCTTGAAGTGAAATCTAATTAGCTTGAATCGAATTAGCCGATCTGATTAGCTTGAAGTGAAATGGAATGAAATACATAACATTGAAAGGTTACGATGACACACCAGAGGGGACACTGTATTGCAACTGAATAATGATTGGGATGAAAAAAAGGTGCCGTCCCACTCATCACTTTGATCTAAACCTTAAATCTGAATTTCGAATGCGAGTATCAGTGTCACAGAGATAGGAGATTGATCAATATACCAATCGATGGGAGTGGAGGGATAAGAGGTAGTGCATATATCCTTCCTTTCACGGAGGGTATGACATTTTCTCTCCCTCAGAAACAGGTGCTCCCGCATGATATCTCTTATCACTTTTCGGTCTTCCTCTCCCCCCACTCCACTACCTTTATTCCTTGCGAAGACGAGGAAATATATGCAATAATGACAGAACGAATGTGAACCTCTTCGCTTCTCTCTCCCTCGTTTTATTCCGGAGAAGTTGGAATGAAACGGTGCCACAAAAATCGAACTGTTAATTCATAAACTATAATTTCACAGCTTTCATTTCACACCTCAAAGTTACTCGTTTCATTGGTCACTATTTCATTTCACTCATTAAGAGCAGCAGATGAGACTACAGATGACTATTTTCCGCTAAGTAAATGTGAATTTCAGTCACAGGAAAAACATCCATATGTGGAACTAGTGAACTGGTTTTCATCCAGCAACCTTCTCTCTACGATATTGCATGCAATATGCATAATGAACATTCTTCATCACTTCAAAAGGCACTACCGACAAGTATTGCGAATGAAATGCTTTAAACCTATTAATAAAAAATTGTCGTTGATGTGATGTGTAAGAGTAGGGGCCGACGTGGAAAGATGAATAGATTTCATAAGGTGTTGCGCAAGGTGAAAAGGGAAGAGGTAGTCGTTCGTAAGGCATAAAATTTTCCTAATTATTTCTAAACAAATAGAGCAAAATATTTCCGTAACAGTAATGTGCGGCTGATCAATCTGAAGAAATAACTAGGCCTTTTGAAGCGATAACGGAGGGAGAATTTTAGAGCGTTCGAAGAATCCACCAACTCTTCTCCAAGCTCTGAATAAAAGTCGAACTCGAACTGAACCTATCCTTTACCTACCTATTAGTACACTCGCTGTCTCATTATGCCCGTTCAAAACTTTTTTTTGCGCAATTTGAAAAAATGATATCCCATCACGCAAAAGTTTTAACTTTTTACGGACTTCTGTTACGCGCAATGACTAATCACTCCAAACTTTCACTTTACTACTTCAATTAGAGAAACTTATCAATCGGCATCTCAATTGATAGCAATTTAAGAATACGATATGAGGGAGGTAGATATTTACCTGCTGCATTTCATCTTAAAGTAACTCCGTACCCTTTCACTCTAAATTAATTGAAATGTCCGCCGATGGGTGTACACCCTTCTTGGATTCTTCCCTTCTGATCAGACGGCAAATGAAAGGAAGGATAAATGAATAGTAATAATCTCTTCATAACACTAAAGTTCACTAAAATTTTCTAATATTTCGGTTATATTAAACTAAAAAATCTAAAATTTAAAACACACTAAAAAAATCCCTAAAATTACTTTTGATTAATGCAAGCAATTGCTTCATTCTGTGGAAGAAATGAACTGAGGAAGAATTAAAGTTTTCAATAATTTTAGAAGTAACTGCTGAACTTTTTGCTGAGGAAAGGAATTTCTCATTTCATCCTTCAACTTTTTTTCCAGAAACTTTATGAAATTTAAGTTAGTTATTGTAAATTCAGTTTAATTTTTACAATAAATCAATCAACCGGTCCAAAACGAAAGAGGCGGACGGAGTGCTATGCAAATCAGTAGAGAAGCCGAAATTTCTTTATTGCCAAACAGTGGAGATGAATTTGGAGGAAGAGAAGGAGAAGAGGTAAAAACCACAGCATCGGCAAAGCATCATCGAATGGAAATAATATGCAATAGGTGGAAGCACAACAGGTCAACAGTGTGAAAAGAAAAGAGTAAGTAAGTTATAGCTAAGATGATGAAAGCTTTTCAAATCGCTCATCAAACCAACCGATGTTAAAGCGTTAGATTAACACAACAAAGAAGCTTCTAAGCTTATCGGAATTTCCATCGCTCCAACTCCCTAATGATTCCAATGGAAGTAATCAGTTAGCAATTATCTTTTATTAAACTGAAACTAAACTGTTAATAATAGTAACAATAAAGCATTCATGGAAGACGCGAACGTATAATATAACTGAAATATTTTTAATAAGAAATTAAAATTGTTTTCTGCATGAGAGAAGTAGCATTACTTACTTGAAGCAAAGTATGTTTCAGACGCGAAGGAAGTAAGACACTTTCAACGTGCATTTCGACGAGCACTATAACAAATGACAACATTTATAGATTAAAATCCCATTTCATCACCACAAACACTAAACAACTGTGCCGCTCAAATAATGAGTCTATCACTTTCAAAGGTTTAATTTGCATACTCTTCCCTACCATACTGTTCAATATCTATCATCCAATCTTAATTAACATATTCCAACAATGAATGCTTCAATTCTATAACCTCAAGGAAATCCTCAAATCACGTTTAAATTCGCGAATTTTTTAATTTTCCTATTTTAAAATCCACGAATTCTTTGATGAACTGGTAGTTATTTAATGTCCAAAAATATTTTCAAATTAATTTTAAAATGCACCATCCATGCGAGAAGAAAAACTAAGTGAAAAGGTCAAAAGCATGCTACATTTGACAGAAGCGATGCTATGGTTACGAACAGATATGGTTACGAATGGATGGACGGTGGGCGAGACATTGTGATCATTGCACGAGTGACCAGTGAAGGTGGGTCCGATCGGGATGGATCGATGATAGAGGCGGATATACAGAACAAACACAATAACTAGCAACAGCAAACAGAACACGAGATGATGAGTGGATCAGTCCTATGACACTTACGACAGTTATGCACTGAGAGTGAAAGTACCGTTGCAAGACTCGTAGAGAGAAAAAGCAATGAAGAGAGAGAGAGAGAGAGAGAGAGAGAGAGAGAGAGAGAGAGAAAGCCTTAATTGCTATCATTTTTGAAAGAAAAAATTGAAAATATTTCTGTCAGTTCTATTAAAATATCTGTTGCATCGTTTGCTACGTATTGCAAGCGAATGATTCACCCCACAAATAATCCATCAAGAAATCATCGTTGCTAATTATAATTTTATTTTCGCTCATTTTTAAATTTAGCATGAAAAAGAAAATGGGTATGTTAGCTTAGTGTGAAAGTACTGGGAGGGGGGAAAAGGTGAGCGGATGTTGAAGTGGCGGTGAGTGGCATGAAATGAAAGCATTCGTTGGACATTGTGTTATCGGTAGTTGCGCATCTCTCCTCATACAAACGACGAACCGTCGTCGTCCTCTTCAACACCTCACCAGCTTTTAGACAGGAAGGGAAGACAAGCTAGTAAAGCTGAAGCATTCATCACATATTTCAGCTAATTAGCCAACCTACTTATTTCATACTTTACTTAATCCACTTATTCCATTAAACAAATTAGCAAATCCAATTTTGTAATTTTATAAAAAATGGCACTTCAATACGCTAATCAAAAGGCACACAAAAGGCGAATGATTCATACTTATTTGTGAACGAAAAAGAATTAAAAAAGTAAAAAATTTAAAAAGGTACGATTTGGCAATTGATTAGATTTCAACGTTAAACTTTAAACATTTTAATATGATTGATAAAGCTAATTTACATCCCTCAAACAATGCTAAGTCATAGGAAAAAGTAAACTTTGAATTGGTGTAAGTTTCAAAATAAACTTATTTGAAGGTAAATTGCAAGAGGTATTCGCAAGACTTCGTCATGAAATAATAATTCCTTCTAAACAAATATTGCTTAAGTATGGCAACAAAAAAATGCACGTAAACTTAGAGCTGTCGGTTAAAGTGAATTTGATGAGAGAACTAAATGTTCACTAACTAAGATTTGATTCCATTCGTGATCTTTGCTCCTTTAATTTAAATTCATTTATGAGCACATCAAATAAGTGCGGAATATTTAGCACAGAAATTAAGGGCCAAGAAAGTTGATGAAGTGAATTACAGAAATTCATTTCAATGCTAACATTACAATAGCAAAAGAATGAAAGAATTGAATGATTCATTTGCGAATTCCTAACCCAACAAACCTTTGCGCCTTGGCGATAAAATAATACTTTACAACATTACAGCACGCAAAGTTTTCCAGTTAGAATTAACCGCAATTTTTTAAATTAACATTTTCAGCAATTTTATAAATTTCACTTTTCTTCAACCATAAATTATACTTTCCAGAGAGAGACTTAGAGAGAGAGGGGAAAGGTGAAGTGTTCACCTTTCATCATCTGACTTCATCCTTGCCACCTTTCATTCAAATTAATTCAACGATATGAAAAAGGAGAAAAAAACATTACGGTCACCTTCCTCACATTCCATCAATTAAATTTGCCTGTCAAGTGCAGAAATCATTTTAAAAAAAATGAAAAGCAAATGGATTGTATGTGCAAAATATTATTCCAAAAAAAGACGATTCACTCTGAGCAACGGTTGACCTTCGTGAGACTTTTTGCGTAGTTTGTTGACTGAAAAGGAAAACAGAGAGAGAGAGAGAAAGAGGGAGGGCGAAAATTTTGCCATGGAAATCATTGAATTGAAAGAGACAAACCAATATTGCCCAAAGAGTAGTTGATGTTTCAGAGATGAAAATAACATTAATCAAATTCCTTCCTCATTTCATCTCTGCTATAAAGTGAATTTATTGAAAGTTAGAACTGTCACTATTCATTTTAAATTCCAATTTAACAAGGGAATAATTTTACATGTGTTTTCAGAATGATGAGGAAAGATGAGACAGAACAAAACAACGCACTTGTTTTTTTTATGAAATTTCGTTATTTATTAACTCTAATTACCAATACTTGATGAATTGTTATCTAAAATCAATTAAATAAATAAAGTTTTCAAGCAACTGTTTCATAAAATTTACATATGAAAATCAAAAAAGTTTAATTATTTGATATTTGAGGCTGTGATTTTTTCGCTTCTTTCTATTAAGATGGAATTGAGGAGGGATGTTTCAAATTTCAAATACTATAAGATATAGAAAAAAATCGTAGCTTCAAATATCAAACAATTAAGCTTTTAAGATTTCAAGTACTATATGATTACTATAATGTACCATAATAGTGTAAGATCATAAGAGAAAGTATTTCAAATACCATAAATCCATAAGACATAGAAAGAAATCGTTTTGAAGTTATCCTCCGTACGCTATCATCAATTTTCTAAGAGGTCAAAGACTACATTGAGGAAGTTGAAATTAGTGCAGTAGAAGAGGGCGCTATGGCAAATAACGCATGCAAAGAGCAAAGGTCACGTCATTAGGGCCATTTAGGGCGGAAGGATTAAAAGAGTGAAATTTTTCGAGAGGATCGAAGGTTGCTGTTTTGAGGGAATTATTGATTTGTAAGATTGAAGCAACAATGTCACGTTACATATGCAAAACAATTCATAGAAATATGCGGTACATTTTAGAGAATTAGGAGAAATGTAAATTATTCATTAATTATCCGTGAAAGATCACGTTTGTCGTTAATCGCTGATAACTACGCCCACTTAAATGAATACACAAAAGTAAAATGCTCTAGACTTTGCATTCTATTAGCATCACTCTTTGTCACATCCTTCCGTGGAATTGGCAGCTCTTCCTTTTTTTCTTTCTCTCTCTCTTCTCTCCTTCTCTCTTTTGTTCTACACCATTAAAGAGGTGCGATAATTGACTAAATATACATCAAATTTGTTAGTTGCCACCTACATGTAAGTGAAAATTTGCTTTTTTCCATTAGAGGCTAACTAGTAGAGCTAACTTTAATCGTCGCATAAAAGAGTCGTATGAAGGAAGGATGGATTGATGGATGGAAGGAAAGGAAGTTTCCACATTTTAAGTGGGACATTTGCGCTGCTGTCCACAACGCCGCTTTCTTGCATGAAAATGAAAAGGAAGGCGATTTGTAGTGTAATTTAATAAAATACAACCAAATTTTCTTTGACAAGTGGGAATTAATTTGAAAATTTCTGAAATCATTTATGCGTCGTACCGCATTAGCATATTGAAAAGACTTTTCCTTGAATTATTCAACAAATGGCGCATTTCGTAAACATACATTGCAGCCTTCAATAGTATTCGTCAATACTAATATTTAAATTTAATCAATAGAAAATTGCAAAAAAAATAAAAATATATAAAAGGGAAAAAACCGCATATTTTTACACTTGTAGAAATACTGACGAAATTTTGCAAGCAAATGAAATTTGTTTGCAAAATTTTGAAATTAGATGAAAATATGAAAAACTATCTTTTTGTACTATTTATAGGTCATATTCAGCATCTCGTCATATTCAGAATTTCCAGACGTGAAAAGTCCATTTTCAATGCTTTAGAAAAGAAGCAGAGATTGACAGAGGTTCTTTGCGGTGACTGTCATCTACAGCTTTAAAGCATTTCATTCCATTGCTCAATTTCAATGCAAGCAATTCTGACGACAAAAATGAATTCTTGCGATAATAAACTAAACTACGAAAATTCGAGCAAACAGCTCATTACTAAATCTTCAATTTCGATGAAATTATATTTTATTAAAAGTGCAGCAAAGCAATTCACGTAATTTCGATCGGTCGATCTGTTGAGTAGAAAAAATGGGAAAGAGCAGTTATATGAACTGCGTGCAACAAACAATAAATAATGATTTAAACAATTTTAAACTGTGTCCAGCGGCCTTTATATTTCCGCATTAGTTGTATCCATTTTTAAATTAAAGCAGAACTTTCGTGTTTCAATTGTTAAAAATCATAATCACTGAGAGAATGCGTGAAATTGCGATTAAGTGAACTAGAAATGATTTGCTATAAAAGAAAACTTTAACGGTAATGAGAAGTAACCAATGAAAGTGAATGGAGTGAAGTGGACGAATCGGATCGAAGTTTAACGTCGCACTAGAAAAGCGAATCAATTCGCTGTCACTTGACCTGTAAAACATTTTGATGTCATTCACTTTTATTGAAATTGAATTTGGATTTTTAAAATTGAAAAATTTGCTGATGAAAGGAATTCTGTGAAGTTTACCCTTCCTAAATTAAATGCTAAAAGTAATACCAAAACTATTCGAAAGTGTTGAAATGTATTAGAAATTGTATTTAATGTACCTCAAATATGTTTCGTTGGAAAATAGAAGGTGCAAAAGCAAATTAGTAAATTCGACGCATTTATTTTAATCTATTATTTAATAAAAATACTAACAATGACAATAAAATATTAAACGACAAATTGATATTAATTTAAATAAGCTTACTTCGCAAAATCGAACTTTTAATTAGAAGCGTTGGGAAAAGTAAGAGGAATTTTGACCGCTTTGCACATTTATCCATCGACCGCGATAACTCGTCAGCTGAGAAGTCTAGGAAGATTCGAAGTGAGTTGATTCAATCAATGATAAACACTGTGGAACGGCTTAGAGTATGTCCTTCTCAATAAACCAGACGACACAGGTAAGATTATCCCTGTCAAGGCTACCGGTAATCTGACAGCATTCACTCTCCCCAAGGACAAACAATTCAATCAACTGATTAATTACTGGCTTTTCAATTCGATACCACTTATTACTGATACCCAAAGCAATTCGATCACTTTCATCACAGTCGAGCAGAGACAAAGGAGGGAAGAGAGAGGGAGGTCAGGTGCACAAATAAGTGATGTGCGGATTCGCAATAAGCCTTTCGCAAAAGAAGCTTGCGATTTTTCATTCTTCGGCAACAGGCATGAAAAATAACGATTTTCGCATCATACGAAGCGACTGCTCTATGTATGACATTTAAATTTCAAATATTATTTCACATTATCAGTTGCTGACAAACATAAAATGTTGTCACTTTAACCATCTCATTATAAGAATTGGGAGTAAATGGAAAAAGCGATTTTATTCTTAAAGCGAAATGAAATTAAATATTTGCAGAAGTAAGGAAAAAAAAGCTACCAATTTTGCAGCTATCAAATGAAAGCCTAAAACGAAAAGACTAGAACGATTAGCCGACCTATTGTCCATCGAATTTCAGCAAAGAAGATAGGCAGAAATAATAGTTTTAACTTTTTTACATCGTTTAACAGCTGTTGAGCAGAAGGCAATGTTTATGTGAAATATCTAATTATCTTCGCCCACATAAGCAATTGCTAAAAGTTAACAGGAATAATGAGATATGAAAAAGTAGGAAATGTTGCAGAATATTCCGGTTTCTTGCTAGAGGACTTCATTTACGAGAGGTTGTTTATCTATCTCTTCCGACATCCCTTTGTTGCATTCGACAATTTCATGATACCTCTCTACGCCATCAATTTAGGGCTCTCTGTTAACAAAAGGCTGTTCAAATGGAAACGAAAGTGAGTGGTCGTGCTAAGGGCTCAACGGTCAGTGGTTGAAGAAATGAATTGATAGATGGAATTTTCGACCATCGTAAAATGAACAGTTGCGGGCAACCAAATTCTCCCACTCTCTCCCTCTCTTTTCCTTAGTATTTCAGTCTCTGTGAAGTGACAGGCATTAGGCGCTGCGTTTCAATTGTGGCATTACAATACCGCCATTTGTTCCCTACTTTTAATGGAATAACTGCTATTTTACAAAACGCAAAAAAAATTACTTATGAAATATTTTGTTGCAAGTAGCCGGAATGTTAACACTAAATAATTTCAAATTTTATTTGACAATAGCAATTATCACAATGAACTCATCGTGCAATAACCAAACTCAATTACTTACCGTTTTCCCAATGGAATGGAAATTAGTAAGGACTAAAATAGCCACGTAAATAATGTTCAGTGTGATTTCAAACATTTAACTCTTTGCAGTTAATTAAAATTAAAAAAAATTGATTTGAATGTACTTTTATAGTCGTATTTTTTATTTGAAATATTATTATTTTCCTGTCTCTTCAACATTGTCAAAAACTGACAGAATCGGTGAGACCAAACAGTTATTTTTTTCGCCTTTTAAGAGATCGTTGGTTGAATGGATTAAATTCAGTCGATCGGTCAATAACAACCAATCCATTCCTTCGAATGCGATCGTTTCGTTTGTGCAAATATCAAATGATAAGTGGTAATAATCACAAGAGTTTGGTGACGTAACGTAAGTCACTTTAGACAAAAAAGTGCTAAAGTAGGGAAACACGCATTGCATTTGAATGTAAGAGACAATTCCAAATAACCGAACAGCATGAATCGATTAAGGGCGAAATTTTCAACGAACACTCAGTTCATTTTTTCGCGAAAGAATTCATATGAGCCACAAAAATTCATTTGGCGGAGTGGAGAAAAATGACGTATTCTTTTGGCCTAAATTATGCAACAATTCAAAGGAATTGGAAGAAGGAAAGCCAATTTATAAAAGCAAAAAAAAAGATTAGGAAAATGTAATTTTCTGTTTTATCAAAATTCAGCAAGGTGGGATAAAGGGAAAACAAAGAAGATGAGTTGGAAAGGTCAGCTCAGACTATGAAATTAAAAGAATTGTGAAATTTGAGAATGACTGGCAATCAAAAATCCCTTCCACTGCTGGTCATCTTGGTCATCTCCTTCACTTCTTTTGATATTTCCATCTTTTTGTTTGATACTTTCATACATTTCAATATTCTGGACGTTCTACCATACTTTTCAGCGTGTGCCTGTAAAAACGACATTTTAGCTGGCACGCGTCGGTCCATTTTCTTTTACAATTTTTATAAATTTCATCTTTCAGAACTTAAAAACGAAAGAGAGAAGAGAAAGGCTTACTGTATTGGATATGGATTGGCGACAGTTTGCCATGCCAGCTTATCCTCAAACTGCCAATAACCTTGCCTAATCTGTAAGATTCATAATTTGATTTTCAAGTGAAAATCGAACAATTTATTGGAATTTGGATGATTTCATAAAAATTATGATAATCGAAGTGAGTGCCTGCAAGAAGCATCGTTGAAAAGTTTTTGAGAGTTTTCAAAAAAATTTTTTAGCGCAAGCAGTGAGTTTTTTTTTCATATTTTTAAAAATGTTTTTCAAATATGAATTTTAAATTTACAATCTTTTCAGCTAATACTCTCAAAAAGGAAATTTATTTGGGAATTTCAAATTGTTGCTGTTCAAATTAACAAAACTTATTTTTTCTGCTGGTTTTTTTGAAATGTTTTGCATATCATTTCACCAATTTTAATAACTTGCGTTCGCATAAATTCAAGCATACCTCAGGTATCGGCTCTTTATAGGTGCTTTCAAACAGTGCTATTTCGGCAGGATTTGGACTTTTTTCCTCGCCTGTTATCACCTCTGCACTAAACAAAGCAGCTGGAGTTTGCAAATTTATTGTAAATAAGCGCAAAAGTGCATGATGCATTCAGGAGGAAGGAAGGAAACCTGATCACTTACGGCTTGTCATCCACGCCGTCCAGCAAATGCGCTGCCCAGCCGCAGTGAAGCATAAGTATGCCGACAATAATTAGCAGTAATGCAAGTGGTAATAAAGCACCAGCGCTGCAAAAAATTTTTTAGTTTCTACTTTTCCTTCAATTTTGCAATTCTCAATTGCCAGTTTCTTTTAATTCTTTTTGCTTCAATGCTCCTAAATTGAGCACATCTCAATTCATACCAAATATCAATCAATTGAAATTTAAATTTTAGGTTTATGTGCAACATGAAACTGTTTGATTGATCGGTTTGTGAGAAGTGCAAATTCACTGCAGTGCTCTGTGAGTGAAGAATGACACGTAAGCCTAAAAAGTTTGTACGAGCAAATGTGGCAGTGGAATTTTTGCACTGAACACGTACGCCAGAAGACTATCAAAACAAACGGCACTGCATGTGTCAGATAGTTGTTTAACGATCAGAAGATTTATCGATTGAGTGTTTGAAGACTATCTCGATTTTTCCACCAGTATATTCCAGGAAAAGTGCACTTCGGCTGTTTCAAAGCAAAGACGTTGGAATGGATGGCTAGTTAAGTTAGCAGCGATTAATTGCCCGCTCTATCACCACTGATCTTATTATCTAAATCCGAGCATACAATGATTTCGAAAATAACTAACATTGTGTAGCACTCAACAGCAATACAAGTAAGTAATAAGCCAAGTAAAATCATAACGCCAATTGCAAATATTATTGCGCCCAAAATAACCAAACATCTTCTGCAACGTCAAAAGATGATTTCAGATGTAAAATTTAAACTTTTAATGAAACATTGAAAGGGACTGGCAAACACTATTGCTTCCATTTCAGAACGTTTCCGAATTAGCTCCTGATTTTCAACTTTTCTTCTGATTTCTTTCGTAAAAGGCGTAACGCTGCTAACCTTGCGGGCCATACGCCAACATAAACAGGCATGCACGGATAGAAAAATATTGGGCATTTTCGTCGTAAATACCACGGCTCATAGTGAGACATCCCAATCAATGCAGCTTCTTATTACGCAATGAGCGATCAGTGCCTGTAACATTTACTGTATTTGCAATTGCTAAACTTCTGAATTCTCTCATCACAAAAAGCAGCACCGACGGATTGAACTGACGTAAAATTCAATTTTGATCGCATTTATTTGCTCGCAAGCATTCACGCTCAGCGAGCAGACAGACATATGTGAGAATATCAAAATGAATAGGAAAAGTTACATTTAGTTTAGCACAATTGAAATTCATCTTTAAAGCATTAGGAAAATAAAGTGACTGTGACTGCTGACTGTTCACTGAGTAACCTGAATAGGAAGCACATGTGAAGTTTAAAATTCACTCAACGACTAAATTAACAATGAAAATGAAATTACGCTATTCATTAAATTGTGCTAATATTTAATTTGCAGAATTCGTCTGACCATTAGACACAAAATGAACGAAAAATTGCATAATAATGTTAAACCGATGAATATTTCAGATTTGTTTCAGTGAATTGAATTCTATTTTAGGCTTGTTCGGACATCGCATTTAATGAAGTCAGTGGAAATCTTACTTACTAGTAATACAATATCGCTTGAGGATATATGATATGTATACGGTGGAGAAAAATGGCGAGGAGAAGAGCTGAGACTCGTTCTCGAGTTAGATGGAAAGAAAAGTACAGGAAGAAGCTAACTAACTGGCACGAGCATAGCGCACATGTCTCAACCTCAGCACTAGCACAACCAACAGCACATCAGGTGCAGCTGCAGCTCCTCCATCTGCAGGCCCTAACTTGACGATTACCGTCAATAATTTGCTAGCTGCCTTCAAGTAACACTTTACAACTTATTGGCAGTTTTCCTTCGAACTTTTGCGCTTTTGCCTCACATAAATTCCGATCTCAGTCTGCATCTTTCACATTTCAGCAAATGATAAGTTAAAAAATATTATCGATTTGCTATTTTTTCATTTAAAAATTTTAAATAGCTGCGTTACATTCTGTATTTGTAACGTTTAACAATTTTAAATTTATCGGAAGTACAATTTCTTTGTCTCAGAAAATAACAAAATTTGAAATATCACATGAACTTTCAAAAAAACAATTAATCGAGTACTTTAATGGTTAAAATCACAATTATACGAAATTTGTTTATCTGAAACAACAGAGAAATTCTTCCAGTGGTCGCTGAGAATATTCAACTATTGTTGGACCATAAAATTACTGTTATCAAATCATCCGCAATGAGTTAATGATTTTTGATCTAGAAATATCGGAATGATGAATTCAGTCTTGTATTAAAACTAACGAAATTTCGAAATTAGGTATGAAAAAGATTTCGGCCTGAAAGTTTCCAATTCATTTTCCAGCATTCTCTGTGGTTAATTAGTTATTTCGTGCAGAGAAATATAAATTCAAAAGACCCGTAAATCTCATAAATACTGATAGAATAGAAAGTATTTGAAATGAATGAATAGGTAATTAAGAAATGAGGAATACGTAGAAAAATTAGATTTTACAAAGCGAAAGCAAATGCTATTTTCATTCTAACATGTAATATCGAATAGCTTGAGAATAAGTACGGAATTATTGAGCAGTTAAAATTGGGTTTAATGAAATGGAACACCAAAACTGTTTGTGATTCCAAAACAGTTTAATTTTCCATTCAATTCCACCTCATTTCAACAAATTCGACACCAACAACACTAGCAACGATATATTTTTTTAATTTTCGTATGCCTGAATTCACTGATCGGCCATGCCTTTATGAACTGATCGTTGATTGAATGTAGAATACTATCATATTGAATCTTTTATTTCAGTAAAGTCCCCAGTTATGATGAAAATTTCAAAAAATATACATTAACTAAGCAGTGCCTAAATTGTCTTGCAAATCATTTCTGATAAAATTGAAAAAAAAAAGCAAATCATATTAAATCTTTTAAATTTTAAGCATGCTTAAATACGAGCGCCTGTCCAATAAGTACAATTTGAATTGCTGTAATTATTTAATAACTAAAATAGGATATAAATGAGAAATAAAAAGGAAACGAAGCAGAGAGATTTGAAGTAAAACCGTTCCAAGAAACAAAACTGTCGAATAAATTTGGATGGAGCGCTGCAAACCGGTTTGTTTTTCGAAATACCTGTTGCAGATTTCAGAAATGAATGAATCAGTCTTTGTTTAAACTTCGAATCACATCTACAGTTTGTATTTAAATAGGAATAGTTATAAATTCTCAGAAGTTTTCTTTCAAATTACACAAATATTTTTTTCTCAAATTAATGACCACCCACATGCCAAGAACTTAGTTTTGATAAATTTAGTCGCAACTACCACAGTCCGTAAGCTCCCAATTGATTTAAAATTCAAGAAATTGAAGTGAAATTTGCAATTTCATGCGTAAACGATACATCGAATTTTCCTGCTTCATTCATCGTAAAATATCTCTTTGCAGAAACGGAATGGTGAAGCAGCGATGTTTTGATATTTGAACAGTCCTGTTTTCAAATTAAGAGATTTATCTGACCACCGGTGTGATACATTTTCTACGAATAACATTAATAATGAAATGGTAATGATTCATGCAACTTTTGTTAATTTATATTATATATAGAAATAATTAGAAGCAGAATACGAAACCTATTAAAAAATTCGATTCAGGCAATCAGGTTTTATTTTAAGAAATTAGCAATTTGACGTTGAAAATGCCAGAAAAGCAGTCAACGATGGAGATTTACCCAAGCCAACCTAAAATAATTTTTGGGATTATGAATCACTTCTTTTTTTCATTATTATTTAAAACAACTTATTTCGCAGTAAGGCTCAAAAACGATAAAAGGCAATATACAATAAAACGATGAAAACTCATTCATCGAGATCATCGATAAATGTCTGATAAAATGACAATCGATACGGTTTTCATAGTATCTGTGGGAGACAGCATACTAATCAGACTGCATTTGTAAACAACAGTAAACTCTACGAAGATTAGAAAGACAATCACAAAAAACTACGATCGTTTAAAATAGTACGAACGATAAGAAGAAAGCCAGAAGTTTCTACCATATTCTAAAAATACGCGCAGTGGAACATGAATCACTGAATAAAAAATTTCTAATTTTCCATAATTATTATTGACATTCTACGAAGAAATCATGACTGAAGAGTTCGCACCAAATACAATGTGACCTACGGACAACAAGGCATCCTGAAATTCGCACCAGTTTTTAGAATTTCATTCCCCCAAACTGCTAAGCATATCGCGCTTTACGTCTTAGCTTCTTGCAGTTGAAAATCCACTGAAAAATCTAAAATAAAATTATATGAACAGAAATGAAATTTGGACTTCTAGCAAACATTTCTAAAACTGCAAACAAGTATCTTAAAAATCTTAATATAGAAGTTCCATACATCGCAGAGAGAAAAAAGAGACTTTATTTTCATTAGAAATCTTTTAATTTCAAGGAATCCAAACAAACTTTTACTGAAGTATCAATAACTTCCCGTGTTGCAGAAACAGAGGGTGGACAGCGATGCGAAAGTCCTTGAGCAAGTGCATCCTGTTCATGCTTTAATGCAAAGTCAGCATTAATTGACCATAGAGAATGCTGGAAAATGAATTGGAAACTTTCAGACCAAAATCTTTTTCATACCTAATTTCGAAATTTCGTTAGTTTTAATACAAGACTGAATTCATCATTCCGATATTTCTAGATCAAAAATCATTCAGAGTCCGAAATTAACTTCGTTGTTTATTCAGTTCGAATAAAACTCTTCTTTTTGACATTTCCAAAGAAATATCACAAAAAATTGAAAAGAAATACAAAGAAATGTTGAATCCTATCTGTTTAGATAATCAACCTTGTATACGAAACATTTCGAATTGAGTAGTGTTTCTCCAACGGAAAATTTCCAGTTTGATGACAGCCCTCCCCAGTCAGAATTCTAAAAAATTTCTGGAGTTGTTTCCATAGAATTCTGTTTTTTCTTAATTGGTTACTTCACAAGAAAGAGTCAAGCTTTAGTTTCATTCTTACAATTCTACTTATGGGAACGACGTTATAATTCGCTAACACTTTCCTATCTTTAAAAACGTTTGTAAAAAATTGCACTCAATTAGTGCCTTCCATACTTATTACTATTGCAAAATTATGTGCATACTAGAACAAGAAAACGACGATATATATCGTTCAGCGAAAGTTGGCGTTCTGGTGATGTAGCTAGCACTCGGTATATCAAACACGATAGTGAGCATTTCTCGGCCAAACATTTGTCTATAATAGAAAAGAAAAATACTCCGTTAGCACGGTATGATATTCATAAGCAAAATTTGTAGATTCTTAAATTATAAAAATTCAATGGATTTTTGCAAACTGATTTTCAATAAATGTAATAATAAGCGCACATATGAACAAAAAGGCACTAAAGTAAATTAACAATGAACTTTCGAGAGTTATTGTACCTGTTGGAGTATTACAAACCACTTGTTCTACTGCAGTACAATCTTTATCTTCGGAGTATGTAATATTTTCAGAGATAGATCGACCATTGAAATTGTGAAACTGATTTTTCTCATTGAGCTGATGGAACGAATCATCCAAAGAAGCAAAATACCCTGAAATCTTAATGAGTCACTACATCCCACATGTTCAAATGATTTAGTGACAATAATTAAAGCAACAAGAAAATAGGACCCAGCATATACTTCTCGATAATGAACCACTGCACTAGCAACTTATCCTTTCTTTCCTAGCAATTATTCATCTCAAATATCTAGTGCGATTGTAGAAAGGAGCCTCTACTGAATGTCGAATTTTTAAAACATGTCCATACTATAATAGACAACTACCAGGTAATCTGTAATTAACGAGCCAGTCAAGACATTTCAGGTCATCGACATCGTTCTCCTCTAGAGATTTGTCGTCCACTCCATCACTTCTCCGTCCTTCATTCTCTTCCACTGTGTCCACCACTTCAACTGGCATTAAAAACAGATCATTACGCCAATTAAATGCCTCACAAAGGAAACCTGCAAATAAAATCGCCAGATCGGTAGCGTCGCAGGTAACTCACGAACATACCTCCAAATTTCAACATTGAACACATTTCTTGACGGTGTTTTTCCCAGTAATCTAAAGCACGTCATTATCAGAAGTACCATAACAGTGCCACCACAGCCCCAACCCCTCTCAACAACACGATAATTTCGAAGGAGCATCTCGAAATGGTCGAGCCGACTGATGAAACTCAACGTCTCACATCGGGTCATCGTCAGTGTGTTGGCATGCAACACTTCTTGCGTGCAGCGTTTTATCCGTGGGCTTCTTGCAGTGGCAGACAAATTTTGCGAGCTGATCGCAAGCACATGTAATTGTCACGCTTGCGACATCACAGAAATGCGAACAGTGAATGTTAATTGACGATTTTAAGAGACTAATCATCGAGCGGAAAGTCGATGAGTACGCCGACGCAGTGCATTGAGACATCGAACTGTGGTCATCGAAAGTGTTTTTTTTTTCATTTTGAACAGAGAAAAGTGAAATGAAGGAAGTGTTCCGTTGTCTTTCGATGGGCGATGATGCATTTTTCAGATGTCTCCCGCATTTCTCATTCCAATCTACTGAAATGACTTGTACAATTAATTGCATAAAGCTAATTTCAAGGAAAGAAAATACGGACAGTTCCAACATTGCCCATTGAAATTTTAGCACAAATAAGGTCAGTTTACTTTCGTTTGTGTCAGTTATTGTAAATCTTAAATAATTTCATCCATCTAATCCTATGAAAGTAGGAGTGACAACCAAAAAAGGGAAGTAGCCAACCTTATCAGCTTGGTAAAGCCTACCAAGAATTATGCGTAGCTGTGACAACCGCACTACGGCAAATTTCGAGAATCCTCATATTCGTTTGAAAATTTATCCGCGAAGTTCAAAACTTTTCGATAGACTTCACGACACTTTCCTTTACAGGAATAAACGCTGAAATCTTCCGTGGCCTTTGGTCGAAGTACCGAAATACTTCAGAGGAATACATTACGATTTACGTGAAATAATCAACGCATTTATGCTAAAACAATAATAATAGCAATGATCTGACAATACTTTTCGTGAAAGAAATTGATAAATTTAATTCTTCAATATTTGAATAGATGATACGCCTACGTAGGGTACCACGTGCCTTTCACTACTTTTTTTGCATTTCGACCATAATTACCTTCAAGTAATAAATCTCACTCAGCTTCTGAAACTTCGCTGGAAAACAGTTTTAAAAACTGGAAATATTGCGATAAATTGACCTGATCGGAATGTTTATTTTACTATGTTAAAAATAGGCGAATTGATGTAACTAAGTTGAAAAAGTAAAATTTAATTTTAATATGCGAACTTGTCAGAGATATTGAACTTTGCATTTGATTTTACAGGACACATCAATCACCCACAAAAAAGTTTATAAATTTACGAAAGAACAATTTATTCGAGCAGAAGCATAAATCAAATTTGGCAGCAGAAAAAAACGATGCTTAAAATTTAAATCGAACTTCTAGCAAACTCATAGGTTGTTGTAGGGTAAAGTAATTTTAATGGAACAAAAGGAACAGAAAAAAATAAACGATGAAGGAAATATATGGCGATAATTGAGTTTCAGAAAATTCCTTGAATTTCAATGTTGTCGCATGCGTTAAACATCGCACGAATTGTTGTCGCTGAGTCAATTCCAGCATCACACAAATTGGCAAACACATACGTGTACTTAAGAGCGTACGGATTCTGAAACAGGAAAATGAAGAAATGATAATTTAACTGAAGATGTGAGGAGCTAATATTGCTTCATAATGCATTTTTTTATTAGCTTAAACAATCGTATATTAAAATAAATTTGACAGTTTAATTAAATATTTAAATCGAAAAGGGAAAGTACATGTTTTGAGAGGGAAAGAATTATAACCAAAGTATTGAAGGTATCAGTGCGATCAATGAATCCTATCGTTAGGGAAGAAGTAAACGGTACGACGGAAATATCGCACACGGCAGATGTCTATCAACCTTTTACAAATTTATAAAATGCTATGCTCCTTTCATGCTTCACGCCTTAAAGTACTAGTTAGCAATTGCACAGTACATTTAATTACTTTTACCGTTACTTGGGACAACAGTAAACAGTAAAGATGGTTGAATGGGTTAGTGCGGTAGATGAGAAATAGCATACGTGGCCAAGATTGAAGCACAGTTGGTGGAACGCTTTGATCACATCATCAAAGCAATTTAGCGACTCGATCGCCGATGGCGTCGAATCGATGAGGGAGGAGTGCTGTAAGTGCGACTGATTCGATGCAATTGTCCATAGCAGTGATTTCATAAATGTCTCGAAATATTCTCGTTTCTGGAATGGCAGATGACTGTCATTGGTGAACACATCTTTGTTTGCAATGTAAAACAAAACTGAAATTGTAATTTGAAATTTGGAGAAAACAAAAAATTATAGCACAAATGGCTTACCATTGTTAATTTCTCGATTTTATGTTGGAAGCGATTTCGTTCGCGCTCTGTTTTCGCTTCACGCACTTCCTTCTCAAGCATTCGAAGATGAATTTCACGCGAAGGCCAAGCAATTATTGCTTCACTTTCAATTTCCTCCTAAAAATGATCAAATTAACTGTGGAAACGGTGCACGTACAGAACGGTTGGCTACTTTCAAATGAAATAAATAAATTAAATTATATTTGAATTAGTATAAGTTGACATGGGAAGTTAGATGCTATATTTTGTGATTTTATTCAACTTCTGAATAAATATTGTGATACCGAATTGTAACCAGCGTTCTTCGCGTCAACTTTTTTATCGCCTAAATAGTAAGCTACGTAATCTCTGCCAATTTTTAAATCGCCGTAATGCATCACATGACTTGTGTTCGTTTCTTTCTTGACAATTTGGAATTGCGAAGCCAATGTTTCATTGTTCAAATCTTCCTAACACAAAAGAAGAAAAATTAAAAAAGAAGCAACGCTTTGAAATAGAAAATGAAAAGAAGAAAAAATAAAGAAATAGAAAATGTTCATAAAGATTGTCGGACAGCGAACAAAAAGATTTCTTGCAAAGCGATTGATTGGGTCATTTCAACGATTAGCGAAAATTTTCACAGTTTCAATTGATTTTCACTGCTTGCTAACAGAAACGATCGTAAAAATGAACTTTCACGCTAACTTGTCAAATTTACAAATTCGAAAAACCTTAAATGATTGTTGTTGTGACTGTTGTGCTTTTTTTCGCAACGAGCAGGCAATATCGCTTTTCCAAAAAAGAATTTTAGAAAGGGACAAACTAATTTGAGAGAACTAGCCTTCTCGGAGTCGAGAATCCAATTGATGGAGAAGCAATCGCCAAGACAAGGCAACTCCATCGTATTCTCACAATAGCAACCCCAAGAGCTCTCATGCGCATTTGACGCTGTTACCGCATAAACTGCAAAAATTAAAAGGCGCTTCTGGCTATTTCACAACAAGTGGACATTTTTGCCTTCTGAAGGACTTCAAAACAAACCGTTAATGTGCTTAGATAGAACTTTTGCGAACATTGAGCCACTTTCGCATGCTTCCATATAAAACACAAGCCTTCCAAACTTCTTCATTCTGTGCATTCCTTCTAGCGCATTGTTTAAATCTTTAACAGTTAGCTGAAACAAACAATTTTTAATAAGTTTGGAAAAACTAACAGCGTGATAGGTACTGATAAATGATAAACTTACTTTAAATGTTTCAAAAGCTAAATAGTAAACAAACCATGGAATTCGGAAAGGACACTGATCCAAAACCTCCGTGGTCTGTGAAGTAGACAAATATGTGATCGTTGCGAGTACTGCTCACTACTTTCCCGTTACCGCCCTTTATCGCTCTTTTATTTCCACTTAAAACTGCCAGGAAATTTTCCGGGGTGACATCGTCCCCCGAATAGTCAACTTTAACACCTTTGTAAACGTCGGTACCATTAGGCATATGAAATATTTTGCCTGGATATGGATTGCTGTAAAAAAGTGTTTTTGACAGAAAATGAAATTTCAGCTTTTCACATTTTCAAGTTTAATTCAGTGCGCCAAGAACGGAAGAGCTTATCACTCACTTATTCCTAGTGTTTTTGTTAGAGGCAAAAAACTTACTTCACATTATGAGCAATATCGTCGTACATCATCGTAATGATATTCTTTTCCGGAATGCCATGACTTCTAACAACGTGATATGCGTGGCATACATCTGACTAGAATGAAAATCGACACTTGGTAATTTTATTCATTATTTTCGAAATTTAAGACGCTTAACATATGATGATTATAAACAAAGGAGAAAAGAAACATCTACTAGGAGCTAGCCGAATAATAAGAAGAAGCAAAGATGTATGGCTATTGTGAAACGAGAGAATTTCCAGATGAAAATAAAAGTAGTTGAGAGGCTACCTGATGACGATAATTATACCAGCCATTAGAACCAGCAACCAGTACCACCCAGGTCTCCTTCTTTTCATGCGGCTTTTCTGTTCCTTCGTCGTACACATCCTCGAATCTGAAACATTTTAGCATGTTTTGCAAAATTTGCACCGTTTATTTTTTAAATAGAAATCATTCATCCAATTATGTCCACCAGTTGAGCATAAAATTGCTAAAAATAAATGAAAAAGAATACGCGTTGAAAAGATATACGGAAATATTAAACCGTGGATATTTCAGGTTGACGCACTGCACAGATGCGAAAGCCAGAAATGTGATCAGCGAGCAGATCGATATCATTTTCAGCGAATGTGTCTTTCGTTAGCTTATCAGAGGATACCGCTGACGCCCAACAACACGAAATGGGCTGAACGCGAAATTTGTATTGATTTTATCAGCTAATCAGACCCGATTTATCATTCAGCCGTTATTGATAAAAATAATCCGTGGCGACGGAATGCTGAAAATTCCTCCGTGCCTTCCAACTGCTAATAAAACACTGTTGGAAGTACATTCCTTAGAAGTAACATCAGCGCACTACTGCACTTCCTGTGCTGTAAGTTATGCGTTTGAAAATTTCTAAATTAGAGTAATTGTTAGAGAGAATGGGCAATCCTTCAGATATCGCTGGACGCTCTCACCTCCCCTGCAAAGGGTCAAGTGCTTTGAAATGAATGAGAGCTGAAACTTCTCACCAAAATGTGCAAATTCACTTCAAAAAATCTTCAGCTTCTCATTACCGTACTCACAGCTCGTTCTTTTCCTAACAACTCACAATGAAATTAGCATTTCAGTGCAACCAATTCATTTGCTAGCAAATTCGCATTTGAGAGGCTCAGA
This sequence comes from Litomosoides sigmodontis, assembly GCA_963070105.1. Taxonomy (NCBI): domain Eukaryota; kingdom Metazoa; phylum Nematoda; class Chromadorea; order Rhabditida; family Onchocercidae; genus Litomosoides; species Litomosoides sigmodontis. The sequence continues at coordinate 5,919,749 of OY718808.1, forward strand.
ACAGAAATGTATGTAATTTGCCTGCGCGTGGATGAAATGTGTGGGTGGGATGACGGGGTACTCCGCTTCGATCTAATTACCGTTGCTCTCTTTGGTGCGCTCCGATTTAGCCCTACGCACTTGTCACACTCGTCTTTCTCGTGTGTCCTGCTGTTGCGCTTTCCAGATGGTAACCTTTAACCTTTGCTTGCCTTCCCCTCTTCACATTTTTCTCTAGAAATAATTAAGCCTTCTCTAAGGTCTAATTCATCAAAACGCCTTTTTTCCCACTCCCTTCTCACCTTGAGACGTTTCATCGATGGATGTAAATTGCAGTGTGTTGAAGGGGAAGAAATACAATTTAATCGTTGCGCGTGCAATTTACAAACTGATAAATCTACGTGCAAGGATGCGTTGCACGTTAAATTTACACCTTTAACAACGACAAATATCTATATAACAAGCTCTGATTTGATAATTTTGGGTGAAAAGCAAATAAAGTAGGAAGAATGTAATCGAAGATATCAATTAAATAATCTTGCAAAATTTCTAACTTATTTTTTTATTCATGCAATTTTTACAATCATAAATGCATGTAGTATTGATTTAGATAGTTATTGCCTATTATGTACAAAATTGATGAATAATACGAAGGAATCGGAAGAAGAGGGAAGGAGAGAGAGAGCGAGAGAGAGAGGAAAGAGAGGAGGATATTTAAGCTCATGTAAGATCACTTGAAATGAGGATATCACTGTAAGACTTCAGGTACCTCAGTTTTATTACTTACTACCCATCTCACAATTGACGACCAATGTTTGCAAAAGACCGGCAACATTAATTAGCATACCTTCCTCAGAGAGAAGAAAAGAAGCAAATTCATTTCCTAACTTGAACACAACGGTAGAAGCCTTTCTAACATTATATGTACAAATGATATTTCCACCTGAAATGCTATCGTTGAAAAAAAAGGAAGAGGTAAGTTCGATTAGGCAAAGAGGAAAAAATGGCAATGAGATTCAATCGTTGTAATATACAAATGACTTCCAGTCCTGTAAACTTGCATAAATTGAGGTAATTTTTTCATTTTTTTTGAAGGATGATCTTTAGAGAATGGAAAGATAGATCTTCAGCAGGAACTAAGATCTTTGAAAATCGCTATTCCATATTCCTGAATAGCATTCCTCTGTTTTTTGGGTCTGAAATTTCAGAATTAGGCAGTTGAAGAGCGCTAGAGGATGCTTCAGATATAAAAAACAGCAAATATCAGTACAGTAAAAAACTATAGTGAAATATTTCTGTATTGTACAATAAATTTCTTCGCTTCTTTTCTTGAAAACGAAATAGTATCTTTCAGGGCATTTGTAATTGCATAATCTTTCAAACATTCAGTAGTCACCAGCCTACGATTCTCATTGTGAGAAATTAAAAGTGAAATTTGATCAAACTATCGCTCCCAGCGGATCATGTCATTTTGTTGTTGGCATTAGCAAAATGCTCAGAGATACTATTTCCTTTTCGTTGAATGAACTCATAGCTATAATTGATGAATGAGATCAGTAGGACTGATAATTCGAAGAAGCTCTTTGCTTGCCGCTTTTCGAAGAGAAAAAGAAAACAGAAGCTTTAAACCTTTTCAGGTAAAATGGGCGAGCTGTAACCCTGGCAATGCCGCACTGCTTTGTTATACATATGTGGTGTTATACAATCACTTCGAGCATAAATTATGTCCGCTGCCTGATATTTATGCTTTAAAATTGCTGACCTATGCAAGCAGCACAGCACACGCTTCCAACTCTGCAAATTAAAACGGAACTTGGAAAAAGTTAACTGAGCGCAGTCGAATGGACAATGATATAAAGTATCTTCCCAATTCATTCACTCATTCATCCTCTCAAGTTACAAAGCGTTAATGAATGTGAGAGACTTCACTGCCAGCGTTAAAAACTGGCCAGGAGGAATTTCTGATTTCAATTGACATTATAATTATAATCAACAAAAGGAGGACTGCTAATTTACTGCTTTCATCTTATCCGATCGTTCTCCTACTGCCATTATTTGATAGTCGTATTTTGTAAATGTACTAACTACTCTGAAGACTATTAAAGATATTTATTGGAAGGCTTGTTTTCTCTTCTTTCCTACGCGTTATGACGTGGCCTTCGCGTGGTCTACAACAACAACAATAATTCATCAAGTGAAAGGAACCTGAATTGTTTTTCGTGAAATGATCCAAACACCTGAAGTCCAACCAATAACAAGCATCGATGCACTCTTTATCAGTGCCAACAACGTAAATGTATCCGCTGGAAATCATGCATTTTCCATAAAAGTTTCGTTAAATTTCAAAAACAAAACTTAATGGGAGAAGTTAAATTGAAGCAATAAAATGAAATGCAATTTTCACTGAGTTACTTTGTTGATCGAATTGTGCCGCGCAGTTGCACAATTGTGATCGTTCCCACAGTGGTCGATAGTGCTGCTCGTAGGATAATACCATAAGGACAAAAATAGCTGGTACGATGTACAGTACCGAGAAGATACCAATCTTAGACATAAGTTGCGTCATTTTTGACGTATTCTCACCACCCGGATGATGCTTTTGCATTAGCGAACGTATCCGCCACAGATTGAAGAATCCGACAATCAAAAAGCATACGCCGATGATTAGATATGTCGCTAACGGAGCTAAATATTTTATTTGTTATACCAATACTTTTAAAATTTTAACGCTTAAAATTTACCATTACTATTTTACGTGGAAAATTCTAGAAATTTATGGCGAAAAATCAGATTGCAAGAGACGTACCAAAGACGAATGTTTTGAGATAATCAACGTTTGTATTGCCAACGTAACAAATTCCACTTAACGGGTCACCGTCGACTGCACCAAAAATTAGCACCGCAATTGTTTGAGTAGCAGGCAGTGACCAAGCAATGAAATGGAAGTAATTTGCATAGCTCGCAATTGCTTCACTTGACCACTTACTGGCTGCTGCCAGCACCCATGTTAGAGAGAGAATGACCCACCAAACTGATCCGGCCATTCCGAAGAAGTAAATTAGGAGGAAAATCTGAAAATTAATGTGAAATTTTTACCAAAATGATTGCTGCATAAATTTATTTATAGTAATATTCATAGAATTACCAAGTATTCTGTCATAGAGAAATTGGAATTACCAGCTGACAAAGGCTCATCTGTTGGTCATTGGCTTTTATTGTCGCCGTATCGCACGCAATATGTTCATGTCCGTAGATGACACGAATGATAAATCCGATCGAAACCATCAATTGACAGAATGCTAACAGAAATATCGGTCGCTCCGGGTATTGAAAGCGTTCCATTTCTATCAGAAAGGTTAGCACAGTAAACGCTGACAGCACAAAACAGGTCCCGGACCTGGAACTATTCAACAGTGTGCACGCGTCACTTCATAGTTGTTGATGAAATCATGATTCCTATGGCATATCTGGTAGTGATAGTGATAGTGATAACGATAGGGACGATGCGGAGGGCTGTAGTCGATTTTCTTCATGTTAATGATATGAACATATATTATTATCATCACATAATTTTTTGTGGTGGATGCAAAAGATTTAAATTGTTTATGCCAACCACGTCGTAATCCATGCTGTTAGAAATCTTTGATCCTTAAGACTCTGTTCCGGACTGTGACACGGATACAGACATCCGGAAATGTTACCAACACTAGCCTGACTGTTCAAAACACTGAAGAACGGTCTACCGCATCGACATCGACATTCGTTGCCAACTGTATTAATACCAATGATGGGATGATTTGGATGATGCCGTACGGATGAAATAGTTCGCGGCTAAACAACAATAACCGATAACTACGAATTTCAATGCGAGGCAGGAAACTCTTTGAAGTGCACATTTCAGTGAGTTCGATGGAAGAACAAATTGCTAATTAAATGTTGCACGACATGGATGCCTTCACACTTAGAAGTTATCTTCTCAATAAAAATTACTGAAAGCTACTTCCTTCTCCATGCCTATCATTCAGCGCCTAAGAGAGTGATTAAAAGCACTGATGCCATGTTGAGAGGATGCAATAAACGGAGTAAAACAAAAAAGTTAAAACACAAAGAGATAAGCTGCGAACTTGATTTTTGACCTTTAGATAGAGTTAAGCGTAGAAAAATAAATGCATATAGCAAAGTCCTAGCAGTAGCAGTGGTCAATTTGTAAGATGATACTGAGGGCAGCTGAAGGTGGTAATTTGATATTCATTTCCATTCCTTTCATTCCCACTCTCCAACAACTAGACGCGTTCTTAGTTCTAGCACTTACGTCGGTTGGATCGAAGGTGCTCGGATCAGGCGTGTCCGGCGGTGCGGCACAGATATTTCCCGACGTCTGCTGCTCGCTTATCCTTGGCAATTGCTCGCAGCTTAGTGTTACGGGCCATTTGAAGCCGTACTGCTGCATCAGCGGACTACACCGCTTTTTCGCCTCCAAGCACACCTGGAACACTCGAGCGCTCTGTGAACTGACTTAACTTAGCTCTAAAATGAGTATTTACCCCTTGGTGACGACGACTAATCACTTCATATTTACGATTTATTGAATTCAATTGCTACAGTGTGCAATTTCTGATCTGTTGAAGTGGTGATAATTTCATGGCAAATCGATGACAAAATTTCAAAGTGATTTCTTCTGACAGTTTGGTGAAAATAAGGAAATCTTTAGAGGGAAAAAGTTTTCCTAATTAAATCAGTCGAAATTAAGTTCTGTCAAACGAAATGTTTGATGGAAAAAAATGCAAAAAAACATACTTCCATACAAGGCATCACCATTTTTTCATAATTATCTTGGCATATTGGTGTGTACATTGCGCAGAGGAAAAATTTGAGATGCTTGTAGCAGCCAACCTGCAACGATTCCAATTCTGTTTTTCAAGAATTTTAATTTTTTATTTGCACCTAAATTTTTAGAGATGAAATGCCCAAAAATTTCTCATCAAACTCCTTCTCTTCTATTATTGATGTCATTGATAGGGATGATCAAGAATACACTCAGTGATAATGTGTACGGTAGAGAATCACTGCCATAGATGTTTCATCGAAACGAAAATAATTTTTGAAACAGAAGGACAATGAATTGGAAAAGTAATTGACCTCAACAAGAGGATAAAACTGGTGTACTTCAAGACCAGCTTCTTCCTGTTTTTCATGGCCATAACTATTCGGATACCTTGTCATATTGTAGCCAATACCTGAGTATTCATAAAAGCTGGTAAGTAGTTCACATTTCACATTAGCAGTGATGAAAAATAAAGAATTTCAAACTGTCGCAGCAATTTCCATGGCAAACTCCGCAGGAAAGTATCTTATTAATTTATAAAAAATCTTAGTTTGATTAAAACTATGCTGAAATCACTCATGAAATCTGAATTCCACATTTAATAATTACCCTTGCAAAGAGGTATCGTAATTATTTCACATCTTTGCGTTCCCATAACAATTTGAAGTTGAACTGATAATGATAAAATTGTGACTGTCGCCAGGTGATAATGTATTTTCATTTTCAAAAAAAATTAGTATGAAATTTCGGGAGAGACGAGTAGTTTGTTATTTTCCGCCTTTCATTATATCATCAGACGGTAGAAGCGCTAATAGCAAGGGTGTAGTGCGACGGTTTAACTTCTCGAAATCGTCCTACAAAGCTCTGAAATGGAATACAAATTTGAAATGAAAGCATGGCGAGCAGCAAGAGAGAGAGAGAGAGAGAAGGAGAGAGAAAGAAATTGGACTGAAACAACCTAAGAAAGAGAAAGAATTAGTGAAAGACACGAATGATTTAATAGTATTACTTTCTATTTCATTCAATTAGGTCGAAAGAATATGTGAATTAATTGTTCCTCTCTGAAAAATTCAAATTTAAAATTTCATTATAAAATGGCAAAATTGCAAAGAGAATTTTTTTGTGAAATCGAAAGAGGAAAGCAAAATAAGAGGGAGATAATGAAGGGAAGTAAGTCTCGCATAGTCCCATGTGACTTCCGTGAAAGGTGAAAATACAATGACCTCTTACACGGCTATTTTAGAATTCGAAAAAAAGCTCATGGCTGCAGTAAGTTTATGCAACGTAACTTCAGAAATGATGAAATGAAATGTTAATTTCAGGAATAGCAGAATAACCTTAAATTTGAATAATTATTTTAGAAAATGAAATGAGAAGAAACTGATTTTTCCATCCAACAACATGCAACATTAATTAGTTTTTTGAACTTTTTTTTCTAATATCTATTAAACTATCAAAAAAATTCAAACACATAATTGAAATGGCAAACACTTCAAAGTGTACGGTTTATAAGTAAATGAATTAGTGGGAAAAAAGAAATGAAAATTTTGAAGAGAATTGAATATGTCAAACTAAAAGTAATGTACGCAGGCATTTTGTGTTTACATTAAAGCGATCTGTCTATATTGTACGTACTGCTCACCAGAAGTCTTACTGGCGGAAAGCAAACAAATCCGAAAAATTAAATTTTTCGCTAATTTAGAATTAAACATTTATTTGAGAGAATTAGGAAAAGGTAAATAGTTGCTGAAAAAGTAACAGCAACCTTCCTTCTTCGTTGCCACTGACCTGACCACTGGCCAGGTGTACCTGGCGCCAACTGATGGAAGGAATATTTAAAGTGACTGAGGGATGCATCTCTTCCTCAACTCAATGAAAAGCTCAAATTACTCATTTCGCGAGGCACAAAAACGGTAGCAATTAGGCCATCAGGTAGGAGAGAAGGGAAAAATCCATGACATTTAATTGCGCTCACTTCCGTCCACAACGCCGCAAAATGATCATCTATTGTTTCCCTTGACCTTTCAAACAGCATGTGATCATCGTGGATGATGAACACTAATGGAACGAAGTAAACCAAATTGACAAGAATGGTCAGGAAAAAAGCACGTAGGAAAGGTTGGAGAGAAATAGGTGCTTCCTGAGATTTCCACCTGTCAGTAGATTTCCACTAAGGTTAAATCACTTCAACTCAGTTCACTAGGATCGGATTCATTCATATGTTATTTCACTAATCTTCAAAGTAGAATAAACAAGAAATTGGAAATGGTAAGGGACAGTGCTAAATGAATTAGTTACTTCTTTATGTAAATAACATTCATCTATGCTGCAACCTTTAATTAACACTAAATTATTCAAATAATTCAAAGTTATGCATTAGCTATCTGAAAGAAAATCAATTTGAAAGTAAACATAAGTTAAATTATTTGAAGTAAATTAAAATTAATTTAATGAGTATGTGATGTGTTGGGGAAATTATTGCGTGCATTAATGGGAAGGATGCAAATATCATAATTTTACATCACTAAGTGAAGTGAAAATGTCGCACCTTTTGAAATCAAAGTTGCGCATCCGTAGTTGGTCAAAATAAAAAGGTTTTCTACAAAGTTTACACTTATCCATCCTATGCTTGGCCTCATCCGTTAACTTAGCACACACTTTCAACATTCAAGCCATCACAAAAGGAAGGAAGTATAAATGTGAAGAATAAGAAGTTGAAAAAACTTTTCTTCTGTTAAAAATTTGAATTTAAAAAATTTTAATTATTAGAACATTTTGCATTTTCTGCTTTAGTTCCATTTGAAGTTTTCGAAGTTTAATTTTAATTTATACTTTTTGCAATTGAAAGAAGCACATAGAATAAAATTATTCTCAAGCAAAAATTTATACAAAACGAATGTGCGAAATGTAAGGATGCGCTAAAATAAGCGTAAAAAATAGAAGAAAAAAGGGTTGAGGAAAAGCTGACTTAAGCTTAGTACGGAAGTAACGATAGAGCAGGAAGAGTTGACAATCATGCATGCCTTCCTCACTAAAAGGCAAATGAAAAGTAAGCTTATAATCCGTCCGTTCACAGTGACGTCTGATGGGACAACATAGCTAGCTGGTTCAGGTGAACTTGCTTTTTAGTGATAAGAACTGACCGGTGATCAGGCCCATTGATAAGAACTGATCTTACCACTTTCAATAATGGGTCACTTGATTTTGTCAGTCAATCATGGAATTTTTCACTACAAGTCTAGCAACTTACTTTCATTTCATAGGAGTCTTAGTTTAACTAAAGAACAAAATGTATTTTTTGGTGAAAGTGGAAGGATTACTTTTTCTTCTTTCTTTTCCTTCGCAGACATTCCCGGCAGTTCAAGTTCGATTCAACAATGAAGAGAACGTGAAGTTCAGTTTCATACGACGAGCAGGTAAATAATAATTGCAAAATGAGTTGGGAATTTTAGTTAATTAATTAGTAGATGGATGATTATGTTTGGGAAAGAGGTCAAAGACGGCAGGATGGGGCAAGAGAAAATGAGCCGGAGAGAACAGGTTTGAAGATTTCAGCGCACAGCATCTATTTAGGGTAATGGAAAGAGATAGATGAAGTATATCAGGGCCGGATATTGAAAAATGAGAGACGTTTGAGAGGCGGAGGAGGAGGAGGAGAGGGTGTGATATTTGCCCGAGTGGAAGAGGGAGCACAGTTGTTATTATGAGAGGATAAGCATAGAAAGTGGACAAGGCATTGGTCAGGTAGGTGTCCATCACAAGCATACATTATGTTTATATGTACAAATCACGTCATCGGAGCAGTGCAGTGGACAACTACCACTCACGGATGAAGTGTTTCACGCGAACATTTCATGAGGAACGAAAGCAAACTTTTAGCTTTCTCACTTGAAAATTTTAACTCAAAGATTTCCATTTTAATGCGAATAATCAATTTGAATTGTAAATTTTACAATTATCGTAGCTGAAAAAGTGTCAACAGCGTTGATTGTTGGCATTTCACGAATTCGGAAAATGGCAAATGGTTTGTCATCAAAACGATGCAATTAAAGTGATTGGTTGAATGTGTAAAAATTGTCTCTCTGACTGAGGAAGACTTTCTAGCAAAATCCATGCCCTTCCACTTCATCCATCATTTCTCTCTCATAAAAATGGTGTTTTTTTTTCCTTCCTCCTTAGGCGTTTTTATGATGAGAAATTTTAGAACATTAGTTGCTAGCACACACATTAGAACGGATATGATGCTAACGGATAATTAATTAATATTAGAGTAAACTAATATAATTCAAGGTTTTAAATGTTTTTTTTGTTTTAAAAATAATTCAATTTTGCTTTCATTCACTCGTCGATTCATTGAGGGATAAGTGCGAGGCTTTCAAGTATTTACGCCAACGGTTAATTTAGATATGAACGAAAGAGGAAGGATTTTCCCTCACTCAACTCAATTGAAATAAGAATGATAAAAGGCGTTAATTAATGAGCGTTAATTAATGAGCAATGCTTGAAAATATCGAAGAGGCGCAAACGGAGAGAGGTAAGGCGGAAAGGGAACAGATGAAGGAAGATAGCTAAAGAAGTGGTGTAGACAGCTTATTTCCAGAGGAAATATATAATTGTGCGCTGGCTGTCGCTCAATTTGTCACTTACTATTTCATACGGTCTGTTAAACATCTAATATTCTCGAAGTCTGTCGCAATAAAACTTCCTTAATCTCAACTTCTACCGTAGTCGTAAGAAGTTAGGCGCATTTGTCATTTTGCTATTTAGACGTCAAATATCCACCTATAAAGCACATCTAAACTCCTTCTTTAGCAAAACTTGAAGCATTTTTCAAAAAACCCAATTGCTAGTTACAACTTCACAGCAAATTGCTACAATTTCACAGAAAAAAAATTTTTGAGAATATTTTAAAAAATTTCCTATATTTCTGTATTTTACAAAACATTACAATTTGAAGGACAGCCAGACGGATATTGTAGGGAATGCTCATTAGAAGAAGCAGACAAAGTTGAAGTTCAAATAACCAATGAAAGGTATACGTATTATAATTTTTAAAAGAAAATTAAAATATACTTAGTGACATTTTTGGTCATTTATAAACTTACCGAAATATAAAATTTTTTACTGAGTTTCAGTTCATCAATAAAGGTCAAGAGATCACTAATTGCAACGGTGAAATGGGTTCGAGCAGTGATAAGATTGATCGAATCAAACAAATAACAGAAATGAGAATTAAAATGAAAAATTGCAAAAAATCAAATTCCTGCAAGTGGTTGTTTAAAATAAAACTTTTGGGAAAATTGAATTTTTGTGAGATTTCTCCTGTCAAAACCATGCCTAAGCTCTTAGCACTGCAAGGAAGGAATCATTTATTTCACAAGCAGAATTTCTCGGTTATAAATTTCGCGATCTAAATTCTAACCGTTTTGAATTAACATTTGAAAATTTTCCATTTTCAAATTTTCAGTTGGCTGTAAACAAGCAGTTGACTTTTCTTTTATTGCAAACTACTTTGAAAGACAGAGCACTATGCAAATTTGTGGCTACCACAAGCTAAAACAAATTATTGTTAATTATCGGCATTAATTATTCCCATTCCTAATTCAGCCATATTTATTTCCATTGCTTGTTTAACAATAACAAAAATTAATTTAACAAAATAGCTGAAATTATTAATTCTTTCAAGGTTTTTCAAATATCTAAATTTCCTATGAAGAATTGGCAAAGAGAAAAGATTGAAAACTACGAGTTAAAATTAATTAATTTGATGAATAGGAAATGAATGAAGCTGAAGAGGAAGTGACCGATTCTGTCGTGCTCAAATTAAACATCAACGTATCTTCTTAGTCCAATAAAATTAGTGCTAGACTTCAATAAATATCGTAGCTAATAATTTAACACAGCGAAATGAATTTCAAATGCATTCATTTCGCTTTAAATTAAATTAGAATTTTAAAGGAATAAGACAAGTGAGTCTCTGGACATTTTTCTCCCTCAACATTTCTATAATTAGCAGGAAATTTGTGTTATGAAAATTTTAACTTAAAGTGAACCGTTTTGACATCAACGGGAAAGCTATGCCACAGACGGTTTCTTTTTTCACTAAGCACTTGAAGAAAGTTTACGATTCATTTTTGTAGCAATCGGTGAGCGAGAAGCAATGCAATGTCCCCCACCCATCAGAAGTTGCTTTCACGGCACGGCCTCATCCTAAATTTTGTGTCAACAAAGTTTTGAAGTGCTAAAATACCACAAGTAAACCGTATTGTTGTTGACTGCTGAATGAACAGTTTATTTTATTTGGATTTATTTACAAGAGAATTGTATTTGCATATGTACTTGAGATTACGCGTGTAAATTTGAGAATGAATTATTAAGTAAACAATTCTTATCTCAGCCGGGGATTCTCGTTCTTTAAGAAAGGGTGAGAGGAAAATGAATTGAAGTGCTTTTTCATCCCTTTTTTTCTTTCTTCCACACTTTAATCATTTTTAGTAATGTTGGAAGATTGAAGTTTATTTGAGGTTTAAGCAGAACTACTGAAAATTGCATTTGATGAGAAAAGGTAAAGAGCTAATTGTCTCTTGGAGGATTGTGAAGACGATAATTGGATCTGTTGGTTGATTGAAGTAATTTCCTGTTTTCAAATTTTACCTTAATGTAAGGTAGTTTGAGAAGAAAGACATTAGCTTAGCGACACTGTCCTTTCTTGTCGCACCACAACAGTGCCACATTTTTAGTCTCCTACGAAGCCGGTTCCTGTTTCAAGTGAGAGAACAGGAAAAAGACAAAAGATCCGAAAAAAACCTAGAGCAAAATTGCCGGCGATGAAGGGAGAAAGACTGATTACATTTTACCGCTGTGAGATCAAGGACCTTCATCCGAAACAAGAACAATCTCTCTTCCCAACTGATCAAATGCCAAAACAAATTTTCTGCAAAAATTTATTAGTGCCATAAAATGTCACGATAATTAGCAACTTGTAAAAATGTCGCCGCCTTCAATCATTTGACAGATGACACTTTCAAGTTTAACTGACAATCATTTTATCACCAATAATAAATTATGATAATTGAACACGCAGTGATAATGATGATGAAAGAGGGAAGAGAAGTGCAGGGAAGGAAAGCTTTTTTGCACACTTCTGGTGCTCCCGCACGTTTCTTCAATTTTAAATTAAAATTTTTTTTTAATCTCAACGAACTGACATAATCAGTCTGAGTAGGAAGAGTAGCTGTCGTAGATTTGTGGGAGAATATAAGCCTGAGAAGCATGGAAATTAAATTATTTAATTAAAGAATTGTACGACTTAGAAGAGGGAAGAAAGCTTAGCTGACCAAATTCGCTTATATCCATAGATTTCACAAGTAGCTTATGAATGTAATTATAGGCAATCGAATCAGTGTTACTCGGCTAAAAAGATATTTCGCGAAATTTCTGACAGATAAGAGAGAGAGGAAAAGGAAAAAAGGGGAGAGCGAGTTACTTAGAGATCTACTAACTGGAATTTAATTCAAATGTAGTGGAAAATAATGTGAACAGTGTTTAATAAATATCGGATATCGTCACCGTTAATTAGTTGGAAAGGAAGTCGAATTGTGACAATTTTCAACCTCTCTCTCTCTCTCTCTCCCTCCCTCCCTCCCTCTTTAGAATCTAATTTGATCGAGCAAATGTTTAATTAAAATCCACTCAAGCGAACAATAATTTACAATTATTTCTTAGAAAATTTAAATTTTGAAAATTGTTTGAGTAAATTAACGGACTATAAATTTGCTCAACTAAGTTGTGAAAAAAAGGAAATAAGCATTTATAAATGCAAAGGTAAAATGATGCAAACGTAGTAATAGTAATGAGTAAGTGATGAGTGTCACTGATATGAATATGAATAATAATTAGCCAAAACAAATGAGAGAGGTGTGGCATATTCCCAAGGTGCTTCGCTTCATTCGGCACAATTAGAGGGTATGCTGGATATGGGTCGCTTTTCATCGCTTTCAGATTTCCAAGTTCCAATTATAGCAAAAGTTCTGCAAGTAAGCGTTCGGTGAAGAGAAGTGGCACGGTAGTGCTACCGTACTGTATCCTGTGCCTCCTTTGATATTGCTGAAGTAGCGATGATATCACCGAGATATCATTGATTTAGATCCCCTTAGGTCAAGAAGGAGTGGGGAGAGTAGGCCAAAGTAGTCCAATTGAGCACACTAGTCTCCTAGTCACGTAGTCTGGGCTAATCTGCAAATTTGCATGCAATTGACGAGTAGCAGCAGCTCAGCGAGTAGAATATTATCCCTGAATAATTAGATCCTTCCTGTTCCCATCGTTAACGAGACATGTGTGACAGGTCAAATGACAAATGCGCATCCGCGGTGGCACAACATTTCCTAACGATAATCGACGTCTGCTCCTTTTTCGCACTTACGTAAAGTCACTTTCGCTCATCTTTTCCTTGCATTTGTCAATGAGAGACCACTTAGCGTGAGCTTTCGGAGTTATCACAATTGCTGTAACTTCCGTTCCGTTCCTTATCATCTTCGTGCAATGCCTCTCGTTGTCTTTTCTCTTCTGCGTTCCTTATTAGCATTATAATCGCTCCTGCTATACAGCAGTCTTTTTTTCTTTTCCAAAAATGCAAAAAATGGCAGTAACACTTGGCAGTTGTTTTTATGATGCAAATAATGCCGCTGATATTAGAAATGATATCATCATTATTAATGGTGCTGATGGTCGTGATAGCAAAATAGTGCAATGATGATAATTAATAAAGTAATTGAGTATCAATAATAATAAAATGACAATTGCTGTTCACTTCAATTGAGAACGCTTGAGGACAGAACTCAGTGTGAATTGTTCGTTGAATAATTTACGAAAATTTACCACAAGAATTACAATCACTTACGAATGTCTGTTTAAATCGTATCTAAAATTAAAATTGTGTTATCAACCACAAATTGAATTTGTAACAAAGTTACCTTCAAACCTTAAGCGCTTCATAAGTGTAATTTTGCTTCCTTCCAAAAAGACGTGAAAGTAAACATGCTGGGTTTCCAGAACTTTCCTTCAACTATCAATTCCCCGAAGAGCATCCAACATCTCCTCGACCACTAATCTATCGATAATATCCCATCATCCACGACGAATGGCTGAGATCTTTTGATTCAAAAATCTTTTCACTTAAAAAGTTCGCTACAAAAAAAAACTTTGCACTAACCGCAACCTTTATTTATTTATGAAAAAAACAAAACTTTATAGTAAGCATTGCAACAAGTTTAAAAATTCCCTTTAATAGTACTTATCGACTTGCATGAAGCAAAAGCAAACAAAATGCTTGAAGGCTTAGGTGGAAAATTCTATTTCTCAAAATTATATTTCTTAAAATTTAAATTTCTGTATTTCAATTAATAAAGAATGGGAGTCGATGCAAATTAGTTGGATTCGCACGAATTTCTTGTGTTCTTTTTAAAAATTTTGCAAATTGGCCAAGCAGCGGCCGTGTAAGCTAACCAGAAATGTGAGCATTAATGACCACTTCAGGAGCTTAGGGCTTTCTTATCCTATCTATCCTTTCATCTATTCACTTATTCATTGAACTTTTACAGTAGCAGCAAGTAGCAGTAGCAGACTAACTGACGGACTTGTCGACAAAATTTAATGAGATATTAGGGATAACCAATGATTTGCATTTTTGTTGTTATTGCTACCAATTTTTAATACATCCAGCAATTACTCATTATCATTAACTACCCAATTACTAATCAACAACTGCTTATAGAAACATTTCGAGTTATGGCTAAAATCTGAAGTGTTTCCTGATATTTTTAACATTTTAATTTGCAAAAATTGAAATTGTCTATGTTACGTAGTTGAAAGCTAAAAATTCTTCAGAGCTTCGTGTAGCAATCAAATTCAAATTTAATAAATAATATTTTCCAAATTTATTCAGAAAATAGCAAAATGAATGGAGCAAAATGCTAGTAAAGTGAAAGAAACATTTCGTAGAAATGAAAGGAAAAATCCTTGGAAATTTAGAAAAATTGCAAATTAGTTGAGAATAGCTTTCAATCAAAAATCTTTGCATTTTTTTTGAATTTAAGAAAATTTTTACAAGCAACAGGTTCTGTTACATTCCTCATTCGCTCCGTCACTTCTTTAAATTGAAAAAGTTTAAATTCAGAAAATGTTTGAAGAAGTGAAGCAAAAAAAAACCGGAATGGCCAAAATTTTGCATGAGATGGATCGGTGGGTGGAAACATTTCATATTGTCATACACTCGAAAGGACATATTTCGCGAATATACGTAGGACGAGTAAAGTACTTAAAAGGATACTTCTCTTCTTCCCATTCCTCCCAGAAGAACCTTATTGACAGTCATAAAATTAAAAATTGCGCTAATTCTTCCTAACAACACAGAGCAATGAAAGGTTTGCATTCATGAAGAAAGTTTGAAAGAAATGGGACAGAAGTGAGTGAAAAATTTTGAAATGCTTTTTAATATTTAATTTGCGAACTGTATGGATGGATACGACTGATTGTCTGAGTGAAAAACGGTGTCTTTAAGGTAGCGCAAAAGAATAGAGATAGGAAATGAACTTGAATATCTCCGCTTCATTTCGAAAAGAGTGTTCCTCAGACGCATGAAATGAATGAAACGTCGATGAAATTAGTGGACACGTGAGAGACAATGGTAGAGTGACCAAAGGAAATGAGATGGACTGGTGATGTGCTGATCTGATCTAGTGATCACATCTCTGCCGTTTAACAAAACTCATTCAACAGTTAATTCTCGACCGTTTTAAAGACGAAAAGGGATGGAAGTGCTATGATTTATGAAGATGACTCGGTTCATTTGTGGGAACAACGTACGACGTTAATTTCATTAGTGCACGTGTTTGTCGCACGGAATCGGACCGACGAGCAATGAAACAAGCTGTTGTTGCTAAGAGTATGGAAATGAAGGATGTGTTAGTGAGCGAATTAAAATGATTTAGTAGCTAAGCGAAATTAGAAGGTGAAAAACTTTCCGTCAGGGCCAGATCGGAAAGTAATAATAAATGGGAGCGGTGAAAGCAACGCAAGAAGCTTCATTGCTAGCAGTGGAAGTGAGGAGGATGCGAGGGGATTGAGGGAAAGGTTGTCAGTGAAAAACCCGTCAGTCGAAACTGACATTTGCGACTCACTTGGCACTCAATCATATTTTCAACGCAACCGATATATATTCTAAACTCCGAAGTTCCTCAAACTTTCGCTGTACCCACCGCATCTTCTAAGAGTACCGACTTGTCATTTATTATTGCTAGGAAACAGCAAAACAATGCTACCGCTGCTGCTGCTCCTGCTGCTGCTGCTGCTGCTGCTGCTGCTGCTGCTGCTGCTGCTCCTGCTGCTCATCTTTCACCGGTTCTCGAAATGGACTTCTCGAACTTCTCATCTACTGTTGTACGATAGCAGTTGGATAATTATAGTTACTATTGCCACACCAATCACTACCATTCCCACTTACCAGCTTATTATCTAAGGAAAAAACCAACAGTAAATTTTTAGAAAAAATTTTTTTTTCAGAAAATTTTTTTCCACTTCCCATTTTGCGCTTATTTAACAAGTAAAATGGAAGTTTAGAATTATTTGTGAAAGAGCTAAATGAAATGAAATAGAATATAAATGATTAGTTTGATAAATGCATTTTTTCCAAGTATTTGTGTTTCGAATCTTCTATCTTCTTTTATCTTACCGCAATGAAGTATGCCTAAGAGTGTTGGGACTTCATTCACTTGCTATTTATTTAAATATCAGGAGAAATCCTAGTTGCAATATCATGTTGCTTGTCAGTTTAGAATTCAAACGAATTTCAACAATACGCTTAGGACCAGCGAGCCGATAGGCCGGCTCAGTGGCATTTAGGATCGACGGAAATTGGCCAGGAGTGGTGCAAATGGAGGAGAAAAAAGGTGGAAGTGGATGAAATTGTGTTGTTAGAAAATGGAAATGAATTGATTGATAGAAAGGCACTCGGCCAAAAAGGACTTTTCTATTTTTAGCCTGAAAGGAGAAGTAATTACTTCGCTCTTCATCCATCAGACTATTGTTTCCCAATGTGTTCAGTTGCTTCGCTGTCATTTGTACTTTAAACAATTTTGAAAATTAAACTGAAAGTGTGAGAAGCTAAATTAAAGGAGTTGCTTGTTTGAAGTTTCCTGCAAGCACAAAAGTTGAGCATTTACAGGTGAATGTCAGGTGTAGCATTGCTGTGAACAGTCGGAGAGATAGTAACGTTGAAATGGATTTCCTTACAGGTACAGAGGGATTAAAAGAGCCCTGGAGGGTGGAAGGGATCGGCGGACGGACACGACAAGTACGATAAGCTGTTCAAATACAGATAAATCAATGATCCTTCATTTTGCCTGTTTAATTTCAGACAGATGATGGCTTAGTGTCAACTAAGATTTTGGTGTTAAAAAATTAAATTAACGTGCTTGCAGAAATTTTAATAAATTTTTCAATCATTCTCAATTCGGCATCTTTTTTTTTAAAAAAAACCATTTTACGCTGAGATTAAAATATCATTCACTTTTGTGCTAGCAGAATTATACAAAATTGTGCAAATTGCTTCATTTCAAATTTTTATTTTTTTAGTATTATTGTTTACATTTTAATAGAAAGAAATAGTTGTAATGCTTTACATTGTGCCAAATTACTTTGAACAAAAAAGTGCCACTCGGATTTTAACTAATATGGAACGAAACTAAAATTTTGAACCAATTTTAATCAACTGCTATCTTATATTAGTAATTTCGGTAAAAAAAGGGAAAAGGGAAGTAGGGAGGGGAAGAGAGAGGAAAAGGAAGTGAAAGAATTGCAGGAGAAAAAAAATGAGAAGTGCGGCAGGCAGAAAATATGAAGAGAAATTTTTCATTAGTTACCACCTTGTCAAATGGTAAATTGTTGTTGCTCTGTGCAAGAGAAGAAATTTATTTTTTTAAATTAATGTAAATTGGAACGACGACAGAATGATGAAGTAATTATAATTCGATATGAATTCAATGCACTCTTCAAAATTTAACAAAATTATCGTCCAGTTTGATCAAAACAAGAAAGTGTCATGTGGAAGTGAAATAAAAGTTAAATGAGCAATTCATTTCCATCTATGTAAAATGCCGAAGGTCAGAGGTCATTATAACAATTGTAGCAAAATCGAACGCATTTTAATGCTTGCCTCTGTGGTTACCTTAGGAACACTAACCTTTTATGGGCGAAGGAAAGTTGTGGACAGTTGCTGTCTGCGGCGATAGGAAGGTTCTGTTGAAAAGCCTACTATCCTTGAATTGTAAATCAAAACGAAAATGAGTTAGCAGTCAGGAGAGGTCAGAAATGAGTTGGGCATTTACGGTGTCAAGTGCTTCTCCACGCCTTCGTAGATTTTTCTTACTAAAATTTATGGAATCTATTGCTCTCCCTTGCTCTGCCAAAGAAATAGCTATTTCTCCACAATTAGACTGAAAATTAGTGTTTAGAAAAAGCTCCAGTTATCTTTATGAAATGAAATTTAAATTTTAAAATTTCATTTGCTATTTCCCCTTTGAATTGGAGAAAGAAAAATGCATTGTTCTGTCTTATTTTTAAAAGCGCTTTACTTCTCATGTTTTTCAGAAGAAGGCTTTGTCATAACGGGTGAGGATGATAATGATAGTAATTATGAGACAACTGTTAGTTGATGATTATTATTAAGCGATCGTTTAATGATCAATTCTATTTATTGTTCTGGTAAATGCAACCGATCAACTGATAAGCAATTGATAAACAACCGATAAGCTCAGCGGTAAAAATGCGAGGAGAAAATGCTTAGCGTAGCACATTCATGCTACGCTAAGCATTTTTTAGTAAATTTTAAAAATTATTTAAAGATAAGACAAGAAGCATTTAACAATCATTTTCTATCATCATGGACGGAGAAAGCAGTAGGGTAACTTTAATTAAAATAACTAATTGTGAACTGTCATGTGCAATTCATCATAAACTTATTCTTGCAATAACCCACTGCTAAAATAATTCGATAGCCGTGCCGAGAAATTTTATGCTAACAGTCTAGCTATCGGTAAGAAGCTCAAATTAATTAGAGAAACCAATTAGGAGCAATTTACTTGCTCACTATGTAATCTTAGCAATAGCAAATACTACTTATTTTCTTTTCAATTTATCTGAATATGAATTTAATGGAAAAAGGACATTCACATTTTTATTAAATAGAACGTAAAATTGAAAAATATAAATTTTGAAAAAATGATTTTTTGGCGGAAACATCTGAATGACTAATTTTATTGAAATTTGTTGCTAAGCACATCAATGCAAGATGTCAAGTGCGCCTAAAGCAATGCTTCAAATCACTTCACAACTGCTTTTCACTTCAATTTCATTCCTTTTCGAATGACTCATCCTCGGGCGATAACTTTTCATCAAAAACTCATCAAATGTTGCCAAATAATATTAGATAATTTGAGGATAACGTAATATGCCTTTTCTAAATTACTTCTCTATAAAGAAACGAATGTAATTCGAATTAAGCGAATGAAAGTCCTAGAAAGCAGAATTCATTTTGAATTGCTGTGGTGCTAAGATAGAGCAGTGATCAGTGAAAATAAGAAAGTGGTAAGAGGGAGAATTTCAATTACGGTACAGAAGACAACAAAGTATTTCATGTTTTCAATTTGGTGGAACGGTATATATAATAAAATCTAAAAATTCTCTAAGAACAAGTAAAAATAAATTGTATAACAGGTTGTGTGAAAATTTAATCTAAAAATTTTTCATTTACTTAAAATTTTCGACGGAAAAAAAAGCGAGGTAATTCTATTCCATCATCCCAATTCTTTCTCCTCCAAATAAGTATCTTTTTTTAAAACAAACTATCAAATTTCGAAATTGCTGGCGCCTAAACAGTATGTCAAAAAAAAGTGAAGATCTGCTGTTGGCAGTAGCAGTTAGAGGAATAGTTTTGAAATGAAGAAAGATGTCTGTCAGTTTAAGACGTCTGATTTGCTCGTCAACAACCGCAACGGTAGAGGGACGACGTTTCGGTGTACACATCGTGAACGGAAGCGTTCGCTGTCAGTTAGCATCTTCCGGCTGTTTTTGGTGTAATTATGAAAAGTTTGGTTGACAAGTAGCAACAGTGATGAAACTGTCAAGAAATAGCTAAAGCGAATGGATGGATGGATGGATATGATGGCCAGCGATTCGGATGTTTTCAGTTTAACTTTAAATGAAATTTCCAAAATTAATGGATAAATTCCTAATGTTAAATAAATGCATAACAAAATACCTAAAAATTATATTTTGTTTCACTGGACAGTTCATAATTGTAAAATTAACAAACAATGAAAAATGTCCAACAATTTTCCACTCTAACATATTAAAGAAAAATTATTAATTAATTTCGATACTTTGAAAATTTAAAAATTTCTAGAGGAGAAATTGAAGTCAATTTTAAAAAGAATTCTTTTTCAGCTAATTTCATATTTTCCTCACATTTTCAGTTAATTTCATATTTTTCCGTGCCATTCCTTGTTGTCAGATTATAAATCCGGAATCCGGATTGCACTACCTGGACAATATCACACTAACTGTAAAAATTCAGATCATTAAAATGTTACTGTACTGAGCGGATAGCTTCTGCGTCTTTTCAAATGCTTGAAAAAGATTCGAAATTATTTTGAAGTGAATTAAATGAAATGACGAGGCACGAGAAATGTTAAAAGTAAAGCGAAGGGTGAAAATCCAGCAGAAATGGAATTTCAATTCGCTTTGAAAATTCTTGCAAATGCAAAATTACCTTTTTAGTGGCAAAGTGCCTTGCCGCGCCTCACACTAAATGATGCAGGAAATTTGCTTTTATTGGAGATATTAGTGAATGGATTAGACAAAAAGTGGTTTTAGCTTCCGAAAAATTCCGACAAAAAATTTTACGCCAAGATTTCCCCTTTTGGCATTTAAATTCAATTTAAATTGCATAAAAATTAATGGGATTTTTGAATGATATAAAGGCGTTGTTGCCGGTAATGGTTGGATGTAAAGTCTAATCACTTATTGTGATGGAAAATGTGCGCATTTGTCGTCGATTGCTAAACGAAAAATTGCGGTGACAATATTAAAAATGGCATTTCCCGGTATCCTTAAGTTCTCTAGAATTGAAGTGCGAAGAGAGTTGGAAGTTATCTGCCCAAAATGTGAAAATAAATTGTAGTAATTATCTTCTATATAAATACTGCGGTAATTTCGAACAAGAAATATAAGACTGATTTCCTAATTCTGAATTCCGTCCACACTACAAGGATCGTTCCTGGCAGCACTGATATAAGTAATTCCTCCGAGTGAAGGCCTCCCCCACAGCTCTGTGCTTTCACTAATTAATTCAAGTAACTTTCCTCCCATCTCATCAGGTTTTGATATTAGTAGGTTAAGTAAGTAACTTATGAATAAATTTAATGATAATCACCCCTCTGTTTCAGAAAGCTTGTTTTAACAGAACTGAGTAAAATCGCTGATAAAGAAAATTTCACAGTTTTTTCAACGAACAGAAGAAATGGCTGTTGCCAGTGGACGGACCGCGACTTCCTTGAGATTCTTCGCTGATCAATCTTATCAGCTTTGATAAAGGTGGAACGCCTCTGTTCCACTGCTCACTTATAAATACAATAAATAAGTTCGATAGTTTCTATGCAAACAATCGTTAAAAATAATCTGAGCAGTAATTCCACCTTCATTTACCTGCAAAAACATTTCAATTTTACGAATAATTTCCAACCTTTTATAATTATCGCATTGTTTGTCAATTCAGTTAGATTGAAAGTTTCAATGGAAAAGAATTAGATTGAAAATTGAATTTAATGCTAATCGAAAGCAATTAACAGTTTGCCTGTTCATTCCTTGTCTATTTAGAAGTCTCATAAATGAAATGATACTTTATTTCATTAATTGTTCTCAAACAAATGAAGGAACGGTTAAATAAAAAGGAGCTCTAAGAGATTGACTTTTTACTAAAACTTTAATCGATCGTAAGAATTCTCTTTTCTTCACTTCAATTTCTCTTTCTCAATCGAACAAAACTTCTAACGTTCCGATTTTACGATTTTCTAATCGATTGCATTCTTTTTTTTCCTTTTTGGAATAATATTTTGGTGCAAAGACTTCTGCAGGGCTAACGAATGTAAAGAAACTTAATGTATCGTTGCTAACTGACTTTAAGTTGCTAGCAAACTATGAATTGTTAAATTTGCTAGTGCTTAATTTGCAACTCTTAAAGTAACTGTTCTTCCTTTTTTTTCTACCCACTCCTAAGGCTGAGGAGGCATAGCATTGTTACAGTAATCCAGCACTTCCAACTATTTCCCAAACGAAAAAGTTAATTTTATTTGATTTGGAATTGAAGCGTTAATGAACTGACGAAGCATCCCATCTGATCATCTTGAGAATCCATTCATCCATGGAATGGCATACACACACACACACACACATGCACTCGTGTGGCCTCAATTCAATCGATCCTATAATTTTTTTTGAAATCAGTTTTATTTCGAAAAATTTTCAAATTCGCTTTGTCGGCATTCTTTTAATAACAGCACATCGTATACTTTTGCTGAATATTCACCACCTGTTGTTTACTCTCAGCTTTGTTAGCTTACTCAATATTCACCACCTGTTGTTTATTCCTCTAAATGTTGTTTTTTTCTCTAACAATTCCCAGCGCTATTTGGAAAGCTAACGCTTGATGATCTGACATTTATGGATAATCTAGCGTGCTTGAAGTTGCTCGGCAATCTTTAAATTCAATTTTGTTTCTCTTCTAATTGCTGGATATTACCCATTTCGATTTCGCTAATTAACCTTTCATACTTTCGTCTCTCAACTTTTCTGTGCTATTCCCTCATCGCTTTAATCTGCTAGCCAGGGTGATCACTTCTTCGCGTAGCTTGTATATTTCCAAATTGTTTCCAATTTCCCTTCTAAGCGGATATTTCGCTTTTCTTAAAAAAATTTAAATGTCAAAAGTATAATTTTGAGTTCCTCCACAAAACTATTAGCAGAAAAATTTCACCTCTCTCTCCAAGAAATATCTGTCTTTTTTATGAGTAATATAGTGAATTGGTTGGTTGATATTTTAGTATGTTTGCTGTGAAAATCCAAAGACAATTTTTACGACAAAAATTAAGTGTTATTCCAATCTCTGTTAATTTTAATTAACTTTTTGTAAATAAATTGTTGCGACATGAAATAAATACTTTTTGCAGGTAAATTTTAGCACTTTATTTTATATTTCATAAATTTTAGCAGAATGATTATAATTCTAAAAGTATCATTTCATTTCATTTCTTCGTATATGTTTCTTTTCTTAAGATCGTTTTAGAGAGCTCGTTGGTACCGTTTTAGCCATGCCATTTCTTTCTTTCTTTGCTGCAATTGCTATAATTTATCAGATTTAATTCCTTTTTCAGTGACTCACTAAATTGTTTTGTAAATATTTGAAAAGTGTAAACAGAGCGCCGCCTCACCGAAATGCTAACGAAGTGGGAGAATAGCAAATAATATTATTTGTAATTAGTTGCATATTTATTTTCCTCATTCGCTCCATTCAGAGGAAACGAAAGACCATTATCATTCGCTTCATTATCACTGATTATTTCCTTTTACTACCAATCGATACTATCATTACTGCCACCCTCTTTTGGGGGAAATGCCAAACTTACACATTTATTAACTTCCTTACTTCAAAATCCTACAGTCCGTGAATTTGACTTATCGAAAAATTCTCTTCTCAAATAGCCTGTCTTCTTTCGTCCTATTTCTTACCGACAACACTCCACAATTCTCATTTCAGTAGAGAACCAAATTGATAATGTTGAGGATTTTTTACTTCACTTTTTACATCTTCATATTTTACATACTCTCTATTGGTTTCCGTTCGGTACTTGTTAAATTTTCTGAGCTCATTAATGCAACAAATAGAGATGAGCTTCAATTTCAACCTTAGAATGATTTATTTGTTAAAGCAATATGCAAATTAGCAATGATAAATGACAAAATTGTTTAGCAATGAGAGAACTGCTTAAACGGCAGCATTTCCTCCCTTTTCCGAATTTGCCAGTCAGTTACTACCACAATGAGAAAACCGTGAAGGAAGAAGGCCTCCGATCACAGAGCACTTTGCGCTCAAGCGGAGAGAGGAGGATAGCGATGCGGTTGTCAAAGATCTGTTTACAGTGTAATTCATCAAAAGCAACCATTATGTACGATTGCTGGTAGTTATGTGTCACCGTCGTCACCGCCATCGACCTACCTACCTACCTGTCATCCCTCATCTCCGTCTTCAATGGACCTCTGAAATTTCCACCTCCCTCAATCCTCTCTCCCTCACTCTCGCAGCAGTGACGCTCATCAGTTAACATCTTTGCGCAAATTCTTTCTTTCAGTCTTACCTACCGCTCACCACCTATTTTGACAGAACAATTTAGAACAAAGGGATCATTCCTTTTTATTTCCTCACTTTTAGTAATTGAATGTGACGTCAGTTGAAAAATAAAGTTTTGTTAATTTTATGTTCAAATGCTCATTTATTCATTGAAATTTCCACTTTTTTATTTTAAACTAAAATTTTTTTCAGTTGAGTGGGACTTTCCTTCCTTAATTAATCCATTAGTAATTAATGCTATTCTTCAGTCTTATTCATTCAGTTTGTTGCATTTGCCATTTATTTTTATTGGTGTCAACGGTATATAACTCACTTTTGACTTTTTCTATTTCTCACAAATGTCGAAATTATTAAAACTTCTCAACAAAGTTAGTCAAACTGAGTTGTTAAGTTCTTACTATCAAAACATCCTTTAAGTCACTGTCTTCTGTAATTTATGGTCATTTCAATTTTTTAATTTAAGCAGCGAGGCCCACAAAGGTCACACTGGCCATTAACAATACCTTAGACTCCTGCACATCCAATTGAAATTAGTTTCAAATCTCAACAAAATTGTAGAATTTCCGGAAGATTAAGTGGAAGCAATTTATGCTCAATGATTTAGTACTGCATTGATGAAATTACCATTTTAGGTGCTCAGTCTTCCGCTACAAAATTTTCCTTTTAAGAAGCCATCATTTAAAAGAAAAAAGTTGAGTAGCTGGAAAGATTACATTTGCAAAACCGACTTTTTCCAAGTTTTAAAGCTAAAAAAACTAAAAGTGAAAAGAGAGGCATTTAGCATGTGGGCAGTTCGGAAATCAAACGATCAGTGATATCATTTAGGAAATCGCTAGAAGATAATTTCAACTGATAAATCGCTTGTGATAAAAGAGCAGTGAAAAAACCTTTCGGCGCTTTATGCTTTTCAGTGCAATTCTGCTTTTCTTATTTCAACTTAAATTACACTTAATAGCTATTGTACTTTGATAGCAATCATCTTTAGCTCCGCTACTTTTGAAAATCCTTGCTGAGCAGAGAAGTTGAATTTCTTTCTTCAAAAATTGACATATTTTTACGAAAGTAATGGTGTTCAACTTGGCTGCTTTCTTTAAATTAGGAATTAAATGCAACAATGTAAATTTAAATTTCATTATTAACTGAACGAATGAATGAATACATTTAATGCCAATATTTTCGTTGCACTGACTTTTTTAGTATAAAATTGCTACGCAACAAATGAGTGGGATGAAAATGTGAGTGAATGGAAAATTAAATAAAATTAAGTGAAAAGAGCCAATTGATATAATGGAGAGTGTAATTGTGACAGAGGGATGGGTGGGTGGACGAGGAAGAAGGAGAAGAATGAAATGGACGCTGAAGAAACAAACGTTCGTTTGTGCTTTCTGTCCTTGAAGAGCACGCCACGACGCCCGGAAACCTCACTTGCTGCTTCACCTGACAGTCACTTTCCATTCGTCACAAAATGTGTCAGCAACCGGTTTCTCACACCGACAAAACACATCCATCCGTCCGTCCTCTCTCCAAACTGCTTCTCACCGACCGTACTGATATTGTTGGCTTTTCCTCTCTTTTTCTTCCTCTTAGCAGAAAGGAGGTTAGGGAGTGAGTGGAAGTAAATAACATTAACTGATTTCAGTAAGGTTGTGTAGCGACATCGCGTGACCTAGTAGGCTCACGCAGTTAATGTGGGACTGTTTTGAGGTTGCCCTCTCTTACGCTTTCGTAGACTGGCAGTTTCAATGATTGCAGTTGCAAAACATAAGTGATAACATTTGCTGAAATTCTTTGCTTCAGTTGCTGGTGGAAGAGAGAATTTGCTACTTTATTTTTTAAATTTCTCCTTTTTTTTAATCGTTGAAATGGACTAAAATTAATTTGTTCTCTTCCAAAAGATATTCAAAAAGGAAAGAAAAAAACAAAGAAACGGAGCTATTCCAAATTGATTGCAAAAAATGATTTCACTAGGAATAATGCATTTTAGATTACTTACTTCGTTATGTTATTAGCTGATTCAATCAATCGATGGTGACCTAAAAATGTGCTAATTAATGAGTGGATGCATTTCACAGATAAGGTTTTTAGCTTTTCATGAAATGAATGAAAGAGCTCGAGTGGCTGACTGCGAACAAAGCTGTCCAAAACTAGGTCTTTGTTTTTATTTTCTTTTTTCAGTTCAACGTTGAAGTTATGGAAATGTTATGCTTGCATTTTTGCATTTTGACGGAAAGGGCAAGTGTGAATTGATTTGTGAAAAGAGGCTAATGCCGCCCATCAATAACTTCAAAAGGATATTTTTACCGCTCACCGTTAAATTCAACTTTAATTCTGCTCGCTTTGAGAATTGGTTATGCAAATGTAAGATGGCAGCTTAGAGGAAAAGAGATTTGATTTTAAAAAACTTTTTATTCCTTGCAGTATAAGTTAATCATGCAAATGAAAGTTGAAAATGTCAGCTGTAATTTCACTTTACAATTGCCCTTCGCTCTAAGCCTTGTGAAAAAATCGGTGATTGAACAGATGAATTATTGTGAGTATCTTTCCGTAAATAAAAAGTTTTAATTTTTCAATTCATTTCTGTTTCTCGTTCCAATTTTGATTGATTTTCAGTTCTGTTTGGTGAATTAATTGGACAGCGGGAAGTTTGATTGAAGAGGAGAGAGCAACTCGGATAAATAATGCCCAGTAGACCTCTCTCAAGAATCATCTTAATCGCAAAGGTCCCTCTTCCCTATTAGTTAACTATGCCACTTCAAAATAATACTTCATTTCCTTCTTCTTCCTATTTCCTGCTCTGTCACAACGAAGAATTGAGGATTTTTAAACCAATTTTGATAGTCGTCTTTTTAATTTTTAAGTTTGAAGTTTATTTATGGAATTTTTGAACCTTAAGTATCTGAAAAAAAGGGTAAATGTAGTACAAATTAGAAATGCAAGATTCAAGGCTTACTTCAGAGGTAACGGGTGAACGAACAACTTCGTTCCTTTTCTTCTTCCTTCATTTCTTCTGAAATATCCTCTCTGAAATTTCCAATGAAAAAAATGTTTGGTACTTGAGACATGTATTTAATAATGAATGCGCAAATGTCTCAAATTGTCAAGTGTCGCTTGAGATGGATGATTGGTGCAGAAATTTGCAGAGTGTATGTGGGATGAATGGACGAATGAGTTTAAATTGGCTGAGTGGACAGTGGTAGTAAGTAATTGCGGAAACAGGATTTGCAATGAGACAGTAGAAGTCATCGATCATTAGCGCCCTAACTGAGAACAGGTAAAACATTGCTGCGGCAATGAACGTCAAAAGAAAATCGAAATTTTATGCAACATGAATTAACTTACATATATTAATTTGCTACGTTATATTATGCTTTCCGTACGGCCACATTTATCAGTTGAGTTTGTCAACATCTGAATTTTAAAGGTAAAGTCTTAGTTTCGCGCACTACAAGAATTGAAATCGGTTAGTGACTAATAAAATTACTTAAAATTAACCTTGCTGCTTACTCTTCCCACTCGATGATTAATCTTTCACTCATTTAGCGCGTTGTTTCTATCACTTTTAACATTTACTAACAAATCGCTCAAAAAAAAGTTCAATAAGTACTATTTTTAAATGGAAGAATTAAATATAAAATGAGAAAGAAAGTTAGCAACTTTCCTTTGTTCAACAAAACAAAAATGAATTATTTGAAGAATAGGACAGAGCAAAACGAAAGGTTAGTGAGTGAAGTTAATGAACTTTTATTGTAACAAATTAATTTGCTATATTTTATGTTACCATAAAAGTACTGCTTTATATTTGAAACAAACGGATGATAACGGACGGTCAGAGGTCAATTAATAATCCCTTTAACGTACACTATTTATTGAAAATATCGATGTGATAAAGTCGATACGATGACTAATTCTAATTATTTTACGAATAACCTATGAGTGCCATCGTTTCTTTTCCACATTGAATCAAAGGAACTATAAATCGGATCATTATCAGTTATCACTGTGCGCTAGAGGTCATGATGGATCATTAAATTCTGGACCGATAAGGGATGGACGATTAGGACGAATGGACGAATGGACAGTTTCTATCAAATCCCCCCATTTTCCTTCACTTTATCGATAAGACTATTTGCCATTTCATTTCACCCATTCCTTATGATAACGAAAAGCAACTTTTTGATATTGTAGTATTTGCTGCTTCAATCACCCGTTCAATCATCCATTCAAATTCAATTTCAAAAGACAAAAGAAAAAATTCCTCTGATTGGCAAATTTGTGACAACATTTATGACAATTTTAATTTTCCCTCAAATTGTTAAATTTCCTCAATGAAAACGTTGGTTTTTGCTTGGAATTTGTTTGTTACAATTTTTTGGCATAATTGCTTAATTTATGGCAGTGAAGCATTTCTTTTTTCCTCCCTTGCCACGTTGTGTAATTATGCAAATTACACGACGTGGCAAAAGTGGAGCGCAGTGAAAGTGAACATTCCATAAATTCCATTTTTTCACAACAGTTAGAATACCTAATTAGACTGAGAAGAACATCGATATCACTGCATGGGGACATGTTAGATGAAATGAATGAGTACTGTCAATTTGAAATGAGTGCTTTCGCACTTTCAACTGCTCGGACGGACACTCTCAAGAATTTGAATAACGCAGAAGCTTGCTATTCGAAACATTCAGTTGCACTTTCTAAAACGATTATGCAATGAATGTGCGCTTCCTTGTTGAGTGAGTGGAGCTTTTCTCTGATAAGGTAATTGTGGAAAGTGAATCACATTATCATTACTCGTTATCAGTGCACTTCTGTATAACTGTAGAAATTGTTTAAACAATTAATTTTGGGCCTATGATCGCTGCTGGTACGCGAACTCGATGGTTGAGGTGTAGAATATGGAGACTGATATCCATGCGAACATTCCTTACTCTCATGTTTTGTTGCATTGTTCTTGAAATTACTCTTGGCTTACCTGCCTACATGCAGCAGGTAAAGGTTAGAATCATTTGTCCTTCTTAATTTGTTGAAAATATATTCGATCAAATAAACAGCATCAGAATGATTAGAAAAAAGGGAAGAATTATGAGAGTTAATTTAGAGAGATGAACTACCTGTGGAAAATTCCGGAGCTTTCGCTAGCAAACGTTCAGCGATAATGAAAGCAAAAGATTTACCGAAATTACAGCGGAATGTTAGTTCTAGTAATTTTAAATTATTTAACCAAGCAATTCCATTCTATCTGATTTGCAAAAGTTAACGAATTCGACAAACTGCAAGTTTGAATTAAATTTGGACGGAAAAAAGGAGTTAGTCACATTTGCGCAGTGCAGTTTTTATGAGTAAAAATGCGATTGATTTTGAAATTACAATTTGCATCAAATTTAGATGCCTTTTTCTAAACGAAAAATTTATTCGAAATCTTTCAGGAGAAACATGTGCGGTGGTCGATGGAAAAAAACAAAGGCTGGATATCTAAACATCGGGAAGCACCGAAATCAGTCGAAATGCAAGCTTATCAGCAAGCGCAAAATGGCGACACTAAAGCTTCCTACGATGTACATTTTTGCATCTTACAAAATTTCAATCCTTTCTAATTTTTATTTCGCTAAGTATGCTTAATAGTGAAATCCATGAGAAGTCATTTGTGAGTGGATAACTTTGCAATCAATCAATCGGCATATCGATGTTGTGCTACGTGTTACTTTCGATCAGATGTTTTCGATAGGTGTTTTAATTATAGCGGAAGGCAATGGCAAGCCTTTGAATTCCTATTCTCACGTTTTGCATTGAAATTTGTTCCCTTACAACTCTCATCCCTCAAAATTGCAATTGTAAAAAAGAAACTTTTGGTTTGCCACTTCAAATTTTCAGAAATCATTTTACGCAAACAGAATAATTCATTTTGACTTGAAAGGTGCCGCACCAAAAATATCATATTTGAAAGAAGTATTAAGGCTTGTAAAAGCGAGCGACGCTACAGGTCCGTCTAATTCATTCCACTGAAAATATTAGTCAAATTTTCTGCGAAATTATTGAAGTTCCCTTAATATTCAATTTCATGCTGTAATTGCTTTATTATCAAACAGTTTCGATCACATAAGTTTCCTGAGCAACAATTTCAGGCCTTCTGATATCAGTAAAATGCTTCATATCACTTACGGAAATGATAATTTGAGATAATACATTTCAGGCATTTTGATAGAATGGGAGGATACATTTCCATTTGACGGTATTCTGGCGGAGAATCGTAACAGCGACGCTTACACGGTGGAAGAGGTGCGTGACCTGTTGCAGACAGCTAAATCACTCAACCTTGATGTCATACCGCTCGTGCCAACTTTCGGACATTTGGAATGGATTCTTAAAGTGGAAAAATTTCGACAGTATCGACAAAATGACATGTTTCCACAAGTATATTAAACTAATTAAATGCAATTTAAATTGATGTAAATGAAGCTAAGACAGATTGTCGTGAATTCGCTTCCGTCTCTGAAATTCGAACGTATTGAGAGGCGTATCATCCGTTTACAGGTCATTTGCTTAGCAGATAGTGATGGCGTTTCAGTTGTTTTGGAAGCTATACGACAGGTTGTTCAGCTTCATCTACCATTCGGAATAACATATTTTCACATTGGTGCTGATGAAGCTTTTCAGGTTTGACTTTTTTTTTCCTTTCTTCTTCCCGCATTCTCTGTTCAAATTTTTAATTTCAGAAGAGCTAAAACAAAGAAAAAAACCTGAAAGATATTGTGTTCGCTAAGCTGTGAATTATCAGAAATACACAACTATTTCATCCATTCACTCTTTTAAACATTTTTCGGCATTTTGTCAATGCGTTCTGTTTAGTTTGGTGAGTGCTTGAAAGACCGTCAATGGCTGGAAACGAACAAAAATGAAGGAAAGGATAGCCTCGCAGCAATGCATTTAGCGAAAATTGCAAATTACGTCAAAACGCTAATTCCAAACGTTAGGTAAACTGAGCGATTGCATTCATTGCTCACAGCAAGTCGATTGGCAAACATCTGAAAATGTGACGGATGAATTTCAGAGTGCTGGCATGGCATGACATGATCAAGTCATTTGAGATGACACTCATCGAGCAGTATCGGCTGGATCGACTCCTGGAGGTGGTGGTTTGGGATTACTCCGAAACGTTGCAACAACAAAATGGTATCCTTCTTGCCTCTTGAATTCATCAAATGTTTCAGAAATTTCAACCTGGAATATTATGAATTTGAATTAAATTTACATTAACTTAATAGATGGCACCTTAGAACAAATAGCAGAGTGAACATTTTACTAAACTTTTCCTTACATACTACTTCTCAAAACGATTTCAGAAATGTTTTAAAAATTTCTTATTGAAATTACTAAAAGTCAATTTTGCTTTGCAAGAGATCACGTGGAATTCGCTCGCTGCAAAATTTCCAATAATTTGGGGTTCGTCCGCTTATAAAGGAGCCAATAAGCCATCGTCAGAATTTTTAGATTTAAAGCATTATTTTCGAAACAATAGGGAATGGATCATTCATCGAAAAGTAAGTCATTTCCCAATGAAAAAGGTTTACTTCATTGCCTGTTTTAGGTCAACACAAGGGGTGAACCATCCAATTTGATTCAAAAAAAACTTTAATTGAAATTTCATATGGACTGCATGAGATGATATGATTTATGTGAAAAAATTGTCGTATCGGAATGATCAAAGTTTTTCGATAGGTTTAAAATATAAGTGCCTTTGATGGACTTCCTTTGATGATAGCAGTTCTTGAAGAAGGAAAAAACATTAAAACGCATAATTTATAAAAAAAAAAAGCTTTAAAAAATGAGCTGCAAATGTGGCGACTTGTTGAACAGATATTAGCAGGTAAAATTTCGTCCTCCTAAATTTTGACTTATTCCTAGGGGACGACAATTTCTCATTTCGCAATCACTGCTTGTTGTTCTCAAAAAAGAGAGGGACTATGTTGCATGATATGGAAGATCATTCATGCTATTTTCAACTTCTAACATTTAATTCAAACTTCCCAGTTTCGTCTTTCGAAATTTCAATTAATTTACTTCCTATCAACAATTATTTATAATAAATTATGAACATATAAAAAAAGTTCATTTCTCACTTTTACCACTACCGTCATATCCGTAACATACTACAAAACCGTAGTCAATTTGAAATTTTTGTCTTCTTAAAATCAAAATTTAAATTTCAATTTGAATTCAGCTTTTGCAGTTACGTGAAACTACGAAACTGTCTAGCCAATAATCGATACAAGCATTTTGACGATGAAAAGAAGTGAAAATATTTCTTTTAGTTGTACGGCGAACTGTTTCATACATTCCGTGGTTTGATCATAACCGGTTGGCAACGATACGACCACTTTGCTGTATTATGTGAACTTCTTCCAGTTGGACTCCCATCGGCTGTCTTAAATCTCTTAGTGAGTAAAAGTACTAAAGTCGAAAATATTTCCCGTTGAAATCTATTAAAATTTGAAGTCTCATTTAAATATTGCGTTAGCGACAATTGATTGATAAGTTCAGTGGAATGTATTCTCATGAGCGATGCTATCATGAAATAGAAGTATGTGAGATAGGAATTTCCTTCCTTCAACTCTCTCATTTCGCACTGAGTACTATCACTATGAGCGAAGAAAGCGCTAGTTGTTTCAATAGTATTGCTGCGGTAAGTTTTGCAGTTAGCAAAAGCAGGCGATAAGTACTTCACACAAGCGGTGGTCAATGCTGCTACTGTTGTCCTGAATTGTACCTCAACGATCTCACTCGAATATATGCATTCATTCGATTCTTGCACTTTCCCAGGTAACGACGCTCTTAATTTAGTGCTAGCCGTGTGCTAATCGGAATCTCTTCTCTATTAATCTACTTGAAACTGATAGTTTCAGCTTATCCTAATTGCTGAAGTGAAGTTAACGATCAGTTAGAAATTGAAGAAGGGATTGATTGTCATGGCGGAAAAATTGCAGGTGTTGAATTGTTCAGTGTTATTCATTCTCTACGTGATTACGTCAGTGTGATCAAAAGTGAAGTTTTTGAGAGTAATCAGGTGAAAGGTTGGCTCAGTCGATTCAACGTGCATCATGGCTACACTCAGTTGTGGTACTTGCTACAGTTGAAAAGTATCATTGAAATGCACACTAATGAAATGTTCAGTACAGTAAGTTGCTTTTTTCTTTGATCAACAACTGACTGACTTTTCAATTCATTCCTAACAGTGGAAAAGAGAGGGAGGATAGCTTTGACAGTAATTCCGTCTGCTGAAGAGTTCCCAAGTGAATTATGACTGACTAAGCAACACTGTACTCCAATGTGCACATTTACTTTGAAAATACTTTTCTGCCTCTTAGAGCAGAGTGATCGAATCTTTGATGCAACCAATTTATCGTCGAAATACAATCGACGAATGGCTCTATGAAAATATCGATCCGATCATAGAGCAACTGATGGAACTTTTGCAACAAATTTCGCAACTTCAAATGCAGCGAACATTCACAGTGAGAAATTTTGATATCAAAAGGAGTCGAATGAATTACGCGCTGTAATTTCGTTCTTTTTATTCCCTTTCCTTAGAAGAGGTCCCTCTCTCTCTCTCTCTCTCTCTCTCTCAGTCTCTCTCCAATCTCATCCTAACACGTCCTGTTATCATATCAAATTAATAATTGCTGATGCTGACCACAGAATGTATTATATGTTTTTTTGTTGCTTTAAAATTATTCATAAAAAGTCAGCAATTTTTGATGATCAATGATGGTGTTGTTTTAGCTTAGTGAGTTCACTATTTAGTTGAGCACGGAAAGGTCATTTCCATTCTTCTTCCTTTCATTGTCCATTCCTCTTTTTGCCATTTGGTCTAAATGAATTACACCAAAATGTTCACCTTCACTCTTAAGCTTTCAGTCTTATCATTCGGGTATGTGCTTGTTCTTATCAAGCAGTTCAAAGCCTTACTGTAAATGTCATTTTTGTAAAACATTTATTTTCATTCTTTCACAGTTTACTTTGTTTTCTAAGATTGCTTCGCTTGTTGAGAGTGAAATCAAATTTATGTTATTATTATTATCATTATTGGTATTATAATTATTACTAATTATTATTATCAATTATTATTATTGTCATTATTATTATTAATTATTTATGATCGTTTCCACTCACTCGTCCAACTACACTTTTCCATTGCGTATAACTGAAATTGATTATTTCGTTGCGCATAATTCCATTAAGTGACAAAGCAGGCGAAATCAATGTTGTTGAAATTTTTTAATAAAAAAAGCTCTTTTTCAATTGCATTTTTCAAAGAACAACAAATTCTCTGTTCTTGTTAACCCGAAATTTCTCACTTAATTTTTCGCTTTTAATTAGCTCTTTTTGCAATTCACTACAATCATTCATTTTATCAATGACTAATCAATTAATTGTAAGATTTAATTTTGATCTTAAAATATCTCTCAGTGTAAAAATTGGTTTGAAAAATATTTAAAGAATTTTTTGTATATTAAGGAATTGTATTAAAAAATGTATGATATAATACTGCATTTTTTTCTGCTTATTTGTAAATCTGTAAAAAAAGAATTTCTGGTAAGAGTAAATAGCATTGGTACTGTCCTAAGTTGGCATTGCTTAAATCAATCAGGTCAGATAAAATTCAAATTAGAACAAACGCTTACTCACAGCAATCAGTTGCACATAAACGTCGTAAATTGTTCCAACTCAACCCTTTTCGATAGTAACGTAGATGCAGAAAAAAAATTATCCATTGATGTGACCGCTGTCACATGTTACATTTGAAACATTCGATGGTGCACGTTTTTATTTATTTGTTGCTAATTAGCATATTATTTGAAACATCACTTTTTTTGAGGCTTCAACTCAACGTGCACTGGATACCGACAATGTGATTTCGTTTATGCGATCGTTTGATCTTCTCTTCAATTTAAAAGTGTCGGACTCTTCCATATTTTCAGATTCGAATGTGCTTTTTTTTTTTCGCAAATAAACCACAAATTCTTGTCAAAAATAAGAGAAGCATTTTGGATGTATTTTCAAGTAGTCTAACATTTTGGACGGTTCCAGTGATTTTGCTTCAGAAACTTCTCCATAAGCTAATTAAACTTGTCAGTGCTAAAGCATTGTGCTAGTCGAAAATAACCCTTAAAAAGAATTTCATAAAAAGAAACTCCCATGATATTTTTCCACTCAACAAATTCACTGTTTCGCTGATGCGAAAAATCCCCCCATTTCTTATTTTTTATTTTTCATTTTTTGATTTTAAATAAGTGCAGTCAAATATCGCAACCGCTACTGCAACCCACAAAGTCATTCCAGCCCGAATTAGCAAGCAAAGCGCGCCACTCATTGCCAATTTCAGGATGAAGGAAGTACATGTTGATAGGTGTAAGTGAGCGTTAGTGATACGATAAATTCAGGAGAAGTGGGACGATTAGTTGCAGCGAAGGCGAGAAACACAGTGATGAACATTTTTCAACGATCGGCAGTGAAGTGACTGAGAAGAACTTGTTTCTCCTGAAATTGAATTTCATTTTCTGCCCGCTGCTTCTCGTTTACAAACAACTCGCCTCTTCCTACCACTTCCTCCACGTTTATCCCTTACATTTCCTTAGGCCTTACGCTTAAATCTATCGTCATTTAGAGTGGCGCTTGGCTTGCGCAATTTGTACAGGCAAATTAACGCCATCATCCAAACACTACCAATTGTTATCGGATCGCACGAACGATTGCGTGAAAGAAGCGTCCTTTCATTTTTTTCAATTCTTTTTCACAACTAAATCAAATTAAACAGTTCACTTACTTTGATCTTTGCTAAACAATCTTCGAACTTTTCATTTACAAACGATGCAATACCATTTATTGAAAACAAAGTAGCCCTGTCCCCCACAAAAAACTCTGCCGACAATGCTTTTTTTTGCCTTCGATGAAACGAATTAGTTCTATTTTTGTTGGAAAGAAACCACAAAATTCAACCGATATTATCATCAACTAATGTTGCTATCGGCTAACCTTTAGAAGTCATCGAACATAATTTTATTGTTGCTTTTTTTCGCTGAAAAGTTGTAAGCGATTCCTTTCTCGGAAAGTAAGCACTTACTTTTAGTTGGTTAATTAGTCAGAGAGAAAACTGGAAACGTTGAGTGTCTTCCACTGTTTTCACCATTCTCAACGTCGACGGAAACAACTCCTTTGCTAAGAAAAAAAACAGACTACAGGCCATGTCATTCCATCAGTTTAATTTCAATAATTTGACTACTTTTTTTTCGGAGATTTTAATAAGCACAACATTCTATTGAGTTGTCAGCTACTCTTCTACTTTGAAATCTTCAAAATCTAATTTATCAATTTCTCTTGCAGGATGTTCAAGCAATTTACTGTGGGACTTTTTGCACTAACGACAAGTTGTTACGCAACCGTTAAGTGTCCTCCAAATAAACATGGTGAAGTACTTACGTGTGCATTTGCGTGTTGCAAAAGTTTGGATGCAACTTTTGAGGTAATCTTTGCACAAATTCTTCGCACTTTTACGCTAAAAAATTTCCTCTTTTGGCCTTTTCTTTTCTTAGGAGAGAAAATTCATTTGAGATAATCGACGAGAAATTTATTTTCAAATGACAGCTAAATTATTCAAATTATAGCTAAATGTTAAGCACTTTATAAAATCTCGGAGAAAATATGATTCGCCGATATCTTTTAATATTCATATAACGGAGTTTCGGTTTTTTAATAAGAAAAATTTATTATAACTGCTTTGTTAACCAAATTTCAAAAAAATTAAAAAACTTAACTCGAATTGGAATTGAAATTGAAACCCACTTGTGGTACAGTGTTTTCCTTTACAACTTACGAGTTCAACAACTTTTTGACTTTAGATATTTGCAAGGCTCTGCAGTAAGGGAATAGCAAGAGTTATTAAATACTTTCAAATTTTAATTTATTTAAATAATTTATACTTTGAGGACTATTTCTGCTGTGGTTTGGAGGACAATCATATACTTCGTGAGACGACCTCAGGACGCAATCGACCTCAACGTTTCATTGCTTATGGCAGTACTGTTCAGTAGGCTATGAATGTTCAAACACAATTTATGAAATTTGATTAGATTTGGATGTCAGCTTTGAATAAAATTGGGCATCCTGTGTTATGGTAAATAAGTGGCCACTCAGATCGGTGTAAAAAGTGGAAAAAAAGTTTCCTGAAAAATACGACATAATTTTTAATTTTCTTTGTGACATTGACTTCTTTGACAAACAATTAAGATGCTACTAATTCTTCAAAAAATATTTTTTCGTAAGAAATAAACAATTCCAGTTAAATGAATTAATTCTTTCTTAAAACCACTAATCGAATCAAAGTTTGGGATGAATTTCAGGATTGACTACACACTGCTTATTATTGGATTAATTGTGAGCTTAATCCTCAGCGTGCTTTGTTCATTCTTTTGCTGCCTTCTGTGTAACGGTTGTTGGCTTCATCGACGACGCAATCCGCAGTTGTACGAATCCGTGAACGACATCGGATTCTACCCATTATGCTGTAATTTTCAAAAATTTAACACCATCATCAGATTGACAGTTCGTATGAATAATGTTTGTTGCAGGCGGATTTGGCATTCCGATGGGAACAGTGGTATTCAGCACGTATCCGCCGCAGTTTCGGGATGAATCAGAGCTTTATGCCGGATCGTCAGCTTCATCGTACGGTAATCGAAGTCGGGTCCGATTTAACGATGATGGTACTCCACGTGGAGTGTTGAAAACCAATTTGAATACGAAGTCAGGGTCATGACCTCCTTCTTCAACCTCTTGTTCTGCATACTATTTTGCGCCTAAAGTTTGTTTCATGTTAGTAGTTATGAATAAATTTTTATTTGAAGTTAAATTAATTTTTTAAGGGACCACATGTGACAGTTGTTTTATAAATAAATGCTTGGTGTTGTTACTATTTGATTTGACATTTTTTTTTTGAAGTTATAAGAAGGTTCAACGCCAGTAATTTCATATTTCTTTTGTCCTTTGAGAAGATTTTTGAAAAAATTTTTACTTTGTTTCTCCTTGTTTTGCTTGAGGTCAGAAAAATAACTTTTCTGTTAGCAAAAATAAAATTTTCAGAGAATAACGCTAAAACACTGCAGGACCTCACTCAAAGATTTTCAAAAATTTTACTTTTTCGCTTTCTGTGACAATTTCAAGTATTCATTTTGATTTTTTCATACCCTTCCCTCTTCGTCTCCATCTATACTTATAAAAATTACTTGTTAAAGTTTTTTTTATTAATTGCTCAATAATAATCTTAAGCTATTGTTGATTGATATGCAAAATGAATTGATTAAAAGTTCGAGTAACATTTTTAAAAATTCAAAATCAAGTTGTTTATCTATTTTGGACGAAATTTTTCTGAGCAAAAGTGCGGCGAGCAATTTTGCTGAAATATCTTGGCAAGCGGATAGTGAAATTGCTCAATCCTAAAAATACTCTTCAAATTACGAGACTGAAATTAGGATAATTTGTTCTTAGCGATTAAACGAAATAATCTTCTGATAAAAAAGTGCACTAACTACTCTCTTCTTTATGAGAGAGGTTGTCGTTAATTGTCGACCAGGTAAACTAGGCCACGTTATATGTGAGTTCCGATGAATGCCTCAGCTGTTTACTAAAATTTTGAAAAGAAACGTTTCGCAGTTCAATAATAATCTAATCTTTAGAAGACCAAAATGTCTGATCACAACAAGTACTTAACAAATCATATATGATATCATCGATGAAGTGAACCATTCATGCATCTCCTCCGCCACTCCCAAACATTAAAATTGCGCTTCGGTTCCTTTGTAAGACTTCTAAATGCGACGCAGAAAAAGTTTTTCGCAGCAATCTGTCATAAAAATGAATGAAATATCAATTTCATCTTGAAATTATCGTTATTTGTTCATTAAATTTCCGCTTGCTCTTCTATTTTTGCATCTTTTCAATGACTCATTTATTTGCGAACGTCACACTTTAAAAGTTTAAATTTGAGTAGAAAAAAGTGCAAACAAGAAAGCTTTAATGTAATTGACATATAAATGACAATTTCACTTTCTCAGATATTTTTTGGAAAATATTTTCTTTTCCTTTTTTTCTACGAAAATGAAATAAATTCGTTTGTGTCAAAAATTAATTCATAAAAATTTCACCAATTACTTGCATTCGTTAAAGCGTCCATCCATGAGAAGTCACTCATTAATGCTCTATCAAATAAATATTATCTTTTTAATTTCCGTTGATCAAACGTGAATTACGTTTGATACGTTTATAAAGATTTTCCCACTTTTCAGTCATTTAATCATTGATGAAAGAGTGCCAAGTGCAGTAATCTGAAATAATTCGGCATCATTTCATACTCTTAAGTTTATTAACTGTAATTATTCTTCTTCCTCTTCAGCTTCATTAGCTCCAAGACACTGACACTTCCGGTATATCTAAGGTGATGTAAGCGAGCTTTTCCACTTTTCCTAACAATAAGATTTTGCTAAATCTCAACATTTTGTTCTTTTCCACTAAAAAGCACCACTCTTCGTGGTAGTCCTTAGTAACAAAAAAAAAATTTTTTTTGCGACGAAATTTGTTTTTAGGACTTACCGAAAAGCTGGAAGGAATGGTATGGTAAGTGGGGGATGAAACATCACGTGGAAAAATCATCAGGCGAACTAACAGCAAAACGTAGTCAGGCCTTTTCCATTTAACTTTAAACAGCTAAATGCAAACTGAAAAAAAAAGACGAAATCTGATTTGTTACGTTTCTGCATTTTGAAATGTACAAAATTAAAATGGTGGGGGGAAATGATAGAAACTTTAAGCTATGAAGCTAACGAAAAGTCCAAATTAAAGCCTACAAACGTCGCGTAAGCTACCTCCCTTCTTCTGTTCGCTTCTAAATGAATAAATTCTTTCTTAAAAGCAAAGCTCTTTTGAAATTTCCCCTTTTCCTTTTTCAATCGCTTAAATAAAAAAAGAGGAAGGAAGCAATGAGGAGAAGGAAAAGCGGCCGCGTATGGATTTTTTGTGCACTTTTATGAAAAGCAAAAAGAATGGATTGTTTGAAGGAAATTTTATTTGCTCGTTTGCCACCGAAGGAATTTTGAGAAAGCGAAGAAATCCGCTCTTTTTGCTGGAAAATGTTTCCGAAGTGCTAAGAGAGCAAGGAAGAGGAAAATCGCAAGTTAGCGCTAATAATTCTGCTTATTTTAATTAAGTTAAGTAGTTGCTTAAAAGAAAGCACTAAAATCATTGGAAACTGTTGGTGGTAATTTTAATTAACTTATTTGCTTTGAAGTCCTTCCCTATCCCCTGAGTTTCCTCTGAGTCGCATTTCCATTTTTCGACTAAGTTAGTGTGAAGATGAAGAGCGCTTTAGTTGCGGAGAAGTAAGTGGTAGCACAAATGACAAAATAATTCATTGTTGAGGAATAGTTGCAATTCGAAATTGAATAATGGAAGGTAATAATAATTAAATGGTAATGACCTCTTCTGCACTACTGGTGACCGTTGCAGTGCGTGAGGGAATGCTTCACGCATTTTAAGTGGACAACTGCCAAGTGAATTTAGAAAAATTAATTACTAATTAGTAAAAAAAATGGCAGCACACATAGCTTCTAAAACATCCATTTTTAACAGTCATTGCTATATATCAAATTTCTTTTTATTCAATTACTAATTAATGGGTCATTACTAATTAGCAATAAAAATATTGATTTTTGCCTTAGATAACGATGCGAATGCTGTTTGGCATTGAAATAATTACGTCTGCAAATTGATGCAATCGGTTTCGAACTTAGCAATGCTTCCTGATGTCAACGGAATGAAATTGAAATGCTTCATACAATCGAAATATGAATTTCCTTTGAAGGGGCGACAGTTAGCGATGAGAGAGTCTCTCCGACCTTTTGAGGGAAGTTGACGGGAAATGAAAAAGGAGCGAATGAGTGAGGGATGAATGGAACAAATTTCCTTTCACTTTATGGCGTTTTCCATTTAGCAATTAAACGGCGAAGAGTGAGTGGCAGAAAAGCAAATATAATATTAATTAGTACTACGCTGAACCGCCAGGCTAACATTGCATCGCTCCAAACGGACGTTCAACTAAGCCCTTTCAGGCGTACGCACTAGCCGACCGCTGCATCTGTGCGCATCTCGCGGCACTGAGGAGATAGTGATTCTCACTTCTCTCTCTTTAGTTGCGTGAATGAGAGGTAGCCGAACGAGGAGAAGAGGGAAGTGAACTTGCGAAGGCACAGGAAATGTCGTCCACGTCTTCTCCTCTCTCTCTCTCTCTCTCTCTCTAATTCATTGTTTCCATTTCCTAAACATTCGCCTTTCTCATTGGTTCCCGAACTGTAGCAATAACTTCGAAAGTGCTTGTTTCCCCTGTTTGCACTGCTAACGAAAAATCGTCTTTACGTGGAAAGTGGGATGAAAATTGCGCCTGTAGCTATTTTGAAATAGTTTTCATGAGCCCTAAGTTTAAACTATCTGCAAAATTTTGAATGCTCTATTATTACTTTCATCGTGAATTTCAAATTTAAGCATTTTTTCGTGATTTATAAGCAGAAGATTTTTTTTTTGAAGAGCGCTGATAATTAAATTGAAAATTTGAACAAAAATTGCACTGATCACAAGTACTAGTCATGCCATTATACGATTCAGAGAAGAGCGGTCAAAATTGGTCTAAAATCTGACAGGAAGTTACATCGTTCACGTGGTTTCGTTTTTATGGAAATATAGTTTTGATTAATTTTCAACGTTCTTCTCTTTCACCAATTTTTCAATGGAATAATTTTAAAGGTGATGACTAAACATGAATTGTGCTTTCAAATAGGAAATTTCCCGATTTGAAATGATCCTGTTTCAGATAAGAGCTTAACAGGATCACTTCGAAACCTTGGTAATTCCACAGCAACAATAAATTTATACGTTTATGACAGAGCTGCAGCAGCAGATATCAAAAATAATGATCAGGAGGTTTTGCGCAGCGACGATATTCTCATCGATTCGTGATCTTACACTCTGATATTACGGCATGGAAACATTCCAGATTTTCGTAGAATTAAATCCGGTAATCATATCCTATTTGAGCTATCTATTTGGCATCGTTTCCTTTCGAATTAATTGTATTTTCGGAATTTTTGCATTTTTGGTGCTCCTCGAGAATAGCAGTAACCTTTCATCATTTGCGCATTTATCCTTAAGACATAAGCTTGCAGTATAATTCTGTTGTGGGTAGATGAAAATTAAATTCAATATCTTAGCTGAATCTTTTCAACTTCCCCCTATTATTGAACAATGTTCCGCATTTTAGCACACTTCGCTAATGCAAATTGCCCTCTCCAAAAAGCAAGTTAAGTTCAAAGTGCTGATGGAAAGCTCGTTGATGCATTACATAAGTCGTCTTCCACGCACAGTTCTCTTTCATTTTTTCTGAGATATTTAAAAAATGTGAGAGTTATTTGTGAAATTCACTAGAGCTTAGTTGCCTGACGGAATTTACTTTTAGGTCCATTTAAATGAATTAATAAATTTCTTCAATTTTACTTCTTTACATAGTTTCAGAAATGACAACATTTCTGTTGCAGCGACGTAAGGAGCTTTGCAAGAAAGTATCATCAACGAGATTCTACAAGGTTATCAGTTTGAATTTTATTTTCAGTTTATTTTGTTTTCCTAATTCTTCCTGTAAATTCTGACTTTTTTTTTGAGAAATTGCAGGAAATTTCACTCAGTGGCATATCTGACGTAAAATACCGAGCGAATCACACAGGTCACTTCTTGGAGATTCGAACCCAAATATCAGTCTACTACATCAGTTAGTTAATTTCACAGTAATTAATATTATTGAATTAGGTGGATGAGCACGAACCTGACAGATAAGAACTGTAGTGATGTCAGCACTCATTCTAGTTCCTTCATTTCTGATTCAACAATTCCGAAAGGCATTTGATATTTTGGAGTTTATTGAAATTGAAACGAAGAATACTTATATCATCGTGCTCATTACCTGTAAACTTTACCTGAAAATTATGCGCACACGTCAGGTACCTAATCAAAATTATGCATTAAATTCAGTAACTAATTGATATGAATTCTGAATTCCACCATAATTTTATCATTTTACAAAAGAAGAGAGTGCTGCATTACTTTGCAGCTATAAGGCCAAAAGAATTGTACGTTGCAACATGTGGATGACTCATCGTTTATAAATGGGAATTGTTTCATTTCAAATACACTGAATGCATTCTATTGCCATCGAATATTTCAGTCCTTTTTCCCGAAATTTTTTCTCGTACTGTGATTTTTATTTCCCGTGAAAAATCATTGCATTAAACGACTTGCTTTCTCCTCTCCTCTCCTCCTCAATGAGAGGAAATGAACGGATGAATTACTGCTTGCAGTAATTAGGTAAAAAGATCAGAGTGATTGTAAGGCGCCAAAAGAATTTACAGTTATTTTTTTCTCCATTTTCTTCCGTCTAACTTTTCAATTTCTTGATTAAAAAGAAATCGTTGCTTCTTTGATGTGTGCTGAATTTTGTGTTTTATAATTTCACCAAATACCTTAACTGTCACTTAACTCAGTTAGCACACATTATTGATTGACGCCGATATTGTTTGCACTTACAAGCAACCATTATTCGTAGCGCTATCAACCTCATTTTTTTTTAAATTTTGAGCTGAATTTTGATCATTTCAATAGGTTTCCTTGCTTTGCGTAGCGTAATTTTCCGCACGTCATATTTTCATGCATGTCAAATGGTCTGATCTCCAATCCTAAGAATTTGCTACTAAAATTAACACTTCACATTTCCAAATTAAACATTGCTTTTATTTTGGAAAAAAAATTTGTTTGCTCATCTCTTTTGTCTCTCTCTCTCTCCGCTTTTCTTCACCTGTTCAGTTAGATTGACGAAAAGTTCACTGTCCTATTTTCTCACTATTTACCACTTCTCTTTCTCACCTCGAAACTCCCAGTGGTTGTCCAACGGTTGTGTTCTTGGAAAACAGACCTTACGGCAACCGTTCCTCTTTAATACAATTCTATGTCATTCGTTACACTCAAAATTCTCAGAACTTTGTTCCTTCCGGAATAATTATTTCTGCTGAAGAGAAGTTCAAAGCGTAAAAAATTCACGTATTTTTTCAACAGAATTCACTTCATCTAAAGGCTCTCAGTAAGAAGTTCAATGAGTGGAAAAGCGAAGGAAATAAGGAGGGATTTGTGCCTGGAAGAGTTCCATTCTGACCAGCGTCGTGAACTGCACGAGTTATTGATGACCACTTCTCGTCAAGTTTTACGAGCCTTAATTCTCGTTCGTCAAAGCAGACAAACCATTTCCATTTAATTTACATTGTTTAATCTGTCCATCTCCATCCACGTTGGGTCACCGAAATAACAGCTTTGATTTGAGCGATCTAAATTAGAGATTTAGCTCGAAAAGAAAGGAGGAAAAAAGGATTTGAATTAAAAGTTGTGACAATCTGTACTTGTAGTTTTTTAAATTTATGTACATTTTGGACGAAAATTTTACTTTAAACTAAAATAGATACTT
This sequence comes from Litomosoides sigmodontis, assembly GCA_963070105.1. Classification (NCBI taxonomy): domain Eukaryota; kingdom Metazoa; phylum Nematoda; class Chromadorea; order Rhabditida; family Onchocercidae; genus Litomosoides; species Litomosoides sigmodontis. Next base: position 5,964,608 of record OY718808.1, read on the forward strand.
TTAAAATCTGTGATAGTTCGCTCGTCCCCATTTTCTTATCATAAATTGGCTGCTAAAGAATTATTGCATTTGTCATGATGGAAAAATATTGAGAAAAGTACAGGTAGTGTAACAGGTAAGAGATGGAGAGAGAGAGAGAGAGGGGGTGGGTTTATTCAAAGCAAATAACTAATTTCTTCTTTTGGAAGGAATCTATTTAAGTGAAAGTGGTTCATTTTTAAAGTTTGATTAATGATATGAGTTGAATGATAATTAAAGGATCTGTCACTGCAACCGCACTATCAACGTCATCAGTGACCGTTACGGATTTGTTGATCATTTCATTTCCGTCCGTGCTCTGCTCGACGCAACTTTTTCCTAATTTTGTCTTCATATTTCAGCAAATTCTTTTCGTCGGCATTTTAAAAATCAGAACTGGAGGGCATGTCGAAAGAACAGTTACATTCGTTGAACAACCGTTCAAATTTCTCCTATAAATGATTTTAAGGATGCAATTTGACCTTAGAAAAGTCTAACAAGTCTGAAAAATTCTTTCAGATATCATCGTTAAAATATCATCGTTTCTCCAATTAAATTTCAAACCCAGCGAGGCGATAGGTAGAAAATTTAATTTGAAATCTTCGAATTTTTATCTCTATCATATCACGATCTATTACAATGTAGTTTTGGAATTATAAATTTCACTCTAATCACTTAAAATTTATTTAAAAGAAATGTAGGGCAGTTGAGAGTAAATGTTGGGAGGTAAATCAATCGGTTTTATTATCTCTGTCCTGTCAACTCTTATTATCTTATCAGAAAAATTCTTCAAATAGCAATTTTTCATCTGTTTTGATTTAGTTTGTTTATTTCGAGTTTTTAATTCCTGCAGAAGCCAAACTTTTAGTGAATTACCGATGTACCACTGTTCCGTTCAACTAAAATTATAATGTATTTCGTCTGCACGCACAGTACGGTCACAAAATATATCCCTTATCCTCACTGCTAATGTTATCCTTCTTTTTAGAACGTATTTTTCAAAAGCTGTGGAGGTTTCATGTCGAATTCATAAATTTTCACTTTACTTTTGTAGAAAGATTAACGCTGTTTGACTTCAAAGTGAAGTTGTTGAGGGATTATGCCATTGTTCTTCTATTACACTTTGTTATTTGAATAATATTTGTGAGAAATAAGTGATTTACCTTATTCGCTAACTATTTCTTTTCTTTGTACTACAAACGACGTTGCATTCGTTTTTCGAAATGTTCGGTTTAAAATTTTTCTTTTTAAGTTGAGTTGTTGTTGCATCTATTTTATGATGCAATCATTATTTCTCACTTCTAATTTATTTTGATTTTTATTTAGTGCACTTATTTTTATTAATTGTGGATAATTTTTGCAAAGCAGAAATCCGTGTTGTTATTCCATCAATGGTATAGTAGCTGTGTGGATGAAGACTTCTGGTTGGCATGTTCTGGTCGGTCACTCACACCGTCGTTGACCTTCTTTAGAGCATTTATGAAGCAAGGATAGAAAATAAACTCAAAAATGAGAATTAGTTAAGAAAAAAAAAGTATTTTCGTCGATGAACTCTTTTTTATGCTTAAATTAAGCAATTTTACGAATATTCATACTTTGCAAAAAATACGTATCACTTTTTGGATAGCATGAATGTCATGAAGTTCACGAACTTCTTGCGAGAACAGTTGCTTTACTGCGACACATAAATTGTAAAAAATATCAGTCAAATATTTAAATGTTACTGTCATTACAGTGTATGTTACCGTTATGCTATGATAAAACACACCAATGCACTATCCATTGATCCATTTTACGCCGTCGCTACGATATTTGACAAGTGCGCAAAAGTCTATACAAGAATAGAGCGTAGAAAGTGACACAACTGCTGGTACTAGCTAATACTCGTACGTCGACTTCGTCATTAGACACTTATCGGCACTGTTTGTTTATGGTCCAATTCCATCGACAATCCACAAGTTCACGTGAAATGTTGTCAGATGAAACCTTCCAATAATACAGACAAAGGGCGCAGGTTGCTACGACGTAATCACGCTGGTAGCGTCACTTATAGTAGTTATTTGTGTTCGGAATATTCAAAGCAATTCAGCTAATTTACAGTTTCTTTCAACTGCTTCTCGTACTTTCTTTCATTGCCAAAGCTCATCGCTCACTTTTTTTGAGGTAATAAGAAATGACACTGACAGCTTTTAGTTTAAGTCAATTGAAATTGAAATTACAACTTTTTAGATTCAGAAACGTGAAATTTTAAGAAATTTGAAATTTTGATTTAAAGTAAAAACTTGTGGAAATCAATGCTTTCGTTCGCGACCTCAACGTCGAAAGATGTTATTGCACTTGCTCGATGAACTTTTTCCTATATTTTGCTGGCAATCATAGCACGAAAAATTGAAAATTTAAATTTTTGGATTTTTCTAAAAATTCTAATTTTCTTTTTGTGTTGTTAAAATTCATCACATCCTAGGCTTGAAATTATTCTAAAAATCATTTCAAGGAGGAAGGAGTGTCTCTGCTCGGTGGGTAGGTAATCAATCTGATGATTAACTTCTGTAATATTTCATCAGTGAAAGATAACGTCGCTCCAAGGATGCTTCATGACTTTCTGTTCAAATGCTTTTTAGATTTGTCAAACATGTAAATTTATGCAGCACAATAGATTTAAAATATTTGCCGAGGCAATCGGTTGTTCCCTGTTATGTATTTCACAATGCAGCTGATGCAGATATCGATAATGCTTTTTCAGCTGCCCATCCAACGGCAAATACTACTTCTGAAGGTACCGATGTGCTGACCGCTTGGGCGAAAGCTGTTGGACAAGCATTGCTGCCAATCACGCCACAAACAAGTGCGGTTAGTGTGCAACAACCTGCTGCAGTGGACTGTGGTCAGCAGCGGCAGCAGGAGCAGTCACTAAAGATGGAGCATTTCGACAGTCTCACTGAAGGCAATTTACATTGAAATATCACTTCATTCATTTCATCGATCGCTTTGTGGGACACTGAAAGTCCGATTTAAATTTCCCGCCTGTCATTTTTGTAGAAACGGCTCCGCGATCGATGAATTCAATAGATTTATTCAAGTTTCCTATTACCTTCAGATGACAGTCGCCGTAAGGACTGAGGAGTGGTTGTGATGTGGTCATTCTGACTTTCATCGCTCTTGCCTTTCAGATGAAATGGGTCAGTTAAGCAAACAGTTCCGGGATGAGCAAGATTTTTCACAACGTTATCACATTTCTACCGATGAAGTCCTCGGTTCAGGCCAATTTGGCACTGTTTACGGAGGTTCGTCTTGAAGATTTTCAAACTTTTTCCTGAATTTAGAACTCATTTGTTGCGTACGTAAATTTCCATTTAGAATTTTATTATGCTTTTACCTTTTGCTTGAGAGTACCAGTATTGTTTAGTAAAGATTAAGGCAAATAAGCCAAGCGGAATGCTCCGTTGACCACTTAAGCGGTAGAGGTGCTTCAGCAAATATTGGCGATTTAAATTTAAATTCCCTAAATCGCAAATTCCCAAATCTGTCTACACAAGATATTTCCTGCATTTAACACTTATTATACCGCTGAAGTGAAAATTGAAATTTCAAGTGCAAAATTATAAGATTCTGAGGTGAAAAACTGATCGCAAAAATTGTGTCAAAAGGATAACCTGAATGTTTAAAGCGCAAGCTGTCGGAAAATTTTGAAAGTAGTAAATTATTCGAAAAAATTATCTATTTTCCACAGATTTACAGATAAATGCAACCCACTTACTTTCTTTGCTTTCTTAATATTTAATTGTATTTAGGGATTCACCGGAAAACAGGCAGGTGTGTTGCTGTAAAATTGATTAATAAAATGAAATTTCCAACCAATAAAGAAGCAGCTCTTCGAATCGAAGTTGACATTTTGAGCGTAAGATTTCTGCATCATTTGAAATTGCTTTTGCGTGGATAAGATCTAAGTATTTCAATTTCTATGCCTTATGTCTGTGCAAATAATTCAATTATATGTCAATTAATTTACAGAAAGTTAAACATCCGGGTGTGGTAGCATTCCAAGAAATGGTGGAAACAGCGGATCGAATATTCGTTGTTATGGAAAAGCTTAAGGGTGATATGTTAGAAATGATTTTATGCAGCGAAAAAGGAAGGTTATCAGAACGGGTTACACAATTTCTTGTTTATCAGGTGCAGGTGTATCCTTCAATTCTTAATTAGCGCAATTTGGTTATAAAGAGAATGCGATCTCATCCTGTTAACCATTTGTTGAAAAATTCAAGCTTCTACTAAACTTGGTTGAAAGTAACTCCATTTTTTTCTCTTCAAATTAAAGATATCTATTTTAAAAACTTGAAGCATTGTTACTAGGAATTATCTTTAATTGTGATTTATCATTTCTTAGTTGAAGTTGAAGAACTTGAAAATATATCTCTTTTCCCACTACAGTAATTTTCGAGTAAAGCCGCATGATGATGTATCTATGTATGCATAAGTCTTGAATCGACACTAATATAATTACATCAGTTCAATTACGTCAGAAACCTCGTGAGGAAATAATGTCGTTCAAATACGCAAATATTGTTTTCCTCCTAGTTAGAGTTCCTTTTTCCTCATTCAGAATTTCATTCGCATAGGTGGAATAGATGAACTGCTGTAATTCTGAAAGTTATTTTGGTGGATTAAACTCGACATTCTTTCAGATACTTATTGCATTACGGTATCTGCACAACTTAAACATCGTGCACTGTGATCTGAAACCCGAAAATATTTTGCTAGCTTCTGATTCCGATTTCCCCCAGGTGATCTTTTTTGATTTTAATGGTAGTAACGTAATTTGTGCATGCAGTTTGCATGCAGTTTTTATCCATGCAGTTTTCATTTTTTTTTTATTAAGTTGGGCATTTCAAAGAGAAACATTTTTTATTTCTAAAAGATCAAATTCAAGTTTGGTATTTTTCTGGACTTCTTCCTTACCTTTAAAATATTTGACTTAACAAAAGTCCGGAATAGTGCTTAAAGCAAAATAATCATTAATTTCAGGATTTTTCTCTAACTGCATGAATTCTAGGTAAAACTTTGTGACTTTGGTTTTGCTCGGATTATTGGTGAACGAGGATTTAGGCGATCCGTTGTTGGCACACCTGCATACCTTGGTTAGTTCCTTCTTTAATTCGTATTCTACCGTAGCACGCCGAGGATATCGACTGAAATGATAAGCATTTGTTGAAGAATTTAAAAACTGGAATGAAATTCACCAAAACTTTCATCAATTCTAAAAACTATTTTTTTCTCTGCAAATTATGAATATCACTTTTCGCTTCAGCACTTTCAGACTGGTTTATCATTGCATCTTTCAAGCTTTTGTACTTAATTACTTATTACTAATCCATCTATCAGCATTATACATTATAACCCAAACCAACAAACTACACACAGTAGAATTAACTACTTCGTGCCTTTATTGATAAAATTCAATCATTGGTAATTGATTTTTAAGCCCCAGAAGTGCTCTGTAATAAAGGATTTAATCGGTCGTTGGATATGTGGTCCGTTGGTGTCATTGTATACGTCAGGTTAGACTTAAATCCTGGGATTTTCTCTTTAAAATTCTTTTAATCAAAAAACAGCACACTAGTACTTTTTGCTTTCAAAAAAATACTCTGAATCTTTACTACTAAATTTGCTGCACCTTTACTAATAAAATCAGTTTTAAAAGCAATAATATATTGAATCCACATCTACTTTTCTCTTTATCCGTGTTTGATTCTCTTTAGATATAATAACTAGATGTTGTTCTCATTCTATAAAACCGCTGATGTTTAAAAATTATCATTACCCCTGACACTCCACCGCACCATAACAAATTCAAATATTTTTAGTTTGTCCGGTACATTCCCATTCAACGAAGATCAGGATATCAGTGATCAAATTGAGGATGCCGACTTCATGTACCCTATAAACCCGTGGTGCGAAATCACAACTGTAGCAGTTGATTTTGTTAATAGTTTATTGCAAGTTAAAATGAACAAACGATTAACGGTGTCGAAAGCATTAAGCCACAATTGGCTGCAGGCAAGTTGACGTTAACAAAATGCTCCATCCCTTACTTGAATTGTTCTCTATTTTTTTCTCACTTCTCATCAAGCTATGTATCACATGTTGCAACCTTCCAGAATTATCAGCTTTGGTCAGATTTGCGATCTCTAGAAAAAGAAGTTAGCGAACGATTTTTGACACACGAATCAGATGATGCTCGATGGGCTAGTTATGAGAATGAACGTGGCTTGACAACCATTTATTTATAAACAAATTTGGATACTACTCTATTGGAGACTGGAGTGACATAATAAAAGGAATTTTTTTACATCTAATCTGAGCAGGAAGTGCAAGCTTTAATTTCAATAAAAATTCAGAAAATATCGAAAACCATCCCCACTACACTAAATGAGAGCCTCTTTGCTAAAGCTCTTTTAGTAATCTTGAAAGGACATAACATTTGTAAATTATATCCACTAGCGTTATGCAAATTTTAGTCACAATAATGCGTTTGCACGATAACGCTATATGCGTTTCATCACTGTTTTGACCTAAACTAATGCTATGTTTCGGGCATGTTTTTGCATGTTTAATTTTGTAAGATACAAAAGCCACAAACTATATGAGGATATCCTTTAATCTACCGCTTGTAGTAGTAGAAGCCATTTGCTCAATTATTTTTACTCCAGTTTGAAGTTAAATCAAATCGACAGGTTAAAGTCTTGTAGAATTCAAAATTAGGCGATGGATTATGCTTAAAGGATGGGGATATTACCATTAATGAGTAAGGTAAATATTTTTCAACGAACATTAAATCATTTATTCAGCGCGAAATTTTTTCCATAAAGTATCTGCATTTTTCTTCATAACGTACATTTACAAAAATTTCTATGATATAAATGTACCAATGTCACAGGTAATTGAAACTGATGACATACTACATGCAAAAATTGCCTGCATTTTGATTGATGCAATTTGGAGATATTTCGTGTGATATTCTCGATTCAGTTTTATTTTTATTTTCTTCTAATGGGATCTATAACGTTACGATTTTAGCCATTGAAAATTATTTTTCGACAATTTGGTACCAAGTATAATCAGAATGATAGCAACTTAGCTATCCAAAAAGGGATTTTGCATGAGTATCATAACTAGCAAAACTCTTTATTTGTTATTAAAATCCCCGTTCGCTGAGGTAAATTTTGTCCGTAATAGCAGTAAAGATTCAGTAGAGTTTCGGAAGCAAAACTGATGATAAAAGCAAGATGAATGAGAAATATTTGACTTTTACCTGACACCAATGCTGTGCAAAAATTCAGATTCTTTCCTAAACTAAACTGCATTTCCAGAAAAATCCAAACAATGGTAATCAAACTTTCGAAGAAGTTACTTATAGCTTTTAAATTATGACATCAGTATCAAGATTTTTTTCACCAGACAGGAAAATAGAGAAAAGAGTGCAGAAAAAGTCGGAATTTTTTAACAGCGCTTTTCCAGAGTCAATTTTAACATTATCATTATATAAAACTTTAGCGTCAAAAAGCAAAGATGATTTCAATCCACCCAGACACACATCTTTTCTGCAATTTCTCACTTTGTGTGTGAATGTATATGCTGTTAATGTTATAAAAGTTTAATACAACTCTCGGAATACAATAAGAACCAAATATGATGCATTTCGATTGGGATGAAAGTACGGACCTGACAAATCAACTACGATCAGAAATATCGGCCTAGTTTATAAAAAAATCTTCACTTTCCCTAAATTGTACTTAAGAGGTAGAAATGTAGATTAATCCTAAACCACCCACTGTTTTGTGAAAATTTATTCTTTACTTTAAAGCTTAAGCACTTGAGTCAACAAAGATGTAAGCAAGTTAATTTGAAACTAAAAATGAACGCCAATGATTTCGATCTCAGAAATCTCTTGTCTAATTTATTTATTGACGGATTACGCCCACTTCAAGCACATCACTAGATCACTGATTCATTCTTGATATGTACCACCGCTTACATATTGCATTGTGCATTGTGCATGACTCATTTGATGCATGACTTACCAGCTATCTGAATCCAATCGCCTGCTTTTCCACCAAATTTTTAAAAACGCCATCTTCGATGAGCATTAATTCATCAAATGTTCCAATTTCTTCTACTCTACCGTTATTAATAACCACAATTTGATCAGCAAACTTGATCGTTGAAAGGCTACAAACAAAAGAACCTAATATTGTTCTTTTTCACAGATTGAATTTCTCTTGAAAAGAACAGTTTTTTCCCTCCATTATTTCTTAATCCTGCTTTTTACAAGACTGATAGGAAAGAAGCGATATTGTTTCCTTGAATAGCGGAAAATTTAAGGGAAATTCAAAAGCGACTCACCGATGAGCGATAATAAGAACAGTTTTCTTACTGCTTTTAATCAATTTTAATATAGCTTTCCTAACTAAATCTTCACTTGTAGCATCCAAAGCACTTGTTGCTTCATCCATAATGAGCATCATTGGGTCCTCAAGATCATGAAGTTCTTAATTTGACATAAAAACAGTAGCACAAAAAATATTTATATTATGGACCTGCAGCTCAACTGCCTATTATAGCATATTTTGAAATTTGGATCAGACTTAACCAGTTGCATATTAAAACTTAGATTTTAAAACAAACATTGATGAGTGCTCGAGCTATTGCGATTCTTTGACGTTGGCCACCGCTTAGCATTGAAGTTCCATGCTCACCAACGATGGTTTCAAATCCGTCAGGAAGATTTTTGATAAAATTTAAAGCATTTGCTAGACTTGATGCTTCTTCCAACTAAAATTTCGAATGCTTCAATTTCCGAGAAAAACAGACTGAAGAAAAGTGGCAACAATAATAAACAAACAAACCTGAACGTCCATTATTAATTCTGGATGTTTCGAACCATAAATAATATTGTTTCTTATTGTTGTCGAAAACAGAATTGGTTCCTGAAATATCGAATACTTTCAGAAAATTCAAAAAATATTTCAGCAATACTTCATCAAAAAATAAATCATGACTTGATATAAGCAGTATTATTATTGGATTCATAAAAACCTGTGCCACAGTGCCGATTTGTTGTCGCCAAAAAGATGGATCTATTGATTTTAAATCAACATTATCGATGAGAATATGTCCAGAATTAGAATCAAATAGCCTGAAATTGAACTTCAACATAGTCTTACTCTAAACCATAAACATCCATTAATTATTTTCGTAGCAAAGATTTTTATTCTGGCAGCTAAATGATTATCAGATAGGTAGTTAATGAAATACAGTGCAACAGAACCTCAGTATGAGATTAGCAATTGTACTTTTTCCGGAACCGGAGGGCCCAACTACAGCAGTAGTTTTGCCCGCTGGTACGTGGAAGGAGATGTCCGTAAACAGAAGCGGTCGATTAGGGTAGCCAAAACTGACATTTTTGAAAGTAATACCATCAGTGATATTCTTTTTCAACAGACCACCTGAAAGCTACGTAACTGCTGATAATCATTAAAAACACTAATCAGTTGATCGCCATAAATGTAATTGATTAAATGTTCATTACGACATCAACATTTGCTTACCTCTTACTGGAACTTCAGGAACTCGATTACGAAGCTCAAATAATCGCGCACTGGCACCTAGGCCTTTCATAAGTTCCGTATAAAAGTTCACCATTCCAGGAAGACTTATAGCGCACAAACTCGCATACCAAATGAACGCAAGAAGATCACCTAAAATTTATTCCTCATTTCTCAGTTCATTATTACAAATGAAATTTAACACATTTTACTCAGACTAGTCTTCATATCCTCCTAAATAGAAATAAAAAAAAAAGCTAACCGTATGTCAATGTTCCGATATTCATTAACTGTCCTCCGTAAGATACAATTGTATAAAGGGAAGCAAGTATTGCTATTTCGTGCTAAAATGTTTTCACGAAATTGCGCGTTGGAATGAATTTCACATACTCGTAATTCCCCAATTATAATAGCATTAGATCCCAAAGTGAGCGAGCAAAAAATGTTAAATTTGATATAAATTGTACCAGAGCTATCATGCAACCTGCAGCACGACCTTCACGACGAGAAACAACCCAAAGTTGATGAATTCTTTCCTTGTAAGTTTCACATTCCTTCAACTCGGAGACCAAAGTCCGTACGGTTACAATGTTTGAAAATTTTTCTGTAGCAACCTCAAATAACGAACAAATATAAACTTCCAATAATCATTTTCTTTGAATTGATAAATTGCACTTGTCAAGCCAAACTGAAAGGTATATGTAAATGAAAATCAGTTGTAAACGACACAGATAAAGGCTTTCAATTCCATTAAACCCAGAAAAGCTTCATCTTATGTTGGCTACCACCTAAAACCTTTTGCTGCTAACCTATTAACATAGTTGGCACGTCTGAGAGGGGCTAGACACAAAATATTAGACTAAAAATCTCACAATACCTCGTTGGATGCGGCAACTACCTCCTGCATTTGTAGTGTATATTTTCTCTGTAAATTACCAAAACAATATCCTGAGGTTATAATTGCCGCTGTAAGGCATGTAACCACTTCAGACAACTCCGGCGATGTATACACCTATCCTGGTAAATACATTCAAAGCAAATCAAACAACACTAAAGCGTGGAGTAGTAAATTTAATCGTTTCAAAAACATGGTACTGTTTTACGAAACATAATGAAAATGTGTTTCAATCAAACAATATTCCCTCCCTCAAATATAACTTAAGACTTGAGAGTGGAACTGTTAAGTAAATACTGTTCATTATAATAATGGGTAAAACATACCATAATAGCAGCAGAACCAAAGAAAGACATAAATGCGCGCGCACCAACAGTTAAATTTGATGAAACCGACTGACCCACAATTAGTGCGTCCGTTGAGAGACGGCTTACAATTTCACCAACCTTATTTCTGCCAAAGAAATTCATGTCCTGGTGAATAACTGACTTAAACACTGCTTGTCGCAAATTATTAATGACGAGTTGACCTGAAATTTATATGAGCAAGTTTTTTAAACGACTTAAAACGATTTATATCCAAGAACTTAATCCCGCCCTTGAAATAGCTTTTATTTGCTATCTGCACTTCAGATAAAAATCCAGATTTTTGTCACTGCAAAAGACATGGATAATGAACCAAAAGAAATAAAACAGTATAAAAGTTATAAATTTCTAGGTCTGTATTTTACACAAACTACGTTCATGTTTGATAAAAATTGTGTGGTCTTTTTCAAAATTAGTCCATCAAAATACCTGCAGTGTGCATACAATAATGTCTGATACCGTAGGAAGCAGCAACGATGCAAAAAAGGCCGAATAGCATCATGTAATGTACTCTCAGATACTTGGCAGCCATGGTAAGATACACATTTTTATCATCGGTTTGACTTTCTCTCACGTTTCCTTCTTTCTCACAATTACCACTGATATCAATAAACATGAATATTATGCGGGGCAAAACGAGACCGATAGCGTTCCCAATCACCAAAAACAACAAACCAGCTAAAATAACTTGTTTTATCAATTCTTGAAAAATATAAGCATAAAAGAGTGTTGTAACCATGTGAGAAAGAAGAGGAAAAGTAATGAGACCCTAAAAAACAACTTACATATTATAGCAATATATTTTTCAAAACCTTACTGTATATTCGTCTCCTACAAGGATATGCGAGTGCAAAAATATCGCGCAAATCTTTCCACCGAACATTTCGAACCTTAGCTGGTTCTCGCTTCGCAGCTTTTGAAAGCTTGAATTATAACAAAAAATAAAACAAACAGAACAAAAAAAATAAAGTCACTGTTTTTCGGACAATCTATTAAGGATAAAAAAATCTTCAAAGAATATTTCAAAAAGGAAAACACGATAATTATATCTTCCTAACCAAATCTTATTTTCGAGTTTAGAGTACAACAGGCTCATTTTCAAATTAGCGCAAATCTATGTGGAAAACACCGAGGAAATGCAATAACCATTTCAACTTACATTCCTAACCAGGAACAGATAAGTGTTTCTCCTTAAACTGCCATTATTTAATCTCTGTAGGTTAGTTAGCGACTTCGGATAAAATACAGTGTATAAAGATCTGAAACTTACAAAAATGCTTCCCAAAATCTTTATAGAACAAACGCTGTAGCTACAAAGAAATGACTTCCCAAAGTGATTGTTTTCTAGCTTATAATGATTGTAAGCTTCAAAGAAATATAATACCCTACACATATATGCAAGTTATTATAAAATACAGTTGTAGTAAAGTAAAAAAAAAAATGTTCGCAGGAAAACCCGAAAAGAATTAGTATGCATACCTAGTACTTGTCGAAAAAGATGATGACAGCCTCCACAGACCATATCGTGTGCAGAACAAATGACGTGAGATACATGCAATATTCATCAGCCCAACTATCCCTCCCACGCTCCCTTTTTGCGTTCCTTTTTGGAATTGATTCTATAACTAGCCAAATTACAAAGAAAAAACGGGAAAGATTCGAATTATTCAACGTAAGGACCGCTGGAAATATGAGATTTTAAAACAATACCTTTGAAACTTGATTAACAGTGCAGGTGACTGTTGCATATATCTATAAGGAACAAATTCAATTAAAGATAAACTTCAAATGAGGAAAGAAATGAAACCACAGAATGGAGCAGATCACGAAGTGGAGTATTTCTTGTGCTCAACCAATTGTAAACTCCATATATATATATATATGTGTGTATATGGTATTCTAAATCATCGAGAGAGTCGGGAACTCCTGAAGAAGTGAACAGCCATCCCACTCGCTAAGCAACTCAATAACACACCAGCCACCAGCCAGCAATCACTAATGCCGTTGTTTTGCATACAATCAAGTTCTGGCACTTCTCGGTTTCTTTATGCCACTATCTCGTACCGAAGTGAAAACCAGCGTCTCTCATCTTGTCAAAGTTATAGAGTCCAATTCCTTTGTTACTTGGGGGGAGGTTTCGTTCCATTCATGGCTATTAGTTGTGTTCTGACGGTAAATAACACTGTACACTATGAGTTCATGATTTATTTTGTACATTTTTATCTAATTTATTTATCACGATTTGATTTCAATATATAAGATCCACAGTGTGAAAATTTATTGAATGGATTCAAAATTATTTTAACTAATTCTAAATAGCATATGTATATTATTGCAAGTTATCCATATGATTTAAAAAAATAACAAAAAAAATGAGTTGCAGGTTATGCAAATAATAACTTCTTGTTCTTATCACTTGTGACTTTAATAATTTTGCAACAAGTTATTTTCCAAATAGCAAAGGAAGCGATTATGCGATCTGTGGCGGCAGCATCATCATCATCATCGCGTGAACAGGTGCTACACATTCAACTAGAAATTTTGTGGTATCTATTTAGAGTTAATTATTATTGTACATTTTAAGTACAGTTGGAAATTTCAAATGTCGAGGAGTTATGGTGACAAGATTATATTTCATCATCATATGATTGTATTGAAGAATTTTTCGAGTCAGAAGAAAATACGGAATACGGTAGCAAACATTTGAATGATTAAAAGGTGTTAAAGCAACAAATTACTTTTATGCAGATTATAAATCGGCATCTAATATTCAAAATGAAGTGGACTTGTGAGCTGTGTGGCAAGAAACTTTCATCGAAACGTTCTTACGATGAGCATTTTAATGTGCACACGAATTTGCGACCCTTTGCTTGCAAACATTGCGGATATGCTGCCGGTAAATGCGCTTTTGTAATGCATTTCAAATGGAATACTTCGTCATAACATTAGTAATATGAGAAGCTATTTTAATGTGTAGTGGTTGGATTTAAAGAGTATCAACTGCGAGGCTTAATTACTTTTGTATATATGTAGAACTGCAGAGTCTTAATTCTTTAGGATAAAAGTCTCGGAGCAGTTACGATCTTTCGAGGTATTTGATTAACAATTTTGCTTTCAGCTAGCCAGATGACGTTAAGGCGACATACTTTACGAAATCACATTCCACGTCAAGCGTGGGGTTATCAGTGTCCGTACTGTGACGAAATGTACATGGAACCTGCAAGCTATCAACAGCACATTGGGTTGATTTTAAATTACTGACTGCCTTCTTAATTTATACTTTGGCTAATTCAATTTTTGGCCAGCATGTTGCAACTGTTAGCAGAAAAATATAGTTAAAAATGGAATTTAGAAAGGAAAAAAAGTCATTCCTTATAAAATAGTTTAGAGCTGTTCTACATAACGCTGCAAAATCCTCTTCCACTGCTGAAGCATGACAGAGTATCTCAAAGTAAGCATGATGAAAAGGCTCTGCTTGTGCTTTGCCGCATACACTTTTGTAGCTTCTGACATTTTCTTCATCGATTTGTATCTACCAGGGTTCTTTTGATACTGAGTTTTCAGAAATTTTTTATATAATTTTGTTTCAGATCGCGCCATTTTGGCCTTTCAGCAACGTTTGGTTGTCCACTACGGAGATGTACGTTTACAACTTGCTCATCAGCTTTCTTTCGTGATCATCTAGAAAAACATACTAATTTATCTTCGGACATCTACGAAGAGGCCAATTATAGACTCTTCAGGTTTGTTGTGGATGATAGATATGGTAAGTTTCTTAGAATTTTATACTCCGTTGAGGAAAAAAATATGTTTGTTTTAGGAAAATGAAACTGCTTTTATTTGTGCATTCATGAAAAGTGCTTTGAATAATTGTTTTTCTAATTTTGATTCAAGGTGTTGGTTATGGCCGAAGGTCAATTGATATTCGGCGATTAGAGGTTTTGCGAAGATTAGAATCGTTAAAGAACGATAAGGAATACATGAAAACCCCACTCGTAATAGAAGAGGTTATTTTCTATGCAATTTTTTTCTGTTTAAATTGTACAAATATTAACCAACTATCTCGTATATTCAATGAAAAATCACCTGTTGTTTTCCATTATAATACAGCGATTAATTTATAACGGTGTTTTCAAAAGACTTCACATCTATCTTATATTTCTATTTTTAATGGTGCATGCTTATTTTAGATAAGAAAAGGTGACAAAGAAGAGAAAAATGAACCAAAGCTGTCGGATATGAACAGAGGATCTTATCATTCCATCTTTGAACCAGGAGAACTTGATTTTTTGAATGATGATATTAACCTTCCTGAAGTTGTCGTCAGTAATTTTGTCGATTGCCTTCAAGAAGGCATGGTTGAACCAGAACTTGATTAATTTAAGTATCATATATGAGTGCTTTTAGATTATTGTTTGGTCACCTGATATGATTTTCCACATCTTTATCCGATGATTTAAAGTCTGTTCGAAAACTCTGCACCGTTTTGAATATTGTAGTTGTTTGAATACGTTTGAATATAAATCTAGAATGTGTTACAATTGCATTTTCGCAGCACTGGGTGTGCTCTGGGTGGTGCTGAAAATTATTACTAGACGAATTTGTATTTCGAACGTATTGTATTTTATAAAAACGGTTTTTGATACCTTTGATTGCTAAATTAAGCATTATTTTAGATAGAAAAATACGATTGCATGAAGAGATATAGAAATAGTTTGAAATTTGTTGGAGATCAGAAATGTTGAAATGTAAGCGGAACATCTTTTGAAGTTGTAATTGAACTTTGAAATTGCAATGTCTTTCTGAAATATAAAAACAATGAAATGAGACGCTTTTCAGCGGAGTGTTTGGTGTTCGTAAGTTTTAAAATCTGTAAATTCTTTGCAGAATAAGCAAACTGAGATTTTTTCCTACCAGTCCCAGATTTGCAAAGTGTTATAAATATTTTTCAATCTTATTGTGCACTTTCCCATGTTTCATTGCTGGAGTGAGTGCAGTATAGGGCTTTCTGTTCATTAGCAGGTGGTGCTAATTAAATGTTAGATGAAATTATCTAGGCTTTTGTAACATTTACAAGCGTTTGAAATGAAAAAAATCGGAGTAGCGCATTCCATAAATGCGGAACTTCCAGGAGCTTGCACAGTGGCAGCCACCACTACGCACTGTGCTATACTTCCATATGTTAAGCAACTTGTCAGCTACTTTTAACCGTTGGATAGTTACTTTATAGATAAAAATAGCCAGTTGAGATAGTCATTCTACTCCACTGGAAGAATCAGCCCCTCGCACATCAATCACGATAAAGTATTGTGTGTGCTCGGGAAGCTGAGTTTCATTGGAGGGAGTTGTAGGTGAAATGAAATCGGATTTGGGGCTGGAGATTTCTGTCTTCTGATCGATGGCAAGGTGCACTGAACTGGTTGGCTTGGGTGGTGGTTGCTTTCCAATCTTTTTTTATGTTTTTAATCAGCCGTGTTTTGCAGTCTTAATTTCGAGAATAAGAAGAAGCATAGTGGGATTTATTCTTCAAATTCGAATTTTTCCATATTTGACAAGATGAACCAATATTTGATATTGTCGAGTACGTAGTGCCGTATCCATATGGTTATACTAATAAATTAAAAAAACATACAATGAACTTCTAGTGTCTGTAAAAAAAACGATTTTTTTGCAGAGGTGGATATCAAAGGAGTAATTTAACTAAATGAAAAGTATACCAACAATGGATCTCTCCCTCAAAAGTAAGATAATTATGGTTGATGGAAGCAGTTTTTTTGTATACTTTTGAGAGGATAAGCGAGAGAGGCGATTGCTATTTTGTAAAGAAGAGTTTCTTCATCTTCTAGCGGAATAGCAACAATTTTTAATAGTTATGCAGTGCATTCCAGATCGAATGTATGTGATGTGATATTTAAGGGAATACTTTTTCCTTCTCAACATCTTTTTTCTTGTTGTGCTGATCAGCCAATGAGTTCGGAAGTGACTACTTCGATGTCAGTGGAGTCCGATAGTTCCAGATGGCGGACTGTGGTTGGTTTTCTTTACCGGTTTTTCATACCGACGCCTCTTTATACCGTAAATTTTTATCCCGCTAGAAAAATAATTCCGCTCATCTGATTGCAGAGCATGACTGTGGGAGGTGATGATTGTGAAGATGAAACGGAGGTAAACGATCTCAGGGAAAGTTTACGAGCATGGAGCTCACTAGCTAGCCCATCTTCCAGCATAGTTGACCAACCAGTGGTATGTCTGTCAACAGTCAACTTGCTATTAATGATTTCAGAAATTGCAAAAATTAATCGTGAATACCATTATTAAAAATCAAATTCAGTTCTAAATAATGTAATGTAAGGATAAAGTCATTCTTTATATATTCATAGAAGATTGGATTTCCGTCGGATTGCGATCCTGACTTCGATGCAGTGCTCAACAATGTCTTTGCAGATAAAAGTCGCTTGTTTCAACCACTTTATGACGACACTGTAAGCAAAAATTTTTAAATCTGTGTGAGCACGTTCATTGATATAGTAATAGTAACGCTGTGGTTTTTCCTCTACACTTACGATACTTGTTAATACCATCATGGTAGCACGCTTCATTGGACATTTTGACCGTTTTTTCTCTTCTGCTCTATCAGGAGTAAATTGTGATAACTATCTTATATTTCCGAAGGTTTCGAGCGGTAAAAGTTTAGCTTCAGGCAGTATTTAATTTTATTGTATTGTCTGTCAACACTTCAATATAGCATTTTCAGCTTGTTGAAGAAGTATTTATCGAAAAAAAACCGAAAATACTGAATGGTTATTTATTTGGAGAGAGAATTGGGGAAGGCTCATATGGAAAAGTGAAAGAAGTGCTTGAACAAGATACTTTAGTTAGAAGAGCCGTCAAAATTATCAAAGAAGCACGTTTAAGAAAAATTCCGAATGGTCATGTATGTGCATTCTATGTCATCTAGATTGTCACATCTGTTGCTCCTGAAATTGTTGTGGGGAATTGTATTTGTCTCAAAAAAAAAAATTTGTTTTTGTCTAGGCTAATGTCGAACAGGAATTGAGAATATTGAGGCGAGTACGCCATCACAATGTCATTGCCTTATGCGACTTTTTTCGCGTTGATGAGAAACAGAAATTGTATATGATATTGGAGTACTGTATTGGTTCGCTGCAACAACTTTTAGACGGGTCCAAAGAAAAGAAGTTGTCGGAGTATCAAGCACAGTATTTCTTCAGGCAACTTTGCGATGGCTTGAGTTATCTTCATTCTCATGGTATGTCTGAGGTATCACAGAATATTTTGCACTAACTTTGAGTGTGATGCTCACACCAGGAAAGTAAATAGGTGACAAGGCATTGCCTACTTACTTTTTATCTGAGCCAAGACGTGAAATGCAGCTTGAATTATTTTCCTTTAAAATGTTATTCGCGGCAGGAGTTAGACTCCTTGCTAAGAAAAGCAGTAACCGTGGTTTTAGTTGTTAGAGCCTGTCGTTCGAAAATAATTTTGCTGTGTAGAGATAAGTAAGCCAGTAAGTTCACTGGAAAATTGTTTAATCATTTAACGAATCAGTTTTTATTCAGGCATAATACATAAGGACATAAAGCCGGGTAATCTATTAGTCAGTTTGGATGGGACACTTAAAATTAGTGATTTCGGCGTAGCTGAAATGTTCGATACATTTCAAGCAGAAGATTGGTGTACAGTTGTACAGGGTACTCCAAAATTTCAACCACCTGAAATTGTTTCTGGAACCTCTAAAAATTATCGGTATAATTTCTTTTTTTTCATAAAATCTCCTGGAAATTAATTTCCAGTTACATCTTTTTTAATATTTAAAAGTTAGGTGCTTAAATATCGGAAATAAACATATTTAATTATACATCACCTTCTGCTAATCCCATGTTGACATATGAGGTTTAAAAAAACTACTCGTTTATCAATTTTTCAATTGGTTTCAGGAAAAATGTAGCTAAACAATCGTTTTTTGATGCATTTCTTCTAATTAATTAATACCGGTCATTTTTTTTTGTTTTTAGAGGTCGGAAAGTGGATATTTGGGCTTGTGGTGTAACGTTATATAATATTGTGAGTGGTGAATATCCGTTCGAAGGCGAGGTCATCATGCGCCTTTTTGACAATATCGCTAATAAACCCTTGCAAATGCCGCAAAATGTGCAATTGTCGAGATCACTGGAATATTTGCTTACTGCTATGCTTAATAAAGATCCAGAAAAGCGGATAAATATGCATGACATAAGGAGATGCGAATGGTACAAGCGAAAAGTCAATGTCGTACGTTATTAATTTGATTTGAAGTTCCAAAGAATATGTTTTGAAGAAATTCAGTAAGTTCGAGAGTCCAAGAAAGATGTAGTAATAGGTGAAACGTTGTATATATGCAATGTGTACTGCAGGACGAATCACATCGTGTTCCGATATCAGCATGTAACAATGTACCGGCCCATCGTCCATTGAGCGTGTATGTACAACTCGACCAACTTTACGGATCAACGCTTGAAGAGAATAACGGATCACACTCTTCCGAGTATCCTCGAAATATGGTTTCCGCAATGATTGTTGAGCCATCATTCGAAGATCGAAATATTAATGAGCAAGTGTCGCTCAATGAAACAAAACGAAATCGGAGCATGTTAGTGTTCAAGTTATATTTCCTTTATCTTATTTCCATGGAGAGTGTTCTATGAAATAGTTTTGTTGGCCATCTTTTTGTCACCAATTTAAAATGTTTTGGTTAATTCAGAGCGTAGCTGATGGAAATACCTGAAATGCATCTTTTTTAAAACACCAACTATTTCTATTTCTTGCGGAGTCGTCTTTCTCTTCATTTCTGAGTTTTTAACAATTTCGTTATTATAGGTAAGTGATTCAGGTAAGTATTACTAACGCACTGTATAAATTATGGTCTTCAATTTAACTTAATTTTAGGTATGTCTAAATTGAAACTGCGTTTTATGTGATCCCGTATTTCAATTAGTGTTGTCTAATAATGATTAATTTTGCAGATTATCTATGTGCATGGGTATATCGCGATCGCCACGATCTACGTAATATTATACTACAGTAAAATACATTAGTATTTCTTTAAATAGCATGCATCCAATTTTTTGCAATACGTTGTTTGTCCCGAGCATTACCTATTACATTTTATATATAGGCTACGGATGTATATTTGTAAGTTTTGTTTTGCATGTAATTATTAGCATCTGGAAAATTTAGTGTTTTATGCAGTCGCTTTCGAATTCAACCAAAACTGCATTCTTGCAATTCCACGAATTTTGCTGATTTGAAAATAAAGTCTCAGGCTGTTTAACATGTGGATAATTTAAACGCAACTGTAGGACAGTTGATGTCGTGAGTCGCTTTTGGAATTGTGTTTGATGCTATTTTTGTATGCCGAAATTAAATTCAATATTTAGTGGTAATAAGGGGTAATGGTGCTGGGAAATTTTAATGATTCGATGCAAAAATTCATGAGGAGGTAATGTATGTTATTTTGATTCCAGAGACGTGCAATGTTGAAATGCATGAATTATGTCAATTTCTAATGTTTATTCTCACGATACAACAAACGATTAGCAGATATAATTTTTAGAAGTTTGTTTTACATGATCTCTTCCCCGATATATTTCTGATAACATTCATGCTTTTTTTTCTGCGATGGAGTACCCTTTTATGGAAATGATTTTAAAAAAATATTTATTTGTTAAATGTCACATGTGATTGATTTTGCCCCGATTTTTTCAAGGAATCTTATCTTGCACAAATAAGGGAATGACATAATTGTGATTGTTTCGCAGCACCTTTAAGGTCATTGAAATAGAAAACTGTGGTGGTTTTAATTATCGTCTTGCTTATTTCCTCACTTCCCTTCAGCGAGGTAAAGGCAAGGTCAGTCAATAGGAATTTGATAAATTGAAATCCACTCATATTTGTCGCTACAAGGAGCAACTGTTGGAACCATTTTGAGAGTATCTAAAGTAAATGATAGGACACTAGCTATGAAGTTTAATATGTTGCATCAGATACGGTTTCGTGCTTAATATAAATCATTTTATCGCAATGCATTGAATTTTTCGAAGTTGTCAAGTTGATGCTTTTGATGTTCTTCGTTCGTCATCTTGTCAATTTTGAAAAATTTGTCATTCGCTGCTATTTGAATTTTATTTTTCTGTGGTGCTAAATAAATCACTTTTAGGTCCTTGTTCGGTTATAAATTTTTATTTGACGCTTTCCAAAAACCGTAAATAAAACAAAATGTGAACTATAATAGTTGTCATTACGTATGTATTTGTTGTTGCAAATGCGCCAAAGATACCTTCATTCTATATCACTTTATTATATGGTTATCCGAGGTAGACGGTAACCTTGTTGACTTTCTGCAGAACTAAACGTGATGGGAACATATTTTAAAAAGAAACAACGGTCAGATCACTTCAGTTGTGTTGTCGGTTCAGTTGTTTGTCGTAGAATTTGTGAAGATGTAAAGCGTTCTTTTAACTATCCGACACTTTGATAATCGGTTGTATGATTTGAAACTCTGAAGCCAAAAATTCAATTTTAAGCAACAGTTGAGCTGGTACTCCAATAAATACTGGAATACCGGCAATTCCTTTCTCTCGTAATGGTGACCCAACAATTTTAGATGCTAACTCAATATCACTTTTGCTCAGTGTAATAATTAGGTGGTCTGTTGCTAGAGATAAGTAATGAGTAGTGGGGCACATCTATCACAGATGTGTGTAGTTAAAGCAATAATCGAAAGCGGATTTGTTAAAGATCAGTTTCGGTCAGTGAAATTGTAAATTTTATGCAGTTTTTTAGATGGAGGAAAACAAAAACAATATGGGCAGATGGCAGCATCTGAATGTAAATGTAGTTTTGATACGTTTAGTTGCTCGTTTTTTTATCAGTTATTATTAGTTCTTGAGTGGTAAACCTTGAATGTTGGACTTGTTTTCAGTGTTTCTTACTTTGGATTTTCCACACTCTTGCTGGCTGGAATGGTGCGCTTCCGGTCATTGAATATTTTGTTGATTGTTGTTTCTGTTTCGATGAAAAAATTCATTGATTCTTGTCTACCTTGCTATAAAATGTGTGCTTCCATGGATCGTTTAGAGCATAATTTGTCATTTAAAAATTTCGTCTGCCTAGCATCAGCTGAGTCTAATTATTCTACTAAGTTCCTTCTTAAATTCCGTTATTCATGAAATTATAGTACTGATGGAATTATCACTTTCGTTTTATTTTCATTAATTACTGGAATATGCTTTGAGGACGCTATATATTACTCCTCATAGTTTTTTCTTTTTGTAGCATCTTGAACTTTAGCTTGGGATAAATAACATCACACTGATACGGTTTGTTTGTTTATCCAGGTTAGGGATTTTTTGTTTATATAGGGTTAGCCTCAAAGGCTTGATATGCTCAATCTTATATGACAAGGGAACTGGGTATAGCAGCACGCTCCTTCTTTCGCAACTTTTGGTGTGACAGCCTTTTTTAGTTTCTATAAAGTTCAATTCAATTACAGGAAGACTGTTGTGTTTGCAGCGATATGATGGTCATTCTCCTCCATCCTCTTAATTTTCTCGGGATCTATAATTTGACTACCTTATATTGGTTTACTTTTCCGAATGTTGTGCATACATCTTTAGCGCGTGTTAAGAGCTAAGTTGAATTTCAATTCCTACTTAAAATGTCGGCATTGAATTAAGGACCAACAAATTCCTGACATTCCCCACGTCCTTACAATCCTTTCCTTGTGGTCTGCCGCGAATGTTTGGTATAAAGTGGAACGGGTCAAGGTCACCGTCCACGTTTTATACAAATCCGTTCACCGTTGTAACGATTCAATTTAATAAGATTGCGGCAACATATCGTCATTGCAATCAATGACAGTCGACTTTCTTATTTGATATATGTAAATCTTATTTGTGAAATTGATTGAGTAAACAGAGTTATGGCGTTGTTAATCATACTAATAATTTGAATGATATATTATTTCGCATACCTCTTACATCACATGTCTGGTTTATTGCAACATCTGAAAATTGCTTTTAGTTGTTTACTTGGAGAATTACATTCCCAAATAATTCGACTTTCTGTACCAATTCGACTGTAATGGTTTTTCTAAAAATTTATTGTAATTATCGATTTTTTCAGGATCGTTTTATGATCAGGAGCTTAATCTCTTCCGAGATAGCAAGCGGGTTTATCATCAAAGGTAGATTTCCGCCTATCATTATATTCTTCGAAGTTTTGAGCAGTTGCAAAAGCAAACATTTCACTTTAAAATCAAAGAGTGAAACGTTTAAGTTTTGTCGCTTTTCTTTTGATGTACAATGAACAAACTGCGTCATTTTTTTTTATTTTTTGGGATGTCAAAATAACACTATTAATATCTTCGTAAGTGAATAACATCCCGTAATTTTCGTTGGGTTGGTGAATAGCTCTAATTAAAATCCCATATAGGTTTAACATGTCGTTTGACTGCTTTATAAAATTGAAATGGAATGGACAATGGCGAAAGTTTAATGTTAAGGCCGACATATAATTTTCCAGATGTCAGTTGTAAATGTATATGCAACATCTGCAACGACAGAGAATCTGTCTCGACATGAGATGCTCATGTGGGTAAACGATTGTTTGCAGTCAAATTTCGCAAAAATTGAGGAAATGCATACGGGTGCAGCTTACTGTCAAGTAAGGAAGAACAAAGTTTTGGACGATATCTTTTTCCCTGAAAGTGATTATGAATAGTAGGGTGTATCTGCGATGTGGAATATCAATCCAAAACTGGGGAATGGACAAAAATTTTAACTTTCAGGACGAAAAAGTCTAAGAGCATTTAGGTGGTGTGGTTTTGGGTAATAATTCCTTTTCTACGATTGATATCCTTTTTTAAAGTTCACAGATTTTCTGTTCCCTGGCTCAATACAGCTACGGCGGGTGAAGTGGAATAGCAGATTAGAATTGGACTGGTTGAGTAACTGGAAGTTGCTGCAAACATCATGGAAAACACTAGGTGTTGATAAAATTGTTCCTGTGGAAAAACTTATCAAAGGGAAATTTCAGGTAGACGTTTATTTTTTATTGGAACATATTTTGCTGAAATGAAGACATTCAAGGATTTTTATGAAGGGCAGTAATATTACTCTTTTTAATTCAATAAAATACTTGAAGAACTGTTGTTGTTGAAGGACAATTTTGAGTTCTTGCAATGGTTCAAGAAATTTTTTGATGCAAATTTTGATGGGCATGAATACGATCCATTGGAAGCACGCGGTGGTGAACCATTACCATCTGATGTAAAGGGAAATGCGCCTTCACGAATGCCTGCGAGGTCGTCGGCTCCTTCAGTCAAGTTAGTTTTTAAGGATTTGTTACAAAATAATTGTATTCGAGTTTATGTGTTCAAAATCTCTGAAATTGAATCCATAACCGCAGTTTGAATTATCACAAAGAATTTATCGCGATTTATCATCATACGAAAAGAATAAGAGCTGTGTAGTAATGAAATGGGATAGAGTTAAAATTTTAATTGAGAAGACAACTGCTTGTTATAGCTTTTCTGAACTATGCATATGTAAATTGAGAAAAGTTCATTTAATATGTTAAGATCTTTTGGAATATAACTAAACAGTACGATGGCATGAGCTAATATCACTATATCATTTTGCGCTAAATTACTGGAGATTCTACTAAAGCTTGTTTTTGCGATACTTTGGACAGAGTGTGATGACATGAAAAAAAGGCTGAGACAAATTATGACTTAGAATGAAATTTTGCAAACAGGAAATCTACTCTTTCGACGTCGAACGCTTCCATGAATAAAGGTGAAGTGCGAAAAGCTTCAGCTGTTGGAGGGAAAGCTAATCCAACTCGAACATCTGCCGCGCCTGCTGCTGCCACTGCACGAACTGCTGCACAGCCTGTACAATCCACAGTAGATCCTCAGGTATCATCGAAAACATAAAATTATTTCTTGGCGATGAGATTTCAAGAACTACAGTGGAGTTCAGAATTGAACTGATTGACACTTGTAATGAAAACCGAGCAATTATTACATTGAACTTATTGTATCATTCCCTTAATAATATTGGCATTGTTGGTGAATCGGTAATTGTATTTTTCGAAGCGTACATATTCAATTTTAACAGGTGTTGGTAAATTTAAAACGCGAATTGGAGGAAGCCAAGGAACAAATAGCTGAAGGCGATAATGTTATAGTCAGCCTTGAAAAGGTTATATTTGTTAGATCTTTGGTGATGCTTAGAAGAGGACTTATATTTTGTTGGCTACATATGAATTAAGCGATATAGCTATAGTAGAAATGAAAGTTTATACGCTTTCAACGGTTAGTCGTACATGCTATTCGCTTATATCTTTATTTCTTACTCCTAGGAACGTGACTTTTATTTCTCGAAACTGCGGCAGATTGAAGTAATATGCCAAGATAATGAACAAATTGGAACCGTTGATGTTTCTCGTGTGCTTGCAGTATGTATTTCTTTCTTTCTCATTGGATTAGCTGTGAGGTTGATCTGATGGTTTATTTTGCGCACATTTGTTTTATTCATTAATAAATTGCAACAGATACTGCTTTTGGAAACCTACTACTATGATTATCAGTGAAATTTTAGTTGCGGATAAGTTCTGATGTTTATATATAAAAAACTGCTTGAAGTGGATAGTTTAGGCTTCTTCTGAAGGATAATTTTTGTAAATTTGACAGTTTACTTAAAAACTTTGTTTCTTATCGGATTTAATTGAATGAAACTTTGAAGATTTTGTATGAAACTGAAGAAGGATTTGCGCCGCCGGACGAAAATGAGGTGGAAAACGGAGACGAAGTTTACTGAAGGCAACGAACTTATATAGGAATAATAACAGAACAAAATTTTTTAAACAGTGAACCATTTTTATTTGTTAATCGTCAGATTTCATTGCTTTTAAAGTGGTTTATGTCTTGTTTTTCTTTCCTGTGCTTTTGAATTGTCATCTTCTGTTGGAAAGTAATGCAATCAGCCTGCCGTTCTACGTGGATTTTTGTTGTCAAATATATAAAATAGTCATTTTAGGCTCTGTTGTTACTTTATGTAAACTTAAAAGTGTTTCATTGCATTGACTAAGAAATTATTTTATGGACATAACTTTTTGGGATTCCTAAATAATGGTGAGGCTTAAACTTATTCAAGATGTTTATTTTATAGTTATATATAGACTTAAGGTCGAAATCGGGTTTTAGGAATATGATGAAATAGGAATTCTTGGACGTATAGAATTTTAAAACTGCAAATTACATTTAGTAAAGCGTAAATTGCATTAACGTATGGGCACATATATACACATATGTAACTGTGGCACATCTACTGATATGGATAATAAAAGGATTCGTTTAGCTGCAATGGAGCGCTGACTGTTGGAATTTCGGATATGCCATTTTTCTAGACTCTGTTTTTAGTACCTATTAATTGCTGAAACTGTTCGCTAAATTATTACATATTTCCTTCATCAGTAAATCTACATGTGCTTCCGTGATTTTTTTTAGCTCTGTCCATTGCTTCATAAAGAATGCAACATTATTTTTTCCTTTAAGGCAAAGTGCGGATTTCTTGAGCTAGAATTTGCCAGATTTTATAATCTCAGGAAAATTTCCTTTAGCAGTTTCAAGTATGTTGGAACTTGTAGCTTTGAAGTTGCTAGTCTAACCGCAATATTGTGCTTTTTCCCGGAATATTTTGAGGCTTTTAATTTTCCGGAATTTCAAGTTTTCTGGATCCCTTGAACTATCGTATATTTATGCTGTCGTTACTGCCCTGTTTTTTTATATAGTTCTCATCCGCAGTGTTCAGAACATGAGGTGCTTCGTGTCTGTTTCTAATTCCCTTGTTTCTTCAACAATCTGATCCGTTTATCTCCATATTCTGCCGTTTTTTTCCATTTAAAATTTTTGATTTTCAATATAATTGCAACTGTTCTGGCTGGATAAATGTTATTTATCAATTTTATTAGAACTCTTTTTTGGGGTGTATTTCCGAAAAACATGGCAAAATTGCTTTTGTTCAAGTTGTATCAGTAAGGTAGCGCAAGGGAACGCCTTGCTTTTTTTTACTTGTACGATTGCCGGGATATTAGAATTCTACTATTTTTTAGTCCAAATTTGTTACTTTAATTTCTATTAATGTTTTATATTGTGGGTTCATTTGTATGAAGCGTGCACAGGGAGTTCATGTGGTCGTTGGCACTGATTTGGTGCGACTTTATTTAATCCGGATGAATTTCGAGATAGAGCAAGTTCGGTAATCGGATATTAAAGAAATTCGGGCAATGGGTGTTTTCATAGCGAATTCTAAACATCTTTGCAGATATGTCGAATTCTACGTCATCAAATCCATCGACGTTACTGCCGTTGGAATTGGTAGATAAATGCATTGGTTCCAGGATTTGGGTTATTATGAAAGGTTAGTTAAAGCAATGAAAAGTAGTAACGACTTAGTAGCGTGAGGTTAGACTCTGTTGCATAACCAACGGATGTAAGCATTGCTAGTACATCTAATTGTTTATGAGTGATAGTGATGTCATTACTTGCACCACTTTATTTACTATATTGGTGAGTATTCGCCATTTGTCTTCAGCTATTTAAAAGAAAAGTTTGCCATATACAACGCTAATTTTAAGGCGCTTATCTTGCAGCACTTTGTAGATATCGCCGCTGATTCTCTTATTTCATGTGACAGTATACGTGCATTCCACTGCAGGTGAAAAAGAGATTGTTGGAACACTGACAGGTTTTGATGACTACGTCAATATGGTGCTGGAAGATGTTGTCGAGTACGAAAACACGGTTGATGGCAAAAGGGTAACGAAGTTAGATACCATTTTACTGAATGGTAATCATATAACAATGTTGGTGCCTGGAGGGGAAGGTCCTGAAGTTTAATTTTTTGTCATATCGCATTTTCCTGTGTTTGTTCTTGTGCTTTTATAAATGCGTTTAATGCAAAATATGAAGTTCACGTCATAAAGCATTGAAATTTTAAGTCTTTGTAATGTCTTTGGAACTACCGGAGATTCTCAGTTGCATTTGCTCTCTACTGCTGATTTCGGATTCACAGCGGACTGAAATTGTTCAGAAGCTTCCTCCATTAATAAACTTCCTCCTTTATAATCTGATGAATTATTTTAATTCTAAAAAGGCTGCATAACATCAGCAAGAAAAAAGGCCGCCATATTTTATAAAGTTAAACGAATTGTGCAGAAGATGGAAATATCACTGCCACGTTCAATTATTTAAGTATCTCCGCAAATGTGAATTCATTTCCAATATGTTACAGTGTTCAAGTGATCAATATGAAACTTTTTGTTGATACACAGCATTCTCGAAGAAAGTGTATTTTAGAAAATGCTTAATAGAAACAATAAGAAACGAGTGAATTTCAATTCATACTGCCTGCTGCATCCTTGGTCGCTCGCAGATTTCTTACCAAATATTCTTTCAATGTAAAGCATACTTCAATTCAGAACGATTCATTAGCGTAAAAAAATTGCTGGCACTATCATCGATTTTTCATATCTTTGCACTGCTTAATTATTGGTGAGTTTCGTAAATGTGGCACTTTAAAACTGAATTTAGTCGATGGTATTTCAGACATCACTTCTAGAAATGATGACTGCTGCAACACTGTTTGCTATTTGTGGGAATTCCGACCGAAAAGAATCAGATTAATTCCTCACTTTTATAAAATTTAAATCTGACTATTTTGACTAACAAGTTTGAAACCTAGCAATTTTTAGTTCACTGAGAAAAAAATGATCGAAAGAATTCCCCAATGGCATTTATGAATGAATTTAATTATTACGAGACAAACTGGCATAAGATCATAGGTAAAGCATTAAGATGTATGATTTTTTATTTAATCCTCCACATCTAATTGAAAAAAAAATGTTTCCGAAATGCCGAATTCATTTTAAAATTTATTTCAACACTTCAAAAACATTAAAGATTTAAAGTATTCCTGTACGCAAAAGACGGTAAGCTGATGCGATCAATCATTTGTAAGTTTGAAAACGGAAATCAAAAGCATCGGGCCTGGCAACTTATTTTATCTTCTTCCTTTTTCTCATTGGTCTAAATGAGTAATTTCAATCGCTTTTGCTACCTGAAGAACCACTTCAATAGATGAAGGATGTTCGTTCTTTCATCCGGAAGGTCTAGAAGTGCTTCACAGAGTGAAAACGAAGCAATTATAATTTCAACTCCACAATGGTGAGTTACCGGAAGTGAATGAAATAGTAGTAATTTTGCTTAATTGCATAGCACAATTTCATTTATTTAAGAATAATGCTCTTTGCATGTCAAAACCTCTCTCTTTTTCCTGAAATGAAACAGACTTGCTTTTTCTTCACGGCTTTCTTTTCCGAGTGATCTTTGAACATCTTCAATTCCTGCAACAATTATCATTGATAATTTGGTAAACATCAATCTAATTGGAGCTACAAAACAACCTAATGCTCAAGTTTCTATTGGAAATTTTGCTCATCTCAGCTAATTTAGCATTAATAACCTGACTGATACTACAATTTTCGGCCAAATCGTACTGGAATCAGCTGTTTATATACGTCAGTTTAGCGTCATTTAGGTTAATGTTTAGGTTAATGTTTACTTATCATCAAGGTTCATTAGAGTTGAATGATTTGATATGACAGAAGTTTTAATTCTCTAAGTGATTTTCCCTCTAAGCTTTTAAGTGGAAAGATGATCAAATTCTTCCATTATCCCTTAGGCTAACTTGTTAAGTGAATCAGTCATTTTCGAAATCTTTTAATTCTTTACCTCATTGGCTCCTTAAATGTATGCCTCTATGAAAACTGTGAAGTGATAAAGCACGGTCATCAACCTTCGCAGTACTTGTTGAGTAAAATAAAAGCATTGAGTTCCTCTGGAACTTGCTTTTTTCCTTCTGTGCAAAATAACTCTACATTTTCTCTCTCTTTCTCTCTCTCTCCCTCTCTCTTTTACTCATCCATCCCTATATTATTAAACGAAATTGAAAATATCTTATGGTTGTTTCTCTTCAGCCACGAATTGCTGCTTCCTTTTTCTTTTTTGATTTCGCCCAGGCCTTAATTATCTCTCACATATCAGGCATATCACTGAAATTTCAGACAAACATCAGATCGGACTGGTAAGAGTCCGTGGAAATCCACCGATGCATAACGATATTCTATAATTATCATGTGATAAATAATCGTGATTGATAGGTTAAGGGTGCGAAGTAGGAGGGGATGAGTTGCAACGATTATGCAAAGATATTTGGAAGAGATCTCTCAAAAATTTATTGTGAAATAGAGAGCGAAAATCTCTTTTCCTTTCCAAATTTGTAAGGAAGATAATGAAAGAAAGGGTTTGGGGAAAGAGTGGCACTAACTTCTCCAACACATTTTGGATGGGAAATTTCAAAACGATTCACTGCGAAATTCTCATCTCACTACTGTTTTTAAATTAATTGGAAACGAAATGAGAATTCTAGAAGTTAGATTGAAAAATATAGACAGTGAGGAATACGTATTATTGTGTGTTAATTTTATTTCTCTCCTTACAATTCTCTTCCTATTCCCAAGAGTCTTTAAAAAATTCCTTCAAAGATTTGAATCTCTTGAAAGCTTTCCTTACACATCTGTCACTCTAGAAATCTTCAATACTTCATAGCTTGGATTTTACAAAAATTAGTAATTACAACATTTCTACGACTAAAATACTTAAGTATAGGGAATGACCGGATGGGAGATGGGGAATATTTAAGTGGCGCAATTGATATCTTGCATTCATATCGAGGTGCACATTCCGCACTTAAGCATTCATTTCTTTCAATGAACTCTTCCGTCTTCTATAATTAATGAGCAACAGTCATTTCATTGAGCCATTGAAGGAGTCAATTTTAGAAATGAACTTATTTCATAAATAACTTTCCTCTTTCAGTGAATATTCATGAATGTATAAAACTAGCTCACTTGCTTTACCATTTAAAGTTTTTTTATTGAGGTGACGAATTTTGTTGAAAATTTAATCGCATTTACAGGGAAGCCCGAAATTTTTTCTTTCAAAAACTTGTGCTACCTTTTATATCACTAAGCTACTTTGAACCTCAAAACGATGAATCTGACAGTATTTAGCATTCTACTGGTTGCGTTACTCCAACAACAATGTTTCGCACAAGGAGCATTACCCAATGAAATTTTTTATGAATTCAGTAAGTTTCTTCATCCACCGCCTCAGCAATATTATCACGTACAAAAATGAAAATTCTTAAAAAATTTTAAGCAATTTCTCTTTACTGTTTGGTGTCACCTGGCAATTGCTTCAAATATGTGTCCCTTTGTGTAACTTGTAAGCTGCCCAAAATATGAGGAAAAATGCTTTTAAAAGAATCTTCCGAACAGAAAATATCGTTCAATATCAAGTGCTATCGAAAGGAAAAAGATGAAGATAATGAGTTGAGATCGAGCTCAAGTTTAATGGAAGGCGAAAGCTCCTGACATCTTCTTACTGATGCACATGCTCGAATTTTAGCACCTTCAGACTGATCGGGTATTCTAAAAAAACATAAACCAAGAAAGGTGATAGTCCAATGCGTACCGAAGGAGGAAAAACAAATGATATGGTTGTGATGGATCCCTCCCAGTAGAAAACACAGGAAATGTTCACAAAAAGAAATTTGAAACAAACAGCTCATTTTCTGTAAAATCTGCTTAGCAATGTTGTTTTTGCCGGTTGTTAAAAACGACGCTAGTTTAGTATAAAATAAAAAATCTGGGGGAATCGTAGTGTTGACTGCTCAAATGGAAATGAAGTAAGGTAAGCATGTTGCACAGCAAGGTCACGGAAGGTAGAAAGGTTTGATAATAAGCGTACGCTCCATATTGATGTTGGTGTTACCGTAAACAAATTCCATTTAGCTGGAAATTTATACGCTCCCTAAACATAAGCGTCAAATACAGTAACATTAAAAGTTAAGAAGAGTTCATGATTATTTCAAAATTACCACTAAATTAACTCTTCCCTTTTCCATTAGTCGCAGTATTTCAGGGTTCTTAAAACCGAAAATAGATGTCTTATAAAACAGCTTGTGCAAAGACATAAGTTGGATGGCTTAGTAACTGCTTGCAATAATTAAAGCAGCCAGTGGATATTCGCTTACAATCACAAAGAAGAGTAAATGATCAATCACTGGTGTCTCAGTGGTCAATTTTTACCTTCCACGGTGAAGGAATGTATGACTTAGGAGTTAGGGAAATTAGTTAGTTACAAACTACATCGAAGACAAGTAAGTGGAATCACATAATTCACGATTTCTATTTTCAGTGAATCCGTATATGAATTCGTTAAGATCACCGGATGCCAACATATTATCAGCGTATGCGGAAGACAGGTTCGTGTTCATTTTAATTTTAAAAAGTTAGCAAATAGAAAAAAGGATAAATTCTAAGGTAACTGATCAATATATTATTTAAATTAAAACTATTTTAACATCAGGAACTCTATTAATCACCGTTTGGTCTCTTTTTTTCATCACCTTCATTGATTACAACATGGTAATCAACGTTTTAAATTAAAATAAATTTACCCTTTAGCTAAGTGATGAAAGATTAGGTTAAAAAAATTATCAGTTATTTCAGATCATGGAAGCGAGCATTGGGGCCACGTCCATTAAGATTTGGATGAAAGCGGCCGACAGTCCAACACGTCTAAATCTTCACGAAACGATACCGTTTAGAATTGCTCCCCACCTTCCCCTTTCTTATCATTCATTTTATTGTTAGCATTTTATAAGTACTTATCAAAAGTTGATAATCTTGTCGTTTGTCGCAAGCAATTCGCAATTACCGCGCAGAAGCGATTAGTATTGAATAAACCTGAGCGTTTGCGAGTGAGAAAAATGAATAATTTGTTTTGAAAAATGCAAAAAAAAATGAAAAAAGAGAAGGAACCGTAAATGATGTGAAGAATGACAAACGAACAATTAACTTTTTGTGACATTTCAGAGCTACCGATTTCTTCCTTTTAAACTCATAAAAGAGCTTTCATGCCACATTAGCGCTCAACTTTAATACTAACAAAGTACGTTACGTTAAACGTGACGATAAGTGAGGTATGTCTGGAGAGAGGAATGAATGTTCCGTGGAGAAAGCGAAAGACACACGAATGAAATTATTAAAGCAAAACTCAAAACTGCTCGTTTGAATCATTTTCCAGTATTGTATAATAGCATCTATTCGGAAATGCGCTCGTTTAAGACGTGTTGACGTGACTGCGTCGCAGCAGATTTTATATCGGACTGGCTTTCATTAACGTATCAGCGTTAACCTCTGACTCCAGTTTTCATCTTCCGTACATCTACTCAAACAGCATATGGCAATTTGAATCTTTTGCCTCAAGTGCAAGAGTTTTCAAATCGTTGAAATCTTGAAATGTTTCCAGCTGGCGAAGATTTGCGGCTGAGAGGAAATTCTGAAACGATTCTGCAGTTTAAATTTGAAATTGCCTGTCGAGTGCCACCTATTGCATTCAAGGGGATCTGTTTCTCTGCGGAAAGAGAATGTAAATCAAAGGTTTGTGTGGAAGCAACGATTTCGCAAAGATTGAGTGAGAAGAAATTGAATTTCCTCAGAGAGAACTAAGTGATCGCCATAAGCTTACCGAACAAAAGGCAATGTAACAGTAATCCTTTGGCTCAACATTTGAAACGATTTCTCGGTTTATCCCACAAATAACAACATAGGTTGAACTGATACCGTCGGTGCCTAACATAGTCCGAGATTTCCCGGCTAAC
Organism: Litomosoides sigmodontis; assembly: GCA_963070105.1. Classification (NCBI taxonomy): domain Eukaryota; kingdom Metazoa; phylum Nematoda; class Chromadorea; order Rhabditida; family Onchocercidae; genus Litomosoides; species Litomosoides sigmodontis. The sequence goes on from OY718808.1 coordinate 5,998,344, forward strand.
GTGATCGAGTTAGGTATCGGAGCAACGTATGGTGGTGCCCCCCAAGCTAGCAAGCAGACGTAACTAAAGGGAATTTCATCGAAGAATGATCCTTTTTCCCACCACCCTCCCCTTACACTTACACCTGTCTCAGAACACTTTCCTTCCTTCCTTCGCAATCTGTAATCTCCGTTATCCACGGTCGGGCAGGAGGGAGAGAGGCCTGGGGGAGAGAGAAGAAGTGAAGGTGTGCAAAGTGCGGCAATGTGTTCCTCACAGACACTCACGGATTTCGGACCCTTCGCGCCTCCTCTGCGTTCGGTCGACAAGTGCCGCTGCACTCGCTGACAACTTAAACTTCAAACCACTTGTTAACACTTACCCGAATCGTGCAAAGTAATTTCGCTTCTTCAGCTCTTCCATGGCGCTTCTACTTGTCCTGCATGTTGCGCAAGTGGTAAGCGGCGGTGTCTCTGAGTTATCGCAGTCGGACCGGACCATTCCTTTCGGCAATTGAGCGATCGTCAGGCTCTTATGCAAAATTTCCCGTTTAGCTTGAACAGATCAACAAACACTGATGGAAGAAGGGTCGGTCATCTTAACGTTTACCACACAACTTTTGAGCAGTCAAATGTGGTAAGGATCTCTTCCCTTGCGGGAAAATTCTCAATCATTTGAGGAATGAAATTGAAATTCATAGGTGTGTGTGTGTGTGTGTGTGGAATGAATTTGAATAAGTGGTATTGTTGAAAATCATTCTGTGCAAGCAAATTGTTATTTCAGCAATAGTACGAGTGACGTCATAGCACCAAACAGGATTGACCAATATTTCTTGTGAGAAATTAATAATCTTTCTTTTCTTTTAGTTGGATTTGCTACGAATTCGTGTGCGCCTGCATAGTGTTAGCAGATCTGTGGATATCAGCAAATTACTGTTACAAGTAACCTCGCGTCCATCGTCCAGTCCATGCTATATCATTTGCATCACCAACCAAGTAAGTGCGAAAGTTCGATATTTCATTCCCTCGCTTAGCCAATTAGTAATTCATTACTTTCGAGTAACAATAACAAATTCAACATAGGTTTTTTGATTTTTGCAGAAGTGGTGACGTAGAAGATGGCGTGGTTACCAGACTTGGACGTGAAAACTGCGGAACCATTCTCCGACACTAGATCTATTCATCTCATAATTTTGATAACAGCAAGTTCAAACGATATCTTAGCATACAGCATCTCGGTCAAAATTTATGATCGAGCTCACTACAACATTATGTGATCATTTCTCATTCTTCCAACTTTTTCCAGCTAACATTTTTTTTTTGTCAAAAGCAAATTAATTTGACACGCTCACGTGGGCACTTGAATCTACGTTTTTAAACTACGTTATAGTTTTTGTGTTAAGTAAATACAAAATTTGCACATTCCCTTTAACAGACCAAAAAAATGAAATTTTTTTTCGTATTCAAAAAATTTATGGCCATCTTCAGAAAAAAATGGATACTTTCAAGTAAAGTATAACTAACATTTTCTCACATCTGATTTCTTTTGCAGTTTGCACGCACCAAAATTCAGCCTTGTCCTTTTAAATCAGAAGGTGTCAGCAGTGATGTCAATCGCATTCAGAATTTCTTCTCTCAAAATGGTTAAGATAACCGTGAAAAGTGATAATAGTTTGTGCGCTTTTATAATGGTTCAAAACCATTCATTAGGTTTTGATTTGTGGTTCTGATTTATGCTAATATTTCGTGTTTTGGTATAAAACTATCTGCAGCAATGTTTATTATAAATCTTAATCTATTGGTTCTACTGTTGGAGATTTTGAATAATCTAACGCTAATTGACTGTCATATGGCAATGACCGCTTCGCTATACTTCAATAGTCATATAATTGGATGGATAGTGCTTGCAGGCTGCATTCCTGCATTCGGAGACGCTTTCTGTGAACTCCTTCACGAAGGTGACTTTTACTCGAAAAACATCACTTACGCTGCTAGCAAATTCACCGCTTCATATTTTCGTAATGATGATGAATGATGATCGTGCATGCAGTACGCCCGTTCATGCTCGTACGCTTTACCTTCCGCATTTTGTGTCAGATACTGGATACTGAAATAAAGCAGTGCAGGTTAACGCTTGCAGAAGTGTTCTTGAAATTTAATTTATTGATGATGGTTATTGAAGCCATCGAAATACAATCATTATAAGCGGACCGTCTTCTAATAATAGGTGCTTTTGCAACATTTAACTTCTAAAAAAATTAAGTTTAAATCTCACTACAAAACAGGATGCTAATATAATCTATTCAAGTATTTGAAAATTTGTAAAGAATTTAGGTGAACATAACCGCAAGAAGAAATTTGACATCGGGTTTAGTAATCTTCAGTCAACCTCATCATATCCTTTGCTAGTAATGACGATGTTTTATTCGATATTATCTATCGTCTTCCTCACATCTGATCGACTTATGCAACGCCTTCCTGTAATGTCTACAAAGTAAATACATTACGGCGCACAATGCTGTCACTTAGAATACTTTGCTAATACAATATTGACAAATATATATTGCAGCCTTATGCTTTAGTTATTGAGTTCAGCTTTTGCGCATAACATTTGCATGCATTCACTCATGTTGTTCGAAAGGAAGTGAGAGATTTTTTCTAGTCAACGAGAAACCGATGCACCGTTGATCGCCCTGTTAGGTGGAAACGGTTCAAGCACACCTTCAAGTTCCACACTTCAGGTTAATTATATTTATCCCCTGCCAAAGAATGTAGCAGAACAGTATTACTAATTATATGGTTTACATTGCAAATAAAGTTAATAGCTGATAGCAAGTGATTAGGAATCAAAAAACCATATTAGTGGCTTCTATTGTGCCTAACCGGTGGTTTCTGTTGTGGTTGTTTCATGATTTCAATTTGTTTCATGAGGAATCTTCCAGGAAACAGTGCCTATGAAAGATTCGCATAATATTCTTTTGGATACTGAAATGGATAAGGACAATCAGGGATCTGTGAAAGGCATTATTTACATTGTATTTTTCTTATTTTTATTTTTTTAAAATTTAATGACTTTATTTAGAAACTTTAATGACATCTCTAATATCTGACTTGTGTATTACTTACTCGTATACTTACTGCTCAGTGAAACAGGGTTTGCAGATACCGCATTGGTGAAGAAGACGAAACAACATACCATCACTTCTCACAGCAATGAAATCGTTACACAAACTTTTGAGGTGAGTTTTTTGTAAGATGAAAATCTTTTAAATTAGTTAAGTAGGAGTTTCGTTTATGTAAACACTTTTGCTATTAATTATGAAAGAATAAGAATGAGAAATGGGAAAGAATGCTGCAACAATTTATTATTACACTCGTTACTTTTATCTGTTTTACACACGTGACACTTTCACTGCCTTTTAATTAATTGTGAAATTCAAACTTTCTTCTCCATCTAACTTTTGATGTAATATTTTGTGCTGCATTTTAGTCAAATTGGAACGTTTGTATACGTTACTGTGCTTCCTTGCCGTTTGTGCTCCAATATTTTTATAAATTATTATTGGTAAAAGTGATCGCACATTATTTCTGATCAGCAGTGCTTTCCTGACCTATAATTAGATGTTGGATTTTGTAGAGTTTTACAAATGATTACATTGTTTATTTAATTAATAATTAATCCGGCATAATTCATATAAAGTTACACTTGTTTGAATTCATGAATCAAATTTTAGGATCAAATGGCACTGATGAATGATAATTTGGATGCTTGTTACCACAACATGGAATGTTCGATTACATTAGGACCGTTTCAGACATTTAATCATATGTATAGTAATATGGGATATCTTGCACTCGGTTTCCTTTTCCCTATTTTGATCAGCCGTCGGTAAGTGTGCATTTAGGCTTTTTAAATTTTAACCTCAAAACATCTACATAATGCTGTTGATTTAACGCTTTTATCTTTTTTTTCACACGTCATTCATCCCTATACATTTCCATTTAACAAATATGATAAATTGATAAGCTTTTTAGACTTTTTAGATATTTTTAGGATCTTTTTAGATACTAGTATGACCATCTATCAAAGCAACAGATAATTTGTAAATTCTATAACAATTATGCTTTCAGACTTGTACTTTCATTTCATCTAATGACGAGAAGTTGATGAGTAAATGAATCCAGACATATTTATTAGAACATAATATTAGATTTTTCTTTACAGCTAGAAGTACTGGAAGTGTCAACGCTATGTCGAACACAATTATTGCTCAGGCGTTTTTTTTTAATGTTGGTCTGATGATGTGTTTAGAGGTCGTTGCAAGTGCGTTCTATCATATTTGCCCAAACCCTCGAACTTACCACAACGGTAATTGTTTTATGTCCTTTGGTTTGGTTTCATTCCAACTCAACTAATTCCATACATTATCATTTTCTGAAAGTTTTTTTGAAGGGACACTTTTTTTATATGGTAGAGATGATGGATTGCTTCCAAATAAATCAAAAATTAAAAAAGAAAAGTGCCACACAAATCAGATGTCTCAAAATATAAAATAGTTTAGCGGTTATTTATAGACACGTTATTTGTCGAAATAGCTTTGATGCTTCAAATGGTGCGATTTTATTTTGTTCGTCGTGGTGGTGTTTTACTGAATAGAATCTTCGAGTTAATTATCTTTGCAGTTTCTTTCCATTTTGTCGGCAACGTAAGTTATATTAAATTTTAATCTATAATAATATCGTGAGATTCTGGAAGCTTTTTTATTTGCTTTTCCTGTTGCGTCTGTTTGCTTATGCACTTATTGAATTTCTATTTGAAGAGTTTCTCTCTTTCTTTGTTTATGCGAAAAACATTCCATTTATTTAAAATAACATCTGTCGCGCGATTTCTCTATGATAATATTGCCTTTCAAAATAGAATTGTTGCTTGCTGAAAGCATGCAAAATCATATTTATTGATTTTTTTTATTGGTTTCCACTTTATTGATTTTTTTACTTTATTGATTTTTGAAGAAATTTTATGACATTTTTGTGTAGCGGGGAATAAAATGTAGCAGTTTTGAGATCCTAAAAGACAATTTCTTTACACCGGGATTATTCTTACATCAATACTTCTATTATCTATCGCTTTTCACTGCCATTTATTTCTTGACAGTCAATCATCTGTTGGTAAGTTTTGTTGATTTTTTTTAAGTCACTGCTTCTCTGGAATCACTTGAATCTTGTGTTCTACTTCAATTACGATTTTCTTCTAGAAGCTATTCGAAGTAAGGACTGGAGAAAATGGCTGAAGTATTATTGGCGATTGCTTGTAAAAAATGAAGAGAACAAAAGTTTGGCATTGAAAAAGTAAGCTTGTTCCGCGCTAGTTTGTTAATTGACTTATTATTTCTAAATTAATTACATTAACGAGAACTAGCCATCATAGCATTGCAGTATTAATTTCTTTTCATAGAACCACTCCAAATCTAACCTAGCAGTTCAATGAAATGGAATTGCTGGATGGCTTATGACGAAATTTTTTTAGGCTTGAAATCGTAGAAAGTAGAAAATCCTCGCGATCCCTTCTGTGAAGTAGAAAGAGATAATTCTCAAGAGAATTCTCTTTCTTTCAACTGTCAGAAACCTTTTTGCAGGAGATTGCTGTCTTGCATTACCGCATGCAATATTGCACTAGCATTACTAGTCAGAGCAGGTCAAGTGCAGACATCATATATTACTCTTCACTTCACAATTTTTAACATGGCTAGCTATTTTATTCACTACATTTCCTGCAAGGTCAAACTTGAATTTTGGTAATGCTTCCTATTAAATTTAATCTTCTACAGTAGTTGTTCTCTCCCTACTCGGTTTAAGATTTCACTCTGGCAGACTTTTTATTGAAAGAAATAGACGGAAGTGATTTTATTTCTGCATGAATTGTTCTTTTAAACATCATGAATTAACACGACTCGGTGTCGGCACGAATTACTTTGCTCTTGATGACCGTTATTCTTCTTTTTGCTAAAGGTTTAGAAATAGATCATTTCAACATGCTTTTTGAAATTTCGTAATCCGTTTAATCATAGCCTTCTCACCATCATTTGTGCAGTTTTAAGGTTTTGTTGAAGAAAAAGGTCCGCTTCCTTCCATTTCTTCTGTTTCATCCTTACTTCTACGGTGAGAAACAAAAAGATAGGTGTTTGCAGTTACAGTTAGTTGTAGTTCATAAATTTATTCAGTTTACTTCAAAAGCAATTTGGAAAATGCTGGAGGAAAAACTACTTCACTTGTATTCCTCATTTGGAAATAACTTTTTCTCCTGGAAAGAATTTTGCCATACTTTCGGCATTCCGAATACCTTCAAATCCGATCTGTGTGTGTCTGTAATGTACGCAGTTGTGAAAGAGGAAGTGAATCTTTAAAATACTTTCTCTAGAAAAATGAAAATTAATTACTTTCTCATTACTACCAATGTTACCGACCTATAAATTTTTTATTATCGGAGTAACGAAACCACGAATTGCAAATTACATAACTGATTTATAGAAACAAAACGAGAAGATTAATATTTATTATTGTTTCAATTATAAGCTTCAGTCTTACTTATAAAACTATAATCAATCAGTTTGTAAGGAGATAAATCGCTTATCTTGTTAAAATTCTTCCTTATGAAAACGGTTATTGAATTCGTTTCCGCCGTATCTTTCCGGAGACAGTGGCAAAACAGTGGATTGGTTCCCCCACTTTTTAACAATATTTAAAATTCCATAATATGGAGTAATTATACCTCACCATTATAGATTATTAATGATGAAACAATTCTCATACATGCGTGCGTTTATGCAGTTCTCACATTTCTACTTTGGATCTCTGCTTTTCATTTTTTCAATCGTGGTAAGAATGAGTGGACTGTAAGCAAATTTACTTGCATTTCACTTATATTCGTCTCACGTTTGGAGCTGTCGAAAAATCACAACCACGAAAACAGTTGTGTGGGAATAAGTTGAATTGAACAGGATCGATTGCATCGCCATAAGTATAATTACATACTTGCAGTTATCCAAAGAAAAAAAAACTTTTAGAAAGAAAATGAAACGGTTTGTACGGACCGTTCTCTACATCTCTATACTTTGTCATAAAGCTTTTCTATTTTGCAATAAACTTATAACTTTTGAAATTCAGCTGATAATAGCAGAAAATCGAGCCGTTGCTGAGGAATATGTACTGTTTCAATATTTCGACCATCATGATATTTGGCATTTCGTTTCTGCGCTGACATCATTTTTCTCACTAATCGCCGTTGCTGTACTCGATGACAGCATAACGATTTCTCACCTTGATTTACGACCAATTTTCACCTTCTGAATTTTTCTTGGCGTTGAAAATTATTTTGTGACTTCACAATCTTTTAATTTTATCTACTTCTATGTTTACTTTTTTACTTTCTTTTAAATTGATTTTACCTTTTTTGGTATTATTTTCTCCACTTACTCATAATTATACGCTCATTTCTGTCAATTTTTAAGTATTATGAATAACTATTCCGATTTAAGATATGTCACATTAATTGCTCTAATTCAAGTCCATGTACATTTTGTATAGGGTTTTCTCGTAGCCGCGAAATGCTTCCGGGTTTATAAACGGCGTTTCTAAAATTTTGAAACGTTTTGACTACGCGATTACTCGTTGGAAGCAGCAAGTCGGAAGCATAGAACATTTCCAGCTATAAGATGTAATAGATTTATGGGAGGAAAAATCGCTTTGACTTCCTCTATTGCATTAATTATGGCTTCCATTATTGGTTTCAAAAAAATGTTGTGTGAATTAGCAGAACAGAGAAGAAAAAGCCAAAGGCGAACAAATGGAATTCCTTTGACAAATTTACTAAACAATTTAGTGATAATCTTATTTCCCATCGAATAACTGTTCCGCTCGTTTTCTACGTTTATTGCTCTGTTTTTTCTGCGTGATGACAATAATCAAAGACTTTCGTCCTTTTTTTCCTCCCTGCAGAAAGGTGTGAATCACAGCAGCTCGTCGTTAATCACATGCAAAACTTGTATTCCGTGAAGAACAGAAGCGCAAGACGAGGGGATGAAGCATTAATTAGTTAAATATTACATTGAAATGTCACTTTTTAAATAATGCACAGAACTAGCTGGAATTCATTTCTCCAGAAAATTGCATTGACCTTCTTTTACAAACGGATATAAATGAAAAGTAGAAGACGTCCCACAAGCATCCAGCAGAAAGCTTCCTCTCTCCTCGTCTCTCAAATACTTTTCCGCCGAAAGAAACGAATGTCCGACTTGACCACTTTCGTCCTGTACTTCATTATTCTTTTGCAATGTGCGCTATGCTCCGAATGGATTCATCACGAACCTGTTCAAGATTGGCACGTCGGTAAGTCATCTGATAGTTGAGAAATTAATCAAGCCCCATATGTCAATTAAATCAAAGTTTTAATTTATTTCCATCTTACCATTCAATTCTGATGTCACTAGCAATGATGAGCTACGTGCGCATCATATGTAACAGCCACAGACATCAAATGAACTGTACAAATTCAAAAATTTAGGGGAACGCTGGGATAAAGATGGCACTGTTTGGGGAGGTTTTAACTCATTAAAAAGTGGGAAAGCTGGCGCAAACGAATACGGTGATAAAAGACACGATTATGGTAACAGAAATCATAACGGTTTTGCATATGGAAGTAAGGGTGCCGCAGATGGATTTTCCGAATTTGCAAAACATATCGCAGATGGGCATGTTGTTGATGCATTGGAAGCCGGAGAACATGCACTTTCCGGTGAGAGAGATATCTAAATAAATCCAAAATTTAATTGCGGACTTTCATCCCAACAATAAGCTGAAAATGTTGATGTATTGGAAGGATATGTAAGACTTCATGTTTCAAGAATTTTCCGTAAACATTCTCTCCTTCATTTAAGGTGCCGAAGGACACAAAAAATACTCATACTTTACGCAGGGATCAGGGCCGCATGGATTCTACTCTAAAGGATATTGGGGAACCAACGGTGAGTGAGCATCGATTTTGAATTGCAAAACTGCGGAAATACATAAACGTCAATTTTTAAATTGAAAGTGCGTTTTAGGTTATGACCACGAGGCAGCGAAGGAAGCCCGTGTAGAAGATGCTAATCGTGATGGCTTTAAGAAAGGTTACGAACACGCAGACGCTGACCACGGTTTGGCACATTCTGCTTGGGACAAGGTCGCATACGGCAAAAATAGTGGCGGGCATGCCCATAATCACGGTGCCTGGAAGCAGGCTGCTAAGGAGTGGGACAACACTGAACGCGGCGATGGCTGGAAAGACTTCAGTGATGAGCATCTTCACGATCGCCACCACGGTTCTGGAAACTGGGACTAAATCCAGAAATGCTTGCAGCAATTTTAGATTTCTAATTCTAATTTACGTATAGTCTCATTTGAATTCACATTTCTCACCCGTTCATGGCTTGTTTTGTTGGATATTAAAATATCTTGCTACAGTGAAAAAAGTGATAAAAGAATCCAATCCTATTTGTATGTTACACGAACGTGGGATATGCCTGCCGTATGAGCAAGTGAAAGCACCACGTAACAGTAGATAGGAGCATGTACTGTATCACAGAACTTTGCGCTACAGTCATCTTAGTATTGCAGATCTGGAAATATTCATCCAGTGTGTGCAATGAAAGGCCAATTATCAAACTATCAATTTTTGATAAATTAAAAATCTTTTTTAGAAAAAAATCTCCTTTGTAAACGTACTGAATTTCTGAGGAATCAATTAAACCTACAATTAAGTTATCGTTCTAGGAATTGATGTCCCTCACTTCACAAACTATCAAACAACTGCCATAATTACTTTCAAGGGAAAGTAATTTCCATGAGGACGCACTGATGACAGGAACCGGTCCCTCTAAAGCGCATCACTGCTCCTCTATGGGCCGTGATTTGGTAGCGATTTCACAGGAGTGCTGGGAAATCGATCCGACGTGGTTAATTCTGTCAGGGATTTTGGTGGGATTCGCTGTTACTGCTTCTTTGTCAGAGCGATTTCTCGAAATGTCTTTGCAAATGCAAGTGAATTTAATGTGGTTGATTAAGCCGAGGAATGTGTCGTAGTGTTCGTTAAGACTTTCATCGATTAGTTTTTCAGTTAATTAGTTTTGTTTTAAATTGCAGCTTATTCATTTTTTGCTAGAATGTCAGTGCGATAATTTGTATAAGAAGTAACAAAACTTTTGCAAAATGATGTCAGTAAAGATAACATTATTGCTGATGCTAATTGGGATGCAGTTATTATTGGGAGCAGATCCGAGCATATGGATGGATGCGTCGTTTCGCATTAGTAAGCTGAATTTTATTTGGTCGAAAGCCATACATCATCTTAGCGATAAAACAAAAATCAAACGTTTGAAGGTAAGTAGTGGTGGGCCTGATTATAAGTAGTTTAAAAAGAGTAACTTCTTGGTCGGCAGAATCAATGCTGAAATTCTATATCTGGCATTTCCGGGGTTTGTAATATTATTCTTTCTTTTCAGGATGAACTGAATAAATTTGATTCTCTTTACTTATCTGCGAAAGCAAGGAGTATAAAAAATGAGCAGGTAGTTCTAGAGGAGGTGGATAATAAGCTGGCAAAACTCCTTGAGAAGTATGGTTTGGAATCAGCGGTGAATGCATATATGAAGGTATATCGACGACGTGAAAATTTAGAAGGCATTATGCTCTTATAGTGTGTTTTAAATTTTCGGATTTCGACATCTTAATTATAAAAGAAGAACTGAAAAATCGAAAAAGCTAAACTCAAAAAATTTTTGGATCGACGACGCATTTGAAAGAAAATTTGAGTGTTTCAGAAATATAAGTGGCGGAACGAAGAACAAGAAGAAAACATTATTCTTCCTTCAGGAAAATTTAAAGACCCAAAGTTGCAAAAACTTTGGCACGCTGCGCAGAATTTACACTTTTCTAAAGCTGCAATGAAAAGTAGAGTTCTTTGTGTATTATTTGTACACAACAATATCCTCTAAAGAATGAATACTTATCAAATAATGGAAGTGGGAATTTTAGTTGTTTACGTAGATTGGTGACTTGAATTTACACCTCGATTGTATTATATACATTATTGTATTATATTCATATACATTTTTCATAGGCAATGTATATAAATAAATTGTTTTAGCTCTTCACAAAGAACTCAAAGAACATGAACGAAAGATGGAGCTTTATGAACAAAAAGTGCAGCTGTTCAATGAATTCAATGATAATACTTTAATTGAAAATCCTTTTGAAGTGAGCGACAAGTTAAATCGTGAACTGAAAATTCATCATAATGACATAATGGATTCATATGATAAATTGCATCAAAAACTTGCACAAGTACCGCAAAAAATATTCAGCAATGAAAAAGTGGAGAATTTATGGCATTTGGTTGGTGCTGGAAAGTTTTCTTAATTTGATTGTTTCAATTTTTATGATTAGAACCTGTCGAAAATGAATATCATTTTATGAAGTATTTATAGCAGCGAAAAATGCAACTAGAAGAGCCATATTTCTGAAGTTTGTACTTTTAAGCTGAAATGAGCTTATTGGAAATAGGGATTGAAAATCTTTATATAACAGTAACACCTATTCAAATAAAGCGTAATGTTTGTAGAACTCCATAGAATAATGATCCTTTAATTTAGGCATTACAGAATCCGAACTTCACCACCTCAGAATTGGAATCAATACGAGTAGAATTGGACCATTTTGATAAGCGTCTTGAGAAGATGAAGTACCATGACGAAGAACTTAAAGTAGTGAAGAAACAACAAGAAAAATTGGGCAAACTCAGTGTATACGACGAAGATGCCAGTAGTTTCGAGGAAGAAAATAAACGTTTGCAACGTAAACTTAGGAAATTGGAAAATTATTTAGAAACAAAAATTGTTCATACAGAATTATAAATATTATGAAAATATTTACCCGGCAGATTTGTACAGTCGAATATTTGTTAGGGTTTTAATAAGGATTTTATTGATTTATGAGAGTTTCTGTGGATATTATGAGGCAAGTGATAGGTCTGGCAAAAAAACTAGCAGATTGGTTTAACTACTTATGGTCCATAGTCTGTTGATTTGATTTCGGCCAATACTGCATTAGAACACTGGCGTTTGTGTGTGTATTCCTTCTTACTGTGATAGGATCAATTTTAGTAGAGTGAAAAAAATGCTGGCTCTAGATTTTCAACCTTATATAACCCAATATGTTCCAAAAAGTGATGGGTAATCTTGTCCATATTATCTGAATTCAGGACTTGGAAGTCTTATTTGGCGGTTTTTTTTTCCGTTCACGATATATATTAAGACAATATTAATGTTTACTTTTCATAAATAGAGATCACAAGTGGTAATTATAAAGTGCCTTTCAAAACTCATGCAGTATTCACAAATTAGACTTATAGAATATACAGTAAATGGGAACTCAAGACACAAGTTTAACTTCTTGCTTTGCGTTTGAGCATAAACTGTAATGAGCAACTTCCAGAAAAAAATGTTCCATCTAGAAAAGCAGCAATGTTCACGTTTTCATGAAAAAAAATTATAAATCCAATCAAATACATTGTTTCGTCACTATGTACATGTAACAATGAATAATGAAAGATATGACAGTAAATGAAAAAGTAAAACGGGAGCTAAATGGAGCTAAACATAATGTAAAAGAGTAAAATTATTAGTGAGAGAACGTTAATATCGGAAAGAAAGGCAATGTATGTGTTAGCCAACAGTTATCCATCCTTGATCATTAATTGCCTGTTGACTTCTCGGACTGTTATCCTGAAAAATAAAAATGACTAGACAGTTTTAATTATAAATGCTGTGCCAAACTAAACTGCGAATTATTTACTGGACGGCCTATGATAAGCATAAATTACAATTTCTTTTTGTTCTACCAGTCAAAAACTATCAGCATATTTAACTTTTTGAGTCAAGCTTTTTGGTGATAACCAAATCTTCCATTATTATAATTTTATAGAATAAGAGATTTCCGCACGCCCAGTGATGTGGGAGTTGTAGGAGTTGGGGCGTGGAGCATGCGACGGAAACGACAATCACGAATGAGGATTTTCGTTACATTTTAAAGTAGTTGTTATGAACTGCATCAAATTGAAAAATGACTTTAACTTCTAAAGATTATTTTAGACGGAAACATGGCACGGATATTAGAGGGAACAAAAGATGACCTTGCGTTCCTCATTTTTAGTTTCGCGCTCTTGCATCTCCTTTTTCATTACCTTTTTAAGAAAAAATATTCTCATTCTGAATATTCTGTAGATATGAGCTAAAATCAGCTCCAACCGCGGGTAATTAAATTTTCGGGTTTTCTTTATCCACTAGAAGGAAAAGAATCCTAATGATTGATAACTGAGAAAATTGAAAGATAAGGAAAACGTTTTTATTTCCTTCTCAATTTTCTCCTCTTTATTTCATCTAAAATCATATTGCTCTTAGGTTACAGTATTCTACAACACGGTACACATAGAAATAATGTTAGCAATAATGAAAAAGTTTTAATAAAATTTTCAAAGAAGTTTACCTGATCGTTCTGCTTGTCCTTTCCCACCTGCTGCATGTAAACAACATCAATTCCAGGTTGTGAGGTATAATAATTAGGCTGTCTGGAAATGCTCGCAGCGTCCACAATCGACTGATCATAGACATTTTTTGGCTGGTTATCTTTGCCATCAATACTCTGAAAACAATCTCTGCAATTTGCTCGAATGTTTATTGTTAAATTGGGAAAACGAAAGCGTAAGATTGAAATCAGATTACTACCAGCTCGTTTTAATTGTATATTTTAAGTAGCTTGTTCAGCCTTCCCTCAATATCATTTTCATCACTGAGTAGCATGCTAATGATAGCGAAAACTGGAAAAATACTTTAACAAAGAAAAATGCGTAATTTTCAATTGCAACTTGTTTGTCTTTCATTTGCACTTTCCTCTCTCTTCTCTTTCCTCTCTCCCTACCAAAAGCTTTAATTGTATCATTCAAGCAACGAAATGAAATCAAGCTAACCACTGCATTTGACAGACTGATGGGTAATTGAGAATTGTAACCAGTCGGCTGCTCGCTAAATTTAGTAGCCACAGCAAATTGTGCAACGCTGTTGCTGTTGCCGAAAGCGTTATTTTGTTGTCGCATATTTCCGCTTCCAAAATTCTGATAGGGTTGCAGCACATCGGGAAAGGAAGTTTTATGGTCTAAGGATGATGGAGAATGCTGCTTGGCTTGTATCGGATAGTTTGGTGGTGGCACTGGAAGTAAAGTTTTCGTCCGATCATGTACATTTCTTCTCTGATCCAACGATCTTAGCTATTAGTATTGCTGTTCAAATTGAAATTACTATAAATGGCCGATGACATACTTCCAGTGAAACTGTTCTCTATTATCGATTGCTGCTGATAATTCCGAATTCCGGGAAAGCTTTGAACAACATTTGGCGGAGAATTTTGCATATTTTGCACAGATGCTGTGTTGTTCACTTGACTTACAACTGAACTTGAAATTTTTTCTGAAAACATTGAAATATTTAATAATTAATTTTACTTTTCGCAGGTTATTTCAGCTAATCGCTCCGATTTCGATAGCGTTTCTCCAGTAGTACTACTTTTCCTAATCGGCAAGGTCGGAATGAAAAGAAAACATTATTCTTCTCCACTAACCAATACTTATGTGCATCTAATGAACAAACCGATACTTATAATTAAGATAATTAAGCGATTACTACAGCAGTACTTCACCAAATATGCTTAGGAAACTTACGCGGTATTTCCTGCAGAGAAATCCATTTTGACTCGAAATTTCGATACCGATCGGTGATCGGCCGTATGATTCCATCGACAATATTTTGTATTCCATTAAGACGATTCTCATAATTACCGTCATTGTTACTACTGCTACCACTACCACTATTCCTATTGCCATTATCACTGTTTATACGATTTCGACCTGCAAATTTTCTTTACAGCATTCTGTTCCTTCAAAATGTTCAATTCAAAATTCCACTTAAATCTTAGAGACTTGCTAACTTCGGTAATGAAATTGTTGGAAATCGTATTCATTCTGTCTACCACTGTACGCAGCAGCAAAGGAGCGCCACTCCGGCACAAAAAGATAGAAGCAGCTGCGACGTATAATATTCAAAAGTGTTTCCCCTCGCAGATGATCCCTTTCAACACCGAGCTCCGGTAGACAGAAATCGTAACAATCGCTGCATTTCATTCCTAAATCAGAATCAGTTTGCAAACCGAACCTCAAACATCACATATTTGAGATCTTAGGTTTTAAATTTGCAGAATTTGCTCTTAAATTCTTAAAGGCTCAACCAAGTAGTTTTTACTGCTTTAACTTGCACGAAATTTCTGCAATTAAAAATACACCTCTTTGATCAGACGCTGTGTAATTAAGCAAAATCCATCGTGCACCATCACATTCGGGAATGGATGGATGAAAAAGTGTAGATGTATTACCAAAATATGAACCAGGCAAGAAATTCCACGCTTCCTCCCATCCGTGAATTTGTTCCGTACGCTTCAAATTAATAATAGAATTGAAATATGTGTGAATATGCATGAGTGATTCAGTCCTACGATTATTGGCCAATGAAAAGCAAGTGATGAAACAGAGGAAATGTTAAGTGAATTGAACCAGTGATGAAGTTCGAAACAGACTTTCAAAGCGTTCTGCGCACCAACTTCAAGAGAGTATTTGTCGGGCATTGTTGAAATGTTCATATTCATAACAAAGCAAACTAAATTTTTGCCATTGTCTCTCAGAGTTGAATCGATTATTGCTATTCTTCTCTGTAATTCTCCTAATAGAAATGGAAGAGATGTCGCAATGACGCAATCTTTCATTTTCCAACATTGAAAACTTTAAACTTTCATCTCATCAACCGCAATGAGGAAATATGAAACTTTGCAAAAATTTACCAATTGAACTAAACTGTTTAATGAATTTTTTGTTATGCGATCACTGATGATTTACTGAATCAAGCAATTTTTCAGAAGGTCCTATGCATGATGTGGGTTCAACGGATTTAACCTAATTCCTTACTAACAGACTCAAATGATGTCAAGCAGCATGTAATTTCACGTCTCAAACTACTTTATTAAGATTTTGCGACGCAGCACAACCGTATCGACTTCAAGTTTGAAAATGCCAGAGTAACTGATAAGAGATGGAAACAGCTGCTGATAGTTTTAAAACAACTTACTAGTGCTTCTTTGATAACGATAGTTACAGTTATACCGTTCTTGACGATTTTTCATTGAAAGTAAAACTCACCACTGTAAAATCATATATGGCAATGTAGTTGTTTTTAATTGGAAGATTTCCCAATATCTCGAATCTAACTTGATGACCGTTCTGATACATCCTTACCAGGGTCGAATTCCCCTTCTCGTTACGGAATACGACCGGTGGTATCCAAGAAAACTTTCGCGCTTCTTGCTAGAGAATTTTGCAAATGAAATTCGTGTTAATTTACGATTGCAACTATACGCCAACAATGCAAGCGTCTTTTGTTTCAGTTTATTAAAAATCGTCTTTTGTAAATTAGCTGAATTTAGTTTTAGAATATGAAAATTTGTGTAACTTGTAATTCAACCCAAACTGGAATTGCTGCAAAACAAATGACTTCTCCGTAACTGTGAAAAATCCCCCTTCAAAAAAACCAACTGGAATTATATAACTAAACTGGTAAGGAGGGAAAATTCAAACTAAAAATTAGAATTGGGCAGTGATATCGAAGAAAATGTTTAAAACTTCTCATAATGCCTCGGAACTTGGTCGTTAGATTTCTGGGATATGACATGATGTTGGACGACATTACTCTGATAGTTAATAAGATTAAGATATGCACTGCGCAAAGAATACATGTTAGATCGATGAAAAGGACTGTTTTAGAATTTATTTAGATACTGCCTTCATAACTTTTGCTAAAATTTCCTATTTGCTCGAATGTCTCACTGATAATTACACTTTAGTACTCGTCCATTTTCAATTTTATAAGTCTCTTTTCATGAACAGATCGTTTGGATTTTTTTAAGAGATAGTCGCATGAAAATGCTTAAAATTACATTTTCAGCTGTTCTTGTAGTTAATGTTGCATTCTGATTTGCTTCCGTTTCACTTTTCATCATAAGTTTTCCGGCGAGAGTTAGACGAATACATTCCGATGTAGCAAATGCTTTACAGAAGCAATCTGTACAGGACGGAAGTTTCTATCAGAAATCTACTGATAGTATCAAGCTCTAATTTATTCCAAGTAATACCTATATCAGAACTACATTTTTAATCTATTTCCGGATTTTGCGAATTGCAGATAAGGAAGAATTTTTTAAGGAACAATTTCTTTTTGAAAAAAAGAACTAACTGTGAATTCGCTATTGAGAAGTAAGATAGTGGCTATAATGCAGCACGTAATAATCGAAAGCAGTAGGATAAATGCGTAAGATTTATTCCTTGCTTCTCGAAACAACTGCCTTAGTTCACTCATTCGATTACGTTTCAAATAGCCTGTTGATGCCTTTTTTGCGCCATTTAATTTCCGTAGTGAGCCATCACAATTCTGAAAAGTTAGTTTTTTGGCATACACTATTCTTAAGAAAACATATTCTTTAGTGATTTACTTCGGAACCCTTAACAGTAATAGCCTTGAAGGAAAGAAGTGAAATGAAATGAGCATACTACGAACGGACACTCTCTTACATCACACGTATGGAATGATACTACAAGTTTAGATAAAGACAAGCGCTACGCTCATTTTATAACCTTTTCACTGTAATTCTCATATTTTTCACTTTAAACTTCCATCCTTTCCATTAATGTCGAAAAAGCGATACAATAAAGCAGAAGTTGGAATAATTCTCTTCCCAAAGAGAGAGAGAGAGAGAGAGAGTGGGAGAGAGATTGTCTTTCACCTTTAACCTTTCCACGATTCTCGTGCTTTTCTATTTACTGATTTACCTTTCTCTCTTTCCTCTCTAAATTGAGTGCAAATATTTGCAAACAGTTATTCTCAAGAATGCACTATACAAATAGCAATGTGCTCTCGGCGATATCTTAGCTTTCGCCAACGAAAAGTAAATTAATCTGCCTGTCGTATTCGAAGGGTACTGTAAGCATTGCAAAATTAATTAGAGTTGTGCCCACTTCCATATTTACAAGATTGAGAGTGCAAGGTGCAAGTGAGTGAGTTTGCATTGGAAGTAAACAAGTAAACAGAGGGGCGGCAACTCAATGCATTTCTTCTTGGTGTTAAATTTATAAGAAAGTGAAAAGATGTTGATCGTTTAAAAAAGGTATTGTTTAAAATATGAAATCACTGTTCGCTATATTTTCATGAACTGTGTGATATGATAATATATATGTGTTCTAGGCTTCTATAGCATTCTTGTTTTTTCATGCCTAAAAAATGGATGGAACATTAAAATAGGAAAAGGGTCATCAAAAAAAAGGATTAAAAAATCGAAATGATGAACAAATAAATAGCAGGTAATACAAACAGGTTACTAAGTTATCCGCTCATTAGCCTAATGAAAGCAAACGAGTAATGAAGGTATTAGTGACTTACAGTTAGTTGCAATTTGGATATGGCAATTGGATCGCCAGCGGAATTTAACACATAAAATGGTGTAAAATGCTTCGCATATCGTCCAGCTAAGTTGTACTTTTCCAGATACTTGCAACTATTCTCGTAAATGCTTCCAGTTGCCGTGAAACAAGCGGGCGTCGCGCTGTTGACTCGATTGGCTGCTGCCGTTGTTGTTGTATACGGTGGTTGCGTATTGTGTAGTAAGTGCTTCTTGCATAAATTTTCATTGCTTTCGATTAAATTTGCCCATGAATTACGTCGTTTAATGGTAGATATCGGTACTGCAACACTTGATGATTCTGTGCTGCTAAATGTGACGCTGTCATCAGCGTTCGTTGAGGAACGGTAAGATGGTGGTGGACCTCCTGAAAAAAGAATTCATGTTATTCTTTCACGACGTTATATTTGATCCTTATGACAGAAGAGTCGCGACGAATAGCAGTGATTATCTAAACTATGGTCATTGCAGAGAAAGAGAAGTAACTTGCAACTTGCAGCACTGGTCACTTTTCGAAAGAAAAAAAGCGTTCAAAAAAAGTACACGATATTATGCTCTTCAACGTTGGAACGAGTTGTGAAGAAATGTGAAATTACCTGGGAAAATAGCAGATGGGTTTCCAACGGGTCGAGGTTCAGCATCGAGTTGTTGAAAGTGGGTCTTCGGCTGCATAAATTTCTGAACAAACTTCATGATACCGCAACATTATATGTGATGGCTGAGGAGAGGAGGGACATATGCGCACCCCTGCGCAGCTGTGTCACTTCTCAGAAAGGAACGATAGATATTTGTTGCTGCTCCTGGTGTGAAGAGAAGGAAGAACCGGTTGCTTAGAGCTGTGCGGAGGATACTTCCATTGATGGTGGTGGTGGCGGTGATGGTGATAAGAGGGAAGGAAGTGGCAGAAGAGTGGAGGGACATGAAACGGTAGAAGACGAGGAAATGGAAAGAGTTATTAACTCGCAGGTGATGAGAATGAGAAGGAAGGTTTAAGAGCAGAATTTTCGAGAGGGTATTATAGAGCACGAGAGCGGAAGAACCACGGTTCCGCAGATCAGTATCACGTCCGGTCAAAGAATGACCTTCCATGATTTGTCAGCGGCGTCTTCGTAATATCCCGGCTGCACTATCACACACTTTCTAGCATCCCACTGTTCCTTACCACTGAGTCCACATTACTGCGAGTGACCTCCGCTGGTCATTAGTAACTGAATGAGTGATACCTTACCACGTACTCTGCTCACCTCAGATGACCTTAACCAGCAATTTCTTGCCGATAAAAACAACGAAATAACTTTCATCCATTCCTTTATTACATTCCAATACCAACCACTGCCGCACTCATAAACAGTATTTCGGAGAAAATAGTGCTCACCACAAGGAAAGACAAATTTAAATGTAAGTTTATAAGAGAATGATCAGGTGGAAATTGACATAATAAAAAGGAGAACGTGTAACTTTTCCAATGTTTTCCTATGAAAGCAAGAAGCTTTTTTCTTCTTCAACTTACTCCTATATAAATCTCATATGACAGAAGTGAGAAACTGTAAAGACCGTAGTTTGGCCAATGACATTGGACAGTTAGTCCAATTTATATTAGACAGTGACCTGTTTCATCATTTCTGATAAGCACTGATGCATGAATCAAGAATTATAAATTATTAAAATTTGCAAAAGCTTGAAATAGACCAGTTAGAGATAGACATTTGAGTCATAGTTTCCTTGCTTCCATCTTTTTGCACACCCCTCCCCCCTCCTCTCCCACCTCCCCCAAATAACTACGACATACGTCACCGATCTAACTTTAATCAACAACTACGGCATTATGCTGCCTACTACGACCAAAACCGAGAGATCGGAGAACTTTAATCGATCTCAACGAGATCGAACAAACTGATTAAATGAAGTCGGACTAAATTCCATTTAAATGAACAACACCAAGCTGAACTCAACTTGAATTATCCATTTTTAAAAATGAATTCTTAAAGATCGTAAAGTATATCGGTAAATGTAAAATGTAGCAGAGTGCTCTATGCCGACGACGAATCTGGGAGCTGTAAGACACATATAAGTAAACAAGTAAATAGAATGTAATTTCTAGTGAATATTTAATTTAACTAACACTACTTGGTTGGAAGTTTGCAGGATTTGTTAGCAGTCGAAATAATAAAATAATAGCATTGAAAGCACAACATTCGTATTAGCAAAATGAAATAGTGAAGCCCATTTTGCTTGTTGTTGCAAGGGATGTGTCCCTCTTGATCACTCGGAGATCCATTACGGACACCGACACTGATGGAGCCCTTCGTTGATCAGAATATCAACTGTGTCATAATGAAAGGGAATGAAAAAAGTTTTGCCAAAAGCTACTGACATATTTCAAAAGTTTAATTAGAGATTCGCCGCGTGCAAGCTAATCAGCAGCGTCCAGAGCTATTTCACCTTGTAATCCTTGATTTAATCATAGAAAGATTAAAAAATCATGGAAGCCAAGTAGTATTACTGAATTTTTGCGATAAACGAAATTTCAGCTCCGTAGATGGCTTTTATGCTACAAGCAATTAAACTGAGAATTTCAAATCCCTCTAAGATGATTTATTATTATTATTATTATTATTATTATTATTATTATTATTATTATTATTATTATTATTATTATTATTATTATTATTATTATTATTTGTTATTTGTTATTTGTTATTTGTTATTTGTTATTTGTTATTTGTTATTTGTTATTTGTTATTTGTTATTTGTTATTTGTTATTTGTTATTTGTTATTTGTTATTTGTTATTTGTTATTTGTTATTTGTTATTTGTTATTTGTTATTTGTTATTTGTTATTTGTTATTTGTTATTCGTTATTCGTTATTCGTTATTCGTTATTCGTTATTCGTTATTCGTTATTCGTTATTCGTTATTCGTTATTCGTTATTTGTTATTTGTTATTTGTTATTTGTTATTTGTTATTTTTTCTTCATCTGTGACCTGTCAAATTACAAAATTGGAAGGATTGTACAACGCCATCAAATTTATCTTTTAGTCTGATTCAATTGCAGAACACTGTGTAAACTGAGAGTATTTATCGTAACGAAGACAGTATGAGTTCGCAATTTCTGAAAATAAGACAGAAGAACTGGAGTGAGTGAAAATCGAAATGAAATCTAGTCGAGACCTGAATAATAAAGTTGAAACTTGCTAAACTCATACTGTCTACTTACTAACAATAACTAAGTTCTGGCGCTTCGATCACATCACCGAATTGAATTTATGCTGTGAATTTAAAGAATAGGAAACCTTTCATTCGCTGCATCCCGATTATCACGGCTTATTCAACTGATAATTAAATTGATAGTTGCTTTTTCCATCCAACTCCGTGAAGTTTAGAGCAAGAAATCTGCCATGAACAGAATCATTCCTCGCTCCTCTGCTTTCTTGTGCATGGTACTATCATCCGTTTGCGCAAATGTACACCTTACCAGAATGTTACGGATGAAAACAATTTTGTTACTTCACGCCTCATGGAAGAAGTAATTGCTCTCTTTCTTTTCTGAAGAGCTCTAACTCATTTAATGAGCGAAGTTAACAGCCTGGGTTAGTTTTTTCAATACGCCGATAGACCTTCCCTCGCAAAAAATGCCTCAAAGTGTCAGTGTTGTGTCCGAAACGGAATAGAAGCATCTGTAATAAGTCTGCAATTTGCGCCACTCTACCGCTCCACAGTAGCTCCAACGATGATAGTAAGTCGCAAAGTGTGGGTTTATGAGCTCTCGTAGCTTTGTGACCATAGGTTTGTACTCGAGTTGCTTACAATTGAAGTGCTGGTTGATAAGAAAAGGGTTTTTCAGGTCAATATGATTTTCAGGTCAGTAATGGCCGGTTGGTTCGATAGAGTGTTGACGGCATATTTGGTCATTTGTGGATTGCGTTGTCTATTATGATAAGGCCAATTTGCTCCTATTTTTCGATTTAGCTTAACATCTTGTGATAATCGCTGGCCTTATTGGATTTCTTGCGCTCAATGTTAGCTTTTTTTTCACTTTTATCAAGTTTTATTAATATAGGCAATATGATGGAGCCTTCAAGTTTTATGTGAATAACAGTGTTAGCTGTCGTCATTGCTAAATATACAAATTTCAACCTCTTTTCTCTCATACCATTTCCGCCCCCTTGCGATCAATTTATGATTTATTCCTTTTGCAGAAGTAATTGTCATATGGAAAAGTGGAAATTCTTTTTTGAGGGCAATTACCAGGAAAGTAATCATCAGAATTTAATTATTGGTTCATGTTATTAATTAGGAAGGTTGTAGTCAAGTTAGTTGAAGAATTGATGAATGATTGATTTCTCAATATTGCAATTACAGTGCAGTTATTCACAAAGACATGGACACGGGTTTTCGTACCGATGAAGGAGTCCGCTTTCGGAAAGTAAAAGAAAATGCTGTTATCGATGACGAGAGCAGCGAATTAGAGGGATCTGATATTAGTGATCGATTCAAAGAGGAAGCGCAAGAAGGAAGCTCAGATACATCACCCTGTTCATGGGAAGAACAGGGTGATAAGGAATGTCTAGACGTGCCAAGTTTTCGGAACTACATATGGGGCGAGCTTACGAGGTTAGTTACAATTTGTTCTTTTGAAATAGATATAGACTTGAAACAGATTTAAAACACAAATAGCAGGAGAAACTTCAGGATTTAATTAGATTGAAAGTTGAAGCTTTTAATGTAAATCGCTGACATATAACATTAAACAACATTGTGAGTTGTAGGGGATATTCGCTTGATAACGATGAATTACGTTATACAGAAAAACAGAAGAAAATAAATGCGTTTTTGAGGATACCAATTGAATTAGAGAAATTCTTATTTTATGGCACATTGCAGTGTCTGGAAGCTTTTTGCCACTTATCTACGTTTTTGCCAATTCGTTTACTGGTAAAACTTTTTTTTTTTTTTTTTTTTGAAGGATTTGTAAAGCACAGTAGCATCTTCTACATCGAGCTCATTATGTGGTCTAACAGTAAACGAATTCAGCTGGCTGAATTATGAACAATGTTACATGTAAATTTTTAGGAATTGCATATGGAAATTATATTTTAATTTTGGAGAAGAGATTGGGATTAAAGATGAGTTCCAGAATATCGGTAGTATGAAATAAAAAATTCGATTTAAAATTAAGCGTTATAAGTTACAGATGGCTGTTGTTGGTTCGTTATTATGTTCAAGAAAATGGACCCCATCCAATACTTGTGATTTTTTGAAAGCTTTCATTGTAGCACTTTGTTCGTGTCTTATGACTTTGATTGACACATCAGTAATGTATCACCAGGTTATATTTTCTCCTTTTGCGAATCTTTCTACAAAATAATTTTAAAGCTTTGAAATCATAGATATTGCCAGAACATTACATGATGCATTGCTTTTTACCTTTTTATGGGAAGCTTTTCAGGTTGGAAAAGAAGGAAAATAATAGCTTATGTAGTGTTTTTTTTAATACAACTATTTTACATTCAGATTTACATTCATTTACGTTACTATCCAGTTGACTGTTATTTATATCTTTTCAAGTTTGATGGATTTACATAGCAGTATACGAAGTAATTCGCGGATTTTTTTTCTAAGACATGTTTCAGGTTCGAGGACAAGGTGTTATCAAACTTTATATCTTCTACAATATGCTTGAAGTAGCCGACAAGTTGTTTAGCAGTTTTGGTCAGGTATGTGTTTTATTTCATTTTCAACTGATTTTTGCAGTAAATTACGTTAACACTAATTTTAATGCTTATCCGAAGTTATGAATTGCAGGATATTTTTGATGCCTTGTTTTGGTCAAGTACACATTCCTCATCAAGTTATGTACGGATGTTCGTGCACCTATTTATTGCAGTCATATATACTTGGCTACATACAATACTGGTGTTACTACAGGTATGTTGAATATTATGCCCACTTCATGATTAGTGTCAATGAAAAATACGTTTTTAGAGAAATTTCAGGCTACAACTTTAAACGTTGCTTTCAATTCGCGTACGCAAGCATTACTTGCTATAATGATGTCCAATAATTTTGTTGAACTAAAAGGATCAGTCTTCAAAAAATTTGCCAAGGCAAATCTTTTTCAGATGTCATGCAGGTATTTTTTTGCAAGTTTTTAAATTATACATTTCAACTTTAAAATGAACCACGTAGCAAATTTCACGTTAAGTGGTTCATTTCGTTAAAGTAAATAAAAATATCTCTTTTAAATAGCGCTGTTCATTCTATTTGGCTATAAAAATAAATAAAATTTGATAGAAATGAAATCCAAGCCCTCTAGTTATTCATATAATATATTATAGTGTTTGGGCCTTTAAAGAAATGAAATTTACAGTGATGTGCGTGAACGCTTTCATATCTTTACTTTATTAGCAGTTGTGGTTGTGCGAAATATGATGGCAGTGAATTGGAAATTCGAGCATTTCATGGAAATGTTGCCAGATCTTGTTTGCTTTATTCCTCTTAGTTTTATAATTTTGAAACTCAAAGATCATCATGTTCATGGCTTTGACATCGTTAAATCCATCATGCAGTGAAAACATATTACTTCCGGAAAATTCATTGGACGCTTTTCTAGGCTTTGGTAACGATTGCTGAAATAATTGTTGATTGGTTAAAGCATGCTTTTATTACCAAGTTTAACGAAATACCAGCAGAGGTATATCAAGGTATTCACTAGTGTAATTGTTGAGATTAACCAAATTTTTTGCTTCATAGTTCGGCTTTTAGAGTACGGTGGTCCTCTGTCTGCATGCTCCTTAACTTCTGATAACCATTAAGCAAAGTCGAAATATAAAGTTGAAAAAGTTAGAGTTAATCGAATTTAGAGTTAAAACTTGGGGATTAGGGTTGTGAAAAGTATTTATTGAATATAGTTTTCAGATTTTACAATAACAATTGCCTTTGACGTCGTTCGAAGTCGCGGAGAGAAGGCCTTTTCGGATTGTTCAGATCAGATATCAAGAAGAATGGGTTTTATACCTATTCCGCTAACAATTTTGCTGATACACGTTATTACTCAAACATTTGACTTCACCATTACATCTGTGCAGTTTGTTTTTTGTGAGTTATTTCAGATTTTAGATTTTTCCAGCTTATTCTTTGTTAAATTTCATTAGTTTTGTGGATATATTTAAACTTCTTGAGAGAAGTTGAATTATCGTATTTGTTAGATTTTCGATTATTTTGGATGCGGATGTTCATTTTTAGTGCGTGCATTCTGTTTTTGAATCCCTTTTTTAATAAATGGACCATTTTTTGCGGAATTGAACTGTTTAATTCACTCTGACTCAGCTTCCGCTCCGAAAAAAAATGAAGTTTTGAATATTCATCTAAATTTCATGCTGTTTAACATATATGCTTAAATGGAGTGTAGAACAATTGCAGGTTTAACGTGGCTGTTGTTATTAATAGTGAAAATATTAAACGGTATCGTTGTGCTTGGAAAAGCATGTGGACATGTGAAACATTACCGTGAACTTCAGGAAAAGGCGGAATGTGAATTTTTCAGAAAAAGAGTGCTGATGATGAAAAGTAAAAGTGCTCCGAATTCGCCACGAATAAGTTTAATTGATTTCAGTGGTGAGTTCTTTTCAATTCTACAACTACTAATTTTTTTTGCTCTCTTTGTGCTCTGTTTTGGGAAAGATTTCTTATGAGTTTTTTTGTATTTTTTCATATCGTATTTCTAGTTAATCATTTAGACTTTTCCAGATGTTCTTCATCAACCGACATCAAACAAAGGTTTTACTATATCAGATCTAATGTCCCACTGGGATGAATTAAACCGAAGTCTGGAAACTACGCCCACTCCGGAACCGCGAAGGACGAAATCGCTGGCTATTTTCAAGTAATTACCAAGTCTTGTTGTAGAAGATTTAAGATAATTTTCTTCTGTGTATTAATAGTACCTTAGGACATTCACCATTCATTTTTCTAAAATTTTGTAGGAATTTGTTTCCTTGACTATGAAAAAAACTTTAAGCAAAAGCTTACGTTTTCAATGATTTTACTCTTAATGTATAATTTTAATGTAACTCAGCTGTAGTGAATTATAAAACTCATCGAAAATTCTTGTCAGCACAAGATGACGAAAAAAATAAGAGTGCTAAACCTCCAACTTAAGATGCTATATGAAACTACCTACTCCGGAACAGTGTCATCGTTATCTTTTTTTGTCATAAACAGTAAAAATTGTCCCTTCCTAATTAATAGGAATGTTTCAGTCAACATTCTCATTAATATTCCGAATTTTTCCAATCTTACGACACATTTTTTTTTTCTATATCTCAATTCCCAGGTGATGATCAATCATGAACGTAACTTATTGATTTCTTAATCCCACAGTCATCCGGTTATGTTTTGTGGGAACTAAATAATTGTTTGTACAGATTGTAGGCATCAGGCTAAAACTGGCTGTAAAATTTATTTTATCAGGAACAAATCAAAGTTCCTCTAGTTATTTTGTAAACCGAATGCATCATTTTCTTATAGAGCTCGAAGAGATAATTCGCTGCCATCTCACACTATTAACGCTGAAAAGGATGAAAAGGAAGATGCTTCAGAAATTGCAGATCAGGTAAGGAATACTCCGAGAAGGCGCACTAGAACCACCGAATGTGAAAGTCTTTCTGATGTTCAGGCATATACAATGCTTGATAATGCAATAGAACCTATAGAGATACAATCATGACATATGGTTTTATTTATGAATGTATAATTTTTTGAATATGAATAGACATTTCTAAAACATCTTACTGGTGTTTTGATACTTTGCTTGACATAATTTCCTTAAAGCAAGAATCATTTTCTCAACGAGAGAATGTAGTGGAGTTTTGTTGTGCGTTGGTGTTTTCCATCTCAAAAATGTCACTTTCCGATTCAATTTTGTTTTAACTCATTTTTTCAGTATTCAGGTAGTTCAACTGTTTTGTTCTAACTTTATTAACATTCCTAAACTGGCTTCCGACAACTGTGGAGTTACTTGTTACTGATTGTATTCTTATGTATTTTATTTTATAAACAATTTGAGAAAAAAAAGTTTGTCAAACAAAAATATAAGAATGAATAGGGATGTAATCTTGGGTTCACGCGTGCTAAGCGGAATCATTTATCCCTCACACAGCATGTGCTGTGAGGTACTAATCATTTTTCATTTTTCCTTGTAATTTTATTTTTCGCACTTGTGGCAGCTGCATGTTTTGAATTTCCAGTTGTATCCTTTAGCGGTGATCCTTTTCAAAACCACGTTAGCAAGCATGCCGCCCCTACATTCAACAATTTTTGCTCGAATGCTAACAATCTCCGGATATTTGGATGTTTTCAATTCTTATGTTTTATTCAAAATGGAGCAGTTTTGGTGATCATTTTTCATTTGGAAATTAGAAATCGATATCAAGATTTGCTGTCTTGTCCAGTGGTATCACTTCCTTCAGTGCTTTTTTATAAGCATTCACTTCAGTGTTATATGTTGGATAATAAACCCAACGAAGCTGAAATTGCTCCTTTGTACTACGTTGAAATTAAATGCTAATAGAGGTTTCGAAATTTGCCTCTGAAATTTTGTTAATAGCATCATCACATGTAAGAGAAAATAGCTTGTCGTACAATGTGCTTCCATAATTTTAGAATGAATTAGTTGGAAATTAGAATATTTTGCAAA
The DNA here is from genome assembly GCA_963070105.1 of Litomosoides sigmodontis. NCBI lineage: Eukaryota > Metazoa > Nematoda > Chromadorea > Rhabditida > Onchocercidae > Litomosoides > Litomosoides sigmodontis. The sequence goes on from OY718808.1 coordinate 6,026,656, forward strand.
TTCAGAAGTGACATTAAAAAGAAAAATATTTTTACCTTCAGAGATTTCCAAATTCCAATTTTGCTTCTTGTAAAACTACACTGTTTTCTTGTTGCTTTGGAATCACGTAAAAGAGCCGAGATGTCCTTCAATCATATAAATATGTAACTCGAAGTACTTGATGGTCAAACTTTCTATAGTCAGTTTTTTGCAGCACACTATCAGTAAAAATTTTCTGAAAAGCTGATGATAGAATTTTAATTACCTTGTAATATTTTTGGTCAGCCTCCGGCCACTGGTCGAATCCTTCCGGTAGTGTTTCCCTCTTCTTACGTCGTTTGGAACCGGACGATTTAGTTCGTGACCGCTTTGTCTAGAAAATCTAACATCGGTGAAAAATATAAAGTATGTCGAATATCCGATTGGTTTTGTATTACGTGGTTTCTCATCGAAATGTAAAATCGCTTGTTCAATGACAAATTCTTTGACTTTAATTGTTAATTTTAAATTCCGTCACTATATCTCTGACAAATTTTAAATGCTTGCCGACTCGCTTTTCCTTTCGCCCGCTGCGGAAGGTTGTGTCGGCGATGACTGTTCGACAGGTGTCGTACTTGCAGTTTCAGCTACCTAAACTGTCGTTTATCTTTAACCAATTCAAGATGAATGTACCTGACTGCTGATAACATTATGGACATAATTATGAAGGAAAAAAAGAAGTTATGCCCTTTTTTGAGCGAAATTCGTGCCCACACATAGTTCGAATTAATTTAAGGCAGCTGACAAGAAACCTTTTCTGCCGCCATTTCAATTTCCGACCGAACAGCACAGTCGCAGTTATGTGAAATGAACTTAAATATAACTTTAAAATATTTAATATATTTTCACTCTGCCTTCCCCCCTCTCATTTCTTGACCTCATTCGTCAATTTCATTTCTTCCAATATGTTTATTCAAATGATGAGTTTCACGCTGCATGTGAAGAGTGATGTGAATCCAGAATATTCGAGTTTTGAAGAAATGCCCGGTGTTATTCATTAAAGGAAATGACAGGGGAAAAAATAAGGCGTTGTAATCAGTTGGGCAAGGATTACTAAAAGTTCAGGGCATTTTTAATATTAAATAAAAAGATGAAATAACATCATTCAGTTGTCATAGCAATGAAGAATGCTTTAATTTCGAATCCATCGTGACGTTGCTTCTCTTCCACTCCGACCTCCCAGGATCAAATCCCAACTTGGCATTCGTTCCCCACAATCCTTTTGTGAAAATCTTAATTCCCTCTGAGTTTTCAGTGGTTTCATATGAATTCATATCTTATCATTATGTGGGCCGATGATCCTCCTTAAATTTTCGCTTGCTGTACAGTAACATTGATTTTTCCAAGTCTTAATTAATTTTGCCAGAAGATTTTTTCAGAATACCCTGCAGTGATTCCCATCGATCCAAAACCATCGTTTGAAGATAGTGGTATGGAAAGTCTGGATACAGCGGTACAGTCTTTTTTATTTATTGCGCGAACTCATGCAATTTCAGTTCTTGGATTTTTAAATTTGAATGAAATGCACTTGTTGTTTTACCGAAACTGAAATTTTATATTTTCTTTCTGTGTTGTTCACAATACTAAATTACGTTCTATCATTGGAAAAGAATGCGGGCTTAATGATGCAGGAATCAGCAGCGCTTATAAATGGACGTTTGAAACCATTCTCGCAGAATTTAAAAAATGATATCGGAAAGATTCATAAATATGACATGACACTTCCAGATCTCACGAAGGACCTTTATCAACGTGAGAGGGAGGTGAGACTCATCCATGGCATTAAGTTCGTATTCAAATATTACTTCTCGTGTTGCAAGCGATTAGCAGCAAAATCTTGGCTTTCATATATCTAATTAATTAACGGTCCTCTTTATGTAAATGATTATAATGAATTCACAGGCAAAAATGCTTTTCGAATTCTCTTCGTTCTAATGCAACTGCAATTCCTCAATTAAATAAAATTTCACTCAACTTTATCTGTTCAGAAAGCAACCACGTGAGCCTAACATCAAAATTACTGCAAAGGCAAAGTGAGCTATGAAAATGGGCGATTCTAAGATATTATAATTGTGATCTCATAAGGAATTCGAGCAGTATTATTCGTCAGTGTGATATTATGCTATTCAATGTAATGTTCTGCACAAATATTTTTCCTCAAATTTCAGTTATTAAAGGAGAAACTGCACAGAGTGATGACAAATGCCCGCATCTATAAGGTCGCAGCAACGCAAACTTCCCCATCTGCTGAAATGATACTGACCGATGACCGGAACTTCAAACCACCAATAAATGAACAAATCATAGATCTTCTAAACAGACAAGGTTCTCACCTGTCAATTGATCGCATTTCGGATCTCATTATGCGAAAATTAGCAATTACAAAAACTGTTGAAGCAGACATGAAACTGTTTCGGAAAAATATGAAGAATGAGGAGCTTGCAGCAGTAAGTTTTAAAAATAGCAGTATCGTTGGTAATTTTAGGTGAATTATTTGGCACTTCCATATTTAAGATTCGAAAAATGAAGCAGACGCAGCGCAGACATTTGGAGAAAATAAGACAAAGTCATATGATGAGACTGAAAAGTGTTGAATGTCAAAACGATCTAAAAATAAAACAGCTGAAGAAGTACATAAGGCGAATGGAAGTAAGTGATTACCTTATTTTCGAACTGATACTTCTGAAAGAGTGGCTACAAGTAGAAAGTTGGAGTATTCATCCTAGAGATGCTAAATTATTTCACTTCGATTATTTTTCTGAAGAATATTCTAAATTCTTATCATTGCAGGAAGAAAATAAAATAATTGGAGAGAAGTTAGACAGCTGTGAAAAGAAACTGAGGAACAGAGAAGCAAGTATGATAAAGATGGAAGCGGAAGATCGCATGCTTCATGAAGAAAATCGAACGCTTAAACAAAATCTGGTGAACCGACATGATGGAAATCAAAATCTTCATGTACTCGATGGCTCTCACCTTTTTTTGATAATATTTGTTGAATTTGTCTTGATATGAACAGTTCTATTATCAAATTTACTAGCTTAACATTTTGTTAATTTAAATTTAAATGCAATTAGGTTATTTTATATTTCAAATGTCATACTGCTAAAATATTTTCTGCTTTTAGAATAGTGTATTACTTATCAGTGAGCTTAAAGACAAACTTAGGAAGTCCGAAAGAGCAAAAGAAGTGATTCTACAGCAATTTCGCCTCTTAGAAATGGAACGCGATGAACTTGTTGAAGCAATTTATCACGGAATACATGAAGTGAGCTATCCACCAGAAATTTTACTTTGTATATTTTTATAGTTTTTTTTTGTATGAACTTTTATGAACCAAACCAAATTTCCTTTTTCTGTTACAACCAACATTAATAATTTAGATGGAGAAAGTAAATCGTCTAGGTGAGAAAATTCTGGCATCTGAAGTTACAAAAGCCGAGGATGAAATAGAACACAAACAGGACACTAATATTTGGAGTTCATTTATCGATTCTTCACTTATTAGGTGAAGCTTTTTGTGAGCTTTCCTCTTGAAGATTCTTATAAGTGATATTGTAAGAAAATTTGGAAATAAACCAACTACATGCGCTGTGAGGTAATGTGCAACGTGTTATATTTCTGAAAAATTGATGAACCCCTTGGTATGTTCCCATATTTGGTGGATTTTAACGCTCGCTTCACTTAACTGCTGGAAACGAGTTTAAATATGAAAGCATCCACCCTTCTTCAAAAATTTTTTGACGCAGAAAAACAGCAGTTAGAAGCACGAAACGTTCATCTCACTAAAAATCGCGTGTAACTTTCACCATACTAGTTCCGACCTAATGTTTTAAGAGCAGACACTTTGTAGCTTAATAAATGAGCTCAGATTTTGTTCCAGAAGCCGAAAAAACATTGCGGTTAATGAAAGCGGTGAGTGTTGTAACTCCGAGCCAAAAAATAAACACACCGACTTTTGGCAATTGTCGGTGAAAAGTTTTAGAAGTCTAAGCTTTACTACATTAAACCGATAAGAAAGTCAGTGAAACTGCTATGCATATTAGAATAAAACAACCTTGCAACGGTTTCAGTTCTTCTTAACCAATAGCAGCGCATATGGCAATCTTTGGGAGAATTTAATAACATGCGGGGAACCTAGAGTGATCCGACACTACGTTGCTATATGGACATGAAGAAAAAATGCTTTATGCTTAGCACGAGATCACTGAAAAACAAAAAATGGATAGCAAAAAAATCCAGAGTAGAAGAACCAAAGAAATTGAGCAACCGATCGTAAAATCATGAGGCATATCTCCACATTTAACTGATAACAATTATAGTTTCAGTTTACACAGGTCACTAAAATCAAGCAATGACTGAAATCAACGACATAGCTGGTATGATTTACAATCTAATATATTCTCATTAAAATGATAACAGAACGATTGTAGACAGCTCCATTGAAAACATGTAAGTAGTTCCAATAAGTGCAACAGCCCATCGTGATATCTCCTTATTTACAAAAACCATTCAACATTTTTGGATCCAAGTTAACATCTCTTAGAAAACGCTCTGTTAAATAACCTTCAAGATCGAAGGGCACGAAATCTAAAACGAACCTTTGTAAAATTAGATCTTGCCTGCAAATTTTTTTATGGAATCCAAGTGTGAAAGAGGTCATTTGTAGCTAATTCCTCAAAAAATAAATGAACACATGTCAATCAAGGGGACTCCTTAACGATTATTACAATCATACGTCAGTATTGAATCCAATTTTTGAATCATTTTGCTAGTATGGAACGAAAGGATAGCCCAAATGGTTACTAGATAAGTTCTACGTCGCAATTACTCAAATCCAACTTTGTTTGCCACCACTTACATCATCAATATTTATGAATAAAGTAACTTTGTGCCTTAAGTCAGGTATTTAGCACATAAGTACCATTATTGCTCACTTATTTCAAAGGATGCATCGTGTACAACACTTTATTAAAATCAAGCAGTAAGAATACCTTCTGGTAGCTGATTCTTGGGCCGATAATGTTTAATGGTTTTATCAGGACGGCCGTCAGGAGTACGAAGAAATTCTTCGGTTGCTGAAATACAATAGTTAGAGCAGAAATATAAATTCAGCAAATACTGATAGCATATGCTTGGCAAGAACTAACGGAAAGAACTGAACCAATGAAACATTAAAATTGTTCTATCTTACATTTACCTTTCATTAAAACTGCCACCGTTTCCATATTTATACGTTTCGTAGCATCTGGTGACATGCGATTATGATTCCGTTTGGATAGTGCTGGAATTTGCACATTCCTGAAACAGTATTTCTTTTTTGAAATAGTTCAATTAATAAATGTATAAAATACCGAAGCTCCGTCCCGTTCCAAGTAACGGAGGGTGATAATTCAAAGTCGTTATACCTGGTAAGCAATATAGCTATTCCAGGCGATGTTTCACACAAAATGTTTGATCAGTCATGGTGAACAGAAGCCAGACAAATAATGTTTTAGAAAGTTTTTCTTCAGCCATTAAAATTACAGTCATGTTTCTGAAATCTTACGGTCATGAAATATTTATATTAACAACATACATCTCATTTTTGCGCGGTTTTTCACTATCAGCACCATATTGATTTAATGTTCTTTCATCTGAAAATATCCTCATTGAAGTGTACAACAACGTGAATAAAACAAATTGAAATGAATAACAGAGTAGTCATATTATTCGTTAGCGGTACGCACAAAGCTACTTCATAGATAAGAAATAACCCACTTGTTAATAGATCTGCTACTGTCATACCTCAATTTCGCAGAAGATATGGTAACATATTTACATAAAAACTGGAGATGTAAGGGATGAAAATTGTTCAAGAGTGAAATTTACAGCTATGTCGTTTTCTAGTAGAAACAACTAACGGATCCCTGATCGAGCGGGTACACTTCGACGTCCATTATATACCAACGTTGAACGAGGTACTAAAGATGAATGACCCACTTTGTACATTCTATAACATAATAATTTACATCTGTAACATTCTATAAATATAACATTCTATAACAGGTTATTAACAGGTCACAACAGTAATTTTGGACCAGTTCTGCATGATCAACAAGTGATAATAATTTACATCTGTAACACTACGCTGCACGTCAATAAACACGACATGTATAAACAAATGAAATGTTTGCGCGACAACCTACTATCCTTGGATTCCCGATTCTCATCGGGAATTAAATCCTATCAGTAGAAATATGTCGTGCGTGATCTGCCGACATTGAGCTTTATACTATTTCCTTCCAACTATTTCGACAACCCTTCATAATTTGTTTCATCCATGTTATCTACACAGGAAGTTCGCTGCAAAAATTGAGCAATCTCTGCCGTCGAAGTAATTAGGAGTTCCTTCCTAACGTGGCCCGTTAAGAAATGATTCTGAAATTTGCTATAGCTTTTGTTTGCTTGTTCCTCCCTTTTTGGGAGTGAGCATCCACAGTTATTATCTTCCTGGGGAAGAGTGCAGCTTCACAGTGTGGGGAGGGGAGGGGTGCGTTTTCCTTTCCTTGCGACTTTTCCGCAGAAATGATAGCTTCGGTTGGTTTAATGTGCTTGATTTTCGAAATTTTGAATTAATATTTATGGTCAGGATTGCATCTTAGAAATAAGCAGAGTACGACTAGAATTTGATATAGGATCATTGTGTTGGATCGTATTCAACACTCGGTGGATTAACTGACTGAATTCCACTGCTAGCTACAGATGACTTGTGATGAAAGACCGAGCTAGTTTGGTCATAAAACATACTTGGTCCATTATAAATTTTGCACCGTAGGTAGGAGAGGTCAGCGAATATTTCTTAGCTGGTGTTGATGAATTTTTGAATGTCAGCTAACAACTGAAATGGGTCGTGATTGGCTTTTCACGAAGGAACAACTTGCAAACACCCCGTCTAGAAGAGATGGACTTGAGCGAGTTGATGAAGACAAATTGCGAAGAGAAGGGATCAAGCTTATTGTCGAGATTGGCAGTGGTTTGAAATTGTAATTTAAAACTTTGTAATGATGTTTTGCTTGTTTTAAATGACACTTGAAAGTGTTTTGCATCTTCATGGTTTACATGGTTCACGGCTCGTAAAATCCCTTTCTGAAAGGTCGAATCTTATTTAGATATATCAATTTACTACCCTTTTCATTTATTTCTCGTGTAATTCAGATGAAATTTATTCATTGAAGGTTGTGGTGATTATTTCAGACAACCAAATCCAACACTGGCAACTGCAGCCGTATATTTCCATCGCTTCTATATGTTTCATTCTTTTAAAGAGTTCCAAAAACATGTAAGTACTTTCTTTCGTTTTATATGTTATCTTCGCAAAAGAGCAAATAATTTTTAGGAGAAATTAGACGATGCTTTTAATCTTTTGTGATTCTCATCTTTAAGCCACTCCATATTTTCGCTATGTTAGCTATCAGGAGTGAGGCATACACTTTGTTGGATCATGAAATAAGCACATTTCAGATAAACTGTCTTCAAAATTCTGTTTTATTAATTGGCTTAAAGATGTTTTTTCAACACGTTTTTGTTTACTTTCCGAGACACACGGAAATGCATATTTTAAACTGAATTAACTGATGTGGTTTTAAATAGACCCTCTACTTAGGTGAGTAATACCGAATCAATCAACTTTCGCATGTAAAAATTTATTTCAGCTAACAGCTTTGGGTTGTTTATTTTTGGCTGGAAAGGTTGAGGAGACTCCAAAAAAATGCCGAGACATTGTGCTGATTGCAAAAGAAAAGTACCCTGACTTGTACAATATGAAAAACTCAATTGTAAGTAATTAAAGATTATAAGACGCATGCGGAAGTAAGAATTGTGATCGTGAATAATGAAAAGCGCTAAAGGCGAAATTTAATTTCAGGAGGAGGTGATGGGTATCGAACGAGTCCTGCTTCAAACAATTAAGTTTGATCTTCATGTGGATCATCCATATATGTTTCTTCTGCAGTACCAGAAAGTCATGTTTTTGAAAAATCGATCTGTGTGCACTTTTATTAACATAACGCCTTACAAATGTGCTCTTTGGACTTACTGTTAATTCAGACTTGATAACCTCACCAAAAAAGTTTTAAGGTTTTCAAGTTGGATCGCGAGAAGAAGCAAACAGTACTGCAGAATGCGTGGACATTTGTCAATGACTCGATATCGACAACGTTGTGTCTCATATGGGAGCCAGAAGTAGGAATCGTATTGTTTTGATTACTGATATCATTATGCGGTTTAATTTGATTAGTGGAATTCAGCTATCTTATGCAATATCCTAGGATTTTAAATGTAGTGGGAGTTAGGATGATTCGGATTAAAAATTAATCATGTAAGTGGCAGCGGAAAGTTTCCAGTGCTAAAATGTTTATGAAAATTTTTCAACGTGGGGGAGGTTTTAAATGCGTCTTTAACTCTTTGTTATATTTGGCATGGTTGTTGAACCACTGAATCATTTGAGAAGGAAGGGAGATATTTTCTGCTGTAACTATTCAGGTAATTGCCATTTCGCTGATATATATGGCTTTGAAAATGATGAAACTGGATAACTGTGACTGGGTTGATCGGCAGCCAGGCGAACAATGGTGGGATCAGTTTGTTGCCAATTTAACTTCCGATATGATGGAAGATGTCAGTTTTCTTTTTGGTGCTTTTATCAAGACTTCTTTTTGTTGTTAATCTTATTTCTTTTGTGTCTTTACTTCCCAAAAATTCGCCTAAAACGATACATTTGTGAAACAATGGTAATTTTTTACCGTTATCAACTAAGTTAAAGTGAACACCGTAATATTGGAACATGAAATACGCTTCCCTGAATAGTCAAAGCGGTCAGAAAAATGTTGTTTTGTTTGCTCGAATCTCAAATCAGAGCATCGTAGCAGAGAGATTGATTTAACTAAATATTTTTATTAATGATTGTGTTTATGAAACTTTTCCGTTTATAGGAATACCATAATAGTTGATTAAGTTGTTTATCAAGTCTTTAGAAAACTAAGGAATTACGGGTTTTGTACAGTTTCTTTTGCTGCGGGGATTATTTATCCATATCTTTTGAATTTAAACCTAATAATTTTTGTATAAGTAATTGTTTTGTTAACCAGTAATAAATTTTTATCCCCATTAATTTTTCAAGTAATTTTTTTCGCTTGATTAATATTTGACGTGTTTCTAGGTTTGTCATAAAGTGCTTGACTATTATACGATTACGAAGACGGAAAGTCGATGATGATCGCCTCTATATGTTATAAGTGGTGTTTGACATTGACATAAAGTTTCCAGATAAACGGAAGAAATTATACACTCAATCGATCACAATTAAATTATAATTTGTGTTGCTTTTTGATTGTGCGATCTGTGCACCATACTGATTTTTAGAGAATTACGGGTTTTGTACAGTTTCTTTGCTGCGGGAATTATTTGTTCATATGGTTTGAATTTGGGCTTAATAATGTTTTCATAAGCAATAATAAATTATCCTCATTAATATTTTGAAATAATTTTTTTCGTTTCCTATATGAAGAAAGACGGCTTAATGCCACGCAATTTTCAAATTTTTCCTGGTTGAATTGATTTCACTTGACAGATTAAATGCTATATTTTTCAAGAAATTAAGATTAGAAACGAAACAGCAACAATAAAGACTTTTCATAGGTATAGAACACCTCATAAACTCACTGGGTTTTGTTTTCTGCTGAAGAATATTTCATGACAATGAGGAGTAAGTCTCTGTCAAGCGTAAATTTTGTTTTATCTCCAAGGGATGAAGTGAGAATTATTGGTTTCGAAGTGACTAAGAGTGAGAAGAGAAGAATAACACGTAACTGTTCACTTTCCACTGTTGACAGAGCGTATTAGTACGACGTGTATGATTTATTTACGGAACATTTCTCGCGCAGGTGATTCAAGAAGAAAGGAAGGTATTGATTACTTTTGTTTTAAAGAGCTGAGTGCTACAGTAATATTTGGAAGTGCAAACTTTGTCTCATTAAATTTGTTTAAATAATTGTGGACATGTCGTACTGTAGGTCAAACCACAATAAAATGAATGAAAAAAATACAAAGAAGATGGTAACATTTGCGGTGTATGCAAGTGTAGTGAGATTATGAGAACCTATGCAGAATACCCAAATACCTGTGACAAGCGTTATACACGTCCATCCAGCGAGCCATTTCATGGATACGTATCGGAAATACTCATCCTATAACATTATCTTCTATTTTATTAAAATCAGCTTAAAATTCAAACTCCAATTTAAATTTTAGTATATAGTAACTTTTCGATTAGTTTTCTGCAATGAGAGTATTATTAGTTTTTACCAAACTTACAATTCTTCCTCGCCTTTTATATTGCTTCATACGACATTCTCTGTTCTTTAACGGAACTTTCACACGTTCCGGAAGGGTTATCAATGTCTCTTTGGCCTTATTCCAAGATCCCGGACCTTCAAGTCGGTACATATATGGTGCACTAGCACCAATTAACAATCGAAGGCAAAAAGTGGGATCCGTGAACAAGTACTGAAAATGAGTCAGAGAAAATGGAAAGGATGTGTGAAAGAAATTTGAAGGATGAGATGTTGAAATTAAGTTAAAAAACAGAAACGAAGATGTATAGATGTGTGAAAATATAAATTCAAAACAAAATATAAAAATTGAAAACATAAAATTTTTGTGCAAATATAAATTCAAAACAATACCTTCCTTAAATTGGGCCTACAACCTATCTGTTCAGCAAGTTCGTCCATGTATTTGATATAATCCACTTGAATAGTATGTTTCACACTTTTGAAATATCTAAAAACACGTTGATTTGCTAGACTCGATATCATGCATTTAGACGCACCACTACATTTTCCAATGGACTTTTCTTGCAGACATACGGTTGAGAAGAAAATGGTTATGGAAAACCAGTTTAATATGTAAGGAAACATAGCCGTAACCTTTTCTTAATTTGAGCTTGTTTAAGCTTAATATCAGCCAGCATATCCTCATGAAGTGGTAATCTAACTCGGCCACTAAATACAGCAGCAACCCATCGGCATTGCATTTCAGATATTGGTAAAATACTTCCAATTGGTTGGATTAGGCCGATTACTGCTAGAGAAGGATATTTCAACGGGAAGACGTATTTGTAAAGTTCCACTTCATGATCCTGGAAAACATAGCTTGGAAGCGAACAATTACTGATTTTAAACTTCAACAATGATTTCGAGGGCTATTTCGTAAGTGGAATGATTAAAGGAGAAGATTATTTCAAATTCCAATATGAGCAATCATGTAACAGTGATACTTACAATAAAAAAAGTGACCTATATAAAGGTACTGGAAGTGAATGTGATTCGAATAATAGCAGCGTTCAGGTTAATAATAACACACAAATTTTTCTACATTTAGCATAAATTGGACCGAAGATATTTGGAAGTGCTTTATTGCTGATTTACTCTGCAGAAGTGGGCTGCACTGGATAATGAAAAATATTGGCACACACTTTTATAGGTACGATGAATTCCGGATGCAGGAACGGAAAACCAAATGTGTAACCAGTTGCGAAAATAATCACATCAGCCGGGAATCGCCGTCCTCCCTTCACTTGAACGCTTCGTTCACCAATCAATTCAATGTCTTCCTGAATGACAGTCGAATAAAAGAGGGCCCAAGAAGACCATTTTCGTCATGATTGAAAAGTTACCGTAATAACAATCCGCCCGCTGCAGAGAAGGTTGGGTAAATCATCGTTGATAGTAGGGTGCTGTTGTAGAAATCGATGGTTCGGTCGAAGTCCATACAGGTCATGATCCATTCGTAACTTAAACAAAAATCAATCATTAAAAACATCTTCAACAAGTTGGGAACTTTGCACGTGTCAAAGCAGATGGATGAAATTTAAAAAAAAAAAAAAAAAGAAAATGGAAACAAAAAGAATTACGTTTACAGTAACCTCACTAGCACCTAATACATTTTCGTCAGAAAGTGTCAGAATTGTTCACTTGCTGAACAAAATAATTTAACAATTTTTGGGTAAAAAGGAAAAAAATGACCTGCCAATTGCTTTAACGAACAACTGGGATTTCTGGAACTTATCATTGTGAAAGGTCAACAGTTCCTAAACTTAACAAATAAGTTAGAAACCTGCAAACGATGTTCCATGAAATCATTGACAATTGACCATGGCAATTTATCCATCAAATAATTATATAAACGAGTCATCATCTTCAGATCATTAGGAATACCACCCTGACTTACACGATTGAATATCCATGAACCACGTCGGGTGGAAACTACCACCTAAATTAGGATCTTTAAGCTATCATATATGCATTAAGTTACTCACTTAATGAGTGCTAGATATTTCATAAATTATTGCCATCAGATTGGTTAGAAAAAATTTCGGGCCACGATTCTACAATTCTGTCGATTACATTTTTTTCATTAATCAGAACGGAGAAATGTATATTTACATTTCAAATATCTTTTTTTTTAAATGATTATCAATTTGGTTCTCACTCAAAAGACAAACAGTCAGTAAACTGTCTCCTGTACGTTCATAGTAATACCCACCGATTTTGAAACTCCAGACAATTCTGTAGCGATGTCGAGAGCTGAATTACCAATCCCAACAATAAAAATGTCTTTCTCTTCAAATCCCTGATAATTACGATAACTATGAGAATGAAGAATACGCCCTTTGAATTTTTCACTTCCTAAATAAAACCCAATAATCCACTTGATTTCTCCTAAATGAACACTGACAGCAAGTAAAAGTTATTTGCTGGAAATCGTATTTCAAGAAATTTCAACCATCTTTGAAAACCATCACACTGAAAGGATCTTGAATTTCCCAGTTATTTAACCAATAAGTGAAAGAATTTTCACTATTTTGATATCCGCAAAGCATTTAAATAATCCTCATAAATTTCAGGGAAATAATGAGCACCAGGTATCTGAGGATATTTTGGGGTGGCATGATGTCCAGTGCATATCATAACATAATCGAACAACATTTTGTCACTATTACTTGTTTTCACTTCCCAAAAATTGCCCATTCGCGAAACCTAAAATTAAAGGCCTGATTTCTTCCCCTTTTAAAGATTAGATATTTGCTTAATGTCTTAATAAAAATTTAAATTGTTTGAATGGATTCGGATGAAGTAAACAATCATTACCTGTTGTACTGTAGTATTGAAACGAATGTATTGGTATAAATCATTCGCTTTCGCGTAATTTTTCAAATATTCCAAAACTTTTGAATGATGCATAAAATTGCAAAAATTAGCAGGTGGTGGGAAATCAGAATAAGCTGACATTTCTTTTGATGTATTCATCACCGTCGACTTCATCACCGTACCTCCCTCCTAAATTTATTTTTAAAATTTCGTTACGCGACTGTGCTCATCTCTCATTCCACCACCAAATTTCAGTTAACTTCGGCTGTTTTAAATCACTTTCTGTTTTGCTATATGTATATATTTACTGCCATCCTCTTATAATTCTACTAATTCTATTAAGGTAAAATAAGTATTTGTACAACCTTTTCGGCTTCTTAAAAAACTCTTGAAATTTATTTCATCGAAATGAGAAAGAAAACGACGAAAAATGCGGTAACAAAAATACCATTTGGTAGGCTTTCCTAACAAATTTCCTCATGAAATAATTGATGTATTGGAGTGATCATTTCCTGTCATCATTCTATGTCACTGAGGATCGCAACAGCAATTCCAATTATAACTCTATCTAAAGCCTCTTTCCCAGTAGTCTTCACTGCCCTTGACACGAAACTATGACTGAATTACCGGATCACTTGAGAATTTCAATAATGAAATACCAAAGTTCCAGTTCCAAAATAAGTTATGGCCTTAAAATTAACTCACTGTTAATTCAGGTCGGTAATTCCACAAGCCTCCGATATCACTGGTACGTTCGTAGGCTATCACATCAAGGCCAACAGCACGGCATTCTTTGATGGCAGGCAAACCACTTGCCCCGGCACCAATCACGCAAGTTCGCATCGCGGAGTCACAACGATCAGTATAATAGCTGCTAAGAGAGTTTCATGTGGCAGTTATAATTCTGCAAGATTCGACAATCTGGGACAACTGTCGTTTCCTTTCTCCGCCTTCTCTCTTAAATCTGTTTTCCTCCAGTCCTTGAGTTTCAACATAAAGGTCAGTAGGCCAAGAATTAATCTGCGAAAGGATGTACTTCAGAGTTGTGCAAAATCAAGATTTTATGCTCTCATTAATCCTATGATTGCGAAAAGTACAGATTTAACGCCCCTATAATTCTGCCGTTTTATCGGTTTTTATTTATCGTACTGAATTCTACCTATTTTTATTTATGTTAATGAACATAACAGAAGCAACAAGAAGATTTTCCTGTAACTCAAGCTTAGCCCGCATAAGTACTTCAAGTAATCATTTCTTTCCAAACTTCTTGAAACGCATTTTCTTAAAATTCCCAAAATCATAATGATATTCCGCAAAAACAATGCATCAAAAATCCTCTTTGATTGCGAGGAAGAGAATAAGGATGCCATGAAAACCCCTGTCCCTTAAATATATGTTATGTAATGCAAATCTAAATGGTTTTTAATAATTTATTAACTTCCGTTTATGAAAGCAGTGTGCTTGAAATGAATATAGCACTGGAATATGTCCTCACAGATAGGTTGTTGAGCATAAAAATGAATAGTTAAAAGCATCGACAAGCGATCAGAAATGACAAAATCTTAAGTTGTGCTTCCAAACAATTACAAAAAACAACTTTTACAGAATATAAATTTTAAGAAAGGGAGATCTTTCAGCTATATATTATTTATCGATACATCATCTCCTGAAAAATCAGTCCGGTTGAATAATGTATTGTATTTGATGATAACACTACTGAGCTCGAAAAAGCATGCTGATCACGATATGTGCACCACTCGTAAAAACTGCCGAGTAAAAAAGAAAAGATAGCTTTTCGTTGCTGCGTTGTGTTAGGGGAAGTGGAAGTAACGGATAACACACATTCACTGTTTTTTATCAGGCTGCCTGAAATCAAATAATCGTTGATAAACACTAAAAATTCAAAATTACGGTGTCGATCTTAAGTTCTTCCTTCTGACTTTTCCCAAACAAGCAAATTCAGAAAAAATTCGCGTAAAACACACATGATACAATCAGTAAAGTTTGCTACTGTGGAACTAAGAAGCCCTTCAAACTCACGTTGGATATTCGGTGAAACTGCAATTTTTGGGAACATAAGAAGTAAAATAACTGCAGTGGAATAAACAAAAGCGAATGCAGCAAGCGATAACAACAACGGTTTTATGCAATCAGATATGAAATTGATCCTCCATAGAAGTACAGCTAATTCATTATATGTACAAAATCCACGTTTTTTAAAACTATCCTTTGCTATCCATACTTCCACATCTTCCAATAATCGTAGAAATTCCACATTAGTTACATTGGTGTTCCAATTCTATAAAGAGACATCTATTATCTACACATGAAGAAATTTCATAAATGGTCGAAATTTAAATAGCTTCGAAAATTGCATCGAAGATGTGGCTTTCAACTATCAGATTTCCTCGAAAGTATGCACAAAGAGAGAGAGAACAGGATACTGAAGAAAACTATTGAAAACAAACTATAGCGTCCAGAACGTTTAGTTCCACTTCATTGACTCGTTTCAAAGACATACTGGCTAAAGCAGCCCACTTGTCATTGTAAATGTATTCCCGCTGTCCAACGTCCTGGAAAGACGTTAGCATTGAACAATAAATTAACAAGTTATGTGTATGCTACAATCTGTGCTGCAAATGTTACTAATAAAAGCCGTCTATCCTAACGGATCAACGAACAAACTGGGCCAAAGATAAAGTAAAGGAAATTTTAGAGATAACTTTATCATCGTGTTAACTCATGTATAGAGAAAAGAACAAAAATTATCACTCACATGAAGATATTTGCTTGCAATTATAATTGTCGAAAGATACAACTCTCCAGGATCAGAAAATTCAAAACAAGTTTTATCAGTGGTTCGTATGCGGTCAAGATATACCATTGCTACTAGAAATGTACATGCATCCACGCATCCATGACTGCAAATAAACTCTTATAAATAACAAAAATAAATGTGCCTAGGTAGCCTAATCACAGTAACATCTTATCGGTGTAATACAAGAGAAACAGCATGTTGAATTTTGCATCTCTAAATCTTTTCGTAACAACCTATGATGAATTTCCAATACGGTTTTATAGATTAATTTAAAAGGCTAAATTAATTCATATCAAGCCATAAGCAAAATTTATAGTAAACATGCACCGAGATATAGAGATTGTTGACTCCACACTCATATAATCAAACGGACAGTGATTATCGAAATAATTCATTGCAAGTTCCAAAACATTTTGAAACATAAAAGTATTATTTAACACGATATTGAATTGATTTTAAAGAACGCAATGCTATGCAATTAAGTAAAAATTTAATTAATACTTGGTAAATTTTAAAACCCTGAATCTGTGACGATCTTTATTTACCACATACTATCTTCAAGTTCGTATCTCAAAGTCAATAACTTCTGCAAAAGAAAATACACGTTCCAACCATGAGGCATACTGATCAGCGTAATTTATTTCACAGTTTGATTAAATTAAAATTTCAAAACTGAATGTCACTCACCGGAAAGAGGAAGGGGGAGTGACTTCATTCGTCGACTTCCATAGCAAAGCGATCTTCGTAAACGTTGCTGTAAACGTTTAAATGACAGCGACACCGGTGACATCCTACCAAAGTGAATGCAGCAAGAAGCACCAATCGAGTAAGCGCGTCCATCCGCAATTCTTTGACACGATTACATTCTAACGTTCAAATTCGCGCCTTTTTTTTATGTTTATTTGGAATGGCTTGCGAGCATACGTAGTTGCGGATGGAGTATCGTTCTTACGTCGTAGAGTGCAGTAAGACGTGTGAAGTGAGCTGATAAGCAGCCAATGGGACGAGCTGATGTTTTGGGTGCGTGAGAGGGGTGAGTGGGCGTGAGTGATTGGGGTGCTGTTGGTTGATTTGCAGGTGGTAACCACCGGTTGTCGGCTTGTCGTTGTTCTTGTTTTTGTTGTTCTTCTTCTTGTTCTTGTTCTTGTTGTTGTTGTTGTTGTTGTTGTTGTTGTTATCGAATTGTTATTTTCGTTTGGAAATTATTGCGAAATTGAGGGCTTAGTTGCATATTGTTCCCATACCGACCGGTTTTTGTTTGGAATATTGCCCTTGATTGTTTGTTAAATCAATTAATTGTCTTGCGTTTCTCATTCATGTAAAAGTTGTTTTAAGTGTGCTCACGTAGACATTCAGGTCATTGTTGCGTTCGGTTGCTTGTGTTATTGTCGTTAGCTGCGGTGCCAACTTGGAAAAAGGGTAGGATCGAGATAAATCGGGAAGAGATGAGTGGTTATGTGCTTGGCAGCTTTGCTTCATTGAATTCTATGCCCTAAGCGTCATAATTTCGTTGTTAATTTTGGGCTATTTTGAGAAAGTCCCTTGTTTTCATTGCTACCATACATATCTCTATAGTTGTTTTTTTCGTCCTCGCTCTCTTCCACCCCCTCAGTACTTGCGACTTGCGACTTGTTGTCAATAAATTAGCACTTTCTCCAATGATGTGTGCGGGATTTCTCATTGTCGGGGTTCTCTTGGGCTTTCTTCTCGAGAATAGTAGTAATATTTTTTAATTTTTATCCACCCTTAAAATTATTTCGTCATCGAATTGATCTTTCATCTTCCTCTTGCTTCCTATCCATTCTTCGTTGCATTTCCTCCACTCCATTCACCCACAATTATTTTTTTGTTTTGATGACCTGTTCTCTGCTGCCCTACTTCGAAGTTTTTTAAAACAATACAATCTTTCAAAGTTTAAGCACTTCGTAAGGTATTGGGAGGAATAGGTTGTGTTGTACGGTGTGAGGTCAAGATTTGCGCTCTATATGTTAGGCATGATTTCGTATCTGAGAAGAGTATCGAGTTAAATCTTGACAGTCGGTGTTATTTACTTTTTTACAGTCATGTATATTATTGCTTGGATGATATCTGTAATTCTTTAAGTAGCCGTCGATCAGTAAATAGCCATAATTTTTATTAAATTGTGTCAAAAATTTTCGTTTTATTTTCCTGTCTCTGTCTATTCTTCCGTTGCAAATTTGAATTACCATCACTTTCCATTTTTCTGGCGGCAGGAATTATTGTAATTTGTGTAACAGATGGTAGCAGTTACCTAGATCGGAATTTGATAAGATTTTAATCAACACTTCCTTTAACAAGAATAGGACAGACATATCATATCTCTGCGGTGGAATTATGCCTTGCTTTCGCAAACTGTTTTTGTACTTGAAGGGGTGGTGTAATCAATTGGTCATTACAAATTGTGAGTTGTACAATTTGGTAAAACATTAATGGTATTTGTGTACTCCTTTATGCTTTAAATGATGCAACTAATAGACAGCAAAGGAATAACTTTTTAATTCATACATTTTCCTTTTCTTTATGTTACTAATAAGTACATATATTGGAGATAATTTTCCAATACACAAGGAACTATTGTTGTCTGCTATGGGAAGTAGTTAATTTAATTTAACGCCTCTGTTTATTACGAAGTTTACGAAAAATGCATTTTGGTAGTAATTCTTTTGCATTTTGCGTTTTAGTAATATCAAGTGGACTTGGTTCAAACAAAGAATCGGTTGTGATTATAAAGTTCAATGTCGTCAATGGACGCCGAACCTTCGGAAAGTCTTCCAGGAAGTAGTGACAAATCGGTGGACCATTCGCGTGGTAACTCAGAAGCTGTGGGATTTTCACACGGTTATTTTTGCATTTCTTTAAATTCCTTGTGAAGGACTAAAAGCAACACTTTGTTCATGAAAATTGACTTGGAAAAGATCTAACAGTTTGTATAGGTGGAATGTAGTTGTAAATTTGACAGGCTCTTCTCATTTATAGGAAGTCCAGGTATAACAGATACGGTAACAAATGGTGAAAAAGGCATGGAAGAGAACCAAAAAGGAGGATGTTCGCAAATTTTAAATAACGAACGCGGAGACAATCTGCATCTGCATAGCGAACGTGGAGACAGTTTGCACAGTGAACACGGAGACAGTCTGCATAGTGAACGCGGAGAAAGTCTGCATAGCGAACACGGAGATAGTTTCCATAGCGAACACGGAGACAGTCTACATAGCGAACGCGGAGAAAGTCTGTATAGCGAACGCGGAGAAAGTCTGCATAGTAAACACGGAGGAAGCCTGCATAGCGAACACGGAGACAGTTTCCATAGCGAACACGGAGGAAGCCTGCATAGCGAACACGGAGGAAGCCTGCATAGCGAACACGGAGGAAGCCTTCATAGCGAACACGGAGAAAGCCTGCATAGCGAACACGGAGACAGCTTCCATAGCGAACATGAAGACAGTTTCCATAGCGAACACGGAGACAAACTGCACATTATTTCAGAGGTTAATGGGAGTTTATTTTAATCATATTTTTCATACGCTTTTGTAGATGGTTTTTGTAGATGGTATTTGTAGCTTACCGCAGTAAAGTTGCGATTAAATGTATGTATTCGTTTAATTTAGGCCTCTTCGGAACAAAGGATTGAGGAACCTGCTGAAAATATAAGCGACGAGGAGGCATGTAAGGAGGTCACTGAAGATCAAAGAATGGAGGTTCGTTTTCGTATTTTTCATGAAATTTTTTAAAGCATCGTTCATGAAAAATGCAATCACTCGAAAATGGAACTAGCTACGTGTAAGTTAAATGTTTTGATATATGAAGGATTAAATACAAACTGTAAAACATATTATAGCTGCCGATGAAAATTCCTAAGTGCTTATCTCCTTCATTATAATTTGGAAGAAAATACATATTGTAGCGAACGTAATAAGAAGGAATAATATAGTCAAGTATGAACTACCGGAAATACGAAGACATTGTAATTATAAAGTAACATGTATTTGAGAGATTAGTTTCAGCTGAAAGAAGGATCGAGCGAAAATACAAGCGAAGCACTTGAATCAGAAAAGCATGACAGCGTTGCGGCTTCGGCTGGTTCATCTCCGCCACCAGTAAGTTAAAGCCGTCTTTTAATTCACGTTTAGCCACTTCAAAAGAGTTTCAATTTAACGGATTCAACTGCTGTTCTATTCCTTTATGCAGCAGCCACTCGATAAATTTGAAGGTAGAAATGAGCCAAATGTTAGATCTTGACTTCTCATTAACAAAATAAAAATGTGATATTTTCTTTGTGGCGATAATACTTTAGAATTTCGAACGTTTGGCTTTTGCGAAGTTAACTTTCAGTATTCTTTTTTGCATAATTGCTTGCCGTGCTGTGAAAGATGGAAACTTATCGTTCTGTGTACTTTTTGCTCTTTGTTTTATGCACTTCTTTTTTATAGAGCAGTGCTGCTCCGGATGAATTGCACTTGGATACAGATACGAAGAGTAATTCGGAAGAACGTGATCATAAGGAGCCTACAGAGGTCAAAATTGATTCCGGTAAAGAAATTGATGGTTCAAAAATTGATGGCGATAGTGATGACAAAACTGAGATTGAAGGAGAAACCGAGGAACAGAAAAAGGAAGAGATGGAAGATATGGATGTTTCAGACAAAGCAGAAGATAAAATAATTGATACCACTGCTAAAAAAGAGGAAGTAAGTACTTACGGGATTAATGATTTATGTTTGGGACGGAGTACATTTGTTGTATCATTTAAAACGTATTTTATTTAAAAAGGTAAGTATTGAAAAATACGAATTTCAGGGAAGTGCGAAACGTGTGTTGCCGAAATGGATGGTGCAGGACGCAGATGCACCTCCAAGCCCAAAAGATGCAGACGAAAAAGATGTGGCAGTAGCTATTACAGAAAATGAACCAACTAGTGGTGCTCGAGGGCGAGGACGTGGTAGAAAGGGGCGTGACGTCACTAGAGCAGTAACAAAACCTCGCAATGTATGTCAAAGCTGAGAAAGTGAAGTTCATCAATTTAAGATCAACTTGAAGTCTGTAATACTGCGAATTTTTTTTATGTTTTGACACAATTCAAATTTTTAAAACCGTCTTTGATTTGTCAACGATTTTCATTGGAAGTGGTTAGTTATTTTCAAGTAGCCACTGGTAAATTTATTATCACCATCATTTTACTCATTTTGAGAGGAAACGATTATAAAGTTTAGGAGGGAGTTGTCGAACAGCCAGAATCATTGGCCGCTGGCAGACCTCGTCGGTCTACACGGTCAAACGTTGACTACGCCCATCCGGATGTAGCAACTGTAGTTGCTGAGCAAGAAGACCTGGAAAATGAGGTAGTGTACCAAGAAATTATGAAGTTTCTAATATGTAGAGCTCTAACGCATTTTACTTGTAAAGTACCCTTCTTCTGTGTATTTTAAAAGTATCTGCCAATTCAGAGTTGTTTGTTTTTTTATTGTAAAGGAAATTTTTCTTCATCGCTCAAAAACAATGTCTTTGGGCACCTCATTGTGCAATCGTAAAAGGTACTTGATCCTCCAGTTAGATGTTTTGGAAACACGTGGTGACTTCATTGATACAACCATAAGCTTATAGTTTCAGCTTCAACAGAAAGTTAATCGAAGTCGTGGTAGAGGCCGCGGTCGAGGTCGAGGCGGACGAACTGGTGGACGTAAGCGAGCGGCAGTTGGTAGCGATGATGGAGAAGATAGCGATTCTGAATATGGCGGGAATAAGAAGCGAAAACGCACAGGAAGTAGTGGATCACGGGGTCGAGGACGGGGCAGAGGTCGTGGAAGGCCGTCGCGGAATTTGGGTTTGTTTTTACTTCGAACTTTTTTTATTTCTTAAGTTTTTGCGAAGTAAATACATGATTCTCTCCCATTTCTTAATTTTTCAGCCTTTCATAAGATAACAATTATCCGAAATGCTTTGATAATTTACGTGGTCCTAATTAATAAAATTTTGCATAAAATTTTGCAGGAAAAAAGAGTAATAAAGACGAGAGCGACGATGACGAGGAAATAGATTTGTCCGATAATGATGCTGGTGGTTCAATTGGTTCTGGTGAGGAAACCTATAAGCCTGCTCCTTCGAAGCGACGCGCTTCAACATATGCTGCCGAGGTGCAGTCACCCAAAACACCGTCTAAAAAGCGTGGTCGTGCAGCAGCTAAAATGCACTAAGTAATATTTTTATACATATCCTCTGTAGTTAGTGATATATCCATGGCTTATGTAGCTTCGTTGTTTTTTTTTAATTAGAAGTGATACATGATTAAGAATGCAGATGTGGAAGAAAAACATTTATGAAGACCTAAAAGTTATATAATTCATCTCAGCTTTCATGCCTGTGCTTCTTTGATAATTAAATGGACAGTAATCGCGGAAGAGAAATTGCTGTCTTACAGAAAGCTCAAGTTAATTATTTCAGGAGGCGACGAATGAATGAAGAGAAGTTGATAATTAATTCTCATTATTATTATATGTGGGGTTACTTGACATTATTGAGCTTGTTACAGGTCAATTCTTCATGTTTCGGATATTTTCGTTTTATGTATAGGTTCACCATGAGTTTTTTTCGGTTCCATTTTTCAAAAGTGTGAAGTTTACCACGCCGATTTTCAGTTATTTTTCGTAAGCTTCACTCTTTGTCCTCCTTGCATCACTTTTTAAATCTGATACTGTGGCTGTTAAATGATTCCATTTGTGCCCTTCTGGAGAGATATAACTCTTAGTATGCTCAGTGCTTTTTGATTTTACCATCGATACGGTGTATACACACCAGTGCTGTAACGAGGTCCATTTTTGCTGTGTGAAGTGATGTAATCTTTTTGTAAGATGTTCTCGATTTCCCACATGTTCCACATTAAAAACTTGGAGGGAATCACGAAACAGTACACATCAGGGCAACAGTGGTGTCTAAGGAAGCATAATGGGAGTATTCTTGGTCCTCAAAATTTCGACTTTACTAAGCTGACACTAGTATTTGACTACCTGTATAACATATCACACTTGCGGAAGTTTGGACTGACTGTGGATTAGTATTTTGATTGTTCTCAAGAGCAGATTTTTAATATTTTGCGAGTTGATGTAGTGGGATGGTTAATTATACAAGGTACACCTGAGGGGAATGTTTGCTTATCCATTGCCTTTACACTGCCAAGCAGGTAAAATCACGACTTGTTAATGGAGGAGGAAAAGATCATGCGTTAGTGCTAATCGGCTATTTTACTCATATAACACAAAATATTATGTATCTGTTGCCACCCTCATCTATCCATCACCGTTACGAATAAAATTCCTTTTTTGATGTTTATCTACCTCTACATGAAAAGCAGTTGTACTTTGAGTGTTTCGTGCATATTTGTCTGTTTTAATGTCTTTTCCTCCCCCTCTTTCTCTCTTTCATTAGCCACTTTTCTTAGATCATCCTTCTTTTCTTCCTCTTTGATTCATTCTTTAGAATACGTGCCGTAGAATTTCCTTATTTGAAGTTAAAAAAAATTTACTGTACATAAAATAACATTTGTAACTGTTTTGTTTGGATGTTGTTTGGAAGTAATGATGTATCTAAAATTTCAACTTCTCTTCGTCGTCGATTTGTGCCCTGTTACTGCATTTGTTGTTGGAATCCATTTTGTAGGGAAAATTTTGCTGTCAGGAAAGGGTTAAGTCCTTTTCTATTATGGTATGTCCGTTTTCTTACATGTGAATTTTTTCTCATCTGAAGTGTAGATCATCTTAAGTCGCTATTCTCAGTTACAAAAGCGGTTTTTAAGCCAGTTTGTGCCCTTTTCCTTCGTTCATTATGTTTCGTAAAAGCAAAGTAGCTGTTCGGCGATATTCACTGTTATCAGCATAGCTTGTATGTTTTGCGATCGAGAGCGTGGTTTATATGTTGGCGACATATTTGGTCTCTGCAGATCTGTTTTTTTGATGGCAAACATCAATGAAATCTAAGCTTATGATTAGAATGGTCTGTTTCACTTCAGTTTTTGTCTGATGGCATTATTATCTATGCAGAAATAATCATTTTCTCTTGAAATTTGATACATGGATGTAGGAACTGAGAAATTGGAAAGTATGATGCATTGTGCCCTCTTCAGTCATTTCTTACGCAATTGTTGAGCAAAAGTACTGCCTGTTAATGAGTTAATGGTTCTAAAGTAGGAAGTGAAGAGTAACATCGAATTTGCTGGAGTGGTATGGAAGTATTAACTTTGATTATAGCCATAAATTGGTTGTAAGTCTAAATGAATGAGAAATAAAGTCCCAAATTTCTCCCACCGCTTACGCTTTCTGGGATTTTTTTTGTGCTTTACTGAACCAATGCAAGAAAATTTTATATTGGTTGAATGAAATGGTGGTTATTGAGTAACTCTGGGATTTTCTAAGTATCGTTTTTTTCCCGGCATCTTCGATTCGATTGTGTGAATATTAGTTTTCGTTAACTTGCAAACTATATCCTTTTGTTGAAAGCATTTATTATGAGTGTGTTGCGTTTCAAGGGCTGTTTTAATTATGATTATCATTAATGCCGCCG
This sequence comes from Litomosoides sigmodontis, assembly GCA_963070105.1. NCBI lineage: Eukaryota > Metazoa > Nematoda > Chromadorea > Rhabditida > Onchocercidae > Litomosoides > Litomosoides sigmodontis. The sequence continues at coordinate 6,051,253 of OY718808.1, forward strand.
GTATGTGTTTCCTGTTGTGCTTTTAAAAATTTTAACAGTTCCTAATATTTGCTGTTGAATTCGAGCTTATTTGGCAGCACTTTTTGCGAATGAAGCTCTTACAGAATTTGCCATTTCATATAACTCTGTAGAGATCGCAAATTTTGCTGATTGAAATTTCAATATAAAATGAGATTTTGTTGATCTCTTTTTTCTGCATTGTCGATGATTAATGTGTCATTCTGTTTTTATTTTTTCGATTTAATGCGTTCTGTTTTGGTTTGTTTTTGCGGCACATTTCCATTTAATTTTTTTTTGGTACGAATAATTGTGGCATTGTTTTGATTAATGCGAATTTATCTTAAAATATGACGAGTATAAGTGTTCCAATATGTTTGCTGCAGTTGAAGAGCATTCAGTGATTCATTAAAACTGATTTTGTTAGTTGTACACAAAAGAAGTCGAAAAATAAAAGAGTACGGAATGATAACTGTGGTGGGAGGTTAGTTTGGGATTGGTGACAATTGCGGAAACCTGAAAATTGTGGTGGCTCTGCGTGAATTAGCACGTCTGTATTATTTGCACAGTTCATGTGTCGGGACATACATTACAGTTAAAGCTGCTGAAAAAAAAGCTGTAGCAAATGAACTCAATGAATTGTTAAGCATTTAAAGTGTGGCGTGATGTTGAAGTAGCCATATTTCTCGTTTGTACGTTAGAAACAAAACTTTCGCCAATCTACTACTACTCGGTTAATGGTTCATGAGTTACATACATTACAGTCAGTGCACATACGTAGCATGACAGAAGTCATTCAGTGCATGAGTCTGATTTCTGGCGATGAATATGCGGAAGAGGAAGTATGCGCTGGCTCGTCTCCTTTGTTGACCTGTACAGTCATGCACTTGAAGCAGCGTACTGCAGAGGCGCAGGTGTCTTCCGGTGTGGGGCGTGGAAGCCACGTCGGAAATTTCATGCGGGGAGTGACGGAAGATGTTATAGTGAATCTCTTGCCGAGATCACTCTCAAGTGCATCATCATTGGCTGAGGAGGAAACGGAACATATGGTGGCATTTTATCAAAAAAAAGAGATGCTTGCTTAGTGGCTTCTTGCAGTCAGTTGCTCATAAGCTGTGGACGTATGTATGTATTAGAGATCGTTCATTCATCAGCCGGTCAGTTAGTAAGTAATAGCTCGTTGTGGTTTTACTGTGAGTAATTGGTTATTTGCACATGATATTCCGAGTGATAATGTGTTATGGGAATAATCCCTCTCTCTGTGTCAGTGTCAATTAATTAACGGTTTCATCAATTTTTTCAGTTCAAAAATTAACTGTTATAAAATTGAGCAGTTAAAGGAGGGTAAAGCTATAGTGTATGCTTTGCTCATTAAATTATAATCGCTTGGAAAATGTTTCGAAATGTTGAATGAGGTGATAAGTGAAATGGAACGAATGCGTTGTTTGCTAGAGGAGCGCTATCTGATCGTAATGGTAGTGAATTGAGTGGATGAAAATAAAATTCAAGTGCTATTTGTCAATATGGTATGTACTAGCTATTCTATTGCAACAATTGCTCCATTGGACATGACATTGAGGATAGTAGTGAGTGACTAGACTTCACCGAACTGACTATCTGAATTTAATCTTGCCATAAACCTAATTATCTAAATTTAGTCCTCCTCTACTTAACTTCCATCAAGTGCGTTGTCCGTTTATGATCTAATCATCAGTAGTGAAAAAAAAGATTAAATTTGCATAGTCAGTATAGCTAATGAATGGAAAAAAGGGCATTTTTCACTACCTAATAATTAGGCCGCAAAATATGAAATGATTTTCATCGCCGTACTTCATCAAGCATTAAGGGGTGGACGCTGCTGGACGAGACGGGACGTTAAAGCTTATTATACTTGGATAAGATTGTAAATGTTGCCGTAGTATGTATTACGCTACCTCCGACATAAAGCAGAATATCTTATCACCATTATCGTGCAGTAATTTACGTCGTCTTTCCTTCAGTGCCTTAAACTTATTCAAATAATCTTTATCAGATAGCAATTAAGTAATAGGTAGGAACATTTTAGAATTTTTTAAAACACATTCTTTTTCTTCCATGGCTTGTGGAATTCGTCCAACACTACACATCTAATTTTAAGTAGATGAACAGGCATGACTGACACTTAGACTTACTTCTTCGATTTGAATTCATGAAATTAGACACGTTCATTGTAAAGTAATAGATATGAGTGTATTGAAATTTTTGTTATGACATCTGCTACTGTTCCTTTTTCGCCAATTAAATTGAGAACACTTACCCAGTACTTCTACTAATATAATTATTACCGAACTTTTCCATTTTAGCATAATTTGGACTCAGAAATTTACCAAGAAATGTTTTTTGACAAATTTACTCTGTGAATTTGCGTCATTCTTAGAAAATACTAGCAAATATTTTACATACATTTCTTTCAACACAAACAAACAATTCAATATTTTCGATGATTATAGTGAAGTGGACGTGTACGAGTGAATTCGATGACTTTGGTATCGCTTTTCACAGTGAAAATCGATACCAAAGTTTTTTTTTAATTAAATTCGGAATTTCCTTCTTACTTCAAACTGATTCTTTTTCAACTCGACCACTTGTTAGATGAGTGTTACAGGATCACTTGATAGTACTAATTATTTAAATTAGCAATTCGAAATCGGTCTGTCTTCGCCGTATGCTTTTCACACAATTCTTCACTCTCTAACCTGCTATAATAATAAAAGGGGAAGGCTTAGTGCTCTTCTCACAAATCGATCACACATCAATGCACTTCCTCCCTCTTTCTACGTTGTGTGCTATTTCTCTTCCTTTTTCCAAACACAGATTTTCATCATTGTGACTCCCCCAGTACCTCTATCACATCACACACACACACACACACACACACACACACGCACACACACACACACACACACTCACACACACATGTTATGCATATATATACGCAAATAGAACGGCGCAGACATACTCATTAAGTGGAGTGCGCGCACCTCTTTGCGGCATACAAAGTTGGTTTCGTTGGATGAGGTGGAGGTGGTGAAGCGCACTGATAATAGCAATGATACCGATTGGAGAGGTAAATTCTTCAGTTTCTCATTTTCACGGAATTGAACTTTCATAGAAGATTTGTTGCACTGTAGAAGTGATGCGTGCAACAGAGGTATGCCATCTTACAATTCCAATTTTCGTCATTGCAAATCTAAAGATTGCTGTTAGTTAAACACTTCGCACCGTGTCATCCGTCTTTTTTTGTCTTCCCTGTAATTCATTCATTTTCTAAACCTTTTTTCTAACACTTTAGAAATTTATAATGAGAGTTATATGTTATTATTCATGCTATACGCTCCCTTCCAACAGAGGAAAAAAGCGTCCGAAGGAATTTGATTGTAGGTATATGAGTTGTAAAAAGTAATGGACAAATTATGAGGAATATTGTTTCGTTGAGGAAAGAGCACATAAGGTGTAATTGCTCCACTCTTATCTAAATTCCACGGGTGGCATTGTCTGGGTGATGAAAGTGATTTTAGGCAGACATACAGTTCACGATACGATTTAGTGGTGCATGGACATCTTCGAGTTATAAAATGTGTAGGGATATATGTAAGTTCGCTCAACTCCTTTTGTAAAATCATTTATGACATTTAAATTTCAGACGCAGGATGGTCGTGCTGATATGACCAATTTTGAGATGGACTTGTTTGATACAAAAATAAATTCATACGCTCTGGAAAAGGTCTGTCTTTCATTTTTACAGTTTCGTAAGAAAAGTAATTGTAAATTGAATTATTACTAATTCTGGGACCCTTCCCGGTATTCTTAAGTCCCGGTTTAACTGTCGATCGTGTTTCATTCCACTACTGCTCAGTGAGTACAGTAAGTGCGATCTATAACCATAACTTTCGAATTTTATTAGGCAATTCCAAATTCTAGGTGCATATGGTTTACATTTATTTGTTACTGTATGTAAGCAATGTTTACTGCCGATAATAAAGTTGTCGTTCAGACAGAAATGAAAAATGTATGCTCTTAATCTTTCAGGAAGAAAGCGAACAATGTTGTCAGCATAGTATTATCAAACCAGCATGTGTTCCAGTGTCGGTCATATCCCTGATCATATTTTTAATTATATTTTTCCCGTTATTCAATGAAAATGGCTTTGATATGGCATCTGCTCGTTACGATCGAAGTGGTTATTGTACCGATCAGTGCAGGCTTGCTTTTCATTATTTTTCGATGGTTGGGATTTTAATTTTTAGCTAATACCTACTCGACTTCTAAAATGTTACCAAATTGTTTTTCGAAGTTGATTAGCAATTCATTGAATATTGGATTATGGAGTGAAAGATTATAGACATTCGGATCGTTTTTCTATGGGAAGGTTAAAGATAGTGGTGCAAGCAAAAGCGCATTTCACATTGAGAAACGAAAAGAGTGGTAGTAGAACAGAAAAATACTTCCGAAAGCGAATTATTATTCACATTAATGCGAGTAGAAATCCTGTTTGGTCTTAAGTTACTAATATTGCAATGTAAAATCATTTCGCTGTAGTTTCAAAAGAATTTGAGGTATTATAAATCATTTTGCTGTATAGTATGAATACGAAACACTATCTGATATACCTTTAACATCTGATTTTAGTTCTCTTAAAAAATACTGTTTGATTTAAAAAGTACTATTTGATTTGTGAGAGTTTTTGCACTTTAGTTTGTTTCAAAAAACAATATTGAATGGTAAGGGGTATTTATTTGTTTGTTGATAATCCACATTCTTTATTAAAAGATTTCAGAATACAGTTAGTTGAAACTATACCATCTGTTCTTGCTTTTGACAACAGTAGTGTTATGAGTTTGTCGTCTTATGACGTCTGGAAACGGTTATTGGATGGTGCGCAAGTTTCGATTGATGTTGCATCTTTTTATTGGAACCTCCGAGATCCTCAAGCTCATGGAATGTCTTGGCAGGTAGCTTCAAATGTGTATATTTTACATACTTTGAGTGCTCAAGTGCTCTGATACTTGTTTATGAACCCCCAAGGCGAATAATTATGTAAAAAAAACAAAAAAATGGAATAGACTTCATAGTTATAAAGTTTTAAAAATGTAAGCTTATGTGCTACTAAAGTACAGAAGCATAAGGTTGTTGAAGTGTTGAAACCAGTTGGTAGAGAGTAAGAAGGAGAGATGAGGAAAACGCAAAAGAACTGTATTAATTATTGTGAAGCTTATTTTTTATAGGGAAATGATACATTCGAAAGATTTATTGAAGCTGCTGAGCGCGGTATTCGGGTTAGCTCTTTTTTGTTTCTGTCACTTGAGATTTCAATTTTATGCTTTTTAAGAATGGCAATATTTCTTGATCTCCCCATGTCATTGTAGCTTTCAACAACTACTTTTCTTTGTTATCATAGTCGACTTAATTCTGTAACGTTTTAATTGCTGTTTTTGGTGGTAATATTCCACACGACTTAATTCTGCAACATTTTAATTGCTGTTTTTGGTGGTAATATTCCATATTAATGAAAACAATCTTCCTATATTAAAGATAAGAATAGCACAAAATCAACCAACTTCAGCATTTCCACAATTCGATTCGCAGTACCTGGCTGAGAATGGTAAGCTTTAAGTATTCATGCATACATATTGACAGATTCCTATGTTTCAAATGCTTGAAGTTTCTAAAAGTAAGCATCTAATCATTGAAGTTGGAATACGTGGTTTGTGGTTCAAATTGTTTATAAAACTTTTTGATTTCAAATATCCATCCCTAATTGCTTAATTTTTATCTCCCCATTAATTCTGTACTATTTATTGCTCTAATGAGCGATAGGTACCCAATCAGATGTTAAGATGAAATGTCCTAAGATTTCGTTTTTTTATTCTTTTAGAATGACCGTTGTGCTTGTAGCCTGTACCGTCAGGTCAATAGTGGGAACGGTTAACACATCTGCATTTGAAGTTTTCTTGTGCTACTAATCAGCTACGCTCGAGTAAATACATTTCGTCATTATCACAAGCTCTATCATTGAATTGTTGGGCATATTTAATAATATCCATTTTTTTTCCTCTAGGTTATGCAACTGTGCGGAGTTTGGATATCCCGAAATTGATGGGTGATAATGGGGTTCTTCATACCAAATTTTGGATTGTTGATTATCGTCATGTTTACATTGGATCAGCAAATATGGATTGGAAATCTCTTACAGAGGTTCTTTTATGTTTCTATGAGTTGAACTTTCGCTGATTGAATGACAATTATTTTAAAGCAAAAAAATTTTTGGTAAACTTGCATCTTGAGCAGCTGTAAAGAATTGGTTTGATTAACGATTGTTTCAGGTCAAGGAATTAGGAGTTGTAATCTGGAATTGCACATGCATAGCAAATGATTTGTATAAAATTTTCACTGTGTATTGGCGTCTTGGAGTTAAAGGAGCAAAAATACCATATAAATGGCCATTGAATTTAAGAACTTATTTCAATTTCTCACACCCCCTTGAACTTCTTGGTGCTAAGGATACCAGTGCATTCATATCGGTACTCTCATATTAATTGTTGATAAATGTTCATCTTTAGATCGATGAAAATAAACTAAGAGGTGTGAGGATATCACATATCTGCTAGCACCAGCATTGACTAAATTATAGTAAATCTTGATTTGTATTATTTATCATTATAAATAATATACTTTTTAATAGTATGGGGTCTTTCTGTACAACATATAAAATTTATGCACGAACGTATGGTCCTAGTAGTTTGTCGATTGCTTACTTTTGTGCAAAGAAATGAACAATAAGGATGTATTTGTTGTTGGTCACCTGTTCATTTTTATTCAGAGTTCACCTCGTCAATTCAATGCAAAAGGACGTGAAGAAGACAGTGATGCTATCGTTGCAGTGATGGATGATGCAGACGAATTTGTCCATATATCGGTGATGGATTACATACCTGCAACGGTTTATAGGACTTCCAACAACGTGTTAGTTTTTAACTTTCACGGTCTTCAGTTTCAACTAAGTATTGAGGACAATTAGGGCAGAGTAGCGAGCTTTAGTCCTTATAGTGATGTACAGTTACGGATCTGTTTACTCGGAACTTTTATTTTTCACTCTCCCCTTATTTTTGTAGTATTAAATTTTAATGCTCCATATCTTTAATGTAATTCCTGCGCGAAACAGCGTACTGATAGTTGAGGACAGCGTACAATTCATCTGGAAGTTCTATGCGGAAGAAAGATTAGGGAATGAAAAAAAGATAAATGTTAAGATCATATGAAGATGATTATCAATTTAGTTATTGGTATCAGCCTGACGATAAATAAGAGATAAAAGTGAAAGTGAAAAAATTATTCCTCATTTGTTTAATTGTTGCTGTCAGTATAATCACTCTCGGTATAAAAATTACTGAGAATTCTGCAGTATTATGCAGTAATTTTTATGAGCATATTCGGCATCCAACAGCAACCAACCACCAAGTAATCTTACTGTGAAATCCTCATTTTTTTGCATTCATGTATTGACCACGAACCCAATAATTTTTGCAGATATTGGCCGAAATTAGACAATGCAATACGTGCAACAGCTTATCGTGGAATAAATGTGCGGTTGCTGGTGAGCCATTGGAGATATTCTCGACCCCAAGTGATTTATTTCTTGAAATCACTGCTTGAAATTAATGATGGTATACCAAGAATAGCAAACCGTTCTGGTAAAATAGAAGTGGTAAGGTTTTCAGCAGAATTTCATCCAATTTTAATTTACTTAATTTACTTTCGTATCTCCACTTTCAGATACAACTATAATCGATTTTATTTTTATTTTAGTAATAGAGATGAATACGATCATAAATAATCTGCTGATCATCTGCAATGGACGCTATGTTTGTTATCATAAAACAGAATACTTAAAGATTACGCCATTTCAAATTTCCTTGAAATTGCATTACTTAATAACATTAACTCAAAATCGAAGATTTTTGCAGAAATTATTTACGATTCCAATGGATCCATCCCGCGAAGAAATTCCACACACCCATGTAAACCATAATAAATATATGGTTACCGACAAGATGGCTTATTTTGGTGGGTTTTTAAACTTCAGTTATATTTGAAAAAGCTGAATCAACTTAATAATGTAATTTTCAGGGACATCGAATTGGGTTGGTGATTACTTTATCAATACTGCTGGTATTGGGATTTCTTTTACATCTCCATCACTCGTTACTTCGTTAAATGCTATTTTCATGAGAGATTGGACATCTAATTATGCTAAAAGTATCGAGGAATTCCTTTAGTTTTCTTCTTTAAAAATCAAGCTTTTTGTCGGTTTAATCTATGAAAGGCTAGTTCTGCTGGCGCCATCTCTTTGGTATTAGTCCTTCATAATTTCTATCCATTTTACGAAAGTGGATGGGAAAGGCTCAGTGTTTCTCTCAGAATAATTTTATTTATTTATTGGACTCTGGCACTTTTATGGAATGTTTTTACTGCATTTGTTTCATTTTAATTTGGTCGACAGATGTGAAATTTATTTTCTACCCAAAAGCTAATATTTGATGTTTCCCTTATTAAGTTTTATCAATATTTCATCGAAATATTCGTTATCGTTCGTCGCGTGTATGGTTGAGAGTATTGCGATGGACTAAGATTTTATTCAGGCCACTGTGAATTAAGATGTCGTTATGTATGTTTCTCATCAATGATCTCATTTTTTTCGCTCTTGCATAAAATGTCCTTGGCTATGCAATCGATTATTATTGGCTATATTAAGTAATATTAAATGAATCGTGCCATAAATAATTTCTCATGTATGGATAGAAATCAGATTAAGCTTAAACAATCACTCTCAATTAAAAGCCATCAATAGATCAGTAAATTTAAGTTTCTTCTAGAAAGCAATTTGATAATTGAAACTGTTATTAAAGAAGAGAAGTTTGCGCTAGCGTTATTCCATGCTATGTCCGAGATATTTTTTTAAACATTTATAAATTTCTTGAAATATTGTTAGAATTGGGAAATTGTTTTTCATACATACAGCATTAACTGTCATTAAGATAACACAACGCAGTGTCTTCTATGTTCTTAACTACAAAAAATGAGACGTTGAGTCACATTTTTCAAGACCTTAACAAGTTTCGTTTAAAGTTATGATCAAGAAATGGAGGGTTTATGAGGTTCATGAATCCGTACATTTGAAAGAAAATAATTTACTGTCGCCTATATATTCCTCTGTATCGGTTATGTTGGATCGGACACAAATGATAGCAACATGATTGCCACGGTTTTAAATTTAATTTTGGAATATGTGTGCAAGAGCTGTAGGATTGAGGTTGTCTACCGACAAAGGTGAAAACATCTTGCTGAAAAAAGTAGGTGAAAAACCCAAATGGAACCATTCGTTTTAATGGAATCCGGGGTTCGTTAACACCAGTGTGTTGCACACTGTAATGTACAATTGCAAATCAACGGGAAAAAAGTGATGAATAGGAAACTTGACCAATTAGCCGTCAAGAAAAATTAGCATAACTGATAGCACTTGCTTACCTGCACATTAGTGATATTATCAGCATTGTCACAAATAATTCGGGCCAATGATATTTTTTTTATTTCTTCTCTTTGAGCTTCACTGAATACGCCCTCTTTCTCGTACCCAAAAGTTGTATTTTATTTTTTTGCGATAATGGACTGATGACAAAATCGAAAACTTTAAAATCGAAATGCACTTAAAAATTCTGACCAACCAAAATCTATCACCATCACGTATACGTCTGAATTGTTCACCGATGATACATGAGAACGTCGGACCGACTAATGCATCATCATATCGTTTCTCCGCTACGCCACCAACGAACAAGTCGATGTTACCTGATAAGTAGAGATGGAAATAATATCTTCTTTTCCGCGATCAACGGCTGGGATAATGTTATATTTAGATACAAATAAAAAGTTTGTTTCTTTTAATTGCAGGAATTCATTTAACATAATCCATCATAGATAATCAGAAGCTCTAACCTGGATGACCATATAAATGTTTCAGTTTGTTAATTATTTCGTGTGGCATTATTTTTTTCAAATCATCCCAGTTTTCAACTGGTGATAGATTGCACCATTTTCGAAATTCGACATATCTCAAAGAAGGGATATAAAAAATCTCTTCAAACATACGAATTATTGAACATGTAATGCAAAATAAATCATTTAAACATGTTTAAGTGATCTATTTTATGATGACGTTTCTCCTCCTTACCCGGGAAGAGCATGATCGCGACCTCGCTGTATATTCATCGCAGCCAAATCCAACGATACCGAAAACAAAAAAATTTGGTTAAAAAAGTTCTCAAACATCCTTTTCGCTCAATATTCCTGCATTTTCTCAATATTAACAGGGCTATCACTATTACTGATGTAATCGAAGTCGTATGAAAGTTCTACAATGTCCCAACGATTTCTTTTTCTTCCTTCTATGTTTCTATGTCTTTCTGGCTGCTCAATTTTAACCTTCTTTCGCTAAAAAGAAACCTTTTTGTCAAAGAAGAAAACCGGTTGACCTTTAACCTTGAAATCTGCCATTAATTCGTTTACGATCGATGAAATAATAACTGCTACGCCTGCTAAAATTTCGCCTCAGCCAGAAATCATTGCGTCGTATTTTTAAGTTAGGCTATAAGTTATACTTACGTCGTGCGCTCGATTGAATAGATTCTCAGTAAGTTCCTCATTCAATAACTCATTTGATATTGGCTTCTTCATCGGTGTCGCAAACAAACCGCGCAAGTATGGATCAATACTTCCCGTTGACAGCAATATTTCGGGTGCAAAGAAAGCATCTCTCAGTAGTACATGCCCTTCCTTGATTGGTTTTAACTTTTCGTCAAATCTCAAATACAGATGTAATTCAAGACTTACATCTGTATTTCAGATTTAAATATTACCCACAGAACAGGAATATTACATTGCTCTTATAAGTAACGCATGTTGCTTCATCACCGCTTATAATTCATACCGCTGAACTGCATGAATTCTAACATCATCCTTTCGAGCTTGAATAAGCGCTTGATAATTTGAACATTATTTAAATTAGAATTGTACGAATCCAGTTGAATTTTAATAAGATGAAGAAATAAAAATCCCAATTTAAGCTATGATTTGCATCATAGTGTGATGAAAACGCAAAGCGTTTTCATCACACTATGATGCAAATTATACTTAAATAAACTATTCGAAAAAACTAATGAAAGTATGAATACCTGTAAAGGATCGGATTAACCAATGTATGTCCAAAACGAAATGCTGCTGTCGCAAATGCATTTGATATGCTAGCATCCAGCAATGGCTGATAGCCTTTATAGGGTCCAACCAAGTTATCAAACTGTTTCTAAAATGCTTAGATTCATTGGTATAGTTCTTGCGCGACGATCAGAAGCTGCCGATTATCAAGCTTTATTTCAGTGCAGTCACAACAACACGTTTTTTGTGTTATTGTAATTGTACTGAAACAAATTTAAATTTCATTCATATTTGATAAGTTGCACAGTTAAAAATAAACTTTTCCAAGAACTTTTGGTAGCCAATAATTGAACGTAATGTGCTGCAATTCAGCGCCAACAATTTTGCGTGTTTCATGAAAAATCGTTTCACCATCCAGGTTACGATTTAAGTCAGCAATTTCCATTGCTAGTCTATTATGTTCTCTCATGAAAATTGTGTGCATAGTCATCAATCCAAGCTGTCAAAAAAACAGTTTCAGTTGTTGAAAACTTTACTAACAAATGGATGGAAAACAAATCAAACTGCAAGTAAGACCTTGATACTAATCGAACAATGCTCTTCCTAGGCAAACAGGTTAGATCCAATTATGATTTACATTTATAAGCGGTCAATACGCTACTTCCTCTAACCTGCTCGTTAGCTCTAAAATCACCAGCCAGAAAACAGCGCACTGGATAATCCAAAGTCCAATTTCGTCGACAATCAACGGGTGAATCGCGTTCAAATGGTAAATAAGGCTTGTTTGCTGGTGACACCATATCATACCTATTTATGCCTTTTTCGTTTTTATATAAATGAAATAAAACAGAAAAAATTCTCTCTGAGTAAAAACACAAAAAATAAAAAACTGCTATTTCTATACAAGATAGATATAAATATTTTACTACGTATTCCTCCGCTTACTCGTCATTAACTTTAAGTAGCTTAATGCACTTTAGACTTCCAATCCTCATCAAGCAAATGTATGGTGATATTTTCGACGAGATGTGAAATCAATATAGCAATATTAACATATCACACGCACTACCTGAGCAGGCCTCGATCCGGACTTAAATCACGCAAATCATATGCATCCTCTTCCGTGCTACCGTATATCCCCGAAGCATCAATGTAACTCGTAATCTGCAAGAAATTCTACTTCTTTTGACAATGAAAACTTGCGGTAATAGTCTTGCTAAACGTTGAAAACTCACAGAATTCATTTGTTCGCGATAACTAACATGACGATAAATAATCGATGTTTCACCAGAGCCGCACACTGCACTCGAACGTTCAAATTCAATACACGGATGCTGTGGACTGTAAAACGATTTAGTTGGAAGAAACGGTAGAGAAATAGAATTAATTATTTTTCGATTCATTGAAATACTGAGGACTATAAGGAATCCTTTTTTCTTTGTACAAATTTGTTTTTGACAAACTTTGCAAACATTTTCGGATCATCGTGCGCCAACGGTATATTGAAACACGGATTGAGATGTTCACAGGTTCGATTACAGATAGCGCCTGTTGCAAATGCATGACGACTTATTGCTGCTGCGGTAAAGTCCAAATCATGATCTAAACTTCCTTTTTTTACAAGTTACAACTTTTTAAATCGGGCATTTTAAGTTTTAAGAAATTAATACTTTTAAAGTTACCAATAAATTGCCCCCACTGCATTAGCATCGCTGAATAAGTTCCATGAGGAGTGACATGGTTGGTTCGAAGAAGCTGAAACACATTTGAAAAATACCAATTCAACTACTTCGCTATTTTTCAAACTGTCCAAAAAATAAACAAACCTTCATAGATACGGTTCGCGCATTAGGCTTACGGAACCCGAAATATAACTTGTCTGGATTCCATCCAACTGGTGTATTGAAGCCATTTTCGTATACTGGCGGTAATAAACGTCGGAAGTGCGTCTGACTTGCACCCCACATTGTGTGAATTTTATTGTTGCACTGTCCATCATAAGTTCGAAAAATTTTTAATGTTTGCAACTTTCACTTGTTGGAAGCATGATATTTAAAGGCAAAAAATTCTATTCGTGCTTTTATCAAATGAAATAACGTCAAAGCAGAATTTTTTGAGGAGTTAAATCAAATAATCACGTCAAAAATTAATTGAAACCTGTAACGTGAGTGGAAGCACTGTTCATCGCAAGGATCTCGAGTTCGTGTTCCCGAACAACCGGCCAATTGTATTAACATGTCAACATGTGATTTGGCAAGAACAGATTCAATCGATATGTTAGATGGAAGTTTGTGAGGGTGCAAAGTCAAACCTAGACAGTTCAATCTGATCAGATATCTTTGAATTGGTAAAATCACGTATCCCATTTTATACTGAGCAGAACTAAAAGCATTTCTAGTAGTATAATAAAAAGTAATAAAAAGTTAATAAAAACCAGCAAAAATTTGAGGCATCAACATAATACCTAATATACTATCACACTCTCACATATAACTCAAAGTGAAGCTAGCAGGAAGAAAAACCAAAGAATTTAGCAACATCTTGGACAATTTGCAGCACTCAGTATCTTTGTTACAACGAATGAAATTTAGGACACCTCACAATTTTTCCTCAAAGTAAGTTTTGTGTTTGTATAGAAATTGAAATTCCTGTTATACCTTTTTCGACATGCCTTTGAATAAGACGTATACTTTCCTCATAGATTTCTCGTGCACGACTAAGTTCGATTGTTTGAGGAAAGGAGAATTGAAACCATCGCAGTAACTCACCAGGATTAGTTACTTTTGATAATTTTTCACGTGTTCGTTCGATGGCGCTAAAATTAAATTCTGAAATGAATTGGCTATTATAAGCTCTCCAAAAAAGGCAACTATTCATCATTGTCAAGATAAAGTGTTTTAATTTTAATTTCAACCTATCAACATTTTGCGTCGCTTGCTGAAATATGCTATGGATGAATTGATCGTTTATCGAACTGTCTTGAAATCGATTCTGGTCAACTATTAAACGAGCTTCAGCAATCATGGAGCCAACTGTATTACCAGCCATACATGAATACACACCGCCATCGTGTTTCGTTATTCCCGAAATGGTCAATTCCATTTCATTATCTGATACCTAGACTTAGGAATTGATTTTGTCTGGAAAAAAGTGCAAAGGACTGGTGTTGTAACATGAAATTGCTTACGTGAAAATGTCCTTTCAGTACGCTTATTTCACCACCATTCAAAAACCACGTAATAAATGGACGAGGTTCACCGTCAGCTCTACAGCGGAATGTTACAGTTGAGCCCAGTGATACTTTCTGACTTTCTGGACCTTCTATAATAACAGGTGGAGAGCTGGAAACAAGCCGTGCTTCTGCTGAGGTCTCAATTCGTCCATATGCATTCTCCGCAATGCAAGTATACCTCAACAATTCACAAACACGTAACTCAGTCACTCTGATGCAGCTTTCTATCCTTCTCAGCAAACTTATCAGTAAATTTTAAACAGCGCAACAATTCTGAGTGGAGAAAATTCAATAAACTCACTTTCCAACATCTCTTTCAAGAAATGGGTAAATGTCCAAAGTGGTCCGTTTAAGATTTAGCGTATACTTCTGCGACATTTTTATCTTTTTACCATTGAAATACCAAGTTATAGAGGGTCGAGGCTGACCAGTTACCTACAATATTTTAAATGTCAAAAGTTTTGTTATGTTCGATTAGCAGAAGGCACAGACTGTTAGAAGAAAGCTGCCTCAATTTTTAAAATTACGCCAAGTTGAAAGGATATTAATGACGAAAGAGAACCTCACAACTAAGCCGAGCAGTGGTTCCTTCACGATACGAACGGTCTTTCAGTTTCAGGGAAAATTCTGGCGCCAAAGGAGTGTCGAAAACTTGACGAGGAGGTCGAGATTTGCTAAATTTATTCTTCAAACTGATGTATCTCTTAAAATACAGCAAAAAAGGAACATAGCGGAAATTGAAGAAATAGGAATTTTATTTCAAGGAAATTTACCGAATGAAAGTTGTATTGTAATCAACAGCACATTGTAAATCGCCCAGTGAAACATTCGAATTTAACAAAACCATACCATTTGATAGTATTTTGATTCCATTCGTACTCCTATCATCCACTTTTTCTCTTCTTCAAATTGTCGTGTGAGTTGATATTCGATATTTGAGGTATTTTAATTAATATTTCATGAATCTCACATTTTTTTTCTGATCTTGCATCAGCGCTCAACTGTTTTATCAGGGAAAATTGATTTCTCGATTATTTTTTGTTTAACATCCAATAATTAGTACTTTAGAAGGAGCATTTTAGGGAAAGGATGGATCGACAGAGAGAGAGAGAGAGAGAGAGAAAGATTTGAGAATTTTACTTATATATGAAAATAACTGTTGAATTGGCGTCGGCTTCACATTTTGCATAACTTTCATTATCAAGCAATTTTACTTCAAAGCATCGAAAATCGTTGCTTTTCAGTGATAAGAATTGCCGCTGGAGAAGTCTGTTCGGATGCTGACAGACCGGCGTTTGCGTAACATTGCAACGTTGATGGATGAAGTCGATTAGTGATAACCATCTGAAATGATAGCAATTACTAAATTTGAATACTTATTTGCCTCTAGGTTTGGAGTACATACAAAATTGTTCAGTGATGCTTCACGTATACTGAAATAAAATTCCTAAGCAATATATGGTTTCATTTTATCTATTTGCGCACTGGAAACTTATGAAAAAGCACTGCACCAAGTGCTATGCTTAAAATCGCAGTTGTCACTTCTAGAAAATAACATTTATATTAGGAATATTACGTAGGAATATTACGAGAAATTTCCGTGAAATGCAAAAATAAAACTTCGAGAGAGAAAAGCGATAACTGTTGCGAGGCATAAACAATGCATTTATACTATATTTTGTGAAGAAGCTAAGAAAAAATTCAACTTATCGAGGGATATTTGCACTCTTCCTCTCCTAAATCAATCACAAATTAATCATAGAGGTAATCTCTCTGCTGTACCTGCAATCACAGTTCACTGGATTATCGCTCAGAATGAGTGTTTTCAGTTCCTTCGAATGGTCAAAAAAATGTTCCGGAAGTGTCTGAATGGCGTTGTGTTTCAAATTTAGTACTCGAAGATTTGGTATATTCCATAACAGTTGCTGGTCAATGTAATCGATGTTGTTGAATGATAGATCGATGTGGTATAGGTTGATAAGATGATGGGAAGTGAACTTAGGAATTGTTTCCAAACGGTTTCCTGCCAGTACTATCCTTCTAAGATTTAAATTCCCATCCAATGCTCCCTGAATAATTGCTATAGTAATTCAAACTATGTAATGTTCGTTTAGAGGAAGGCAAACTGGCTTACTGTCACTTTCCATAAAGTTTATCTTAGAAGAGAAGCAAGTACAACCTTTTCTGTTCACAGTAGCAGAAGAAAAAACGTTGGAATTTGATTTTAGAATTTCGAAATTCTGAAATGACTCGATAAAGAAATGCCTTTTCAAAAGTATGAATCCAGTTCCAGGAAATCAGCAAAAGTTCTAATTTCTGCAAATTTTTGAGGTCGTTCTTGGAAATCTTCATTAAGCGATTGTTTCGCAGGTCTAACACTGTGGTATCCGCGGGCAAATGCCGAGGCACGGCAAACAGTGATTGCCGACGACAGTCAATGAATCCCTCACGGCACAAGCATCGACGTGGACACCGACTCACCGCCGCTTCACCGCTTATCAATAGCGAAAGAAATGAAGCAAAAAAAAAGGAGCACAACATCGATGGTATAGGAATTTTGCAGACTAAGAGAAGCGCGAAAGGCTACTTACTTCCTCTTGCTATTTCACACCCTTAAAATAAGAATACGCAATTAGGTGATATGTCTCACTTACACTTTTTTATCACAAATTAATTTTAATTACGCAGTGGCAAAGGAAATTTATAGCATTACGTGCAACGGATTAGTCTTTTTCATGCCAATTTAACTGTTTCGAATGCTTAAAGGAATTAAAGTGGGGAAGTAAGGGATGTGCTCTCCTCAGAAATGTAAAGCTACTCCGAAGTTCAAGGGACTTTTTAAATTCTTCGGTGTGGAAATTACTGCAAAAACTCACCCTCAACACTAGCAGCAGTGAAAAAGATATAACTCACTTCTTTTACGCGCATCAGTGGCTGTGAGCTATTTATTCCATAGGAAATGAACATTTAGTTCCGCCAATTGCTCACTCTCCTCTGATTGATATTCTTCAATTAGCAAAGTATCGCTCTTCTTCCTCCCTCCTACTTCTAACTTTTACATTTGGCAGAATACAACAAAGTCCACTTCGATACCAATTCCACTGTAACAGTCATTTTCAAGGCGTTGGAAATATCTTATATTCAAATTATTTGGAAAGGAACACTTCCTCGTACCGATTTAGCAACCGATGTTTGGAAATCTCTAGCTCTCCAAGCATTTCAAACCTTGGTAATGAGGTGGTCTAGCAGATTACGTAACACTGCCTCAAAACTAATTGATCAAACTAACAATGCTTATACCGTTGATGTGCTCAGTCGAAAATTTTGGAAGTACTAGTAATACTTATTACTTACTCAATTAAACTCCTTAAAAGAATAAAAAAAGCGCAGTAAGGCGAAAGTGGATAATACAGAGCTCCAAAACTTACACATTTATGTTTTTCGAGGTAAATTTAAATCACGATAGCGTCGCAAGTGTTAAGTTAGAATATTAATTACTGTGGATTATTTTTCAGAAAATGAAGAAAACATTCTTCAGTTTGAAGTCGTCGTATATACCACTGGTCTTTATATTGACACTCACATTTATTTTTGTGTTTTTTCTAATTTTTTTGCGTGCTCTATCTTTTTGCCGAAATTACGGATGATTCAAGAAGTATTACGGATTTTAAAATCCATCACCAGATCATTTTGTTGTGAATTTACAGCTTCTGCGTTATCGGAACGCATGTGTTGTCTAAAATAATTATTATTTAATTGAAGAAACTAATCGTTGACAGAACTTGTTGGATTATATCTGAATTAATTTAGCACGTAAAGCGGTACTGGAATACTGCCCTGCACGAGATTTTAGCAGTAACAAGGAAGCAAAGACCGACTAGCAGTACTACAACGACGTTTAATCAATCACCAGGTGACTTAATTAATTGCGCGGACTAATTAGAACTGCGTGGTGAGTAAAATCAGATGTGAAAAGGAATCTATATGCAATGAGAAATTTCAGGATTAAGATGGCACCTTCAAACAACGAAGACAAATAGCAGATGATAGACAGATCAAAGATCATGTGCGGTGAATGTGGTTGTGTTAGAACAAATAAAGAAGTTTACAAGGCCATTTTAATTGCTTTTGTATGATATAAGGAATGATTACAAAACAAAGACTGTGCTTCTTCTGTCCTTCTGCCCCTCTGCTAATTATGCCTGCGAATGCGGTGGCGAATATTTGATGGAGGTCTATAATCTCTGTTAAACTCATTTCGAGTTTCCGACGTATTTCAAGTTTCATTACAAGTTATTCTGATTTTGCTTTTGATAAATGAATGCATTGAGTAGCTAGACTTCTCTTTTTTTTGACAAACACAATTTGTTCAAACATAATTTGTTCCTATTATTTTAATCATTGTATAAATTCCATATTGATAATTTTGTATCCTTTGAGCAAACAAACAATAATCGTCGACCATCAACCTTAGTCCAACATAAACAGTTGATAGTTTCGGAATGAAAATCTAGAACAGCTCGTATCGCACCCGTTCTCACGGAATTTACGCGCACCGTTCCATTCCAGTATCCGGAAGCAAGCTCTCTACCGGAATTCGAAAAGGATAGGGAAGAGCAACCACCAGCCCTGCAATGAACATTTTATTATGAAGAACGAAAAACTGTAATCAAAATACGCCAAGTTCTATTTTGTCAAACAATCCAATCTTTTCACATTTTGAAGTAGTCTGTAAGTTCTAGATGATTTTGAATTCGACATATCTCGCCAATCATCCAACACATGAAACTTAGACTAACGAAACTTATAAATCTTATGCTTTCAGAAATATTAATTCGAGATTTTGTTTTCTTCAATGAAATTAAACACCTATCGTTGTAGCTATTATATGCGCATAAGATAAGGATTTTATTCGGAACTATTCAGTCAAAATTACACTCTGTCAAAAAATTACTTTCGTGGAAACAAAATTTCCTTCTCAACCGTGATTCCACCCGTTGCCATATTGATCACCATTAACGGTGGTTTAACAGACGATACTGCTAATGTGTCAGCAAATGTTGCAGCGGCAAGAATAGGTTCGGGAAAGATCTTTTTCTAAAACAACAAAAATGAATTGAAGAAAAATTATTTCCAAATATTCTGGAATAAAAATCACTTTATAGGCCGTCGACATATTAACTAATCAAATTAAATAAAAATTAAAGAATTATTAAAAACCTGAGATTTACTGCATACCTCATCTATAACACTGAAATCACCAACATTCACAACTTTTATTTCTCCTGTTTCAAATCCATAAGCCAAGTATCCACTATTCGATATAGAAAAAGTCATAAGAGTGCCTGCTTCATTGTCGGGAGTCCAGACTCGAGACATTTCTTCTGTTACGCCAGTAAAAACGCCAATTAAACATTTCTCAGCCTAAGATAAACATATTCAAAAAAGAAAGAAAGAAAACAAGGTGAGAACAACAAAAATAGAATGGAAAGTATGACAAAAATAGAATCAATTAAAAATACCTGAACAAATGGACAGAATAGCTGAGATGCGTAGCAAAATGAACCACAAAACCCGTAGAATTCTGTCTTGATAATCCTTGCAAAACGAAAGTTTAAGACCTAAACAACAGAACAGTGCAGTAAGAAATAAGAGCACCTATGCAAAATGTTTTTAAAATACTTTATAGCTTAGATAACCTAAACATATAGCTTCGACATAAGGGGTGGTTGATCGAAGAAGATATTGAAAAGTCATAACCTCCGAAACTTTATCTTCCGACAGCAATATAACTGCGTAAGCACGAATATGCACAAATATACAATTCATAAATTGTCCCACTGCTACTACTGACCTCTGGTTTGGGTCGACTGAAAAACAATTGCAATCAGTTGCGCATCATAAATCTTTCCAAGTTCTTCACATCGATCAAATAATCAGTGCAAGTTACATATACCAAGCACTATAATTCAAGTGTTGCCAATAAAATGTTAAAAACCGACAAATTTCCTATCAAGTATGAAAATTAAAAGTTCAGTTAAGAACTTCAGCAATACTCGAATCTACAATTACAACTAATCTTTGCCTTTCTTCGCTTAGCTGTAGCTAATATCCGCCTACAATTAAAACTTTAAGTAATGTAAAATATTTCTATAAATATTCTTTGCTATGATTAACATGTCCAGCATAATTTAATACCACCGTTTTACCTATACTTGAAGCTTTTTTTAATCTTCCAACACTTATGGAAACGGTTATAAGAGAACAGTAAAATCTACTACTAATTTGAATATAACTTAACGAGCAATACTTTGTATTGAAAATTCAAAACTAACCATAAATTGTAGAAGTGAGCAAATGAGTTCTAAGTGAAAACAAGATACATTTTCCACGTGTAGTGCCAACGGCTAACTGTAATTCATCATTGACGGAGACAACTGCGGAACACGAAACACCACCAGCGAATCCGTAGTGAACGAATAAAGGAATCGGTTTTTCCACTGTTTTCGACATGCTCGCTCACTTTCACTCTTTGCTTGATAACATCACACACACATATATAAATATATATATATACACGATATACCAGAAACCAAGAGCAAAATTGAAGTATGCGTTCCACGTCAATCGAATCAGTCTATTTCCGCTGTTAGCATGCGCTATTTCATTACACAAAGCACACAAGCTTTACCGTTCCTGCGACATTTCGCAGAATAAGTGTGATCCTTTGCAGATCATTTCGTAGAATAAGAGAATCATGTGTCCAAACAAGCATTCTCACACATTACTTCATACATATGTTAATATGCAAAATCGTACTTGTGACTATCCATATTAAAATATATAGCGCTCATTTGCGCTACAATCAAAAAATCTTAAGGTACTGCGATGATCTTTAACCATCTAATGAATACAGCTTTCTGAAGTCCTAATATCAGTGTTGAAGGTCAGTGAATGGAAAGAAAACGCTTACAGCAATTTCTCAGATAAACCATTCGTAGTAAAACAAAACATATTTATGAGTAATATTTGTAGATGTTTGAAATATTTGCAAAATAATTTATCGTTATCACTGATTATCACATTAGAAAAGAATAAAAGAGTCGCTATAATAAACATCTGAGATCCTTAGACATCCTCCTTGCTTTCCGATCTATCCTGAAAAAAAGGAAGTATGCAAGCAAATTAAAAACAACATTTTGATTTCAATTTAGAAACATAGTTTTTTTTTAATTTTTCCGAAAAGCATCCATTAAGGAGACAAAATACCACCAAAATGATTTCCGACATAAAAGACGGAAGTATATTTCTTCACGTTCTCGCTAAAATGGAGGTTTCTTAAACAAGAAATGAAAAACCATATTTTTTTTTTTTTTTTTTCCCTTCAGATAGTTCAAACTCATCCATCAAAGCTTTTTTTAATATACGGAATTTTTTTATAACCACACAATTTATGAAGTTCAACCGTTCAATCCCCTTTGTGAATAAAAAAGATTCTTCACGTAGCCCAAGAATTCTGATCATTCTGTCATAAACGCCACGCGAAAAGAATTGATTACTTTCCTCCTTTTTTCAAATCACATTGCAATGATTTAGGAGGAAAATAATGAAGCTCATTCACTATAAACTAAATCTCAAGAGAAAGCATAAGAAAAATGTTAAAACAGTTTGTGACACATTAATTTTTTGCAATGTATAAATTTCTTGCTTTAATATTTCGTTGCAGCACTATACGCTTGCTGTTCACACATCTGAACAGTAAAATGTGCCAATCGTTAGCTAAGTACAACACTAATCTCTCGTAAATTAAGTTTCAAGTTAATCAAGTTAAAAATGACAAACTCACAGCCCGATATTTCATAATAATTTCTCGAACATGATGGTCGATTTTTTTCTGCTGATGGGCTGATAATGATGGAATGTAATCTCGCAACGAGCCCAGAACATCAGTATTTTCTTTTTGCGACTGTTGCAACAACTGATCAAACTCATCATTTGTTAAAACTGTTAATATTGCCTGAAATTTAAAACCGACTTGACAACAGGTCAAATTCTAGAGCATAAAAATGCGAAACTGTTAGATAACATTCAGCATCCACACTTCCAATGTGCACTACGAGCGAAAAATCTCAAATTCTACCATTATAAATTAGATTATTTCTACTTTATATCTTAAGAAAATGAAATATTGTGATTTATTAAGCGATTAATATAATCACACTTCGGAATAAACGAGAACGACAATATCCACGGTTCGAAACTACACTTTGCTGTTCAATGTCCTCTATTAAGAATAGAATATTTCTAATCTCTTGCAAAAAAAATTTAACTACAAAATACATTTCGTCATTTGTAATTTAAAAAAAAAAACTAACAAAATACGAATGTGGGGCATTTGCAACAGCACAACGCACAAAATAGAGCCACAAATTTGGATCGCTCTTCCATGGCTTTTTGTTTGCAATTTTCACCAATACATTAGAAATAAAACCACCCAGAGCAGGAAATATTTTATGCGAGCGCGTAACAGTGTGAAATAATACTTCCGAGAATACTCCATCATCACAAAGCTGGTCAATTGCTGAACCTATGGCATCCTTTGACGCTGTCAATTGCGTTAATAAAACATCGATATCTGAAATAGCTTTTTATTTCGAAAAATAACTCACATTCCTTTACCTCAAGCTTTGATGGGAGGAAATGAATAAAAATCAACATAAAAAGCAATTAACACATGCACTAACATATTACTGTTGAATTTTACAATCAACTATACTATCAAAAATTTCTTAGATCTCTTCATCTCTTTCTCCTTACTTCAGAAGCCATAAATTACACGATTAACATTCTCAAATAAAAGATACTCTAACCTCCCTAATATACAAAAACTAACTCTGCAACAGTAAATTAATTTCTTCTTTATTCTCCGTGCGGATTTTATGTAGTGCAATAAGCAGTTCATCTGCACCCATTGGATGAAGGCCTGTTTTGATACCTGAAATTTAGTAATCAAATCAATTAATGATGATGATTTATAATCTCGAATTCAGTCCCATTTCACACTTACTCCTTCCAGCTAAAAGTTTGTTGAACACAATAGGTACTGATTTTTGATTAACAGGCGTGAGAACAAACTTCGGTAAAATACTCAATATTTGATCCTGAAAATCACTATATTAAGTTGCACATTCAACTCCATGAAAATTGCCAACATGAAAAATATAGTATCATTCAAGTTAGATTTTCAACCTTTATGACCAGATCTCACAAAAAAAGGAGTAAAAGCTATTTCTTATTTTTGTGAGATGCAAACTCCCTCTAATATTATAAATTATAAGAGATTAATAACCTTATCGAGACCACTCAAAACCGGTATCATTGAGCGAACATCGGTTCGTCCCTGTTCATACAGCGCAGTTATCCTATTTACAAGATCCTGCGTTGGTGGATCTATAACGCAGCATAAAATAATTTTGTTAACTAGTATAAATTTCGAACAACACTGCTTAAAAAAATTCATAAAGTCAAATCATAAATAAACTGGATAAGATACTTCTTTCGGTGAGAAGGTGTACTATTCTTGCAGCAAATGTTTCAGCCCCTTGAGGACAGTTCTCAATCATTTCTAACAGGTGCTCGCTTGTTGCACCCATCGACTTTATGGCACTATCAATTGCACGCAGTGTAACCTAAAACATACACGTATTTCTTCTTCCGAAGCAATAAAGCCTTGCGAGAATTTAACATCCTTCTGACTAAACATTACAATCGTCTCAAACTTCGAAAAAGACCCATAATTTGCCAGCTGAACGAAAGTCAGAAGAGATCTGTTACTAATTTACTCATGAATTACCATCAACGATCAAAGCAGGAAAATGACGTAGCTTACATTTTACTTTTTAAAACAACTTGGGAATGTTCATTAAGAATGTTTCAAAAAATTTCTAAGCGAATTTTTTTTAGTAGAACTTCACTTCTCCTTCCTGCTTCACACATAAATAGGTCATGATGATAAAACCATTAAAAACCATAGAAAAAATAGTGCAGCAGGAATTCCAGCTCTACCCGTTTTATGTCATTTGAAGATTTCGCATAAACACCAGCCAGAATGTGTATCAGTGAATGGTCAAGAGGAAGAATAGATAAAAATAAGTTCAACGTAATGCGTATTGCTGCATCATCCCATTGAGGTCTTGCATCTTCTTTTACGTAGGTACAAAGTTGTGGTGGAGGGACTGGTCCTGCACAGTAGTTTATTGACCGAACTAAATATTCTCTGACATCTCCTCTGAAAAGAAAGAGCTCATTTATATTTCCGAAAATCCGGTAAAATATAACAATAATTTTAACAAAGATAAAAACTTGCCTGACGTAATCTATCTGATACAATTCCTTCGCGGTTTCAACACTTTGCGTGCGAACATCAGCTCTATCGCTGTACGAGAAATCAAGAAGTATACAAAGCAATTCATTTCTCTGCCTTGCTCGAGTTAAAATTAATTCACGCAACGTCGTCATTCCAAATGCTCCAAATACCTGCATTTTTTGGAATCTATTAAAGTAATAATTTTTTTAAAGAATTGTCAACGAAGTTTTTTCTGAAAAGGGATGAAAAATTAACACCTACCGAATCAAGGCAAGCAGTTCGTAGCCATATGAGAGACTGCTGTGTAAGTAGAGGTGCCTCCAATAAAACCTTATGGAACAAGCTATAAAGAATATAGTAAATTCGCAGAAGTGTCAAAATTTATTTATTCACAAAGAAATAGGTGAAACTTTAACGAAAACATCACGTTTCTTTATGTTCTCCTCGCTCATACAATGTCTTCAACAAACTGCATAAAACTGCATCGTAACGCTCGTAACACTGCGATTTACTATGATATCCTTCCGCGGCATAAAAGGTAGAGCATAAGGAGTACCTAAATAATTAAACTCTTTTTTCTCCGTCAGTTTTAGAATAAATTGATAGATCACTATAGGCATTTTTCACAGAAGGCAAAAACATACGCAAATCTTTACGATTTTAATCGAAAATTGACAGAAGCAGTACCCTTGAAATTGCGCATAAAGTTCCACTATCCACAACAATGCCAGGTCAGTTCGTGATTTTTGTTCTTGCACAATAAAAGTCATAAGCAGATTTTCAAATTCAGCGCATGAATCATGATTGAGACGAGTTACAAGCCTGACCAACAGTTTTTGTTGTGCGACACCCAAACCACCTTGGATTGCCCTTTCTATAAGTACTTCACATGGCTTAAAAATAAACCACAGTCTAGAACAAATAAGAGAACAAACAAGTTAATGTAGATGTATTGCACATAGGACGTGCAAATAAAACATAAGCACAGCCCACTTGATGTTTTCCTGCGTATTTTTTTTTGAATTGTTAACACTGGGAATTTTAGGAATAACTGAAATAAAGGCAATAGACTACACACTTTCGTTGGCTAATATCCGTTGGAATGCAAAAAGAATAAGCTTCAACGATTGCTCACGATCTAATTCTTTGGTAATAGAAAGCAATCCAAACTGAATCTTTGGTTTAGCTTTTGTTGATAAAGTCTGAAAAAAACTAAGTGTAATAAACCAACAATTCTAACAAATGCAAAATCTTGAATATCTCCTAATAATCATTTTATAACAAACTACTGTCATACAGAATCAGATTGCTGCATTTGATTTTGCTGTAGAGAAGCAAATTGATTCGATGGAGTTAGCGGATTAACCGTATTTTCCGTTTTCGCGGCCTGGCGAGCTGAAAACACTTTTATTGGTTTTTAAAAGATATCAGAAACGCGTGTTGCTGGTGTGAGCTCCTCAGTCATAAACCACGATAAGAACGTATAATTAAACTTACCTTCTCCAAAATCAAAAAAAAAACAATTCTGATTATATTTGATTGTATACATTCCATTTGAAAATAAATTCACAAATAATATTCAGTTCTCCATCATTTGCTCATATTTCTTAAATTATGTACTGATTTTATACTAGAAAAATAACCGATATGCTGTTGTTTTTCTGTTCGAATTTTCTCGACTCCTGGACCTAATTCAGCGCTAGTTAATTGTGCTGCAATCATGCGTGACAAATGCCTAATCTGATCTTCCGTGCCAGCTGCAGCAATAGGTGTGTACGATGACTGAAATGCTGCAGGCATGTCATCTGGGACTGTTGCCTAAAAACAAAAATTAAATCGCAAAATAAGGGTAGATTACCCTTTAAATTCAACAATTAAATCTTTGCAGTAAATTACAAAATTGTTGAAAACATAGACTCACAAGGGATGTAAGAACTAAATCTATAACCAAATTTGGTTTCAATCGTTCGTAAACAAACTGAGCGGTAATGTCAACAGCAGACTGAGTTTGATTTTTTTCCATACACATGCTTGGACCAGCTTCGTCTTCGTATTCTTCATCATCCACTTTCTCAGCAACTCCTAAGGATTCTCCAGAAGCCTTTAAAAATAACATAAATGACCAAACCTAATGCAAAAAAATTATGCAAATGATGTTAAAGTGACAGAGCTATAAGAGCTTCAAGTCTGATTGCATTTCTCACATCGACAATCCAACTGCCAATTTCAGACTCTTGTATTTCCAATCAGGTTATCAGGTTATTGGGCAAACAGCAAAAAAAAAAGGTAAAGACGATGCAGTATGTAAAGTGATCTTGCATGTCACAATATTAATTACATTTACTTTGACCCTTTTAGTTTCCGGTTCATCGTTGTTCCCATTGCTCCGATGAGATTTTTTACGTTGTTCACTAGCAGAAGGTAATGCGCGCAAAACTTCCTACAAACCGAAAGTCATTACAAAATTAAAATTGTTGAAAGGAAAAGTTAAGGCTACATTCACTGTGACAATCATTTTCAGCATTTCATTAAACTTCGGCCTCTTCAGTTTTTGAAAACATCTCTTATCGTCTCTTATTACAGTACCCTTCGAAGTAAATTTGAAATTACCGATTGCGCAGCTCCTAAATCTGTTAATAGCGTCATTATTCTCTGGTGGAAAGGTACACTACTTGAATGTCGAAGAAGACGTAAAAGATGCATTTTCAATTCTTTGCGTACACTTTTCACTTGACTGGTTGCCAAAGTTGGAGGAAGATTGACATGTAAAGCTTCCAGAGCTCCTAAACATTCAGTATTACATTATCTTACTTGGCAGTAAAGCAACTGGTAAAAGTGTGAATTGCTATTCATTCCATCGAATAGAAATCGCAATAAGTCAAGAAACCAAATAAGTTTCGTATAAAATGCACGAAGTCCCACAAAATACATACCAACAACCCTTTGCATAAACTGTGGACGCTGTTGAGCGATGTTGCAGATACAAGTCAAACAAGTTAACAAATTTAGCGAAGATATATGTGCTGAAGAAATATGATCAAGCAACGAATTAAAATTTAGCGTCGCTTCACTTTCCATTTTACGATATGAGATAAATCGATGGTCACGACCAATTTCATTTAAGCACATATTATCACCACGACCTTTTTCACTTTCCTAAAAGAGATAATGGAGTACAACTGTTGGTGAATGAAGATATACTACTTCAAGATCTTCATGTTAAAATATCTGGGTCAAACGAAATTATAGAGAAAAGTGATTCGAAAAACCCATTTACCTCTGTTCGTAACGTTTGTGCAAGGATTACAGCTTCCAAAAATCTAATAGTTTGGGTGCGAATGCTGCAAGTATTATTTATGACAGCAGAGTCGATAAAAAAGCAAATAAGCACTCAAAAATTAAAAAGGAAAATTAAACAAAAGTGCAGATCAATAGATACATAAAACTATACCCTTCATTATCGGAATCAATGTGTTGCATGATGCGTCCTTTCAGTACCGAGAATGCTTCCCAACATCGAGCAGTCTCGACACTGCGTGATCCAGCTGCCCATTTTAAAATAAACGGATACAATTGCGAACATACTGTGATCACCTTAAAATAACAGTTCCCATACATCCAAAGAAAGAATAAGAAGTTAACTTGAAAAAATTATAATTTGTCGTGAAATAAATTTAGGCAAGATTTCGAATCTTATAGATATAAATTAAACTACTACAAGGTTCCATTCACGAACATCAATGCACTTCAATTATTTCAAAGTTTATAAAAGAGTGATATCTATCATTAAAATGTTTGTACTATACTAGTGTCAATGTCAATGCAAGAAAATGGTTAACTTGTAAAATCCACAGAAAAGTTTAACCTTTTTGATAACGACGACTGTCCCAATGCCAGCAGCCTGGATGAGATATGAAAGCGATACAACGGCCTTTTTCATCACTTCGCAGTCCTTTTTACTTAAATTAGAAACTTACACGGAGAAACTTTGCTGCAACTGAAGCAGAGAGAGAAAGCTGTAACATACCAAGCCTTCTCAATAAAGGATGCAACGAAACAACGCATCTTCGAATCGTTTTCTACTACAAACTCGAGCATTTCATCAAGGAAGTTGTCAAGAAGAGAACTGCTTTTATCTCGGTGTAGTAGTAACTCCTGCGCCTGCAAAATATTTGCAAAATTAGAATATAGGTAATGAGAAAATAAAGTGGGAAAGTTTAACCCAATGCTATTTAATCCCTAATTCTTTCCCATTTGATCCAAATTTCAAAAAAATTATGATAAAGCAACAAGTTAATTCTAGAACTTGTTTAACACTTTAAATTGTCATAGTCAGATAAAACTAACTCCAAAAAAACATCCTTAATATCCTTGATTTCTATTTTGTACTCCTTTCATTTTTATAAAATTTGGATTACAAAAATACCTTATAAAGATGTTTGATACGAACATCCAGGGATTTACCAGACGACTGATGCGCTTCTCGTATTTCACTTCCAATCTAAAATTATACCAAAATTTCAGTCTCATCTCAACTTTCTTTCTTGAAATGTCGGGAATTACTTACAAGATGAAATGAGCATTTTAGGTTGGATAAAAACTAGCCTAAGATCGTGGATTACGAAGAATTTACAACGTAAATATGTGGATATAAACTAGCCTCTTCGCTTAAATTCTCACTATCCGCCATCTTCGGTGTATATCGTGATGTTTTCCTTCTTCGAATAATTACACTTCTATGAATATCTGATAAATGAACAATTTTACAATAACGTGGTCATTATCCGATCAGAGATGGAAATGAAGAGACGTGATGGAGACAGTTACGATACGTTTAAATGCATCGATTCCTGAACTTCTCAAAATAAATAAGTAAAAAAAAGGCCATATTTCTAAATATCTAAGCCTTAGGCGAAGGACCTCTGGAAGTCCTTCCGCCCACTCTCACAACTCTAATCGAACAGACGTACTTTACGATCCTTTCCTTTGTCAACTTTTTTGGCGAATTACGCCCGAACCGAAACGGACAAGTTGAAGCGCGAGATTGGGGGATGGAATGTCTATGTTCCGTATTTCGGTTGTGAGGATTTGTTACGTGTCTCAATTGTAGGACGATGACTACTACCAGTACCGATGGGAGCAATCGAAGTTTATTCGAGACGTTCAGCAGTAAACTGAGTAATTTTCATTTCATTAAATTCTCAGAGCTAAAGTACTTAGTACAGCGCTGGCGGTGAGGGAAATAAATGCTTCAGCAGTCAGTTTACTTCTTGAAAGTAAAATTCGTCAGGTGGGGCCGAATCACAAATATGGGAATAAAATTACCATATTTGAAGTAAGTACTACAAATTTTGAAAAATAAGTGGTTTAGATACCGTTCGATCGAATCGTTCATTGGTTGCTGCTAATCAACAGCTTCATATCGAGCTTTCATTCGCTAAGGCGGAAATTAATCGATTACAAAATGAAATTGTTAATTTGCAAGAACGAATTGCCGGACTGGAATCAACGAGTGATGAGGAGCGTGTCGAAATGATTGTGAGGAAACGATTACAGGTTTGTTGGGAAATCACGTACCAATCAAATTCAGAATTAAGGGAGGAAAGACGGATAGGGTGTTGTTTGAAGTGTCACATCTAGTTATTCGGTTCAGATGATGTAATGAAATTCTTCATAGATTGAATTTAAATCTCATTTTTTGTTGGTCAAAGAATATCACAGTAATATTTTCGTACATATTTCTTTATTTTCAATTAAAACACTTCTAGAACTAAGCAAAGAATTTTATTCTGCAGCAAAGAGTGCAGCACTTGAAATCTATAACCAACCGTACAGTTCAGTACCTGGAAAAAACAAAAGCAGATTTTGATCATGCAGCAGATCGTCTCGACCACATTCTGTTAGTAAAATTTATTTTTATATTTTATTAGTTTATTCCACTTCCTTTGTGATAAAATTACTTGATTTTTAGCTTGTCAAATAATTTTGATGACGGTACTACTTATGCAGGCGAACATAGTCGGAATTCTACAGCGCGCGTAACAGGTTTTCTCATAATGTTTTACCATTTTCTTTTTTAGAGTTTATCATATTTTAGCATACAGTTCTATATAGTTAATTATATGACTATAATTTAAGGGAACGAAATTATTGGATGTCGTACGAAGCGACAGCCTACCCTTGAAGCAGTGGAAGAGGTGCATTTTTGCTTATCACCATAATTTAAATGGTATCCCTAAATTGGCATTACTTTCAATGTTTAGGATGTTTACGGTGAGATGGATGGAAATGAAGATATCATTTCCGATAGAGATCTGATCATCCGTCGAAGCGGCAATAAGTTTAAGCAATCGCTAGATAGTCGAACATCTAGTCGTAACAGTCGGCGAGAAACTTTCTTCGTCAGAAAGGAGCTTTATGAATTTGGTCAGCTTTCACTTATGTAAGAGGACCATTACTCACTTTTCCTGCAAAAACATTTAGAAATAAAATTCTTCAACTGTAAAATTTGTGTGTTTTCAGACAATGGTACCGAAACCTCTTTTGTTGAAGTATCTTCTCCTGAAACAAATCAAACGGTTTCGTGTTTATCAACTCATAACCATGAAGGTTGTTTGTTCTGAGTTGTGGATTATTTCTGTTTCACTTTTCAACTATTGCTTGAAATGTTCAGAGTATTTAAATAACGTAAAACCAGAAGTGTTACAGATCCATCATCTGTTGCTGTTCAGTCGGAATCCAAAACGCCTGCAACGATCTCTGTACCTGAAGTCCCTAATGTATCTTCTAAACTTGAAATACCAATTTCCAAGTGTAAATCTAGGTCTTGTAAACTGAAAACATCACATGATGAAAATACTCCAACGAAAAGCAACCTATTCGGAAAGTCTGAAGTTGTTACGCAGAACAGAAAGAAGAGGAAAATTTCGATTAATCAGACTCCGAAGTATGTTTAGCTATCTAAAAAGCATGAGCAATATTTAATAAAGTATTTTGTTTTTTAATTTCTAAAAACTTTTTATTTGCAGAAGGTGCAAGAAAAGCTTAGAAAATAATGCAGAAACTACGATAAAAATGGACAAGTTGTTGATAATGCCAACATCTACATCTCCTGCCAGCATTCTTAGCGAGGCAGATTTAAATGGAGGTGTCCGATGTAAACGTGCTGCTGCAGCGAAGATACCATCCTTTAAGGAGCCAAACTTAGTAACTAAAATGCGAAATCCAAATGTTAATTGAAATATATT
Source organism: Litomosoides sigmodontis (assembly GCA_963070105.1). Taxonomy (NCBI): domain Eukaryota; kingdom Metazoa; phylum Nematoda; class Chromadorea; order Rhabditida; family Onchocercidae; genus Litomosoides; species Litomosoides sigmodontis. The sequence goes on from OY718808.1 coordinate 6,083,342, forward strand.
TAAGAGATTAAGAAGAATAGGAAGAAGAAAGAAACAGTATATTGAAATTTGTGCTACTCTTTTTCGAATCGGTTTCTTGGCTCTGAGATTTGCTGAATATTCATTTAAATTATTGTATACTGCGTTTTAAAAAGATGTATGCAAGGCAGATGATTTTTGCTGCTCAATTTTCTGTTTTCCATTATAGTGAATTATGATTTTCTATCCATATTTGCTTAAAATAGGCTAGTCTCCTACATTTTATACTTTATATTTATGTGTTTGACTACATGACACAAATCATTCCTTCGGGGATTCTCATTACGACACACAGGGGCAGAAAGAAAGATTCATGCTTGTTAAGCTACTTGATCTGTGTGAAATACATACTATAAGCGATCCCCACTCAGCAGCGAACTCCTTTCTTTACGAATGTTAAAGATTGAGATATTAAGTGAACTTTATTTCTGCGTAAATTACCAGTCAATATCGTTGATGGTTTCCAACTTTGAAATGAAAATATGGAAGTTGCATTAAGGAAATGTGGGTGCTGAATTACATGCAGTCCTAGGTTTGTTAGGCCAAAAAATTGTTGACCTTTGACGTTAGTAGTTAGTGTTGTTGGTCTAATGGGGTTTCTCAACTTTCATCTCGTTGTGTTTGTACGTAACAGGGGTATTATAATCGGGAAAGATACTACTTATGTCAAACTATTCATAACTTGAACTATAGCACCTCTGTTTACATCTATCAATAGCAGATTGCTGGCATTATGTTCTTAAGAAGCCGTAGTCACCTTTGCATTCTCCTTGTCATAAATATAGTTTAAATAAAGGATTTTGAAGTTACGAAAATGATTAGAAAGCTGAACTCAGAAACTACACGATAAAGTACTGCGACAGATAATCTAATTAAGTTTCCGAATGTCGATTATTACAAATAGAGTTCCTTGAACTGATCGCTGGGAGTATTGTTTCACACTTGTGAAGAACTTTACAAATTGCAGATTAATTGGAATAGGAATTCGAATCGCCATTATTGTTAATGCTTCATGTAGGTGAACGTCATGTTATCTTCGAGTCGGGAAGTGCACTGAGTGAAATCTTTTATGATGATGTTAACAAAAAGGTACATTATTTAGAGGTGAATGGGGTGAGAAGTTTAAATAAAGATGTGGGAAATAAAGTGGTCGCTTTATCCTGACTAACAATTTTTAAAATCACAGGATTTTGAGATTGTTGTGATATAGTTTTTTTCTAATTTTCGATGTTTTTCATTTAGATTGTGACAGTTCGTGGCGGTGATGTTGTGGAAGTGAAAGCATATGGGCTAGAGTCAGACGAGGTTGCTTCATTTCGGTAATTTAATTTCTAACTTCAAAATGCGATTAACAAATATCGTTGGTCGCTTCCAGCAGCGACTCCATTTTTTTAAGTCACATTATTTGATTGTCTTCAATGGCCGAAGTCTTCCGTGTAGCTATACTTTTTGACTTTTGGATGAATTTTTTTGTATAATAAGTGAATTTTGTCGAAAATATTATTCAAGGATGATATCCAATTGAAACCCTTACAATGATTTTATTTATTGACATATATTTAAGATTGAAGAACAAGAATAAAATTCGTGCTATCAAATTTTCCCCGGACAAACGCTTGGTATGTGTGCAGTATGATGAATCTGTTGTTGTAAGTTTTGGTTAATATTTGAGGATACTTTTGGTGCTCGGAAAAGTAACGCGTAGTAGAAGTTCTTCATGCTGAGATCTTTGGGAAAATAACAATATCTCAGTTTAGAATGATTCAAAGTATCTGAATTGGATTTTTTGCTAAAATAATATAAAATAAATATATAAAAATAATATGAAAAATCCTACATCGACAGTGATTTTGTAATAGTTTGTGCTAAAGTGATAATAATAACAATAATAATAATAATAATATTTTTATTAATAATAATAATAATAAATAATAAATAATAAATAATAAATAATAAATAATAAATAATAAATAATAAATAATAAATAATAAATAATAAATAATAAATAATAAATAATAAATAATAAATAATAAATAATTAATAATTAACTAATAATTAATAATAATAATAACAATAATAACAATAATTATAATTAATAAAAATAATAAATAAATAAATGCACCTTATTTTAAGGATTTTATTAACTTCACAAACTTGAATGCTAATGCATTATCCACATCTTTCTCACAATCAACGAAAAATCGTTCAGCACATATCATCGGCCTGGAGTGGATTCTGATCAGCCAGATTCTCTATATTACAAACCAGGTTTTTATTTAGTTTGCAGTCTGCTTGGTTTCTGTTATTGGAAAGCTACTTTGATTTAACTTTTTCAGGGATTGGAACTGTATCAAGTGAATCCGGAGAAAAAATCAGTCAAGCTATTGAAATCATACAATATTTCCTTATACTGGTATTTATACTATGTAAGTTCTAATATCTGTCTTTATTTTTAACTTTGTATTACTTGTACTACTAAGCATTAATTGTCGCTATTTGGTATAGCAGGATTAATATCAAAACTGGATAATTCGTTCAACCACACACCTTTTTTAAATGACTAATATTCGGATTATTTTCTTGCAATGAAATTCTGTGTACTTATGAGAACGATTTTTTTAAAATATTTTTTTGGTATTCATTGATATCATTTTTGAAATCTTCAGCCTTATTCGCAGCTGCTTATCGTATCATGTGGAGTTGCCGGTGCTTTATTAAATCCATTTGTCATTCAGGTAATGTTACTAATTTTCTACTATTATGAGAAAATATGAGAGAAAATATATTTAAATTTGATGTTGAGGTGTCAATAAAATTCAAACTAGAAGAATAGTCCGAAGCTTTTTCATTCATTAAGCTATCATAATTTAGAATGGAAGTATACATCGATTGATGAAGTTTGAAGTTGAATTTGGTCGTTCGAATACAAGATCGCGGTTATTGGAACGGGAAGTGTTCATTATATCTATGTTTGTTGTTCCTTTTTTGTTTTTGCTTTGACAAATATTTGTGTGCTTTTGGGGCGATGGTAAATATATTAACAGCTGCAATCCTTCTAGTATGTCTTACGTGTTTTAGCTATAATACGTTATACATAGCAGTGTTGCGCAGTGGCATTCATGATTCCACTAGCTCCGATATTGCTTTGTACAAAATGAGTATGGATAGAACGGAGGTACCAAAACTTGCTCATATATTGCATTTGGATATGGTCGGGGCGTTTGCCTTGCACGGTTTTCATAACTTGGTTATTGTGCATCATCAAGTAATATTTTGAATTGTGTTGCTTCAGCTTTTTTACAATTCATGTTGTCATCGTTTAGAAACGCAGTTTTGTTTTACGTGACATGAGGACATTGTTTATGTAAAACATTGTGGGACTTACAGTCAATCAAATGTGCGAAGTGTCTACTTTGCCAACATCATTCACACTCTCTTTTCAGAGTTCAAGAACGTCATTGATATTCGATATTGGTTTAGAAGAAGTTTCAAAAAATGGTTGCATTTTGTATCCCCTTTATAAAACTTCTTTAAACTGTTCGGATTCGCTGCAGGCAAAATTCAGTCACGAATTTAAATTATACAGTCCTTTTTGGGTGATGTTTCAGCCGAACCTCATTACTGATGCAAGTGTTGGTGTTTTCACATCGGTGTTATTAGATCCTGTTGAGGCTGAAAATTATATTGAAGATAAAGTAATTCTTTTATCTTCTATTCCACTACCTAATCTGTAAATTAATAGGAATTTTTAATTGTATCCAAACTTAACGAAAAGCTTGTAAACTTAAAGAGCAGTTAATTTTAATCTTATTTTTACTGATGAATCCTTTCAGTATCGGTATTTACGTTTCCTGTATAATAGATGTGTTCCAAAGTCGGTGTTTTTGGAAAATTTGAGACACTGTGTAGTTGCTAATAAGTTGAAACTAAAGCAAGTGAAACATATTTTTGATTGGCTTGCAAAAGCGATTGCTAGGCGTTGTCAACCGACTTCAAAATACAATGGTAATTTTATTTTATATTTCATTGTTTTTTTCTAATAGTCATGGTAATTGGTAGCTAGGGTTCATAAGCACGCTTTTAATAATGTTACCGCTATATTTGCCTCTTTCGAAGCCGAAGTTTTCTGAAGATTTTAAAATTTTAATCGCTTTTTTTGTTGAGGGCACTTGCTAGCTAATTTAGAAATACTTAATTTTTCAAAGTAGAAAACACAGCAGTGTGTTTTTCATTTCTTTCACCTTTTTTATATTGTCGGGTCATCTGCAGACAAAGATATAAGGAGGAAAATTCTTCAAATTTTGCAGATACTGGTGTAAAATATGTTTTGATGGCCGAACAACACGAAGAAATTGTTATTGAACAGGAAGACATTGTGGGTAATTTATTTCTGCTGCCAGATGATTATACGTTGGATCAGAAACAGCGTTTTCTGCAATACATGTTGCGCTATCTCACAGCTTTGCTAGAAAACAAATTAGAAGTGCAGGTTCGCTTTGTTTTTGTTCAGCCCTCTTACGAATCCGTTAATACGAGTGCAAAGTGCATTAAGTTAATTATGGAATTCCATGAAAAGCCAATGCGAGTTTAAAAAATAGAGTTAAGAAAGAATTCTTACTCAATTCTTACCCAGTCGATGCTATTCTTCCCTAGGTAAATGTGGTGGAAAGTTAACTGTTCTCATCTTCGAAATTTGCTTTCACAATCTAATCCTCTTTAGGAATGGGTTTGATTACCATAAGCCATTATCATATTTAATTATGTCTTCGTTTGGGCTTGCATATGTGGGACTGAATGTTTTCTAGCAACAAGTGAGCTTAATAAGCTTAATACAAATGGAATTCAATTGCGAAGAATTTGATTGTTCCATAAAAGTCAAAAAATATCATTGTGTTTGTTGACAAATGTAAATATAACGATTTCTCGCCTTTATTGTGCGCAATATTTTAGCCTTACTTTCTGAATGAAATATTGGTACCCACTATGATTGGAATGGGACATTTGGAAAGACTTCATCAGTTGCTTCTGTATCGCATTATTCCGGACTCGAAACAACTTGTTTGTTCTATTAATGGTTTTAAAATTCATTCATGAATAGTTTTATCAGTTCAGCTTTTTTGCAATAAAGGCAAAACAACTTCATAATCCGTTATTTCAAAGTGGGCCCAAATCAAAAGAAGCTCGCATCTTCTGAGAATTTCTTTGCTACTTATTTTTAGGCATTCCAACTCCTTTCTCATGAAGCGAAGTATTCTCCATTGGTTCAGCTTGCTCTAGATATGCTGTCTAGGCTTGGCACTGCTACCGAAGAAATTGTTGAGATTTTAATAGCTAGAAATTTGGTTGTAGAAGCTATCAGGTCAAGCATATTGCAATACCAAATCGATTTTTAAATGAGATTTTATAATAAAATTAAGCCTAGAAGACATGTATTGATATGATTTGCAGATTTTTGGAGAGTTTACAATTAGCAGATAAGGTGAATGGTTTAAAGCTCATTGAGAGTGCATGGAAAGAAAATCGATTGATTCGTTACGCTGTCTTTTCGTACTTTTTTGAACGTGGTTCAAAAGCCAAAAATTGCATTACGACTTGTTAGTTTCTTTTTACTTCCATTGTTTAGTTGTTTAATAAAAAAATTTAGTGGTTTTTTCATAACAAAGTAATTGTTTTGCATTTACAGCTGAGCAGTTTGAAGAATTTTTGAAGAAATTCGAAACTCTATTTGACGATGAAGAGATTGAAGCTGCCAGAAGAAATTTCTACTCCATGAGTACTTCCTGAAATGAGTTGCAACAAAAAAGTTATCTCACCTAGAATTCCTCTATATGAGGTCCCTAGAATTTCATTATATGAAGACTTCAATTAAAAAAATAATGTCGATAAAACATACAACATTGCTGTCAAGTTCAAGAAATGGCCAGTTTCGGTACGCTTCAAATTTACATTAGAGTAGAATAGATTCCATTCATTTCATTTATTCAGTCTTTCAACTGCTTATCGAAACTGTTCCTATCTTCCACTCATGTCGTCATCATTGATTGTGTTGCACTGCCTACAAACATATTTGAAAACATTTTCTTTTCATAAAACAATTAACACATTTTACTTTAAGAATTTTTTATGGCGTAGAAAATATTTTTTCTCTCGAGGTGCAGGGGGCAGTCATGCAGGGATCCATAAGCATTTGGTGTCTCTCTCTTTGTGGTCTCTGTACTAAATAGTACATTATAGCATGAAAATCACTTTTCGAATTCATATGATTTCTCACCTAACCTGCAAAAATAATACCTTGGATTAACAGATACTTGATGGTGCCAACGTGTCCTGCATTTGCTGTTTGCATCTGTTGCAGTAATAAGATTGACTCTACTTACGTGAAGTTGATTAATTTGATGGCATCGAAACATGCGGAAACTTTGCCATATGTGAAACTTGTAATTTTAATACAGTTAGAAAAATCCAATTAAAAAAAAAGACATTGACTGAAAACCACATAAAACTCAACAAATTCTGTTTTGGAAACCAAGCAGTTTCAAGGTCTTAACTGGTTAAAATTACTACGAAAATAATGATCTGCTTCTCATATTCTTGATATCATTGCTTCCAAGATTCCCAACAGGTTTACTCGGTATGTACGACGATTTCGTTGACACTGATTCCGGAGTCATATCTGAACCGCAGTGACTTCTGTATAAAAACCAACCTGAAGAATAAGAGAATATTTCAATAAACACAGAAATGCAACAACTGAGATACGATTTTACGAACAACTGATTGCGATGATTACGATTGTAAGTCATATACAATGGAATTATTACTGCCACTCAGTTTGCAAGTCCTGAGATTTTACCAACACTTCCAAACAATAAAAATGAAACAAAAGAGGAAGGTAAGGAGGAGACGCTTCTATACAGTTATGATAATGACTAAATTTGAGTGGAAATGAAAATTTAGTGCTTTTTCAGATATGAATAACATCAAAAAACGTGTTAATCTTCTCCGTGAACAACACCACTTGCTCCTGAACACGCTGAGCAGTTGACGATAAATATGCATTCATCTTCTATCAACAGCTTACTTCGCGATGGAAAACCTAATGTCTGCTGGGCGACACTTTCAACAGGTGATGGTGACAAAGACGTTCTCTCTCAGAAGTCCCTTTCACTAGAATTTTTTTTTCTCGGAATTTTATTTCAAATGTGAACATTTACAATAGCTAAATAATGCATTCTTCTTCATTCCATTAAAAAATTCTGTGAATTAAAACGATTTGCTCAGAAATGATTCCACAAATCTAGCTAGAATGATCACTCCATTTAGTAAAAACGACTTGTGATGTTGATTTACGACATTGTCTATTCCTTGGTTTTTGATTTTACTTGAGATTTGCAGCAGAAGATTTTTACTTTTTGTTGGTGGAAAAATTATTTTTATTGGTGGAAAAATTCTCAGCGTAATTGTAATGTAATGGAACCAATAAGGGAGAAGGAAATAGGAATCGGTAAGTGACACGCTCAAACGCATTACCAAGTAAACAAGGCATTTTTTTTAAGTACTGTACCGATGGCAAACTGTATGACTTTCGCGTCATACCCAAATTAATGCTCTTTTTTACCTGCATCACACAATTTGTAACTTAGTGAAACATCATATACTTCCGGCTAGGCTACCAGAAAGCATTAAAACATAATGTTTACATCTCCGCCAGTGCAATTCGTCCCAATCGTTTTACCTGTATATAACAGTAAAACATATTTCTCTTCCCCTTCATTTAGCCTAGCAACACTGATAGCTCTCTAAGCACTGCTTCGACCTTTCGGTGCTTGATAACTCAATTGCTGCAAAACAAATAATCCCTCAAAAAATTTTCAAAACTTGCCCCTCAACAATTTCATATCAATCTCAATTGCTTCAAACAATTTCATATTTAAGTTTGATAACATTTAACATCTCGCTCCACATTTTCTTCGTCTCAGTTGCAGCTTTCCTGATGGCATTTCTATCAATACCGTAGCATTGAAGATTTCCCGATGATCACAAAAGCAGGCCACGGCATATAGCATAAAGATTATCCGTAGAACTATTCTCTAATTAAGGACGATTACAGTAATTTCTCGTTCCACTAGGCTTGGATTTATTCCATAAATTTCTGAAAAATTATAACCTAGTAGTTGCGCGTAATTTTGAATAGTCCGAACAAAGCGTCCGGTGTTTTTATCAAACATCTCCTTCTGAAGTTCCTTGATCTCTTATCATTTGATTAGATGTTACCCTGAAGTATGAGTCTTTGAAGCATATCACAATTGCAGTTAATCATTTCACAAGTAAACTATTTGCAAAGAATAGATGATAAGAATTTGCAGCCTGGAAGGTCATGACCGAAGATATTCACTCAAATCACATTCTTTAAGTTCCCATCCATATGCCGAAAGCTTGTTTGAAATGTGGTCATCGTAGCATGATTGTTCATGTGGTTCGCCCGTCATAAGTAAATTGGATGTGTTTTACTGTAAGACAAGAAGTGCCGAGACATGAACGAATTAAAACCATTCTTAGTAATAATTTATGATCAGTAATATAACTACGTCGAATTCGTTTCTAAAAATTTTTTAAGTTGCAAGAATCCACGATGTCGTGGGAAACCTTTATCCCACCCTGAAACCTAAATATAAATATTTAACGCTATTGAAATACAGAATAATTTAGTCCCTAAGCCTTGTGTGGTAAAATTATTTCTGCAGTATCCTAACTTCCTTATAAACGGTTGCTCATAAATCCATTAACCAAATACAGCGCTATATTAATGTTTGTGGAAGATGTTTCTTCAATTAAAAGTTCCCAAACTGTCACTTTGTTAACAGATCAGTAGCACATTGTCATATTAATCCAAATTCATTACAATAACCAGAAGTAGAGCTCCTGTAACAGCTTAACAATGAAAAGTATCAATTTCTTCCTTGAAAAAATACTGACTCCCGCGATGTTGTATGCCCAACTATAGGCGACGAAATATCCGTCAAGCACTTATTGAACTGCATAAGAGAAATGAATTAGAATAATTTATATAATATTTAAAGTGAAATGAATTGAGCTGTACAAAGGCCATTGGAATGAATTGTTAAAAATGTTAAGGAGACGATGAACTAATGATGAAAAAGATTTTTACCTAGTGCACCGCACTTTTATTCTAAAAAATGTATCGAAATAAAATGCTGGAAAACAAGAATATGAACACTATTCACATATCATTCTTAGTATTTGAAATAGAGACCGCAAAAATCTACGACACAGAAGAGATCGTATGAGACACTATGGTACTGTCAAGTGGCGAGTAGTAAACTAGTAAACTGCATTTATCTGAATTAAAAAACGAGGACGATCTTCAGGTATTAAGAAGAATAGAGAATTGTGTGAAAATAATCAATAACATTTCACATTTTTGATGCCAATATTTAGAGGATTGAAATATAATTGTCAAAAGAGTTTGAGAAGGCCATATCAAGGTTACTGCTCTGCAGATATTTAAAAGCTTCAAACGGCTTCTTCAGGCTATCACTGTAAATTAGTGCAATTAGTACGTCCCAAAGTTATGATCCGGAGCTACGAGCACCTTCATATTCTTTTTTAACGTAGTCCACTAAACTTTGAGACGATTCGACCAGCTGAAAAAAAATATTTAGGCTTATCTCAACAGTTTTTCTACATATTTGTCCAGTACACTTCAAAATGAATGGTATGCAAGTTACTATACGTTTTTTCTATTAAATTACGTTTTAATGTAGAGGATAAAACTACACTGCTGTAATGAGATATTTTTATTGCAGCCTTATATAGTTCATCTCATATTAGTGACAATGGACTGGTTCACCCCGAACAGATGCCAGTGCTAATGATAAGTAAGCGCACAATACTTTTGTACGCTTACTAATCATTAGCAGTGGTATCTGTTGGTAATGGTATCTGCTTTATGGTAGTTCTTTTAAATTTAGTTATAGCAGGGTGCTTGAAGTTTTCTTATCATGTCTTTCCAGCACCGTATGGATTTGGACTCAAAAAGACCTAAGTTGCACGATATCTCCTTCTGCATTCTGCGTAAGCAAAATAGAATGGTTAAGTGCACATGTTCATCCACATGCAAAAATTTGATATTCATATACCTTATCGTATGTTTCGTTTGCATGCGCTATCGTTTTTTCCAAACGTGAACAAATTTCCTCTTCTTTTCCTATTCTCGTATCAAGCTTATTGAGTTTCACACGCAGATCATCAATCTGAATAATTTCACTGGGCCGAATACAATTACTTCGGTTACTTCATAATCAAACTGTAAAGAAGAATTGGCAAATGACTATACCTGCAATGAAATTAATCCTCGCTCTTTTTTCAACTGGACAATGACATCTTCACTTGTTTTCCTTTGCTCTCGTAAACCATCTAGATCTAAATTGTAGAAACGAAATTGTGGCAATCGATTTGCTAGTTATGAAGGAGTCCTTTCATGTGCAGAAGAGATTCATGTACCGCGTAATGCAATAGAAAAGCACGAAGCGTATGATCAAAGTGACATACATCTCGATATATCCTCCAGCTGATATCCTATTCTTGCCGACATTTCTAATGGACTTTCTTTGACAACAAGTACTTCTTTAATTTCTGGAACTTTCTGGAAATTTCGTACTTCAGGTCCGCTACTACCACTTCAATTTTAAGAACGTTATTATTTGTGAGTCGATAAACTGAGCCGTTGCCAGAAACTAATCTTCGTCAACGTAGAAAAATTCATGCTTGTGGTGTATAATGCTCGATTCTTGTGATATTAACAGCTGGTTTAATCGGATTAACACACTCAAAGCGGTCCTCAAAATACCCAGGCATCCAGCATGAAGCGATCTGCGTTGAAAATGTCTATCGAAAGAAGGACGTACCATATTCGACCACCCAAAAAAAACTGCGGCCCGGGCCCAAAAATTGCTAAATTCATAGGCAGTTAAACTCGCTCTTATTCTAGCCTTGATCAAAAAGAGGTGAAAGGAATTAATGTTGTTATTTCACATAGGCACACTTATCCGTTCCATTTAAAGGATCCCATTCATTTAGACATTGTCTCGTAGGTGCAAAAAATTCAATTAAAAGGATATGAAGGAGCACATTTTTAGTCATCAAGAATTAATCGAAATAAAAATATGGATGAGCCCCCCACATCCAGATCATCACTTCATTCCTTATTTGCATATTAAAATAATCAGTTTTTCTCCTCTGAATTCATTATAAAAGTGACGTACTAGTGATTTCGTGCAGTACTTCGTTATCGATTCTTCACGAGCTACTGACTTTTTCTCGTACTAATTTCGTCTCCTTGTATGTGCGGCTTTCGACTTAATCTGCAGATTGACCGGGTAAAATCTTTCGATTTTATGATCTTTGATTGTGCCGAGTTTCTCAATCGATTTTGCCTACAGCATGTGCAAAAATCATTCCATACAATACTTAATTCTATAAGTTCAGTTACCACTGCACGAGGTAAATTTTGTTTCTTCCATTCCACATTCCCATTCATTTCAAGAGCCATTACCAAAATAATCAGTTCGAGTGACGAGTTGGCATTCACGTGCTTGAAATCTGTTTGTTCCTCAAAGAACCTCACCAAGAGCCACAGTGTCGGAAATATTCATAACTCCTCATGTCCTTTTCCCCCCTTGCTCTGTTTACATATTGGCTTTCGCTAATTCGTTAGTCCTTCATGTAACATCGAATGTGGTCTACCCAATTTAGAGTAGCATGTCCGTCCACTGGCGTTTTGTCTTCGAGACAGGACAGAATTCACTCGAGACAGTTCAATGAGTGATTCCTCTTCGCATTTTTCTTTATCGCCCTTTAATGCAACCATACGAAATCTTCAATTTTACTGCAGTTCGTTTTCATGGCATCCATCTCCTCCTCTCTTCTTCCTCTTCCGCTTAACCACTTATGCATATCAATATTATTAGCAATCGAGCAGCACTTCGTAATCACAGATGCACTGCTGATAGGACGGATGTTTTTATTTTTTTAAGCCGCTTTTAGCGATCAGTGTAGCTACGAGGTGATAAATTTTACAAACCGTGCAAATTCCCTATTTTTCTATCTCCTTCAACTTTTTCCATTCATAAAATTTATGTGCCTTTATTTCTCTTCCACATTTTACAATATTTACTATTGATCGACAGTTGGAAATTTAATTATTTTTTCAGTCAGTTAGAAAATATACATTTCACAGTAAATTTAAATTGCACTGAATGGCTTAGAAGTGTATTTCGAATTTACTGCTTTCGTTGCCCTTTTTCTCATGTCTTCGGAAGTTTAAGATCGTGCCTTCCCGTAAACATAAGAAAATGGAATAGATTGACATCAAGCTTCTAACAAAAAGGCAATTTACAAGTTCTTTCACTGAAGCTGTACGATTTTGTGAAAGGCTTTGGGTCTTGTAAAATGGTTATGAAATTTTTCGTTTCTCTAGCCAACCATTGATGCTGAATGTTGCTTATAGCGAAGAATGCAAATGATGAAACCAATGTTTTTTTGGTTTTTTCTGACAATTTGATTACTTTAAAAATTCACACAGAAAAGGAAGCCTCTCTGTTTGTGGCCAAATATGAAGAGCTTCGCAGTGATAACATGCGTGTTATGGTAGTAAAATTTTCATAGAATGTATTCTATGCTGTCAAGACATTCTTCACCTCACTCCGTAGTCCCTTTTTGATGGATTTTGCCTCGAAAAAAGGAAAATGGATGAGCATAAAGGGGAGGGGGAAATGAATGGGGAAATGTGGATATATCTGATTTCAAAATGCCTTGCATTAAAACCGAAAGATGAGGTTCGCTCAAATGCATCTTGTTTGTTGATTGCATACCAGTATTTATGCTTGAAAGCATGAGCGTTTTATGTCTATTAAACGTTGGTTAGCTACGTTTGAGAAAAGCCTAAGATTTCGTATTCTGTTTTTTTATTAGCATTTAACTTGAAATTACCGCTTAAATAACAGAACGAGTTGCGAAGGAGCGGAAAAATGAAGTGAGTCACTGATGGAGAATGAACATGATTTTGATGATGACGCTGTCAGTGATCAGTATGATTTTTAGGGGGGACAACTCTATTAGTTTCATCCAGTATTAGCAAGATTCATTGTTAACTCTGTTGCTTTTCTTTTTACTTGAAACTAACGAGGATTTCCCGAGTAACGGCGAGTGAAAGGGAAAAAGCCCAACGCTGAATCCAATAGATAACCATATACTGTATGGAAATGTAGCGTATAGGTAGGTATAATTAACTGTAACATGCCTTTACACACGGAGCGGGGCTGCAGTCCACAGAAGGTGCTAGACCTGTACGGATGAGAGTTACGATAGATTTGGTCGGTTACTTAATAATTCCCAAACGGTTGGATGAGATGTAGCGAGTGGTGTTTCGTCGGAACTAATGTTGATAATAATGATAACACAGCTGCTCAGATGGACTTTTGTGCAAAATTTGTGGATTTAGTAAGGAATCTAAATCACATGGCCTGTTATGTTGACTTGATAACTTTTAGGTATTTTCTCCCCAATTTGATAAATTGTTCGCTCAAAATTGAGATGTAGAGAGCTATTAAAGTTCCCAGCAAGGGAAAGCTTGGTTCAGACAACATAAGTCGTTTAGCAGAATGACGCGCTATATAATTAGCTCTGAAATCACATTTGGGAAAAAATAACAAGTCTGAAAAGCATTGCTGCTTCGTTATTTATGGGTCCAAAAGAAGGTATGGTATGCTTCGTGTGATTTGAGAAAACCAAAGCGACGGAAATTGAAAGAGCTCAAACGAAGCTAAGAATATTATGTCCTCCTGCCCATGTAAGCCTTCTCGTTGCTGCTTCCATTCTTCCATTGAACAATATCCAAAAAGTAATTATTAATGCAAAATTTTGAAAAGTGCAGTACTTGCTGGGACCCCGAATGTGAACGGATATGTTTTTTACGATCGATTATAAACTTTATTTTATCGGTGTGGTAACTTTGGTTTGGCATGTTTTTGAGCAGAGCCGCAAGCTAATCTCACGAGCACCTGTCCCTAGTCAATATATTCACCAAAAACAGAAACTAATTCCTATTCCGGTGAATTTTAATTCAGCATAACTCTGTTTTATCGTCTTGCACTACAACCTCACGACTAATGTGATGTTTCCAGTTTGTTTTACCATTGAAATCTCTATTCATCCATCTTCGGACTGGACACTCGCGAGGTAGTATAGAACTTTCCATACTTCTCTGCTGGTATCTAATTTTGAGCAGTTTCTTTTTGTATATGTTCTTTGTATATGTTCAATTTTTTTATATATGTTCTTTTTTGTTGGTGACAGCATAATGAAGATGTATTAGTGGGTGCGTCCGGAATTACTTGAGAAGCGTGGAAGATAGAAACAGGGGAACTTGAAATGCTCTCGTCTAACTCTTCGAAAGTTACTGGGCCTGTAGATGTGGGCACTTCGAAAAGCTCTAAGATGATGTATCTACACTCCACAACCGCATTCACCGTAAGATGACATCGTCCACCACTCCCATGCTTTCACAAACGTGCTAACCTTTCAGGCAATCCAGTTCTCGAACTTTACTTCCACAAAACTCTACTAAGTAAATGAACGGAGATAAAGGGGCAGTAGAGCCGTGATTGAAACAATGAAGAGTTTCTACTGTGCCATCATCGGAAAGCACCACACTCACACTCTAATTGAAGAATGAATGGTAGATACTCTGCAACATTCTCACACCATCTTTTTTCCTTCGGAGATTTTCCCAAACATGACTGAGAAAGTTTCCCAGTCACTTGACACCTGTGACGTCGACCACCACCTGCACCGCTTCCACGTACCACCTTCCACCAAACGCTTCTTCACTTCATAGAGTCACGCGTATCCGAAGCACGCAAATGTCCTCACCAAACGCTAACTTCCACGCAACTGCAATCCTCGATGATAGCCCTGCATAGCGCAAAAATGGGACCCACCCGATACAAGTCGCATTACGACAGACAGACAGACACACACATATTCATGACTACTTCTCTCGTCTGCTCGTTCACTCTATGGAACTCCCCTGCCCTCCGGCCGTGCTCAGTGGCATGGAGTAAGAAGAAGAGCTATTTCCACGGCAACAGCGCACTCGCGACGCACTGCTCCTCTCACATATTCATTTCGAAGATGGCTGTCAGTAAGCCCCTTCTTCATTCTCTCATCAATCAACCTCACTCTCTGTGTCGCTTCTAATAAGTTTCCTTCATATCCATCACTTTTTCAGCTTAAATTACTTTTTCTCTGTCTTTCTCACCTCCACTGTGCATCAACGGCGTCCTTTCTTCCAGACACCTACTTTTCCTCTATCTCTCCTATTGTCGCGTTGCACCGCACTGAAAGCGAGAGTGTTGTCTTTTTGCAAGGTTTTTCTCTACCTCTTCGCCCACACACTTCCCCTTGTTCCTTTTTGCTTTCGCTGCTTCTTTTTCCACCATCACTTATCACTGTTGGAAAATCTGAATGACATATGAATGACTTCTCTTCTTCCTCTCTCACTTTCTCCACTCCCTCGCAAGTATTCACCTCCTCCCTTCTTCATCTTCCTCTTGCACACCATCTCAATGCTAGTCTCCATGCTCGCATACGCGCTGTTACGTGTGTGGTACGTGTATGTCGCGTACGTGTGCCTTTGGTCAAGTATTTATATCTCTTTTTTCCCGTGGGCAAATACTTCAGTCTCATTGAATGAGTGATAGGTGATTACCACTTGGTTTTTTTAGAAGGCAGCTGAGTTTCAGGTGGCGATTGTTGCTATGGAAGTTTAGGTTGTTATGGACGATGATGCTATTAAAACTAGCGTTCGTAATTTAGTAGCTAAAAAGAGAGACTGAACTGCCGAATGGAGAGTCTGAATTTCTGCTAAATTTAAGTTCGAAATTCTTGTTCAGCTGTTGCAAATTGAAAATCTTGTTCGTTAGAAGGACGGTGGATATTCAGTCGGTTGAGAGAGAAAGTGAATAGTACACGAATTGCATCGTGCACTCTTTGCATAGACATAGTTGATGCAACGACAAATATATTTTTGCATTTTTTTTTAAAATATTAGGCTCTTTTTAATACTCCGAAACAATCGAAGGTTCGTATTTTCATTCTCTATTCTATGTTTCAGTAGAAAAGTTGTCCTTGACATTGTTTTTCAAGCAATTTTTTTTGTTTAATTGGAAATTGGCACTTCTTAAAATTAGGCAGAACTGTTGAGGTCACAGCTGGTCTTCGCTCTCGTTTTTAGCCCTAAGTTTTAATTGTGATAATTTTAACAAAATTTTCTGACCAACCTTCTTGTTGTATGGAAGTGTTAAGAAAGCTTATGAGTCATTAATTATTATCATGTTGTGATCTGGTGCTTTCAATGAATTCCCTGAAACGGCTGTGGTTTATGATTAATAATAGACATTAGTTGCTTACATTCATTAGTCTTACAAAGCGCAAACAGCCAAGGGAAGCGATAGATGGCTTAGTGTGGAGCACTTCGTCAATAAAAACATTTGCTTTTTTAGGTTCTGCTTCATATTTACATCGTTTCATTGCGTTTTAGGCTGCCATTCTCGCTCTCTATACTCTGTTTCTACCTGTTAGCGTGTGTCAGACCAATCCATGCCTTTATCCATGCAGGCTAAAGTTCCTGCTTAGCTTTAAGACTGTTTTATTGGATAACAAAGCTTTTCCGAGTATTTCCATAATGACGTGCGAGTCGAGAGATTAGCTAGTGTTGTCGTAGCATAGCCAGGCATGCTTCTCTGTTCTTTGCAGTGGCATTTCAAACTTTTTTTTAATATGCACCACATCGATTGAAATAACTGAAAGTTGGAATTTGCATTAAAACGTAACTTTTGGTGGTTAGTGATACTTGTTTGTGATGAGTTTTAAAGTCCCTCTAATAGCTATTTCACTTTTTCATACAAAATGGGATACATTTGGTCGGATACAAGAATGAATAAAAGATAGTATGGTTTGTAAATTCCATCTTAGCATATTTAGAGTTGTGAGGCTTTGTTGGTTGATGCTATTACGAAATCCACGAGACTTAGAGACGTCTATCTGTAAGAGTATAACGCGTTTGTTGATTAATTTTGCGAAAACTACTATTTAAGTATGCATCTCATAAGAAGTCTCACAGTTCGTCAGTAATAGTAAGAATTCTCGATGTTTCGTGACCGTAATTTATTCGTTCGAAGCCAATAAAATTATCAGTTGCGATCATGGGAACATTTAATTTACAATTAGAGTTGATTTGGTTGAGGGTGATTTGATTTAAATATGTGAAGCAACATCAGTTTCCGCGATGGGACGTAGTATTTCACAAGGCAGCCGTCGGTAAATGTGTTCGAGCATGCAGTGCGTAGCGTTTGTCGCCCGTGCTTTATTCTTTGGCATGTTTTGTTACTGCAATGGGACATTGCGTCTGCCTTTCATATGACTGTTATACATAGCCGTGCGTTCAGGGCCAGTCGGATAATAAGCCTTTCATTTCTGCATTTTGCCAATACTCAGTTGTACATGGTCGCCTTACCGATATCTTTTTTATTCATCCTTCGTTAGAATTCGCTTCTAGCACTACACTTCACGCTGTCTTCTGGCAGGTGTCATTCAGAGTTTCTCTTCCAAGAAGAAGTGGTAGCAAGTCGATGAGTGTGTTTTTTGTTGCTCTCAAGAGTTTTGCGCATTTCCTTTGAAAATTCTTTAAATTGGTTGTCGTGAACGTCACTGATGAAGTGACATAACAAAATTAGCCATCTTCATTACTTGACTGAAATAATTTGAAAAAGTAATGAGTCTTTTCAAACAATCAGATAGACTTATATGTTAGTGAGTAAATAAAAATTAAATAACACATCCAGAAATTGTGGAAAATGGACTTGTCTTTCTCAGCAGTTTACATTTTCTAACACTACTCATTTAATGATGCAAGAGATCTAATACCTTAGATCCTTTTCTGTAATGAGAAATAGTGTGTTCCATGACTTCTCGCATCACATTCTGGGATGCATCATTTGTGCTAATTGGTCTGTGAGCCATACACATCGTCCTCTGCGCTTGCTAGTATTATATGAAAGCCGTGGAAAATACGCTTTTTACCAAACGATTATTATTAATTTAAAATCACCCGTACTTTGACTAATATATAATGCATCATCACAAAGCATTGTTTGCTTTAAAGCTGATTTCTCACTGCAACAAGGATGATGAAATTGCTTTCATTTTTGGGCATATTTCATGTTCTAAATATAAACAGTTGTAGTTATTTTTTTATAAGAATAGTGTCACTAATGATTTTGAACCAGTTTTTTGAAGGAATTTCTTCTTCGTCTTTACGATTACTTATAAATAATCTAAAAATTAAATTGTGTCCAAATTTTGTCAATAATTCTGTTGTTTAATAGCTAATGGAGGATTTTATGGCTATCTGAAAGGGAGGATTTTTTTTAATGTCTTTATTGTGAGATTTCCTCGTTATTCAATCTGCATTGAGTTAATTAAAATTTTGAGAAATGAAGGTATTGCGCATGAAATTACATGAGTTTGACATTTGGATCTCTAACTGTTTGATCGGTTTTGCAGGGGCACTTCCACTTTATCCATGTTAAAATTTTTCAGTGATTCATTAAGAAAGTTTTCTTATGGACTGAATCATTGCGAAATTTTTATTGGAGTCATTCAATTGATGTTTATTGTATTTGCTTTACTGCTGAACTGACGCAAAGGACGCATACACGTTATCACGTTGCTATCACGTCGTTATCACGCTTTTAATTATGAATAACATACCGTGAGAAATTTCAGTTTCTGCGTGAATTATTGTCGAACCAGGTGCTTACGGGACATATCGAGGAAGCTTCTGTGGTGTGCTTTTGCTGAAACGAGAGCGCTCACGCTTGTCAAGCAAAATTATTGTTACTGGTGGTGATTTTACGTGGTTTTCCCATCAATTAATTTAGTTGCTTCCTCTCACGGACTTGATCTCGTTTGCATCTTTTTGGTGCATTCTACGCTTTCTCGTCCTTTTTTCTTGACTTTTCCATTGCATCCACTAATGGCGGATCAGCTTACCGAGGAGCAAATTGCAGGTGAGCTTCTAATTAAATTAAGTTTAAATTTTCCTAGTTTTTTCAGCTTTTTATGAATAAAATCATTTGTTTGGCTAAGCCCATAGTTCTTAGATGAGATTAATTGGAAATAAAGGAGTTCTCCGTGTAACTTAAAATATTTCAATTTCTTGTTTTTATGTCGGCACTAAACCGAGAATACTTAATGGATGGAAATTGAGCTGGATAGTCTCTAGCCTTAAGCTTATAGGATTGTTTATCAGTTTTTGCTCCTCTTCCACTGCTAAAGCGCAGTGCTATTCATTAACCCTGTTTATGCGAGAAGACATGTTTGCAAGTTTTTCGGCAATTCAGAAAGCGATCTTTTGCATTCCAATTGCAAATACACTAAATTATCAAGTAATTTGAATGGAAAAGAGCTTAAATACTTTCGGCTTTGTATTAACGCTTTGATTATGAGATGCAGTGATATTTATTTTAACGAAGGAGTAATACGTTGGCTCGGGATGTGACAGTTTTGTTACCTTTAAATTCATTTTACTGGGCTGCCATAGGCATATGAAACATTGGTTGCTACTGATCTTGAATCTTCGTGTACGGATTCTCCTGCTTTTATTCGTGATAGAATTCCAATTGTTAGCGTCGTATTTGATAGAGATGGCATAGTGTTTAGAATATATGTAGATGTAGATGCGGTGTGTTCTATGTCGATTATGCAAAAACATAAAATTTAGTGATGTGGTTGGAGGAGAAAGAGACAAGCTGAAGATGAAGCCGAATTGAGGTCCTTAAAAATGAGTTTAATTAAATTGTTTTATAAATTATATTAGAATGTGGAGTGAAGAATACATTTATTCGGAGATGCAAATGAACCATTTATCAAAAAAATAGCTCAAATATCAGAAATGAAAATCTTTTAGGTGTACCTTTGTCCTTCGTCCTTGAAGGGAGTGAATAATGACAAATATTAAGATATATGGTGCCAAAAAACAGTGGTATTTTAATTCCTTACAAAATAGTATTCTCTTTAATGCAAGCTAGAATTTAAAATGGTGCACTCGTCACTGTGTACTGACGTTGACAGCAAGAGACATGAATAGTCTTGAATTTAAGAATTTTAATGGAAAGACATTTGATTGAAAAAATATAATTTAATGAAGAATATGTTAATTTTATAACATTTCTTGAGCCTGTTTTGAGCAAAAGCAGTTGTTTTCTCTTTTTCGTAGCAGTTTAAGAGATTCCTAATATTTTTTCTCAGATACAGTTTGTCTTTTTCTGTGGTATAGGTAAATAAAAAATAAAAATTACTGTAGATAAAGTATTCTAATGCTCGATATTTTTTCAGAATTCAAAGAAGCATTTTCGTTGTTCGACAAAGATGGTGATGGCACAATTACAACAAAAGAATTGGGTACGGTTATGCGATCCCTAGGCCAAAACCCAACTGAAGCTGAATTACAGGATATGATCAACGAAGTCGATGCTGATGGTTAGTGAAAGCGATATGAACTTCTTGTTTTCTTAAAATTTGCTCCTCATTGACATTACCGCTAAGCCATCACTTATTTTCTTTCACAGTTGTAGCTATTTGTTCTGTTTTAATTTACAGGTAACGGAACGATTGATTTCCCGGAATTCCTCACCATGATGGCGCGGAAAATGAAGGATACCGATAGCGAAGAAGAAATCCGTGAAGCCTTCCGAGTATGTGCTTAAATGTTTATTATCACTTTGACGAATAGTACTAATTACATGTGAGACGATGGTGAGTAAGGCTAACAAATGTTTTGGTGGCGGACTTCGTTAATGATATTCATAAGTACGTGCATCAATTATGCTTATACCGTTATCCCATTCTCCATTTAGTGAGTGGTCAATTCTTGCACTGATTTCATTTAGATCGTAAAACTGATTTAAACTTATTTTTTGCAGGTATTCGACAAGGATGGCAACGGTTTCATATCTGCAGCAGAATTGCGTCACGTTATGACGAACCTTGGTGAAAAACTAACGGATGAAGAGGTGGATGAAATGATTAGGGAAGCTGATATTGATGGTGATGGTCAGGTTAACTACGAAGGTAAAGCATCTGATTTAAAAGATGCTATAGTTTTACATTCATATTGTTTTATATGTCCGTAATTGCGTATCGAAAATTAAGAGTTGTTAGTCGTAATAAATAGAAATTTTGAACAGTTAAATAAAGTGAGCATTTTTTTTACCGCTTACTTGCTTGCTTTTTTGTTTCGTTTTCTTAATTTGTTAAAAAATGAATCTCAGGTAAGTAACGAATTCATTCCTACATGAAGCTTTTTTCAGAGTTTGTGACTATGATGACGACTAAATGAGTTTATATGAACAGTAACGACAGGCAGAGTTGTGAGATCGACCAATATCGTATCTATCCATTCATCAGCAAAATTTAGAGCACAAATTTTTATTTGCTGTCATAGAAATCATTCGCGTCATATTTGTATTTTGAAAGAATTCATGAAAGCCCACATACTGTGAAATTATTCTATCATCAATATTATTACGCAGAATCGTGTTTTTATATTTTCTACCTGTCTGTCTCCTCCAAGGACATGAAATTTCATCGTTTTGCTTTTGTTCACACATGTTCGTTGTTTCTTCAAGGTGCTACTTGAAGAATTAAGTGCGAAGCTGCAAAATTAGCTTTCCAATTCTCCGGATTTTACCGCCTATCTAAAGCTGTCCTATACACGACTTTCAGTAAACATCTAGTTTTTTTGGTGGAAGTTTCCGAATTTTTCTAACATACGGTGGACTCAAATTTGAAATTTTTGGAAAGCAAGCTCATGCATTCCTAGTAGTGCACGAATGAATTTTTTACCGTTTCCAGGAATACTTTTTATTTATTTTTCTCAATTTTTACGTTTTCTTTATATATTTGGACATCAATTCTTGCTTCTTGATAAAATGTGTTCATTCTGGATATATTTTTTTCTGAGTATTCATGGCAAAAATTTGACAGGAGATGGTAACGTGTGGAAGGAGATGTATTTTAAAGTTCTGTCGGTGATATTTCAGAATAACTGTTGATAAATGATGAACAAATAAATTAATATTTGTCAGAACCACATTATCTTTAGCTAATTTTCAAGGCAGTTTGCTAGAATACTTCTTTAAACATATTCAGGAAATTCAGGTCTCCTAATATGTTCTAACGGATTTGGAATCAGAATGTTTTGCAGTGATGATCAATTAATCGATGAGTTTCGATTCCATTCACTATAACCGATTTTGGTGTGAATTCTGGGCAGTCGATTTTGACATCAATTCGTTTCGATTCATTTGGACTCTTTATTAGCACTTTCAATTCCAACACGACTCCATTCAAGCTTTCAAAATTGTTCACATGTACCTGAGAGAAGTTGAATGTCTAGTTCATCTGTACGAGATTCAAGCTACCTAATGAATTTGTAGGAGGGTGAATGAACTGACTCGTCCACTAGTTTCCTTATCATTGAGTCTGCCATGATTTAAATGTTTGAATTAAAGAGGTTCAACAAGGAAGATTCAAGTACTTTTTGTCCCGGTCGTCACATTAACCCATTTATCCACCTCCACATTTTACTGTAACCTTCCTGGTTTGTATTTAAACCGACTATAAGTTTATTGTTGAGTCTGTCTCTTCGTGCTGAAACTTTTCGTTCTTTAATGAGCCCAGTAATGATTAAAGGTTGGTATATTTTAATGATGCGGTTACTGATAATACTTACAACGCCCGGTATGACGACAGTGCCGTCGGGTTTCATTGTTGGTCCAATCAGTGATTCATGTCTGTCTGACGACGATGATTCATCAGCAGTTGAGCTTCTAAGATCTATCGTTTCACTACTAATCAGTGTTTCAGGTGACTGAGTTATAGATGTTAGACTTGTCTGTGATGACGCATCCCTGAATTTTTTCCTTCCTATATTCATAGTTGACATCAAAAAGAAAAATGAATAGTTTGATAAGGAGTGAAGGAATCAGCAAACACGTCATAAATATGCTTCTTCCCATAAGCACCCAATATTTGATTAAAACAGCAAACATGATGAGTTTATCTGTAAATCTCAATAAGAGTCCTTTCTCGTACACACACAAAAGCTGTCGTGCAAATTGATTGTGGTCAGCCGCTTTTCACATTTCAAAAATTGAAACGAAATGATTCTGCGGAGAGAGTGGACGCACAGAACTTACGGAAAATTTCCTTGCATATGAGGTTGCTGTTGTGTTTTCACATTCTCATCACTGTCAGTCAGTGTAGAATTGAACTGAGACGGATTTCGTGCTACTTCTTTGTATTGATGTATTTTACAAAGATCTGATCTGAAATTATTTAAAAGTAACTTTCGTTTAACAGTTTCATTTCGTAGTATTAAGTTTTTGGAGAGTTTTAATCGTACAAATTTCTATCATAAACGCTATATTTCTTTTGCCATTGCTAACAGTTTTATTTGATCGGATAACATAAGAGCTATCGAGTGATTTTCCACATTTCCCTCTCATAATTTCGAACTTCAATTCTGATTTTAAACTATTATCCTACCTGCAAGGCTGAATAATGCTTTCAGTGACGAGTACGTTGTCATCTCTTACAACACCTTGCTTGCTGCTACCACCAGTGGAATGTTCCAGCGAACTTCTGCCAGCCATATGTCTGCTCATTTTTGACACACTTGGTCTAAACTTGATAATTTCAGTTTCAATTTCACGTTTAAATCTTATTAAAATCATTAAGACAAACAGTTCACATTTCCTATATTTACATTTACCTTCCAGCTTTATTATTTATAATGAAGCGTTTCAGTTCTTTTCGATTTAATTCAATAAGGCCACCATCTGAGGGCCAAATTTCCCGTGCAATCTAAAAAAGATTTCATACGTACACATTTAACATTCGATAAATTATTTCGAGCAATAAAATTTATGATTTGTCATTAATCTGTGGGAAAATTTTGTTGATTCCATCACCAAATTACGCCCATCGCATTTGAAAAATCGATCGCAGCACAAATATCGCACTCCCGGCCTTTCATTTAAGACCAGCGGTGATGAATTTCCCGTTGCAGGGCGTTGTTCAGCTAAAAAACATGTAGGAATGTTGAGGTCGGAGATGAACGTGTGAGAAATCAGCGTGGTAGAAAGTAGGTTCTTGCCTTCCAGCTCTCCTGCACCAGTAATATCAGGCTGTCCGCCAGAATGCGCTGTTGTCATCACTTTCACGCCACGTTGAGGGAGTTGCTTGAGTGCCTGTGGCAAAGGAAGTTGTTTATTGTGCAAATTATTAAAAAGTTTATATTAGCTCATAAAATAGCTCATAAAATAGGAACCATTTTTCACTATTTAACAATTACCGCTTCAGCTTTATCGATAACATCACAAAGCAGCCGCTCCACTCGGGCTGTCACTTCGAAAGGACCGCATAGCGCACCGAGGCGAGACTCGCTTGAGCTAGCCAGTGCTGCAACCTTTACCGCCTCACTCTAAATTTAGTACAGCCGACAGTGCACCTTCAATTTCTTCAGTCTTATTTATAACAGCAAATGAAAAATTTAATTTGCAGTTAATTACCATTGCTTAACAATATCTCATATGCGATCGCTGTTCAAATGATTGAATTGAATTTGCAAATTTTCTTAAAACCTCTGATATCATTTTGGGAGAGTGATGCGAATAAAAGGGATTGTAAGCAAATGCGTGCTAAGTGACGAAGGGAATTCTCAATGTCTGTTGTGTTGGCATTTTTCAAATTTGATTTATTCAATCTTTAGCATTCGAATTTCAAATAGTTCCTGCAATACTTTTGGCTAATATAATATGAGGCCCATTCCTCGTTCAACAAATGGTATTAATTTGATGTTTCGCTGCGAAGGAACGATGGATTGTGATGAACTGATGAGATGAGGGAAAGCTTGTCCTAGCTAATAATAAATTAGCTATCGAAAGGAAATGGCGCAAGCATCAACGACAAAAGAGAAATGTTTCAATTCATACACATTTTTCCAAAAAGAAATTGGAGGAAAATTTGGCTTTTTCTTGATTTAATCTGAAATTTGCAATAAATTCCATTCCTTTTCAAAATATGTATCGTTATAACTTTATATTTGATGTTAAAATCGGCACAACTGAATACTATATCGGAAGATTGGAATTTAGTTGTCTATAACTTATTGAAGTGAATTTAAAATATACTAATTAGAGTAGAATGAAATTCACTCATTCATTTTTCAATTTATCACACAAATTTATTCATCTATTTGACTCAATTTTCGATTATCAGGTGTGAATGCTTTTTTTAATCCTCTCATTAATACGGTAAAGAAAGTGATCGGCAATTTATTCAAATAATTGAGTTAAATTGTTTCAAATGGTTTGAACATCGTTGCTTCCTTGACTGCCTCAATTTATACAATTTTTCAGATATCTAAAATTTAAAAACAAAGCTAAGAGAATGTCATGGACCCAGCATTCAAGAAGAGAGTTATTGTTCCCTGCTGCATCAGTGCATGCCACGACATCTCATTTTATTTTTCAACCATTGAATTGAAGTGGAAGATCAATGAAAAATTCTGTGAACTATTTGAGACCAATAAAAGTTTCAAGCATTCACGCTTTAACAATGGAGGAATTCACACGAAGGAATTTTAATTTTTCAGCAACCGTTTATTTTTTTGCGGAGAAAACTAATCGTCGAGCCATATTGACTGAAATTTTAGGATGAATTCAAAGCAACCACTCTTTTATGAATAATATTATTTCCCTCTTTCGAAGTTGATATGCACAAAAATAAGTGCAACTATCGAGATCGATCATGGTGGGTGCAGTAAATCAGTTTTTATTTTGTGCATTTCAGTATTTGATTAACAAAAAATTAATGCGCAGAAATTAGAATGGGAATTCCAATTGGGAAAGTAGGAGGACAGTAAATTAAAAAGGAAACGAAAGAAATGATAAGCAGAAGGAAACTACGAGGGATTGGGCCGCATGAGTTTCACTAACGACACTTCTTGAATTAGAATGAGAATGAGAATTCCAATTGAGAAAGTAGGAGGGCAGTGAATATTTGAAATCTTTTGAATTTTGAAATCTGTTAGCATCTGAGGGGAAGGGAGGACTGCTGAAATATTGGAAGGGTCGAATGAAACTTATTGTTTTTCTCTTCCTTTCACAGCCATCAGTGCGCTTGCTTTTATTTCTTTGATACGCTCCTTCGCATCCTAAAAACGCAATGTAATATTAGTCCTCTACGTTCCTTCCTTCCTTTAATTTCAACGTTTAATATTCAAAAATTGAGCCGAATTGGTGAGCGAGCGAATGGTAGTGCGATAAATGAAGCGTTGAATGATAATGGCATTAATTGAAAGGATATGGTAGAAACAAACCTCATAAGTACTCCAACCACCTAAGGATGCAATACGAAAAGCGAGCGCAAAAAGGACAAAAAAGGAGATTGGATCGGAAAATGCGCCGGGACGAATGCGCACCAAATGTCTCGCCAAATATTCCACGTCGAAACATTCACGACGTTCAATCTGCTTCATCAGTATCGTTGCTACCCAAACTACACATGTCCTAAGAATAAGAGGTAAGAATGACATTGTGCATTTCTTGGAGTGAAAATTATCAAAAAGCGAAGCGCTAGCGCTACCTGTTCAAACCTGCGAAACCTTGAAGCACAACTGGTGGAATATAATCATCCGCTGCTCGTTTAATAATTTGCACTTCCTTGCTTGAAAGTGTTTTAATGAATACTCCTAATTGATCCAAATCTGGCCAAATACCATTCGACCAATTAGTTACATGAAATATCGTTACCTAAATTAGGAAAATATTTACTTACTTTGTAGATTGCTGCCAAATCCGAACTCATATGGTTTGTTGTGATGGTGTCAAGATTACACTTGACATATCTAGAATTATGGATATCGAAGAATCCAACTAAGCATTTCCAGTCTTCCTCAAGTACAGATGATTCCTCAGCTCATTATCGGTGCTGTCTTGAACTAAGTAATGGGCCATTTCGTGACCATCTCTTGCATATGTAAGTTCTTGAAAGCAAAAGATTGACATTTCTTGGCTTGCTGTCATCATCATTGGCGCCAGTGTCCGCTAAACCATCTGTTTTTGGGGCTGCTTTGGCGGCATTAACACCAGTATCCAAATGCGCCGAGAGTGCTACGTCATACATTATGAAACCTTTTTCTTCTTTCTTTTTGACTAATTTTATTGTGAATCGCTTTTGCTGCAAATGAATGAAAGACGTAAGTGGAGGTTATCATTGACATTAGTGAATTATGTAAATTTTGGGGTGAAAATTGAAGTTAGAATGAATGATTAGGAATGCACGGTTGCTTTAGAATTTTCATTGAAAATTCTCTCATTCATAGCTTGAGAGAACTTTATGGCTTCTTTCTTCTCTTTTTTAACATTGCCATCATCAGAATGCTATCAGAAATGTGGCCATAAAATAAAGTACTCCATTTTTATCCAAATTCGCAGCAAAGACTTTATAATCATCTTACGCCAATTTCCATTTCCGTGTTTGGTTTTATCGGCCAGTACTGATGGCATTTTCCTTTCATGTCATCTTCCGCTGTTATCTGAGACTGCTCCACAACACAAACAATTAGCTTACAACCATCCTTTATAATTAATTTTAAAACATTTCAATGATAAATGAAAGCTGTGAAATGATTATGTCGTCAGATGTCAGAAATTGTTCAGATTACATCGAAAGCAACTTTCAACACCACAATCCACCCACACGATCCATCCATCATTCGCGTTTAGACCTTTTTAGCTATTAAAAATGCAATAAATGAAATAATAATAAGGCAGACCTGCCAAACCATTCGCCAGAAATCAATTGTCGTTTCCTTGGTTGGTGCTTGGATAATAATGTAATCCTCACGGTTGAAGCTAGCATATGTTGCAGGAAGGTAATCATTATCTTTTGTTGTCTTCGAACTCAACTTCACACGCTTTTTTTCAAATAACGGAACCGGAACACGGTTTTTATGCTGCAAAATGAGTGAATAAAGCGGAAGACAGGTAGGTAGCAATAGCACGCGGCTATTTTCAAACGATCCTGAAATGAATAAAATTAAATTGAGGTTTACTGAGAGGACAATTTAACATTTACAACGTTTCTTCTAACATGCACTGTGTTGTGCAAGACTACTGATTTGCTATGCAAAATGATTTTTCCGTAATATAACATCGAAGTAGGTAATGTTCTATGCTAGTGATGCTCAGTGCTCATTCTTCAATACTGAGGAAAAGGAAGGAATTGAAAACTGTGAGTTCAAACGACTTGTAAAAGTTCTTTAGAATGCATAGTAAGCAAATCATTCAAATGAATTTCTGTTTAATAAATAATTGTCAGTCATTCAGTAGCTTTTAAAATGCTTGCCGACTATGATTTGCAAGGAATATATTTCAGCTTGACAATTGCTCTTCCTCTCTCTACCTATTTCAATAATTTTTTTTGCTTTTTTAGATCAATTTCTTTCATCTCATCAAAAATTCTTTTTTCCATCATTTCATCATTCCTATGCACAAATGCCTTTTTTATGCATTGCAATTATACGGTCATTTAATGGACACTGAGATCATTATCCTCATTTACTTCCTCATTTAGTTGGTTATTTTCCGTTTATTTAGATAATTAAATTTAACAAATAATTAATCATGAAAGCTTTTAGATTAAGTGATTAAACGCAGTTTGTTATTTAAAATTAATGCTTACTTTTTAGTTGAAATTTACTTTAAAGGGAGGAAAATATTTCAAGTGCTAGGGGTGTTGCCGTTTTCGAGTTATTAACTGTAGTTTGTTGCCAGGAAATGAGCAAAATGCGTGTGGCAAATTTTCAGTAAACTTTGTTTAGCAATCGTGGTACGAGGGAAAAATTATTTTTTAATTAAAATTTATTTTAAAAAAAGAAAATTGCTAGGGATCCTGGTTGACGTGTCTCAGCTGCTTACTAATTGCAGTCATTTTGATAAAAACGATCAAAATACATACGACGTGTTTTTGATAAACTTTGTTTAGCAATTAGTGCTGCAAAAAAAAATTTGACTTTTTAATAAAAACTAATTTTAAAAGGACGAAAACATACAACTTGTGCTAGGAAGGTTGCCGTGTTTGAGTTATTAATTGCGGCTGCTGTAACAAGGCGATCAAAATGCGTGTGACGAGTTTTCGGCAAACTCTGTTTAGCGATTAAAGCTACAAAATCTGCTGGCTTCTCACCAGCTTCTGTAGAACTATCCTGTAGAATGCATTTTTTACCGTAGGATTTCAAGCTTCTCACTACATCTAATAAAAAGTTCAAAAGCAAAAACAGGAAAAGTCCATTTGGAACGCAAATAACTGCAATCTATCAAATAAACAGTCCTCGTAAAAGGTGCACAAGTGCGGTATGGGAAAAGCTTCCCAATGAAGAAATAAATAAAACGTTTCATCTATTCAATTAACGAAAGTGGTTCAATTTGAAATACCCAATGTGTGACTCTGTCAAAATATACCCATCACTTACGACACACACACACACACACACACACACACACACACACACACACACACACATCTGTGTAACAACTTCACCACAATTTTAAACCTTTTGCGCAGCGCTTCTTTTCTGCTTTGCACTCAGTCGACCAGCCATTTTACCAAACTAAGTTAACTGAATTCGCAATTATATTTCCAAATTTAAATCTTTCTGTTATCGAATAGATTATTTGCATAACAGATTTGTAAATTTTACGAATTGCAAATTAGCCATTTTTTTGTATTTATGAATATAATTAATCTCACCGAAAAAAATCAATGGATTTTTTAGCTTCTTAAAAATTTTTTAATCAATCAGTTAATCAGCTTCTTTTATTCCAATATGTGCGTTACAACAATGATGAGACATGTGGATGAAATTTAGTTTTAGAATAAATTTAAGATTGTTGTTTAGGGTTAAAGATCTCAGGAGAACAACCTCCGCGAATCGGTAAAATATTTGAGGAAATTATTTGCAAAATTTTAGAGATTACATTCATCAAGATGATTTTTGAAAACCTTATGCGAACTGTGCTATTAGCTAGTCGTGCGCGGACGCTTGAAGCATTTTAAAATTAGATGATCGAAATGAAAATGATGCGAAGCCATTCGTAACAGCTGCAGCTAATATTTCCTCTTCAGATGTCCTCTTCGACGACAAAAGCTAAATGCATGAAAGTGATGGATGAAGTGGGTCGCGTTGGAGTCGACGACGAAGCGATACAGCACGGGAAAAATTTCTACAAATTGTCTGTTGCATGATAACTCTTGCTTAATTTAAAAATTGAATGAAAATATCAGTGGTACATATGTGAAATGATTGCGGTCATTCGGATGCTAGCTTTCAGATGACCGGCTAGAACCGGCTAAGATGACCGGCTAGCTTTCATCCTCATCCCCAAGAATTCCTTGTTATGCCAAATTCTAATAGCTGTCTGTAACAAGCAACTGTTTGCAGTATGTTTGAGAAATATCCCGATTTACGTGTGTATTTCAAAGGTGCTGAGCATTTCACCGCAACGGACGTGCAAAACAGCGATCGCTTTGCCAAACAAGGAATTAAACATTTCCAATTATTTTTAGAATTATGGTATTAACATAAATGTTAGATTTCGAGGTAATTTTAAGGGAAAGAACTGTGAATTTGCAGGGCAGAGACTTTTACTCGCTGTTAGAATACTTATTAACACGTATGATGATCCGGAAACGTTCAGAGCGTATGCTCGTGAAACGGTCAATCGTCATATCAGATTCAAGATGGATCGCACATTATGGCCTGTAAGCTCAAATTTTAATCTTTGCTAATCAACTACACTTCCAAATACTTCATAATAAACATAGATAAACAGATAAACGTGTAATTTATGGCGGGAATATTATTAAGCTTGTTCAAATTGAAAATTACTATTTATCGGATTATGGCATAAAGTTGGAAATTCAAAATCAATGAACAAAATGTTTGTTAGACGGGTCACAGCAATCGGTAATTATCACTCGTTATAGCAGTGTTTAAAAAAATTTTTAAACTTAAAATTTAAAATTAATCTTATTTCTGAATTTTTAGGCATTCTTCACAGTGTTCGTGAACAGTCTGAAGGAACACACTGCAATAGATGGAGAAACGGAAAAAACTTTCTTGCAAATTGGCAGAGAATTTTCCGATGAGTGTCTCAAGCATACCATTGCTTTGAATTTGCCGAACTGAATAATTCCATTGAAATTTATATTCCTCACAAATCGTAGACGGAGCGCGCAGACGTGGTAATTCGTGTTTCTGTGACAAGGTGCTATATATTTATTTTACTTCGCATAACACTTGCACATTTGCTAAGAACGAAAAAAGCAACGAACAAGACCGTTTGCTCGAATCATTCCTTCTAATCTAATCTTCTATACCTATCTGCTGATATTTAACAAGGCAATTTTCATTTTTGTTTTCTTTTTAAAAAACAGTTAATTGCTGCTAAAGTGATTTATTCCATCCATCATTTCTTCAGACATCATATTTTGGTGAATAAAATTTTCGCACTGATAACTGGCAAATTAATGATTATGCTGCCGTAGCATATCCAAATATAAAATTTTTTGTTTTTTTAAGCTCTCTTTGAAACTTTCAGGAATGTGACCGATGTCCGGTAGCATATCGTAGTCATCCTTTGAATCATTTGCTTGTCGCTCATGTAACTGTAAACATTGCCATTTATAAATTTTCTTAGAGAGAGAAATAGCATAAAAAGCATTATAGCAAAATTTTTCGATTAGAAACGGTTAGAAAAAAATTGCCTATCGATTAAAGATAAGTAGAGTTAGTTACTTTGTTGAAATCACTTTTTTCCATTATTAGCAACCAATAATATTCCGAGAATAACAGATTTTTCGATAGTTAGAAGTTAATTAGCTTCATATTTTAATTAATTTTCAAATTATATTCATTGTGGTTGCCTGTTACATCACTTAGGCAAATGCATTTGTTAAACTTTTCATTTTATTTATTCCTAAAATGTCTTTTTTGTTGGACATCGGTGACATTTTTGCACTTTTGAAGCTGAGAAAACATTAACAGAATGAATTTATGGAGCGAATGAATTGCTAGGAAAGAAGAGTGCCGTGCGAGTTGGAAGAGAATTTAAATAGTTAATTAAAAAAGGGCTAAGCCACCTCTTTAATCTCATCAGGATTCGGCGGTCTTCCCATGGTGGCAATGGTGATGAGCAATAACAAAATGGAAAGAGACAACATTTTTCTCATCATCCGTGACCTGAAAACAAATCTTTCTATCCTCTATCAATAGGATAGAAAAATGAAACTGAAAAGTGAATTAAGTAAATTTTGAAATTTCAGGTCTAAAATTTTTGCTAATTTAAATTTAATAAGATCTTTTTAAGAATAAGTTCTACAAAAAAAATGAAGGGAACAGCAAATAATTGTGAACAGTCCGAAACGATTTACTGAAAAGAGCAGAAATGAGGAATTACATAAAAAGTTCAGCGTGCTGTATTTAATCTTGCTAAATTCGGGAGAGTTCAATTGGACGATTTCGGATTCATAACATTTTCCAGTACTTACTAGGTAACAACTTATGTAAAAATTCCAGTTTGAATAATTTTAGATAATATTTTGTAAAACTTTTAGCAAAGTTTTGCTTGCTATTATAGAACACCAAATGGTTGATTTCAATGTTATGGTCAGCTTTAACGGAAAGTTTAACCAACTGCTTTAAATGGGAATTTTAAATAAATTATTATTTTGTAAGTACTGTGAGCTCAAAACTGATTTATTTCACCTTCCGACTCTAAAAAAAGTTAAAGTGTCATTGGCTCTCAGCTTGTTCAAACGAAATCAATGATTAAATTCGGAAAAACCAAATGGACCAAATACTTAATGCTTTTCACATAGGCCGTCTACCTTCTAACCACTTAGCAATAGTAACAGTTCCAATGATCACTTCTTCATAGTTGGCAGGTTAAATTTAAATTTCAGTGTCACGCTATTTATGAAATTTGAAAAGACTGCCTGAATCATAAATACTTGTTACTGCTGTTGTAACAGTATTAACAAGTGGTGGCGAAACGTTGAAAACGACAACAACAAATCGTAACGAATGATATGGGTCGGGCGAAAATGACGAGGGCACTTATAAAAAAGTTAATGGATGTGAGCGCTGTTGTCTCCTCACCTCTCCTTCGGTTGCTCGCCGCTGACAAAGCAGCCGCACTAATCAGAAAATAAGCAGTAAACCGGTTCGGTTCCACAAAACCCATCGTCAGTCCTTTCCTTCATTCCGATGATCGGTGTGGTGGCGCACTTGCTGTTTGTCACACGCTTTTTCAAAGCATTTCATTATTCCACGGCAACAATGGACTGACTGTAAAATTGTTCGTCGATGTGATGATAGCAATCAATATCGCGCTGTTCGACTAACATATTAACTGCATGGCACTTAATTTGTCAAAAATTTCCCTTTTGCTGCACTTCGAATTTCAACTACGCTTGTTGGCATCACCATACACCTGAACAACGTAGACGAGGATGGTCAAAGTGAGGTTACGTGACGCACGTGCAATGGATGCTGTGGAATCAATCAAAATTGATTTTTCTGCATTTCAAATCTTTTCAAACAAAAGTGAAAGAAGTGAAGGTGGTTTACAGGAATCATTATTTCTTTATTCATAAATTGCTTAACATCTCTCTTTCTCTCTCTCTCTCTTTTTCTTGTGAAATCCAAGTTATCTATTTGGATCAGACAATTGCAACTTTAACATAAAACAATTGCGCACCATCTAGCAGCGAACAAAAGATGAGAGAATTATCGATCGATAAAAAGGGGGAGTTGTTCAGTGCTTTTTAATGAGTGCAATATGAGTGCGACTATCGACCGATCAGATTTCATGAAGTAATTCAATTTCAATCACTTACAGGGACAATCATCCAGTGAATTCATGGTTTACATCGTTTTGTTGAATTTTTTAAATTCAACTCATTAGAATATACTCTTTTAATTTTCCTTATATTCATTCAATGATAATTCAATTGTACTTCCTGCTGTTATGACTCTGCTCTGAGAAAGACAGTGGGGAAATACAAAAGTATTTGTGAAAGGTGAAATTTTAAAATTAGCGAATTGAGGAATTTCAAAAAGCTAAAAGATTATGTTATAAACAGAATTGAGCATTAGAGATATTTTCATTGAATTTTAATCGGTTTATTTCGAAATTCGTTATTTTAATAATTCTCCATGAAGAGAAGATTGCTACATTACAATGTAAGATTACAACGCATATATTTGACGACGCGTGCGATCTTTACTCCATGGATACCTTCAAAAAAACATTGATAGAAATTTACTGCTTTTAGAAGCGAATTTAAAAACTCAATTATAAATTGGAATTTAGAAGAAATGGGAAATTTTAAAAGATAAATGAAAAATTAAAAATGGCATGAAGAAATAAATGGTCGATTTCATTACAATGTCAGTCATTCGTTTCCGTTCAATGTTCAACAGAAAGGATGACAAAGAAAAGTTTAAAACGTTAAAAAAAAAGATAAACGTTTCCCAGGCGAAATGAAGGATTGATTTATTTTCACTTTCACATTGGAATCCTTTTATCACCGGTTCTGCTCGCCCTCCCAAAAATTCCTGCTCCTCTATTTCAGAAACGGGAAGAAATGTGATATGCAAACGAATTAATTAGCATACAATTCAGGATGCTCTTAGCCTACTGCCAATACCTCTAAATGTAATACGAATTTAATATAAAGGAAGCTAAGTGAGAAACTGAGAACTGCACGTTAATTTCCTCAATAAATTAAATAAAATTCCATAAAGATAAAATTGCTAAAAAAATGTACTACAAGATGGGAAGTAATGGGATGGATCGATTGGATGAAGCAATATGTTAATGCTTTTATCATTTGAAATTTCGAAGAAATTGTTTACGTAACACATAAATGGCAAAATGCAATTAACACAGAGTAAATGAATTTTAAATATGCTAATGGAATATTTCGTAATTGAACGTGTGAAGCAAAAAAATGTTTTAGCGTTGCATCTGAGTCATGAAAATACGGAAATTTGGAACGAAGATGAGAATGCTAGCACTGTTTGAAAAATATCAGCTCACTTTCCTTTCGAGAAATCACTTATTTTAAAAATAGCTTTAGTCAACACATTGTCTTCACGGAATTGACGTAACTATGAATGAACTGAAGCTGTCAGTTAATATTATCTGAAAATTTTCTTCAAAAGCTTATTTTGAAAGGCTAGTTGAAATGAACTTGCAAAACGAAGATCGGAAGCTTTTGAATTATTCAGCATTGATAAAGACAATCAGTTTCCGCTACTTTATGGCTGGGAATATAATTTTATTTCGACTGAACTTGAAAAATCTAGCAGAATTCTAAGGGAAATAACTTGCAGTAACGATAAAAGTTTTCCTGAAATTTTCATTCTTACGAGAAAAAATGCACCACTTTTGGTTGCTTGTAAATGTGTGAGAAAGAATTTTAATTTAAAATAATGAAATGAGCAGTTTCATTTGATTGTTTTGTCATTGTTTAGTTCATAAGCGGTTCAGTCTGAAAGAGCAACAACCAAAAAGTAATTTAATGATCGACAAAGAACGAGGTTGCACATTTGCATCGATTTATAACAAGAATATTTCATTTCTGGAATTGAAATATCATCGCATTGAAACATAAATTTTGAAATTTAATGTGAATGAAAGAAATCAGTGCAACTCAACTAAATTCCCTAACTAGTCAATCAATATTCATTATGAGCATTTTAATTATATAATTGGAATTTGCTGAATGGTACCATGGATTGCTGCCACGTAAAGATATAAACAACCTGCTCGCTAAACACGGCCAATTTTTGGTGCGTGAAACAGAAATGAAGAAAGGCGAAGTGTGATCTTTGATATCTTCTATATAAATACATAAATTATAAATATAAATAAATATAAATATAAATATAAATATAAATATAAATATAAATATAAATATAAATATAAATATAAATATAAATATAAATATAAATATAAATATAAATATAAATATAAATATAAATATAAATATAAATATAAATATAAATATAAATATAAATATAAATATAAATATAAATATAAATATAAATATAAATATAAATATAAATATAAATATAAATATAAATATAAATATAAATATAAATATAAATATAAATATAAATATAAATATAAATATAAATATAAATATATATATATAATTCCCAGTTATGCCAAAAACACTGAATTCAGATATGTCACATCTCACAGCTTGGCAGCTTTACAAATTACATTTTTTGAGAGAAAAAAAGTGAGGGAGTTGAAAAGAAATGCAAAACGGCAAAAATTACAGTTCGAACATTTCTGTTAGAAAGCAACAATTGTCTATAGCTTACCATAAGGAAGAAAAAAAAATTTGCACATGAAATTAATGAATTTAGGGGCACCAACCTGTGCTATCAGTAAAATGGAATAATAAGAGAATGCATTACATTATCCGTCAAACTGATGGAAAGGTTTTTATTGAAAAACGCCAATTTCCTTCCATATGTGAACTGATAAGGTACCAATCACGCTGTGATAGAAATTTTTCTTTTATAACAGAAATGAAAAATTTGAGTGTTTGCGTTCCGGATTACAGTTAAAATATTTGAATAGTAAAAAAAACGAACTCAGAGACTTAAAATTAGATTTAGATATCATTTGACCACCAAAGATCCAATAACCGATCAGAGTGGTGCTGTACTCCTTTATGCTGTTCCTCGACAGAGTTGGGAAGTGAAGCATGAACAGGTCAGATGGGCGTTTAATTCAACAAATTCACTCATTCCATTCGTGAGATAATTTGATGCGGCTGAACAATTTTACGTGATTTGCACGTTTTGCATTCAAAACAATGGAGAAATTGCAGATTGAATATGACGAATTATTAGGAGAAGGTGCAATGTCCGCCGTTTACAGAGGTACATTTAGGGATGATGGAAGGGAAAAAGAGGTAATTAATGTCCTAATTCAATCAAAAAAGATTTTATTAAAAAATTTCGTTGAAATTTTTCGCAATTGGAAGAAAGAACGAAACCATTCATACAAGCAATACTTGCACTTAAAGCATTTATTAGATGAAATTTAATATTAGTGACTTTTTGAATGTAGAAAATTCTGTTTGAAAAATGGTAGGTTTTCCGTTAAGGTTGCAGTTAAAGTGCACAAAGGACGCAGTTCAGGTAGAGAGACCGTGGAAGAGATTTGTCGAGAAGCGCGTATAATACGTAGATTGGAGCATCCAAACGTTATTCGCCTCTACGGCATAGCAATCAGTAAGGTATTTGACAACTATCAAATTTCAACGAAATACACAATCAATAAGTGATAATAGAAGAAAATAAGCTTAAAATAGCAATTATCTTTTTCGTTGTAATTAAACTGAAAATTTTTTCCACATTTATTAGAAAGGTTCACGGGTTAAAAAGTTAACTTTAATAATGAAACTGTTAAAGGAACCTGTAATTCTACTAATGGAATTGCTCAAAGACGGAAGCTTGGATGCTTTGTTGGTGACGAAAGGCTCAACGTTAAGTATACGAGAAAAGTTATACTTCTGCCTGGACATTGCGTCGGGTCTGGAATTCCTACATCACAATGGAGTCATTCATCGAGACATTTCCGCGAGGTGACAGAATTTATGATCAGTGTTTCATCCAACTAATAATCATCATTTATCATCAAAACAATTTTTAGAATTCATCGGTAAATTTGACAGTTACATGTCAAAAAAACGATTATTTTTAGTTTTTAAATTTCTGCTAATGAAAGTAATTTCTAACTTTCAATTATTGAGGGTGAAATTTTGCTAAATAGCTTAATGAAACTTTAAGAAATTGCTTGGTGGAAGATATGTGTGTCAAAATTTCCGACTTCCATCTATCGCGAGAAATTAGAAAACAAAATGAAAAGTACAGGATGAAACGATCCGAACAGAATTTGCCCATAAGGTTTAATGTATTTAAAATGATTGAGGGTTAGATCACAGCGGTCAGAATATTTCGAAAATTAAAAATCAAGTTTAAAGTTTCCCTTCTGAGGCCGTAGGATATGGTAAACATTTAAGACACAGCTGGTCTTACTTTTCAAAGTTCAAAGTCGATTTCTCTTATTTAATTAGTATGAAATTCAGCTTTTATGGGAAAAGGCTGAGTTATGGCGAGATGAGATTACATGGAAGTTTGCAATTTACATTTACATCAAACAACCGAACGAGCAAATGAATTTAAATATGATTTGATCATAAACTATTATAATGGAATAAATTTAAGAATAAATTGAGTAATAATGTGATACAGATGGCTAGCGCCGGAAACGATAAAAAGTGCAATATATACGACAAAGTCGGATGTGTTCAGTTATGGGGTACTGCTCTGGGAAGTATTTACAAATGGTGCGGAACCGTATTGCGGAATGACCGTCGCTGAAGTTATTATTAATGTAAGCTATTTCAGTCATTCTAAAACAAAATGAAGTATTGAAGCAGCATTGGTTAATTATTCTTTTTTAAACAAAAAAAGAATATGAAAATGAAGTTCCGTTAACCGATGAAAGGTTTAGGTGAAGGAAGGATATCGAATACCATCGCCAGATGCAATGCCTAGACGGTTGCAGGCCCTGCAAAGAAATTGCTTCCAAACGGAACCCTCAAAACGATGGTCGATGACACAAATTCGACAGAAAGTTGAAATGATTTGTTTAGAATTTCAGAATTAAACCTTTAATTATACAATTTCAAGTCATAATTCCAGTGTATTGAAATATCATTTCCTCTCGAAATAAATTCAATTTCATTCGTCTTATTTCACCTGTACAACTGTCGTTTGTAATTTGATGGGTGATAGTATACAATTTTTAATCAAATGCATCAATAAGTAAGAAATTCAAAAGCCATCTGAGAAATCAACTGAGAATACTTCTTCATGTCTTACTCGTAAGCCACGAACACCAAAATTATTCATTAAACAGTATGCACTGGCTAGGATGTTAGCGTTGCATTATGGATCCGTCGATTTGACTACTTTTCGTGTACGCTTATGGAAATGCATTTTAGTCGGCTGCTGGTACGCACTGAAGGAAGGATATAT
This sequence comes from Litomosoides sigmodontis, assembly GCA_963070105.1. Classification (NCBI taxonomy): domain Eukaryota; kingdom Metazoa; phylum Nematoda; class Chromadorea; order Rhabditida; family Onchocercidae; genus Litomosoides; species Litomosoides sigmodontis. The sequence continues at coordinate 6,122,703 of OY718808.1, forward strand.
GTGTGCAAGAGCGACGTTTTCATGCGTAATATTGCTTCTTTGCACTTCGGCACCACTGAGAGACGTGAGTTGTGTTTCGTCGCACTGACGGCATCTATCAATGGCGACCTTTTGCTGACCGTACCGCACATCCAAATACAGTTATGCGTGCGTGCGTGCGGATAAATCACCGAGCAGTACTGATGGCTGGCAGCACAGTCATCTCCCATCAGTCAGGTTAACTCTCCCGTAAACCTGTCACTTATAACTTCCTCCACTCCACTCATCGTCAACCAGCCAGCTATTACTCCCTGTGTCTCCCTTTCCTTCCCTCACGCACATCTCTTACTTTCTATTTTGTACGGATCGTTTTGCTAACGTCAGAAGCGCAATTGCTTGTACGAATCCATTACATAGAAGCTGTTATTTCGTTGCAGTATTGCGATTGACCGATGGCTATACTTTGAGAGAAAGATAATAATGCGAAAGTATGAAAAGACTAAATTCACTTGTAGCATCTGTTTTTTTTTTAAACTTACATTCCACTGCTTCAATTTCTTCGTTGCTTTCATCGTCCATTTCTCATATCATTTTGTTTTATTTGACATTAAAGAAAACTGCGCTGTACGATTATTGGCAAATAGTTTTTCTCGTTCGTGATGGCTTTAAATTTGAGAAATTCCGAGATAGAGGCAAACATAAGAGTGATTGATGGCAGGATGTGTTTCAATGTATTCCAACAGTTTTCACTGTCGAGGGACTTTTACGTAAGTGACGTGGATGCTAGTTCCCTTTAGCCTACTTTTATTGCATTTGCATAATTAATTGTTCGGCTACTCTTCCTTAGTATTCGTCATATGAAGTTTTTTATTTATGCCATGAACATTTCTTGCTGCCCGTTACGTCTAAAATAATTTCTTGTTGGACAATCCCTCGTTATCGGTTTCTACAGAAAACTTTAGAATGCTCATTCACAGATATGAAATTAGGGCATGTAATTAAATTTCTGATAGGATAAAGCTTAGTTTCTGCTTTTTTTCTTGTTTATTATTTATGAGCAATGATCAGCCGCAGACAAAGGTTTAGTGTGGTTTTGATGATTATGGTGGAGAAAGCAGCGGAAATGCATGTCTGACGTGTGGAGAGAACATGCGGTTTCAATCAGTTTGTGATTTCCTTTCAGTTTACACTTGCACTACTTCTTCATTCAAGTAACTTTAGGTAGTGTGAGGCAAAGCACCAGGAAAATTATTCAGCAAAGGAAAACCTGACTTGCAAAGTAGCGCGGAGGCCACAGTGACCCTATGAATACATGTCGGATGATATTAGATGTGCGCTTGAATGAATGACTACTTTTAGCAGTGGAAGATTAATATGATGATGCGACATACTTTGATAAGAGCCTAAAAAAATTGTTTCGAATACCTGCTATTTAGTTTTTTTCCTGAACATCTGTTGTTAAAATCCTTTTCTCGGCCGATTCGTTCTGGATTTTTTCAAAATCGATTACTTTTTGTTCCGATTTTTCAAAATTATTTTTTTGGTAGCAAAATATGGAGATGGTATGGCCTAGGCACCTCCTAGAGATTAGAATGACAAGAAATTGTTAATCAAAATGGAAATTCTGGCTATTCTACTACAAATATTTTTCTCGGTTTGGTTAGACTCAGGAAGTACAAGTGCAACCAACTGTTGAAGTTTAGGTTATGACAAAATAGGGTAGGTGAAACGACATGTAATAAGTCTGATACAGTGCAGTTTTTGTTGGTAATTGTAAATTTATCAATTAAATTCCAATGAAATCGTAAAATTGCCGACGTTCAGATCTCAAAAGTTCCGACGTAAATTTCATTAACAATAGATTTTTGCAAGCATAAATTTTTATTTTTTATTTCATAAACCATTGCGCTTGAGGCTTAAGGTTAAAAAAATTAAGATAAAATTCAAAATTTCAGAAGCTTTTGCTTATGAAAAAAAGAAAAGGCAGTACATTTAATGAGATTGGTATTCACTTGTTGGGAGTCTGGATGTGAAGAAGTTTATACGAAAGGATGGAAAATACTTGCGGACTCAATAATTTCAACTTCAAGAGACGTTGTGATTTTTCACGGTGACGTTCTTGCTTTGGAGGATGGCACTGTAGTGCGTTTTGTTTTCTTATGGCCCTCAAAAGTGTTTTCTTCACTTAATTAGCTAACCTGTGATACATTACTTCTGAAGGCATTTCTGTGCTGAAGGAAGAGGGGACAGATGTTGCAGAAAAGTAAGGAGGTGATTTCTTGTTCCATTAAGCTTTCATCATGAAACTCTCCTTTTAGTACACATATACCTCATCCGGTACGAAGAAACCGTATCTAACTGGATCTTCGCTTTCCTCATCTCGTTTTATCTCATTGCATGCTGCCTATGGAAAATTATTTTTGGTGAATGAAGAAGGTCGTCTTTTCGGTTGTGGACATACTGCTTGTGGTGAATGCGGCGTGATCTCTTCAATCCCCGTTGAATCTTTGCGTGAAATTGAATTAGTGCCACCACTAGCTGTTTGCCCTCATGGATCAGTGGTCACTGCTGCGGAGTACGAACTTCTAAATCTCTTGAAAATCACTTGGAATATAGTAAAAATATTGTATATAGCAACAAGATTTAAAGTTGTATGGTCGCAAATTTATAACTGTCTCTAATTTTTAATTTATTTTTCACATTTCTGCAGAAAAAATTAAATAAAATTATCCTATCCTTTTAATTAATTAAAGGAGGGAATTTTTTTAAAAGGTGTGAAAGTTATACTATTCAACTGAATTTTCGCCCTTTCTCTTTATTTTTTATGCACAGTTCAAGTTTAGGTCACTGAAGGTGAGGCTCGTTCAAACATCCTCATCGGAGGTTTGCGTTACTGATTTCCGTGATCAATTATGGAAATATGGGGGTGGAAGATTAGAATTCGATTCGCTAGGGCGCATTCAAGTCCAGCCTTTACAACTTGCACCGAGACGCAAAGTTTTGCAGCTATGTGCGGGGAGGTTAGTTTTAAGGCGTTTTTAATGTCATTAATTCTAATTTTGCAAAGTTTTTTAGGAAGCACTTTGTTTGCTTGGCTGTCCCTTTAACTGGTAAAGATGATGACACCGATGTTGAAAGTTCGCCAACTTCAGAAGTGCGAAAATTGAACAAGTGTGAAAAATGTCAAGAAGAGTGTGAGCTACAACTTAGTACATTAATGTGTAAAGCTGACCAGGTTTTGCTTTTCTTCTAATTTGCTCTGCTCACTTTGTTACTGTGGTCCAGCGTTATATTTTTAGTTTTCCTTGACAAACTAAAGAAATATTCTTATTCGTCTCGTATTTCTCTCGAGCATCTAAATTCAACTTGTAGGTATGGAGTATTTTTATTTTATTGAAGCTTATTTTGAAGTATTCTGTTTTAACGAATTTTAAATATTAAAAAAAGTGACTTTGTTTAGAAGAAAGAATCACAAATTGCATTTGGAAGCTGTGAAAAAGGACTAACTGTAAAAGCGGATTTCGCTGTTCGTAATTCATGCTCACTTCTGGATGCAGATAGTAGGTAATCATTTTTTTAAATTGTGCGGTTGCTTTTTATTTTTCTAATTGAAAGGTGTGATGCTTTTAGTGCAAGACAGCACCAATCACTTCATTTCTGTAGCTCATCACGTATTGTCAAAACCACTGCTGCAAATCAATGGAAAAATACTTCATTCAATGAATTTGAAATGAAGGAAATGAAAAATATTAACACTTGGGATCGAATTGGGAAACACTCAACCTTGGTTTCAATTGGAAATCTACCTGATATGTATTACATGCAAAATACAAGTGAGAGTTTTGTTTGAGCATTCATATATTTTTATTTTTTTCTTTCATACTCTAGTCAAAATTGTTCGCAAAGAAATTTACATATTTTCATATGCAGAGGAATTATCATCAAGTTGTACTGTTCACAATGAGAGCCCTTCAAAATCAGATGGAAGTGTTTTATCCAGTTCGCAGGATGATCCTGACATACTGCCAGAGATCTGGACATGGGGCGCCAATGAAAATGGCCAGCTGGGACATGACGATTTAGCTGTGAGGTATCGCAAATAGGGGGCTTTTTTAAATTGTTGAAAGCACACTGTTCACACCTTCAGTAAACTTTGAGTATCTAGAAGGCAGTTCCTTTTTGAGTTTTTGGTTTCGTTACAGGAGAGCGCCATTTAAAATAGTCGGTTTATCCGGCATGTATTGTGTCAAAGTGGCAGCAGGAGACAACCATACCATAGCACTGACAGCAGCTGGCAAGGTTCTTAGTCTTCTCATTAGCATTTGTTTATTATCTTTCGATCAAAAGTTAACCATTGGTAAAGGATTTGAATAGATTAGACATCTTATCGAAAAATTTTTTCAGTTATATGTCTGGGGATCAAATAGTGATGGGCAGTTAAAACAAGCGAACCTGTCATCTATAGCGAAACCAACGCTTTTTAAAGTCAGTTTTGTCGGTTTAAAGAAAATGGCTCTCTTTAACATTTTATGAGTACAATAGCTGCATAACAATTTCTACTTATCTATTTTCTTATTTCTGTTTATAACTTTTGGTAAAGGGAAATGAACTACAGTTCTTTCTTTGTAACAGTTATTTTTCTCCCTTATTTTTCCAGGTTGGAAGCCATTCCTTCGTTCTCGATGCATTTGCAAATGGTTGTCAGACAGGTATTATTGTTGGCGGTGTAGCAAATTCAATCACGCTCTATCTCTGTGGAGGTAATACCGTGGAGAAATCACCTCAGTCGTTATCACTACCAAAAGAGGTTTCTTTTGCTCCTATTTTTCAATTTTTATTTCCACGTCACCTTGCCTTTTTATAATTTTAAATTTCTGTAAATTTATACTTCTTTCAAACTCTTGTTCATATTTGTCTAGTTGCTTGTTATGGGACAATGTTAGTCTTTTCCTTGAGAATGGAATCGGATGGCACATTCGTGTTCAATTTTCATTGCAGATTGGCTGGCCAAGTTGGATATTGATTGAAGATAAGGATCTTGCTGTTGGGGTACATGAATCAATCGACGAAGTCGACGAACATATTCTACGAGTGTTCGTTTGCTTTCGATATGCGGAATTTGTGCAGCGGATGTGGCAAATATGCCAGAAAATGCATGAAAGAAGTGATGGTTATTCTAAAAATAGTGAAATTAAGTTGTGAATTCTAGTGTACATTGTTTTCCAAAAAATTCATGGTCAACGATTTAGTTAGCATACTATATTAAGCTTTCTAGGTCATACCGGAAACAGTTTGCCTTTATCGAAATTATTAAATAAATTGACTTTATCATTGGCAGAATACTCGACACACATTTTTAGGTGAGTGTCTTTTAATTTCAGTCAAAGTTTTTTAATGTAAAAAGGCACTAAGTTTCTTCAGTGAGGTAATAAATCTTTCAGATTGATGAAAATGATGCGCGACAGTCTTTGTGATACAGGCAGTCTATCAATTGGAAAGCTCTTTGAAGCTCATATAAAGGAAAAGGAACACTTCTTGAATGCTTTTTTCAATTTTCATGCTGATTTTGTAGAGTGCGTCGCCTATGGATGTTTCACTGAGCTCGATATTGGGTACGTCTTTTCAATATTTCGTGGCATTATAAAAGGTTGCATAAGTAAAAATTACATTAAATCTCTTTTGTTTATGTTGTGTTTTTAATTTATATATTGCTGTTCTTTTTTTTCTATTTATTTGAATATTTTTTTATCATTTGTTAAGGTACCACTAGTTTTATTTTGTGGTTATTTTGCTCGTTATTTGTTCCATGTCTTCAATACAATGGAGTCTTTTAAGAAGACATTTCTAGTAATATTAGTTCTAATTATATTATTCATTTCTAACGGTTAACGAAAAAGCCTTTATTGTTGCGGGAGGAAGCACTGTATATACATACATACGTCAACACTATATAGGAAAAGAGATTAATGCCACAGTCCTTAGTGACTTTAAGAAGTTTTAATGATAGCTCTTTAAATAGAAGTATTGTGCGAATTGGGAAGTTTTAGGGTATTTCTTCAGTTGATAAAATCTACCGCCATAACCTCAAAATCTACCTATATGCTTACCTAAGTATAGAATGTTAACGTAGAATCTACTTAGTGCTATTTGAAAATGGTACTGACTTTAGTTGGTCACTGAATGCATTTGCAGTTTTTCAATTGCAAATGAATACTCACTATCTAAATTTCCTTGCTGTGAAGTCCTACGTCTTTTGTCAATAAATGCGCTTTGGGTCACAAGTACTTTTCTCTATCTAACAATGATCACAACAACCTTTAATACATATTCTAAATTCAGAATCTCAGCTAGTCAGCACTTTTTTAGTGTTTTTGCACAGTACTTCTTATTAATTTGCGGAGAAAAGAACATAGTTTGAAACAATGGCGGTCCTTTTCACTTTGAATTTCTATCTTATTTGATGATAATTGCCGGAGATACTTTATTTACTTTATTTGATGGTAATTGCCTAGTTTGCACATAGATCAATCATTGAGTCAAATTTAGGCAGTTCCAGATGTATCACTCTTGCAAGTACTATAACAAGCATTGATAAATTCTCCACAGCTCCATAAATTAAGATTATTTTGGGTGCGGTTATTTCTACAATCCCCGAGGTTCCTTATCAAAATGTTTTTGTACTTGTAAAATTATGAGCAAAAAAAAATTTATACAGAGATGAAATCTATCGAACTGACTGGGACGATATTATCGCTGCCATCTGTAGGTATGCTTTGCAACAATTTTTTTCAAAATAGAAAAAATGGCGAGGGCGATGGTTGAAACTAACTGCTGTGGTTAATGAGAAACACGTTTGCTTATCATTTTTATGCTTGAAAGACAACTTGCAAATAACCGTAGAAACTGCACGAAAAAATTTTATGTGCTCGCTTTCGAATTGTTATCTTTGCTTATATATCTAAATTTCTAAAGCTATTTTTCTTGAAAGTTTAACTTCTTGAAATCTAAAGTTTCAACTACGGTTATCTCATGAGACACCAATCGTTTACGGTTCTATAAACAGCTTTTTTTTTCTTTTCCTTAGAACTGTTTTACATTTGCCATTTGTACTGCATGAAAGCAAAATTGCTTATTCACGGAATATCCACTTACTGTAACGATTGTTTTGTGGAACAATAGCTTTTTTTGCAAATTATAATTTTATTGGATTATTATGCGGAGAACATTTTTTCTTACTTTTCCATTGACTTCCGCTTCGTGCATGTTGACTCCGAACTTTCCATATTAGCGTCGAAAACTTTTTTGGGTTTCATGATGCAAAAGATTTTTTGATATCAGTTGACAATTCTAGTGAAAAGCTGGATGAAGAGGTGAACAAGATGTGCCTGTGCTATGACGTTGGAGAAAACAGTCAGGAGGTTCGTTTGCGGCAGTTGTTTCAACTGCTTTTCAATTGTCCGTGCAAACTCGGCGATGTGGCTGGAATTGGTAACATTTTAGAGGTAAGAATAAGTTTTGCATCAAGATTATAATAATGTTTGATGTGACATCACAGCGCATCGTTGACTATTCCGTTAAGGTAATCACGGCCATTTATTAGATAAAAAGAATAACGAACAATTTTTCTTGATCCATCAATATCAAAAACTTTCAAAGAAACATGCATAACATATCCACATTGACTAGATTGTGATTATATAAATTAGAATTGTGATCCAAAACAAAGCCAAAATCTTTTGATTTTCTGTTTTCATCATAGGGTGTAAGTATTTACACCTTATGATGAAAACGCAAAATTCCAAAATGACGAGTTAAAACCTCAGCAACTGGGTATGGTTCTTTTCACCTGATATTAAACTGCGTAGAAGTTGAATCGTTCGCTCTAATCCATGTTCATTTGGAAAAGTTTTTTCTTACGCTGTTGATAGCGGAATCGAACTTGTCCGATAGATTTTAGTATCACTGTATTATGGTGTACAAATAATTTATTCTTATTTTGGGAAAAAAGGTATGTCCAATTAGTTGTAAAATAAATTTTGTAGGAAATTATTTACAAGAAGCAAAGAAATACGTAACGAACTATTTTTACTATTAATCTGTTAATAAGAATTCTTAATTTAATTTCTGTGAAATTTGAAGTACGAAAATCATAGCCTACTCTTTAACCAAAAAGATAAAATAGGGATAATAGTAGGAAGAAATAAGGTTAATTTAAGATATTATTCATTTTCAAATTCGATTTTTATGAGGCGGCAAGATTCAAGTTGAACACTTCGTAGAAAACGCCGTAAAAAACTGAATGCTGAATGGTGATAAATTAATAAAGGTATTTTTTGTACAGAACAAAAAGCTCATTATCAACAGAGATGACCGATGTATTATTATACGATGAGATTTAAAGTGAGCGGCTTGTTTATCTCTCATAATTTATTTTACACTAGTATTTATCCCTGAGAAGTCGCAAAGAAAATCTTTTATTTTTGAAAGGAATTTCTGAAAAAAAATGTAATGGCGAATTCTTACTCTCCAAGGTTAACTTGGCACGCAAATAAATTGCAGTCAATAACTGTGCCCAATTCAATGACTTTCAATAACTTCAGAGTTCTTTATTCACAATAATGACTTACTTGCTCTTTACCTTGTCAATAAAATGAAACACAGTTGATTTTACAATTTTTTCTGCACTTTATGCGTCAGTGGATTTCATTAAATAGGGAAGTTTTACTTGATTTTTCTAACAGGTACTTAGACTGTGCTACTTATAGTTAAAAGCAAATTTCTATTTCAAAGTTTATAAGTGGTGAAATGAAAAAAACAAGCTTTAACAATTTTCAGTTTGTCAAACAAATGTAAATCTTCCTCTAGCTAACCAGTCAGTCTCCAAAAAATCTCGAGAATGACTCATTTCACTTATGAATTGTTTGGTACACTGGCAACAGATGGTACATACCATACCAATCGGATAACCCTTATGAGCTACACAGCCATTCATCTGAACAAAGATCTGTTCGCACTCTTCATTCGAATCACCTTTTTCCTTGCTGATCAATAAACTACCATCATTTGGATAGGGTCCATAACATGATGCCAAGCGACATGTTGGCGGTTTGATCTGAAAATTGATAATTGAGAAATATTCCGTTATTGAAGTAGCGCTGGGAAAACTGATTTAAATAAATTAGTAACTGACGTTAAATGCGCAAGTTCATCAGGCTTTCAAGGAATGTGAAGTTGCGCGTAACCTACCAAGTAAGTGCATCATTAAAAATTCTTTGGAGCAGCAATAAGTACACTTTGTTCAACTCACACTTTTGTTGAAAATTCGAGGAATGTTTCGGAATACATACACCGTGTTACCCAGCTCTTCCGCCCTTTTCATTTCAAATGCAACAGTTATGTGTAATGAGATGTATTGGCATGATGTTACAGTGTATTTAAGATCATCTTGTGGAAATTCAAATTCGAGTCTAGCAGTTTCTCACCACAAAACTTTGTTAATATTAATTGAATTTTGCACTGAAATAAGTGAAAGTATCTTTTAGGAAGATAATACCATAAGATTAACCTGGACATTATGCCTCTCGGAACTAGTAGATATACAAACTATCATGTTGAAAAATTAAAATTTCTGGTAGGAGAATACCATCAACTGAACCTTGTCGAAGTTCGCTCCATGCAAATAGTAACGAGCCGGATTGCTGACAGCTCCTGATTCTGACACATCGTCATCATTGCCATTGAAGTTGTCTGGATGTAGTGCCGAACTAACCCGTACCAATAATTTATCACCGTAGATTTTACCGTGGCCTGAACTCTTTGTTACGTCCAATTCGTGATCTTCAAAGTGGTATTTTCGATTTCCTGGTAGCTTCGCGAATTGCGGATACGCGGTTATTGGTGCGTAGTTTGGATCTGAAGCAGAGCATTAATGAAATTTTCTTTAGCTCAGTTAATTTATTCATTTTGGTGAGTGGAAGGAGTAAGTAATTGCTATACCAAAGTTTAGACTCACTTCGAATGTCTTCACTGCACTTTCCTAAATTGGTATTGTACACTACTTCTGCCCACCGAAACGTACGTTTGTGCTCGGAAGGTGTAAATAAAGCTGCTTGAATTTTACGAGTGTTCTTATTTCTACGCTAACTGTAGTTGTATCGATCTGTCTCTAATCACACAGTGATTTATCAATTTGCTGGTGTTAAAGCACATTTTGATTTTTGCAGCGTTTTGGTTTTAATCCCATTTGGTTTAAATTTCATTTCCAAAATTTCTATCTCACAGCGATACGTAATTTCTTGGAGTAATTTGATAAACTTATTTTCTCTGTTAATTCAAACTACAGGATGAATACGGATGAGTTTAACACATCCTTTTTATTTTGGTTCATAATATAATTAATGAAAAATGTGGGAAAATTAATGAATTAGCACAGAGAAATGATGCAATTATTATTACATGTGACGGATCGATTTACACAAGCAGTTTAGCTATGAACTAGGAAGATAGTTGATTTATCCTTCATTTCTTGAGTTATCATTCTTATTATCTTCTTTCTTGGTTTAGCTCAAAGATGCGCTAAGTTAAACTCGGTACAAATAAGTAACGCTTACCCGCTGATAAGTAGTAGCCAAGATTAATTTTTGAGATAACATTTTTCGTGGAATTAAGAATCGGGGTATCACGTGTGACAGAGGTCGACGAAAATGTCACAAGAGTAACGGTGGTCAGCAGAGAAGAGTAAAAAGTGGACATTTTGCGATGATATGATTTCTTCAAAGACCGAAGCGGTGATAGTTAAAATAGCAGGAATGTGCCTTCAGTAGCGTATTGAACCCGATGAGTCAACTGAAATTACTAACTATTCCCTATATATGGAATAATCTAAGTTTTTTTTTTCGGAGAGGAGCGGGGACGCCCCTTCTTAATTGCCGCTCATGTCCAATTTGGGAAAGTTCGTTGCATCGCTCCCTTTCTTCCTTAATAACTATTTATATTGCTGTTGATTTCTTGAAATTTCGATTCGAAAAATTCAAAAAAAAAAGGATCAGAGAAGAACAGCGAAATAACAGTTTAAAAAAGTAACAGTTGCCACGCCACGTTAACGCCCAAAGGTTTGCATTTTTTGAATTTTTACAGTAAAAGAAATGAGAAAACATGACGGATGGATGAACATTCTAATAGAAATCAGAAATGTTATCAATTTTTTTTACTCTTTTTTGACAGTAGTTTTGCTTTAAATTAATGATGGAATATTCAATTCATGGCAGTAAGGAACTTTTTAGTGTTCTATTCAACAATGCTTTGAAGTATGAGTTTTGCATGTTTTTTTTAAATTTATTACTTTGAGAGTTTGAATGGACATCATTTTCATCTCTGTTATCCCGGCCATTTATTCTATTCTACAATTATTCTCACTGCTATATTCGTCATTTCAAGAGCAAATCTGTTTCACATGCTGTTGAAAACATTTTGTTTCACCTTCACAAAGTTGAAATGATAGTGAAGAATTCTATAATAAATGATTTAATAATATTTAATTAATTTGGATTTAATAATAATTGGACTGTTTTATTAAATGCAAAAATATTACGTTCAAAACTTTAAGATTTTTACTCTCAAAATAAGCATATAAAATGTTGCAGCCTAAAATAATTACATTATTGTTCACTTGCAATGGAATTTAAAAAATCACTTAGCCTTGACATCGTTATTAGCATTTTTTGCTGGCTTCTGCGTTTGTTCGAGAAAAAAAAGCGATGGATTTTCTATAACAACATTCTCCGTTGGGTCTTATTTGGGAAAAACTTTTTATAGGGCTTTATACGAAATTTTGAATTTCCAATAGAATGGCTGGATAGGCATCCTTATAGCGCAAGGTAGAAATATATCCGAAATTCAAAACTTTATGTTATTTTAATTTTTTTAGGAATTTTTGAACTTTTCATCGAAATTGCATAAGGCTTTACCGCAAAATAAAAAAACGAGATGATGAATGCATATTTCATTAGAAAAGGTTAGAGTAATGAAGCAGAATATCACGTTGACACTACTATCCACCGGAACCTTCGCAGATTTTCACAGGGAATTGATCTAATACATAATTTATCAATCAGTGAATTCATAAACGAATTGGTGAAGTGCAAAATCTTTTATTCGACTGAAAAGTATTAAAGCATCACTCTTAACTCACTCGAGCAGCGCCGGAAAAAGTACTACCAAGTTAAAAGAAAAGTGAGCAGATCATTGTTAGTGACATACATAATCTATTCTTCCTGGCTGAGATTCATTTACTTCTTTATCTTACCGTTGTAAACTGATTTGAAAAAATTAGGATTGGAGAAGTAAGTTTGAGATTTGAAAATACTGATTTAGCAAACAGAAATTAGCCCAAAAGAATTGAAAACATTGTAAGTTGCCCTGCTTTTCTAGTTTGCTAGGCTACTACGTGGAAATTTGAGTGATGATGACTTTTGGCATTCCTCTGAAATTGAGCCTCAATTTTGCCATAGACGCACGTGTGTCATTTATTTACGTTTACAGCAAAATGTTGTACACCACTCTATTTATCAGGAACAATTAAAGCCTAACGAGTTTGAGTAGATAATTTCTAAAAGCGTCTCCTATTGATTTCAACGCTAATGACTTTTAGGTGACTCACCACTGATTCATCACGTTATATTTACTGAATTCAAAAAAACGTTGCAGAATTCTTGGAATTCTTCAAGCTACCGATACATTCATTTATTACATTCATTCTCTTTCCGCCTATTGGTAGATCTAATGAATGAGTGATTTTTTGGTTTCACTTTTTTTTTTTTTTAAATAAGATTTTTTGGTTTCCTTTTTCAACAGTTTTCTTGTTTGTTATCGATTTGTCAGGTAAATAAATGCCAAGGTCGATTGGCCAAGGTCGATTGCTCCAAAAATTTTTTGAGTGTTCCTTTAAGGAAAGCATTGCAACACCTATTTTAATTGACGAAAGAAATGGATTTCGAAGTATTGTGCACCTCTCAGTGGAAATTTATTAATTACGCCTTGAAGTATTTTCAAATGAGCAGTGACCTTTGAAAAATGAATACAGCATGGATTTTCGAATTTATTTCTTTGTCGATTTAAATATGTTTTCATATACACGGAATCGATCCTATCCGTTTTTCATTTGATCTTAATTTCATCGGAACACGAAAATATTCTTCGATCGGATTTGAGAAATGGCTTGAACATTCTTTGTTGTGAGTCATTTACCACATTTAATCAAAAATTTTCTTGTTTCCTTGTTTAATTTCCTCATTTATAGCTGACATAATAATGTTTTTAAATAAAAATGCTACAACACTATTGGGCGTGAACTGTTTCATTTCACGATTGTTAATGAAGCGGAGGGAAAAAAGAAGAGGAGGACGAGAGTGACCGTTTTGGGACGTATCAGAGCACACGAATTAAACCGAGTGGCCGTTTCATTATCACATAGGGAACAAAATCATCAATCACAAATTTCGTATTTGAAGAAAACATTTTCATCTCATGCGGAGCATTTTAAAGCGTAGTAGCTGCATCTGATCCTGCTGATTATTGCAATATTAGTAAAAGGAATGATTACAGTAATTTTTTTCTCTTTTCTGAAAATTGCCATCCAATAGACTGCTTTCTTTTTCCCAAGCCACTCTTTTTTCTAATAACTGCGATGCACTTTTGCAATGTAAAAATGTGAATTTTGATGTAACTGTCAGCTCATCAACATGCCACAAATTATTGAATAGCTAGCTGTTAGCTGCTCCACTCACTTTCCTCTTCCCTTTTTTCATAACTAAAAAAAAGACATTCAATGGCGAGTGGACTAGCTGTTGAACTGCGGAAGAATCGAAGATCAATTAATAAACGTAAATTTGGCAAGCGATTCTCCTAAATATTAATCAGTGAATGATAACGTGTTTTTATTCCCTCAATGTTGCTGTAATTTGTCTTACTTCATATATTATTCTTTTTTCTTTCGACAGATTTTCATCACTTGAAGTGTATATTATTTGTTGATTTGAGGAAGACTTAGAGATCGGTGTAAGGCAGTGAATGTTTGTTGGTAATACTGATTGATAGTAGGCCATTTGAATTGCCGGTGTTGAATAAATTATGAAATGGTAAATTCGCACTGCATAGTTATAGCGACCCATAACAGTGATAAAACGAATGTCCAAAACTGGTAGTAAAGCAGTGTAATGGAAATGTAAGAACAAAATGTTTCAGCTATCGATGTAGAGAAGCAGTTATTTTCTTTAAAAACATTTGAATGATTGAAACAGAATTTAGCATTTATTGATGTGTTGTGAAAATATCCGAGGTGCATTACAGAGTAGAGAGGATATCTTCGCAGCGGAATGGAAGAACTATTGGATATATGCTAAATATCAGCTGGATCATTTCAGTGCCATTGGTGATAACACTTATCATTTTTGGAAGTGTTTACCTAAACATGCACGATCGGTTTGTTCCTTTCCACACTAATGATTCACTTGTCAAGCGTACGTGTGAAATATCATTTTCATTAGCAAAGATTTTTGTAAAAATTTATTTTTCTCTTTAGCTTAGGCAACCAGGACGCTTGCTGTTGTGGAAAGCGGCAAATAAGCATCCAGAAACGGCAGGTGTGATAAATGTGTGTGGGAGTTCAGCATGGGCAGCAGTGAGACATAGCTGGCTTGCAGTAGCCGTTTTTAATGACGCTGTTGCAGTTATTGAGGTTTTCTGGAAATAAATTTCTTTCAACTTCGCTGAGTTCCCAGTCCAATTGTGCTACAAAATCATATACCATCGCGTAGTAAAAATTAAGGGAAAATGATATCTTAAAGTCACATCGATCTAAGAGAGATTATTTGTATTGTTTTTATAAGCCTGAAACATTAAAGGTGAAGTAGGAAAACCGTATTATATAGCTGTTCGCGACATCAGTTCTGCTTTCTGTGTGATTGCGTCGATAGTCGCTGTGTAATTTCCATCCTCTTTTAGAGTGATGGTGAAACTGTAAAGATAAGTGCAAAGTAACGTTAAAGAGGATTTCTAGAAACAGCACGTTATTCTACTCAACTTCCCACTGGTTTGGATAGAGGTGAATGAAGAGGAAGGTAACGAATGTTCGGTACGAGTGTTCGGTCCGGAGAACAAATTTCATATTCGATTTGCAAATACTGAATACAAGGTATTATACGAGTCACAAATTACTGTTTCCCTCTTTTTCCATACATCTCATTGCTTCTTTTCTCAAGAAGAAAACCTGTATTAAAAATGCCAGGAAAGAAACTTAGCTAGTGAAATACTAATTGCATATTCGTTTAATAAACTTTAGAACAGACATGCCTGCCCTGAAAAAGTGTATATTACTTGCCAAAATTCTTCCTGTCCTGCTTTTTTCGGCTGGAAAAATGACTCTACAATTTATCGTTTTAAAAATTAAAAAAAATCGATTCTATGTATCGCATCTTTACATGGGCATGTATATCTTAAGCATGTAGCATTTCAACATTTAATTTCTAACTTCATTTCGTGATGATGACCAGGATTGTGATGAATTTTATTCTTAAATTTCACTTTAATTGTTTTAATTGAAAGCTTAATGTGTATTTGTTCTTTCAGAACACATTTCTTCATGCTATGCGGCAATGGAAACATTTCGATGAAAGATATACGACAGGCAACATTTTGGAACGATATACTGCCGAATTGCCTGAACGACGATGTGGTTGCCACAAATTTTCATCTAATCATCCTGATTTTGGAAATTGCA
This sequence comes from Litomosoides sigmodontis, assembly GCA_963070105.1. Lineage (NCBI taxonomy): Eukaryota > Metazoa > Nematoda > Chromadorea > Rhabditida > Onchocercidae > Litomosoides > Litomosoides sigmodontis. Next base: position 6,138,457 of record OY718808.1, read on the forward strand.
CTTATGATGGTTATTGGTTGTACGGTAGACCTCATGGAAGGTGGCACTTTTTATTGAGCAAAGCTTCTTAATGCATCATAGTCTTCCTTTTCTTTACTGACTTTGAAAGAGTTAGTTAAGGTGCCGTATTCCTTAACAAAGAACTTCTTGGCTGTAGTTATCGTGTTTCACTGGTTGCATATAAATTATGTAATTTCTTATCGTCCTACTAACTAACTTTCATTTCTGTCTTTTTTTTTTTGTTTCAGAGGATATCTCGTGTGTCCGAATAAGTGGGAATATCGAGGACACTTTGCTGATGGACGTTTGGAAGGGTATGTTAATTTTCATTTGATTTATGCATCAGCAGTTTTAGTATTTTTGCGAATAAGTTATGTGCAGTTTTATTGTGACAGTGGCATTTACAGATGACATTGTATGCAACTAAATAACTTGTGTTAGTTAAGGAACAAGTGAAAACAAACTGTAAAAGAATAATTTCACTTTCAGTTGTTGATTAGTTGATTACTTCAGTTTCACTTACTATTTTTGTTCTTTTTCATCAGTGAATACTCTACTGAGAGCACTGAGAGCACCTGGTGAATTATAGATTCGGAAAAATGTCAGTGACCGCAGGTGGAAATTTTCGTAATCTTTGTAGCAAGGAAGAAGGAACATCAGAAGTTGATGTATACACCGGTTTTTGGCGTAATGGAAATCTAGATGGGCTAACTCATATTACGTGAGATTTTTTTACAAAAATCGAAATTGTAATTATTAGAACTGGAACTTTTCCTATTACGCTTGTCATCAAAGCACTCTATCGACTGGATCGTTCCTGCTTCATCTGAAAATGGTAGTTGAGTTCTTTTCGCTTTCAATTTTTTTTCAGATTTTCAAATGGTGATACATATGAGGGTTACATGCAAAAGGGACTAAGACATGGTTATGGCGTGCTGCATACATATAAAGGTGACGAGACGGAAATATATTTCGGTGGTTGGCAAGCAGGGATGCGTTCAGGATATGGAGTTTCCACAAACAATAGTGCTGTTTTTATTTCTGTCAAAATTTTAACGAAAATTTCATGTTGCCCATTAATTGTATAGCTTTCAGCTGTTTTTAAAATTTTGGAACATGAATGTACTCTTTGAGGAAATGTTTCTTCCATAGAGCCCATTGTTTTATCCATTAGCATAGTTAGCAAACAGAAAACTCCATTATCTTACGAGAGAAGTCGCAATTTCTAAATTTTAGCAAAATTTGCTTTTTTATGAATCTGTAAGTGTTAATGTTTCTGTTCCATAATGGTAATACAAAATACTAATTCTTTAGAAGAACGTTATTTGGGTATGTGGAAGAATGATTCAAGGCATGGTAAAGGTACTTTAATAGGCATCGAAGGCGTTTATCATGAAGGACAGTTTGATAACAATCGTTTAGTGGTTCGTTTTAAATTTAAATGAATAAGTGGCATACATGCAGTTTCTCGATGTTTAATCTAAAAGATTGAAGGGTGACAGTTTCGATGTAGGATAAATAAATCCAAAGGGGAAAGAGGGTTTCGAAAAACTTTCTAGGCTTACTCTGCACGTTGTGATTCATCTTTAATGGAAGATAATATTAAGTGATTGTAACTTTTCTTTTTTTTCGGCTTTATCTATGAAGACACAGTAATAGTGGATTTGAAATATGTTTTGAATTAGATAGGTTTTTTAGGCTGTTATCCTAATTGAGGCAGGTTTTTCAGAAAGTTGCTTTGGATGTTAGTTAGAATTTTACAGCGTGGTCGTTTAATTCTATCAGCAGCGGATGGTTATTCTGGAGTAGCTTTCGAAGGCGATTTCGAGAAAGCTGGCATTGTTTGTGGGAAGGTAATTGTGAAAATAAGAGATAATTGCGTAACTTTTTAAGAACAAAAGATTTATTGATCATAATGATATCGTATAGTACTCTACAATAATAACTAGAAAATAACGTTGTTATTATATGGTCCCTCATTGATTTAAAAATTTTTTTGTAGATATTTAAGGTGGATGAATTTTCACGTATAGGAAAAAATGCTTACAGGGCACACTTCATCTGAATCAGTTTGATCGCATAGAAGGACGGATGATAGGTGACATCATCAATGGTGAAGTGAAAATCATCAATGCCATTTATTGGAGAGAAAAATCTACGTTGCTGACATCCTTTTCATTAGACAAGTGAATTTGTTGTATAAGAACTTCACAGCTTTAACGGGCACTTTTCTAAACTATGATTTCTACTACGTTTTAGTGATGTCCCATCAACAAGCCAATGGACAATTGGTGCGGAGCTGAAATGGAGGGAACTTTTCCAAAGCTTCTTGGTGCACGATTTTGGTCTTCCGATCCACGTAGCAAGTGCTGTCGATGTTAGCGAAGTTGCTGACGATGCATGTCGCGTTGGCATATGGAATTCGCTTGCATCGACTATGACGAAGATTCGTCTAGGAATGAATAAAGAAGAAGTGAAGTGTGTTGCTCCTCACAATTCCCAAGTTTTGATAGACTGTAACCAATTCTTGCCTCTAGAAGCATTTCATTTTAGAGTTACCTTCGATAAGAATCTGGAAAAGATTCCTCAGTACACATTGAAGTGGTCGAATAAATATTACGAAATGGTACAGCAATATTGGAACTTGGTACATTTTCGAGGTTTTACATGATGCATGATTTTTGCCGCTTCCTTATCTGCTTTCAAACATTATTGTGAAATCCGAATTAATTTATAATTTCTGCTGGCTTCAAAAAAGATTTTCCGTTGTGAATCTCTAGCATTTGACATCCTTTTTTGACCGCGATATCTGATACTAATCATTGCCAGAATCTTTTAATTGCAGCAGGTAATTATTGTATATCTGTTAATATCACTCTCATTCTGTTATTGCAGGCTTTGAGGCATAAATACCATCCACTTCGACGATTGGTGTTTGGTTTATTTGAAGTATTCACAGGTTCTTATGGCGCAATTGGTACTCATCGAGCTATTTGTAGACAAGCTGTTTTTGAATTGCACAGTATACACTCAAGAATTTATTCCGTTATGAGGTGAAGTTAACATTTCCTAACAGTCCTTAAAATTTTCCAAAACATTTCCAGAATGCGCCCAAAATGCCGCTCACTCAAACTGTTTTTTAGATTATTATTTAGCAGTTTACCCCGTACTTTTGAAATGTTTACGCCTATACCAGTATGTGCAACGAATAATCCAGCACCCGAAAACAATCTTAATTCACTGTCAGCTGAAGACAGGTAAGTTTACTTTATGCTCTGTGCTACTTGCCTCTATTATTCTTGTAAAGGTATATTATGCATGTGATTAGTTAGGATTATTTGGCTAATCTCGTGGACCACATCATTGCTTCAAAGTTAAGAATGATGCAAGCAATTAAAATGTTATGCAGGAAAAGGACTTTCCAGAAAAACATTATGATGTTATCATTCAGTTGCTAATTATAACCAAATAAATACACGCAAGTTTTCAGGACTACAACTAAACGAAGTGGTGATTCGAGCTTCGCAGCATCTCTTTTATATCCTTCGTGCAATTTTATTATTGAAACACTTTTCTCTGAATGTTATGCCGTAATTTTTACACTTTATTCAGTGAATTGTGCTGACTTGGATCGACGATACTGGGAACGAGTCGTTTATTTGAACGCTTTCACTGATGTGAAATTACTCGCCTATCTTGAAATAAACCGGTAAGACCTGGAATTTAGATTCTGTGTTGCGTAAACATACTTTCTTCGGCAAAGGAGTTATATTCATCCAAAATCATTTGTTTTTATCCGTCGGGGAGTCCTTTTTCGAAATCTGCTTCCCCCATTCTTCTCTATTCTATACTGAGAATTCTATATATAAGAACAAATTTGTGTGAGCCAATGCTGCAAATTAAGCGTGTGGAGCCAACTACAAAAAATTAGATGTTTTAAGTCATCTTTCTAGGGCTCCATGCTTTCCATGAAACTTTTTATATTACAATTAAGTAAAGCGCGTTTGAGCTCTTTCGATTCTACTCAGCTCAGTGCACTGTTCATAAATTATTGATTTTTTGAGTGCTTGTTTATTCAACTCAACTCTGTTTTTAAATTATAATAATATTTCAAGCATTACATCACTTTGGAAAATGCCTATCTGAGAACACTTGCACGAAAAATGAACTTTTATAGGGATCTCTGGCCGATCAATAGCGAAAATGTCGATGACCTTGACATGTCGTTGGTGAGTTTTCAAGCAAATCAAATTAGTACCTCTTTTCCGTAAGTACATGGCAGTTATTGCGTGCGGTTTACATTGTCTATGAAAACGTGTTCACTAACGGCAAGATACTTAAAGGAGACACCTCGACCGATTTAGAGATGAAATCATTCCGTAATTTACAGATTCGTGCAACTGCTCGGAAGAAGTTCTATAAATCAGCTATTCAAGCATTGCAGCAAATCAGTTCACATTTCAATCCAACATCCAAACTTGCAGCGTTGGCAGATACGTTCACGGAAATTGGAACTGTTAGTTCCTCTACTTATTGTTATATTCTTGCATTTTATACCACTTTGTCGTTCTTCGTTGGGGTGTGGTCTGAAGTATTTCACGAAAAATGTTAACCAGCAAAACAGGTAGTAATTCCAGTATTGTTTAATATCTTCCTGTCTTAGCATCCATCACTCTCTCTCGTATATTTACTCTTAGTTCAAACCTTTCATCGCAATTTTCTGTTCGCACTTTGCTATACTTTAGCGGTTGAATGAGAAGATGGGAAGTGATAACACCGAGATAAGTGCAAAAAAACAGTTTTTGGGAACTAACGACAAATGTAGTTCTCTTACTGACTGTGCATTATTCTCACCTCTTCTTTCATTGCTAAAGTAATATCGTGAAGACTCGAAATAAACAAACACTCAAACTTTTGATGTCCAAGACCTAGCATAATTCTCTTTTTGTTCATGAAACATATAAGCAAACAAGCATAAAATACAAATTATTTTCAAATACAAAAAGAGCAACCCTTATATATAGACAAAAAATGTATAGGCACACGACAACAATAAAACGTAATATCCATGAGAGTGACATTACACGTCAAAAAATTGATTTTTCTATAACAAAGAAAAAAGTCGATCACTTCAAAATCAAATCAAAAATGGAAAGTATGTCGAGGTAGAAAGTAGGAAGACCGTTTTTTAATGATCAGATACAATAACATGAAAATGTTGAGGTTTGAAGTCATTACTCCTGAACTACATGCAAACATTTTTAGTTGAAGAAATTGTAACAAGAACGAAATATCTAACAGAAGTAGAGAATAGAATCTGATGTTCTTTCATTACCAATCAAGAACATCAAGCAGCAAAGAAGGGATTAAATTATGAAAGAAACTAATGCTAGAAAGAACTGATCAAGCACTGGGATAACTTTGGCAAACTCATAACGCTCAAATTGTACCCAGATAATTAATATCCTTCAAAAATTGAAAACATTAGGTAAAAATGGTCGGCATTAAGAAAATGTGATCTTTACCAGAAGACATCGTTTCATTAAACAGTAATGAGCGATTAACAAAAAAGTTAACAGGAAGGAAACTTACTGATTTCAGCTAACTGTTAAATTTTCAAAAATGCGGGAAATTTGAAAGTATCCACATGAAAAATTGAGTAAATTACATCGTTGAGAAGTAAGTCGTATCGTAATGTATCTGTTAGGTATTCATTTTAACATCCTTGTTTGATTTAACCTCTCTTCCTACTACTTGTATTATTAGGAAGGAAAATCTACGAACCAATCGCAAGATCGATATTAGTTTACATAGATGTGATTCACAGGTACGCTTCTAACAACCGGTAAAAAAGTTGATTTCTTTCCTACCGGAATATAGACCACGTCTTCAGAATTTTCCGAGAATTCACATAAGAAACTTACATTACATAACTAGGAATCAAGCATAGTTTGTAGAATGCGATCTAAAAGTGTGTTTAGGATTGGGATGGGTACTGCAACTGATTCGGGTACCATCTTACACGGTGAATCTTGCGGACATTTTTCGTCGGAAGCGGGTAACGAAGTCGATTTGGGTAGTTTTGAGGGCATGACAAATGCATGAATCACCGGGACGTCTGAATTTTTGTAATTTTCTAGTTCTTTGCAGAGTTCTTCATCTATTGCTGAATTTGGCCAACATTTTTTGTTCTCAGTCTCATTTGAAGTGCTGGTGGTAGACGTATTTTCACTCGATATAGATTGATCAGGCGATGGAACGCCTTTGAATTCTGCTCTGCTTAAATTTTCTGGTTCTGCATTCTTTGCAGATTGTTGTTCTTTCTCCAATTTACCGTTAATACCATTTTCTTTCACTCTACTCTCATCCACAGTTGTGCTGCACGTCACACTTTCATCCTTGATTGGCAAAGGAATGTTTGAATGAAGGGCGATAGCTGCCATACATTCCAGGAATCGTGCTTCCATGGCTGGTGGTCGATGCTGAAATGTTACTTTTGATAGACAGTATGATGAAAAAGATGTAATTTCATGGTCTAGTAGGCAAACAACAAAACCTTCATCTATCGCTCAATGAACTCCACAAATCTGTCGATTTAAAAAAAGGAAAGGAAATGAGTGCCTTTGCAAGTACACAGAGCATTCCCGACACCAAAACTGCTTACAAAACTCCTTTAACGAGTGCGCACTGCATAAAGGTGTGAAAGTTCAATCGTTAAAAAAAAAACGAACGTTTACGGGATGATGACGATTTGGTGAATTTTCGTCAAAGAGACCATATGTTACACACTTTTCTTCGTTACTTTTTGAGCTCCCATTCGATTTTTTGTCGAGCTCCACTATGCACTGCTTTTCATCTTTCTCTGAGTTACATGCTGAAAATAGAAAACTGTCAAATTATCCTATTTTGTATGAAAGCGAAAACTAAATCCCACGTATCACCCACCATAATAACGCTGTCAAACACCAATCGTTTACATTTGCTGTACTCATAAAACACTTTCCTTAACAGTTTTAGAAATACTTTTATTGCTTTCAGTCTGTAGCATTACAAAAATCCTAAAATATAAGTTGTAGGATACATAAGCAAGCCTTTCTCATTCACTCAATAGAAACTAAAGAAGGGCGAGGTTAACTTAGAAATCATCTTGGAAAACAACAATAAACTTGGATAACATAATGTGTAGGTGGAGATCTTCTCATGTTCTTAAATGAGCTGAGAGGAGCTTAATGAAAGAACGATTTGATTGAAATGAAGAAAGGATCAATTGATAAAGATACAAATTCACAGTTGCTGTTAAGTTCATTTTTTTTTCACAGCACACTTTGTTGCTTAAAAGATTTGAATGACTAACCTTTCATAGATTTCTGCAGACTCCGTCGTCCACTTTCATTGGTGGTACCTATTCTGCTCCGCTTTCCGCATATTAGCTCCATTTCACGCTCGATAATGTGATTTTCGCTACAGAGAGAGCGTAGTATTGACATTTCACCATAAGGTCTTTTCATTTGAATACGCTGCTGTTTACTTCCCCCGTTGTTATATGATTCGGAGTTGTAATTTAATGGAGGATCTAGTTGTTGAACAAGGGAGGATGCGACACTACTGGGGAGAATATCAGCAGATACCGCACCACTTGCACTTGTCTGTTCATTCACAGCAGATGATAATGATAGTCCATTAGTCAACAAATTAATCTGTAAGGAGGATGATGTCAAATTGAAACAATATTATATGTTAGCATATATGGGACACATGGTGCCTGAAGAATCTTACAAATAAACTCTGAGGGAGAAAGGGAGAGATTTGCAATTAGAAAGAGTACTTTGAAAATGCTGATATCTTACATTTAACTGCTTGCAAGGAAATGAGAAAGAACCTGTGCTTGTAGTAGAGACCTTTCAATAGCCGTAGCATCACCGATATCCTTGCTCATAACATCGGGTGTGAATATACTGTTTGCATTTGGTGAGGATGAATACGGCGAGAAGTTCGGATCACCGAGTTGTAACATTCGAAACTGTGGCGCTAACAAACCCAATGCAGCAGCAGCAGTAACTGGCGGAAAGACATTGAAAGCAGCAGGGAAGAATCCTGCAGCCGTAGCCATTTGCATTTGCATAAGAAGTAAGTCAAGGGATTGTTGTGATGATGCTATAGAAGGTACTGGAGGTATTGGAGGTAGTGATGATGACTGCGTTAGTAAGGAAGAAGCAGTGGTTGTAGCTGCACCAGGTAAGTCCGTGTTTATTGGCGAAAATGCTGAGAAATGATATGCCAATGAGGTATTTACTAATTGTTGCTGTTGTCGTTGCTGCTGCTGCTGCTGCTGCTGCTGCTGTTGTTGTTGTTGTTGTAGAAGGTTACGTTGTTGTTGCTGTTGTTTTAGGCATAACTGTAATTGTGGTGACAGTAAAGTATACAGCCTATCATTATCTACAAATGATGATGGAAGGGATGTTGATGAGGATGGTGATATTGTAGCTTTGTGTAATGTTGCATGAACGTTATTGGTAGTTGTAGAAGTAACGATAGGTGGTGGCGCAGTAGTAACTAGATGAGAATTTTGCTGTAATTGACTATGAAGTTGAGCAGCAGCCAAATATGCTGCCTGCAACGCAACAGGATCAAATAACGGGTTAATAGAAGCTGAAGTAGCCGAGACGGTTGTTGAGGTAGATGTTGGCACTTTATTTGCCTCCATTTTCTTCACCCTTTTAGCAGTTCAGCAGGACTTTTTACAGTATGAGAATAGTAACAGCACCAACCAACCGATTTGCATTAATTTGATCTTAAAAAAGAATTAGTAAAATAAGAGGAGGGATGCGTATGTACGCACCTTTCAAACAAGACGACGCTACTAGTCCGTCACTTACGGTGACGATCGGAGTGAGTGAAGGAAGGAAGGAAGGGTTGGTTCGGTGCAGCGGGGAGATAGATGGCTGTTGCTGCCTGCTATTGCTGGCTGTAATGCCCACTCCCTAACCGAAGTACAACATCACGTAAACATTGCAGGATGGCGATCGTACCACACTATTCAACTCGTAAATATCAACGAGGGAAAAGGTAAAGTGCATTTGATGAAGTGCTTCTTCCTTTTCTCCCATTCCTTTATGGAGAAGAAAAGTGTCCGCAGCACACTGCACCTTCCACTTCTGCTACTTCAGCGGATCGCTTAGAAGCTAATAAAGAGGAGGAAAAAACGTGAGCCCTAAAAACGAGAAAGCAATTTCTCCCTTCTCCATTCTCTAACTTTGCTATTTCAATTGACTGACCTCTTATAGTAGCACCTTCATTTTCATTTTCGCCGTTGCTCTGCATCTACTGTAATTATTCCGCTCATTTCCTACTGCTTATTTGCGTATTTCACAGCCAAAGTGCAACTTTGGTATACGAGTGGGGGGAGTGGAGGAGTGAGTGAATTCACTTGTTGTACTTATGTTGATCGAATCGATGAATAGTAGTGGTAAAGCGCCAGAATCCAGCAAAAAAGTCCCCTCCACTATTTATTTTCATTAAGATGTTAGTCATTTTAGCAGTGCAATGCACTAGTGATAACGATCTATGGTAGTATGGCAAGTGGGCAAATCGCATTCAAATATCATCTAATTTGCAAAATACGTCTGTCACCTTCCGGTTCCTTCAAGACAATCTTATTGCTTGCGCGATGTTATGAGATTTCCACATAACACTACACGTATAGTAAAATCAAATTATAGGAACCTACACTCGACGGTACCGCAACCGCAACAATAGTCATAATTAAAATCACTACGATCACTGCGATATCTCGATGCTAATGTGGTAGTTGCTTAGGAAGGTATATTTTATAAAATTTACAACTAATTGCTAAGCATATTTCTCCGCTACAATCACTATAACTCACTCTATAAGGAATGAATAAAGTCATCCCACGTGATTGGAAACAATGAAAATACAATGAAATGTGATGTACAACAGTTCTGTTCGCGATGAACTCTGAGCTAATCTACTTCCGTCTGGACTAGTTGTACTTTTAAAAATTTCTACGTCATTAAGAAATATCTTTACTGTTAGGTTTCAATTAGGTTCATCAATCGTGTAAGACATTATTGATGTATAACTGGTTGGCTTACTTATGAGGCGGATACGTCACCATAAGTTCAGCTTTACAGGCATACTATAATATCGATCTCTCTTATTACATCTCAAAAAAAAGCCTTGGCAAATTTCTAGTTTTAGACACTTGTGAATATCAAAAATTCCAAGTTAGTAGGAAAAATTTCAATTCCTGAACAAAAAAAGGCCAGATAAACCTATTAACTTTTAACTTGGAGAACATATTTAATGACACTTGAACAGAGCAACAACAATGTTTATGTTAGTCTGTAAGGGAGTAGTAATTGATTATTCGGATTTGAATGTGAAATGAAAACAGACAGAGAGTACAGAAGCATTTCTCATCAAATTTACCAGATAAATTCCTCAGGAATGTTGAAATTTGAAAAACAGTGGGACAGAGAGGAGGGAGAGCAAGCAAGGATATGTTGATAAAATAGATAACTAATGGTAGTGCTATTAACAAAGGGTAAAAAAAGGAGACTTCAAGAAGAAATATTTACGACCGAGCAGATAGGAGGAGGAGGAGGAAGAGCAGTATACCCGAAATCTCCCCATCAACAACGATCTTGTTTTTCATCAAATTCAAACGCAATAGTGCATCGCTTTTTCCCCTTCAAAGTGCAGCTTGTACCAGGAATCCGCCATCGCATTTGCTGGAAAGAAAGAGCAAACAATGTATTTAAATAGCCTTAATTTAGTTGTTCTAGCTTCTTTCTCCCTCATGTACCTCCTGGAGAAGATATGCAAAACCGTGGCTGCTAAGTAAAGTATGAGATGCTTTCCTTACAATCACGCTCCTTTAGATTTTCCACTTTTCAATCAATCATCTTGAAATGTATGTAATTATCCTTTAAGCTACCCTTCAACGGATATAATAAATCTCAACGGCATTCTTCCATGCAAATAAGAGGAATTGTAGAATGTATAACATTTCAAGAAGGAAAAGCTGGAAGAAGTTGGCAGAACCTCTACGAACATCCTCGTACACACCACATATCCTAATAAATGAATTCCTTTTATTCATCTTTTACAGCAACATATCACAGTGAACACTTTCTTTAACTGTTTAATCTCAGTCCTTCTCTTTTTTCTTGTAAAGGTTTAAATTTATTGGCACAAAGTAACTCATTTTCTTTATATTTCAAAATTCTGAAATTTAACAGTGAAACTGCTAGCTAAACATCCATATGTACTGTAGCATTCTAAGATTTGACTTTTGGATAAAAAACCAAACGAAGAGCAAAGATCGCATAGCATGGGAACGATCGGCTTTCAACTATTGAGCAATATATCAAAATCTACGGAAAAAGTCCTCCTAAACTTTTCGAAAAAACTTTACAGTGAATTGCCCGCCCTCTTCTATGGACAACCTTTCAAAGTACCTTTTTTTCTACTTATTGCACACTGACAAAAAAAGAACCTACTGGAAGCCATTACTCTATTAAACTCGTGAAGAAATGTTTTGCTACTACAAGACATTTACTTAGAATTAATCACTTCCCCACCGCTCTTCCTTTTTTGTTCTCCAAAGTTTCGCAGGAAGTAGAATTAGCGTGTGGGTGGACAAAGCAGTGGTAGTGGCTCAGGCCAAAATGCCCAATTCGCGAGGGAAAAGAGGTCGGCGGAACTGTTTGCTAAACGTGTCAAAGCAAAGGGAAGTAAATGACGGAGAATAGTTTGAGCAGCGCATATGTATACATCATATTTATTCCAAGCAAAATCTATTGTACAGAAGGAACTGTAATACGATAAGCGAAGTAAATTTCAATTTGAGTAAGAAAGCAGGGGTGGGGTAGAAAGAGATGAGTGAAACTTGCTTCAAACGATCTTGTGGCGCTAAATAAAGGTCTCCCTCTCTCTCTCTCTGTGTGTGTGTGTTGGAAGATGGGGAAGTGTGACCAGGAGGCAAGTGTTGAAACTTGTTGTATGGATGATGTTGATGGATGAGTGGCCAGCTAGCTGGTGGAACATTTTTTTTGCACCGTCGCAGAATGAATGAATGAATGAATGAATGAATGACTCAGAGAGAAGGAGGAGGAGGAGGAGGAGGATGACGTTACTGGAGCGGAACTGATAAGAAATGTGGGGTGGATGTATACGGACGGACGAACGGACGTACGGCCATGTGTCAAATGCTCTCGCGTGAAGGAGAAGGATCGGTATTCAGGAGAGCGTGCACGCGCATTACGTCTTCATTTGATTGGATGAATGGAAATGATGAAGGAAGTGAGGGGTGGAGAAGAGAAAAAGAGAAGGACAGGAAAAGAAGAGCACGCGTAAGTGATGGAGGAGATCTGCAAGTGAGCGAGTCAATTAGTAGAAGCAGAAAGAGGAGGACGACGATGTGTGCAACATTTCATTATTAAAGGTGGCAGTGACGACGAACTGGCGCCGACGACATCGGTGGCGGTGGCAGTGGTGACGGCGACGACGACGGCGGCGGCAACGGCAACGGCAACGGCTATGTCTGTGCTACTACGGCGACGGCTACGGCGACGGCGACGGCGACGTCGACAAACACGAGAAGGAGAAGAGGGAAGAGGGAGGAAAGAGGGAAGAGAGGAGAGGATGTTTGAAGTGGAGGCATACTGCTGGAAGATTTTGGAGATATGTAGTGGTGGAAGTGTGATCGGAAGTGAGTGGGTGGTGCAGCGCAGCAGTCGCACCTTCCTTCTCCCATCTTCGCCTCGCCAAATTTTCCATGTTCCGTCAGTTTCCAACCGATTTTTAACTTTTCATCTCCTCTGCAGTGATCATCCTTTTCTAACTGTCACGGCATGGGACGTGCATTTTCGATGGATACAGCGCGGCATCGCACATGCGCGCATTAATTAGCTTACCGTCTGCATTCCGTCTCGTCCACGTCCTCATTCTTTTCCGTCTTCAGGCATTTCCTTCAAAACTTTGCTCACGTTTTTTGGGCGAACAGAAGAGGGGACGGGTTGGATTACAGCAAATCCATTCTTCACGATGAATGGTGGGCTGCATATTTCGGTGTGCATTTGTCTGCAACGTTCCACTAGCGAGCGGAGCGTTTCGCTCCTTTTAGAACCTCTGTAGAGAGAGAGAGAGGGAGAGTGGTGGTCACAAAGAATGCCAGATTTCCCAGGGGTGTGATATCAGGTTCACTGTACAGTTTGAGACTTCTTTGGCGACAGATGACTGACTAACCGCTTCACGTTTGTCACTTCAAAAAAGAGAAAAATTGAGAATTTCCTGCAATGTGTGTGCAATGTGTGCAGCCATTGTTCACATGATTCACATGATCATCGATTAAGTTCGATAATGTTTACATGCCAAACGTTAATGAAACATTTGTGTGAAACATTGCATTGCCTCTTATTACTTCATAAATGAGTTGATCATTTTATTGAAGTAGAGGGAACACATTATGTCGGCAAATATCAAAGGACAGATTTGGCTTGATAAGAAACAGGATAAATTCATCCATTTCCCTTCCATTTGCAGGGTATATTCCCTCTCTCTCTCGCTCCCTCTCGGACACTTCATCAATTACAGCTCATTTTTAGAACTGCAGACGAAGGAAGTTTTTAAGAAAAGCAAGAGAATTCAGTGAAATAACTTCATTTCTATGAAGTGCTGCTTTAGAACCATTCCATTTAGGTTCCTCTTCAAAGAAATCGTGCACCACATTTCTCCATCCATATTCATTCCCCTCATCTTTACTCAATGAAGAGAATAGATATTTTTCGATGGCTTAAATTATAATTTGATTTAGAGATGATTGCAAATCAGAGTTTGGTTTAGAAATTAAGTGAATTATAAAAAGTGCTTTCCTCTCTTTCACTTAACTAGCAACTACATTATTTGTTTTTTATTGGTAATTATTGATGGAAAAGAGGTTAGCTATACGGTGCGGTAGAGGATCTTACAAGTGAAACCAAGCAGTTCCTCCCATACCTTAAGTACAGTTCATTTTGATACTGAAGGAAAGGAGAGAAATGGACACACATGAATGAACTTTGATCCAAAAAAGAACGAAGGAAGCAATCGTTGAACATTGCTGAACAATGAACAATGAGAGTTGAAGAGAGTGGCGGCAAGCAAGCAAGCATATTTCATTCATTACTTTGAATTTCAACTTTAGCGTAATTTTCAGTGAATCCCTCAAAGTTACGAAAAGTCCGTTTACAATGCAATGGTGATGAATGCATTCTTCAACGATTCCTAATTTTACACTCACTGTTGTAATCGATCGTTTCATGACCTAAGTGAAATACATACATTTAATATTCAAGTGATGCAATAAAATTTCACTCATTAGCTCTTAATATCTGATGGAATTCATGTCCAACTATTCATTACCGATGTGCAATTTCATCCTTCGCATTAAAATATGCCTAATTTTTTCACTTTTTCTATCAAATTGAATCACTCAAAATGACGTCCGCTCATCGCGCACTGTTCCGATAGACTGCTTTCTGCAAGAACATTCTAGTAGGAATTTACTTTTCCAAAAAATTGTGCACTTAATAGCGAAGAAGTATCACCGCACAACCAAGGAGAGAGAAATGAAGAGGGTAGTAGTAGTAGTAAGAGATGGGAATTGAGAATGTTGACCGCAAGGAAGGGATAGCTGACATTTGTGTTCTGTTGTAGTTTCATCCCCTTAAGCACTTTCGTGTAGTAAGTAACGGAAGAGACGAGCGGACATTCTCTTTGTCCGTCATTCCCACTCCCTTCCTCCACCTCGCGTCCACTTTCATGATTTTATTCGTCTTTTCGTTTCCTCTAAAACTTCTCCTCACCATCCCTACTCTTTTCTTCCTCTCTTATTTGTGCACTAACACTGAGACAATGAAAGAGTGAACGGTTTTGAAATGTATGGAATTGGTGTGAGAGAAGGGAGCAAATGAAAAATGCCATCATTTCTGGAAAGCTTCGAATGGCACTATTATTGTTATTCTTGCGATTGCTTATTGAAAGGATAAATGCACTAACGGTGAAGAAGGAAACCAAAAAGTGGGGTGAATGAAATAAATTGAAATGCTGCTGTTATTTCGTTAAAAAAAAGAAATAACAACGAATGAGCAAAACAAATATTGACAGCAATTTATGCAAATTTAGTCCACAAGTGTTTCGATCCTTAAAAATTGAATGTAGAATTTTGAAGAATTGTTGGAAAGGAAAAGAGTAAATGAAAATTATCAAAACGTGATGAGGTAGACTTTTGATATTAAAGCTTTATGCATTAAGCAATAACACCTTTTCCGCCCCGCATCTGTCCCAGTCCCTTTCTTGTGATCATCACTAGAGCGCATTGGTGCCTCATTCTTTCCCTTATTCCCTCAAAATTAATATTCAAGCGTTCTTGATATGCTGAAGAAGTGTAACAGCGGTTTAGTGGAATGAAGAGCAATCAGTGAGGCAAATGAAATAATTTCAGAAAAGTGTTATCTCAGAAAGCGCTGAGCTGAGCGCTGAAGTTAGCTGAGTGAGTGCTGAACGCTTTTGCTCTAAACGAGATCAACGGGAGCGCGTCCTGTGTCCCAAAATCCCTACTGATGTATTTAAGATGAACTAAGTCCTCCCGAGCTAATAATGAAACTAGCCTTGCCTTGTAATCAAAATCGGATTTCAAGAGCTGAACTACACTTCGGCTGACCCTCGACCCTCGTCGATCGATACGTATTTCTTAAAGAGCAATTCACGATTCCATTGCTTCGTAATTCCATTGCTAGTTGTGAGGGAAATGATAATTTATTCGTTTCAGTGTGTGTCGCAGTTCGCACCCGCTGGCGACAGCCATGTTTGGACTACAGACGATCTTCTTCCAGCATTCGTTTATGTTACCGTACGTGCTCAATTGCAACATTTAGGTGCCGAAATTCGTCTTATCGAAGATTTTACACCACAGCTGCAGGGAAGTGGACAACTTGAACTGATGTTCACTACCCTTAGAGCTAGTTACTTTCAAATTTGTAGCGATAAAAATCAGCCATGAAGAGTCTTTTTGAAATTTTGGTTGCTTTACCGAAAGTTTGTTAGCAATGTATCTGCCGTTGCCATTTTTGAAGGCTCTTCAACTTTTAGTCCAACTAAAGTTTAGCATCTCCTCTGTAACAGAATGAGTTTTGATGTCTTTATTACTGTTATTTCGTATGCACACATTTCTTTCGTAGAATTTTGCTCTTAAGATGTTTGAGCATGAAAAATTGTTAATTTTTGATAATCTTCTACCGTAAGTTCTTTGTATTGGAATGTGAAGGCAAAGATTGCTTTCTCATTTTCACCAAAGAACATTTGATAGGACTTGTGCCTTCGGCATTACTGATAGGTGCTCCTCCAGTGATATCATCCGACCAGTTGTCGTTGGTTTCTTTGGAGAAGTTATCCTTTGGGCTGGAAGATGAGGCAAACATTTCAATCATACAGCTTTTTCCAAAGCTTCAAAATTGATTGTCCACATTAAGAGGGACCGCTGTATGACAACGCAACACTCTAAAGGTGAAGTCACTCTCGTCATTGCAGCTGATCTTTTCTTGGAACCGATCTTTTTACTTGTCTCTCACATTCTTCATTTCAATTCTTTCGCTTATGCAACTGTGATTTTTAAACCCTCTTACAACACCATATATTCAATATGACAATTGTATCGTATAGCTCTCTTACTCTCTCACATGAATCGCTGAGGTAAATTGATTAATTTGTAAATTTATAAAGTATAAAATTTCCACATCTGACGGATTACACAGCGGAACATTACAATGAATTGTAATGTGCTAAAACAGTGCTTCAGTTGATGGCATTCCGACTATCTATTCAGTTCATCCATTTTAATCGTACCATTTTATCGGCGGAATGAGGATTGATACCCAAACCGGACGTACTCTCCGGATATCGTTATCATTAAGCTCTATATCTTCTCTGAAATCACACTGCACGATGTGACTGTTTCAATTTGTTTGTTTCGAATACATATGCTCAAGCTGATTACTGCTGCATTTTATTAAAAACAATATTTTGCTGCGAAAAAAATACTCTGAAAGATCTAAAAGTAAAAGAAATTTGGACATATGCAAAAGGAATCATTGAGAAGACTGCTTTTACTGTTTGTTAAAATAAATAGATTCCTTGGAATCTCTTTCATAAATCATCCATTTTATATGTGCAAAAGCCATGGACTACTGCTTTCTGTTATCTCTTCTCTACCAATTAAAATTTTGGGCTTGCGAGAATTCTGAATTTCAATTCCCTTCCTCTTCCCTCATTTTGAGGTTCTGAAGTTGATTTGACTACTTAGCTTATTGTGCTTAACTTTTCATCTAAAATAAATTTAGCCTGTGATGTGATGTTGCATGTGGCAGGCATGGATGTTCGCCGACTTCATTTCATCCAAACCACTGTTTTCATATTCAACTCTTTTTTAGATGTAAGCTTTTTGGGTTTTTTCCTTCAAAAGTAGCAGTAAAATCAACTGCTTAAACTGGCCGTATGAGTTGAAGGGTATTAGCTGACCATAGTCCTTTGCGGCATTCTAAATGTAATTTATTCAAATTCTACCTTACATAAAAGCACTGTCCATAACTGACAAATAGCCGAAATGATAAAACTGTGCTTATCTTAGTAGCACAATTGTCAACATTGCTTGTTACATGCGTTTTTCATTGTCATTTCGATGTGATCAGACGATGGAAACAACAATCGATTTTGGGATCAAATGAGACCAATGGATTGTGAATGTGCGCAATGTGCTGCTGCTGATCGTTCCCGATATTCTGCGCGGATTCGTTGTCTATCGTTGCGATCGGTAACAGTTGTTCATGAGCATTTTATGGATAAACGAATGTATTCATCTTCTAACTTCATTCCCCGGTCATTCCATTATCCTCACTACTTCTACTCACTTCAGTCATCCGCACACATTGCTCGCTTTTTTGTAATTCGGAATAATTCAGGAATTGATATGTGTAGCTTATGGCTGAATTCGCCGAATAGAAGCAATAACAGCGTCGCCTCAGCGCTTCTGACCGCCGCTGTCCTATATTCCACCCTCACAATTATCCATTCTCAGCAACAGCGAAAGATAAATTTGAGCGATGACGATAATCTTTACATTCTTATTGATGAAATTAATGTTTACACATGCCGAGGAGGTATGCCTTTTTCAACAGTAAGATTTCCCTCAGCCTTTGAAAATAGTCGGCTTTATTGCTGCGAGCTGTCGCAATCAAAGGATAATTTGACAATAAGCAAAGCCAATAATCATCACTATCTATTCAAAGGGTAATTGCAGTTAAAAATGAGATCAAGCTAACAGAGGATGATATTAATATTGTGAATGAGAAAGGTAATCGTGTATACTTCATCAAGGCGCCCGGCAGTTACTCTTTACAGTTCAAGAAGCTTATTGTCACCAAAGACATTGGATATCTGAGTGGTGAAATTGGTGTCACACTTCAAGTACCAATTATCGAAGGTCCTGCAGGTTAGCATTCAAATTTTAAGTTTGGATTTCGGACTATTTCTGAAACAAACCCTTCCAATGCACAGCATTATTTAGTGATATTTCCCTCTCTTCCTCCTAACGTTTCAGGGATTCGTTTCGATTTGCCTTATACAGTGATACCAGAAACTGGAATTTTAGACCAAGAATGTGACAAATATAGCGGTGTCGTAGAGCGCGGTAATCGGCAGTACTGGTAAGCGCATAAATTTTAGGTAACCTCGCAACTGTCGCAATGCTTTTGGAAAGCGAAATAAAACTTATGTGTTAGATTTGTAACGAAACGCTAAGCGTAAACATTCGGTGGTAGTTTTTGAGAAAGCTTTCTTCACAAAGTCTTTGTTTCATTTTTTTTTTTTGAAAAGACAGTACTTTTCAATATAGCTCACTTTCACGGAAACTTGCAAAATACATCTCAAACCGACTAATGTTTTCGGAGAGGAAAAGCTAGTAACACTGAGAACATCAGCACAACTCGGTTTAACGATCTTGATCTTCATTCCAGTTACGGATAAAGTAATATCACCCATTATTGTTTTCATCATCTCTCATCGAATACTTAAATATTCCAGTCGTTACTGTGATATCTGCGGACTTACTGCTAAGCTGGAAACTGATTTGAATGATAAAGGTCACTTATTTTTGCCTGAAGTGGCACGTGGAACCGAAGAGAAATTTGCGCCAATTTGTAATCGAATTGCGTCGAATATTTATGCATTCAATCGGACGATTAATTTACCCGGTAGACGTGAACTTGAAGTACTCATCAACGAAAAAGTCGAGGGATTGGACAGTGAGATTCGTCAGCGTCTAAATAAAAAAGTATTTTGTTTATGTTTACTTGATATATTTCAAAAAAGCTTCACTCCTTCCAAACTAGTACGAGGTTGGAAACAGTTGAATGCGTTACCTTTTGCAGACTGACCCTAAAATTCTCCTCAACGTTCAAAGATCTTATCGAGGAATGATGAAATCAGTGACTTTTATTTCACTAAGAAAGCGAGGCGCAACAGTCCCGCTGACTAACACATATCGCCCAAAATATTTGCGTTTGAACTGGCAAAACAGAGAAATTCAGGGCAAAACCCACTGAATTGTTATTGTTTGAAATGCAAAGCAATTTATGATATGGAACACTGAAATAAGTAAAGTTTCAGCGAGGTCGACTTCAAGTATTTCTGAATTTAATTAGTGCCGAACAGCCAGCAATGAAGGAAGACGATTGGTTTGCAAAAATTGCTAGTGTAAATGAAATTTGTTTTTTTTTGCTGTTTATTAGTTAGTCTTGCTAGGAATTGGAATTGAGCGATTTGCTTAATTCGTGTGCAATTAATAACATCAACATTTTTTGTGCATTAATGAGTCGTCCTGATCTTTTAACGTATAAAATTGTTAATTTTGAACTATGAGATAAATCAGGCTCGGAATTTTAAACAACAATCAACTACCATCTCTTTTAATTACTCTTTTCCAGCGGTCATTTCACATCGTTTTCAATTTAATTTTATCCTTTCAAGCAATAACTTTTCTTCTGTAAAATAATAGATTTATAATTTAAATGAGGTGGTTGACAATCGTTGATTTCTCCAACAATCTCCAAAATTTCAATGTTCTTCAAAATTTCAATAATTTTCCGTACTGTCAAAATAACATTCAAAAAGAAGGAGAGAGGTAAATGATTTTCAGTGCCGATGTTGCTGGGATGGACGCGGCGGCTCGTGCCATGGAGTGCTAAGCTTCTTGTACTGCAACAAAGAAGAGTGCAAGAACAACTGGGCACAGCGTTGCTTACATCACACAGCACGTATCATTGCATGCTACACCGTTGAATTTAATTATCACACGACAACTTCATTTGCAGATGTCATCCAATTCTTGAATGAAAACAATTATCCAAATCAAGAAACAGTTGCAGCAGTACCGGAAATACAGTGAGCTTTACACTACTTGACGGAAAAATTTTTCACAAATTTTATTGGAAAAAATCCTCTTTAAAAGCTAATTCGTTACTTTATAAACTGAAATCAACCCATTTCTCCAGAAGCTTGTGTGCATGTCCATGGCACTATCATCCCACAACTTTTATTAGTCCATGATGGATTGACTCACTTTCAGAACTTCGCCACATCTATCGGATATTGATGAAGTGAAGAATAACATTGTCCAAACTTTAACGGAAAGATGTGTAGCGAAAATGCCTCAACGACTGACCCATTTGCGGCGTTATTGTGTAATCTTCTGGAATGATAAGTTGTGTTGTTCTCATTGCCCTGATGTATGTCAATCTTAGATTTTTTAAAATTCAACGAAAATTTTAAATTCCACCATACTTGCATCAATGGACGGGTTTATCTTAAATATTTCTGATTCGATATTTGATATGAGAATACAACTGCATGGAGTGATACACACATAAAGTGGATAACTTACGCTGTGGATCACCGAATCAGACCTGTTTCTTCGATTCAGCGCTTTCTAAGAGTGGCTCCGTGCCATTTGCGCTCCATATCAGTTTCCGTATGAATATTAATCATCAAATCATCCTATTTAATTGGCATTTCATGGCTGAGAGAGTAACCAACCACTGTTTATATATTTGTATTAATTAACTTAATTTATTAATTAATGCTATAGTTACTTTAAAAAATTTTTTTCGCACCGAAAGCAAGTCCCCGCAGATAGATCCTGAACTTCAGAATTCGAAAAATCAAAACATTTTCAATTTTAGAGAGTTTGTGCTTTAATCAGTAACGAGGATTTCCTTTTCATTACAGTCATTACTTTGTTGTTTTAGCTATATATATATATATATATAATATTCTGAAAGTTTATATCACCTCAAAATAAAGCATACTAAATGTTGTTCTTCAAAATATTTATTTCCCTGACATTATCGCCAGAAATCATTCAAGCCATCCACGCTTCACAAAACAACTCGGCGAGTGTAGTACATAATGATTTGCAAAAATGTGATTATGCAGCGAATTATTCAGCAAACTAATGTATAAGTTTGAATCAACATTATTCGTCCAAAATTTAATTACACAATTCCAGCGTAACTACAGAAAGTGATGATTGTTTCAGGAAATCCGTAAGATTCTAATAAAGGCAATCTAGTATCCTGATAAAACAAAACTGAGAAAAAAAAGCCATAATAAAGTTAAAAGGCTAGAAGTTAATGGAGGTGAATTTCATGCCTTAACTGGTCAAACTAATGCAAGAAAATGAAGATTAATTGAAAGGATTCCACAAGCAGTAGATGCAATACGCTACAGCAAGATGTTTTTTCAAAAAAAAAAAAACAAATGGGCCTCTTCTTTTTAGCTGATCTTTTTAATAAATTTTGATCAATGCGTTTTTAATGGTTTTTGAAACAGATTTAATAAACATTGAAAATGCAGCAGGCAAAAATGAGATGATACAGAATTTACTTTGAATACAAAGCCGTAATCTCATCTGCAATTATTGTGGCAGGAATGAAAACATATCGAGGTTACCGAGTATCAAATGAACAGTAGCTCATCGAGCGAGGTATAAGCATCACATATAAAACATCACATGTAAAATATTGAAGTCTTTGCAAAAAAAAATGATGTATAACAAATTTTTAAAACGATATAATATAAAAATACAAAAGAAATACATAATATTAAACACGTAGCATGACAATACATGACTTTGATCAACGGACCGGTTTTTTGCTTGCTAACTGGAAATATTGCGATTTTCCAAAAATCTGAAAAACTGTTGAAATAATATTTTAAAAAACTATGGTATTAACAACATAACTCAATTTAGATATATTCAGTGTTTGTGTTTTCTAACTTAACATAGTGCAAAAATACATTCTTCCAGAGCGATTATTAGTCAATATTCCATTAAAGGACTGTAAACACGAAAAAATTACCAGCTGAAAATTCGAATTAGAGACTATCAAACTTGCTTTTTCCATCATCAGCTTTCCGCTTTGACCCAGTCATCATCGTCTTTAAAATTTCTGCTTCAAAATCAGCAAATTCAACCGATGTCATTGGTCGTTCTGCAATATAATACTTCATAGTCACTTGACTTTTTGGTTAATTATATACAATTATTTACAAACAAAAAACATTGAAAAAATTTGAGTAATTCTGCACACTGAAGCTTGAGCAAAAAAGACAAATGAACCTATTGGCCTGTTTGATGGTACTTTGGAAGCAGGTGGTTTCAGCAAACATGTCACAGTAATCGGAACATCTGGCTTTCCAATTTCCCTATCAACTCCATCCTGGTGATAGAAGTAAACGTGTATAATTTATACAATCGAACAAATTTTCGAACACTTTATCAAATAATTAAATTTATTAGGAAGCAGGGATCAGGCAAACATGTTTATTTACAATACTTACTGCATCCAGCAATTCGTCAAATTCCAAAATAGCCATGCCTTTAGCACTTGAAACAATGACATCAGAAATGCGTCCATACTGAAATAGGAGCAATACACTTTCCTTTCCATATTAAATGGCCAAGCAGTACCAAACTGACTTTTTAAAAAATAATTTACCTTAGAGAACAAATTTCTGAATTCATCTTCATTATAATTATGTTGATCGCTTTCCCGCTTCCACCTTAATTTGTAACGGGCTAATAATCCTACAAACACAGATTTCCTGCAAAGATCGATTGCATTTAACAAATTAATATGAAGAAAGTTGAATTTTAAAAATTACGCTTATCACCGCTTTGCCCTTCCATAGCCGCATTTTTACGAATTTCTTGTTCAATATTTTCTCTTTCACGCTGTAATAGTTTAGAACCTTCTTTTCGTAGCCGTAGAATCTGAAATTTTTTTCCTTCAAAAATGAATCACAACTTGATATATTTTCCTGTAAGCTTCAGCAACGAAATGCGCATATATTACATAATACTCTAAAATCATCGGGAAGACACAAATTTCAAGATACCTCTTTTTCAAGCTCTCTTCTAGCCTTTTCTTCATCTCGCTGAGCGTTTAATACATCTGCCTCGCGTCTTTCCAGGTCCTCACGTAATTTCCGCCGTTTCTCGCTTTCATTCTTTTGCCTTCTCTGTATATAAACGGTACGTGCTGTTCTAGTAGCCAATACATGATCATAAGCAGCTCGAGCAGCTGCATCCGATAGTAACTCAAAAGCTTTGGATATTTTCAGGAACATTTCTTGCGCTAAAATTATTGGATAAATTAAATTTTCAAAAGGAAAATATTAAAACAAGATCTCAAAAACAGCAGTACTTGACGATTGATTGCGCTGAACCAATAAAATTATTAAAAATACCTGCTTCCTTACGACCATAGTTTTTGTCGGGATGCCACTTCAATGCAGCTTTCCTGAATGCTTTTACAATTTCCGTGTCTGTGCATCCCGGTTTCAAATCCAGCATTTCATACGGATCAAAATCTATTCCACAGTTGCTAGCCATATTGTCAATCTAACAAAACAATAATTAGAATTTCTAGTAACAGAAAACCGTCCCATCATAATTACATTGAAAAACCCATGAAGTCCGCACTGTTTAACAAAGCGGAAACAATAAAAATTATCCATGGCATAATTTTTGCTGGAAACCTTTGTTTCTGACATCCATTCTAAATAAATTTTACAATACGACGTAACAATTTTATTACGAAAAAAAGCCTTGTAAGGTAACTTAAACATTTTTAGCAAAAGTAACAACTGGCGACAAAGTCAGTTTAAAGTTCCAAAATTAACGAAATTTGAAGACAAAGGATGAGCTGAAAAAATACGTGATGCATTAAACGAACTACAGATAGCACAACGAACGAAGCTGGTTTGTTCACTATTACAATGGTTATAGAAAAACTTTTATAAGTAATTTGCATCGCTTAAAAATAATTAAAAATAATAGCAAAAGTAAAAGAACGTTCTAAAAGAAGATTCAGCACTACGTTAAATTTTTCTTTCAAATTTTCAAAACGTGCATCTTATCTATAATCATTGACATTGCCACTCATATTTAAATTTCATTTTAATTTCTAAGTCTGTGTACACCATTCTAGAACCAATAGCATGCTAACTTTAATATTTAATTCAAGTTCGATAGTTTTTGATCACTTTAAAATGTCTTTTTGATCACTTTAAAATGAAATTGCTAATTTCGTTTTGTATTGCTCGAAACGATTAAAATAAGCATAATGCAATTCTCTAGAAAAAATTTCGTAAATAAACAAACCAGCAACAACACGAAAATTTTCTTTACATAATCAATAAAACAAAATATAAAAACAGCGGTTTATTCAAATTAAATACGATTTGTATCACAGAAGGATGAGAGAGACAAGTTTCTGCAGATTGGTAATAAATAGGAAGATTACAACTGGCATTGGCGCTGACAATCTAGCTCCGATAAATGCACGGATGACGCATGAGGTGTACTCGAAGGTGTTGTGCTCAGGCTTGCGCAACAGACCTCACAACTATCAATCAAACGTAAAAGTTCATCAGGAGTTGGTCCCTGGAAAAAAGTTTCGTCTGAAAAAATAATCACTCAAGCAATTAGCTTGTCGAATTTTCTATAGCTCTTTTAACTTTCGAAATACTCAACTAAAGCATAATATAGAAATTGTTTATCAAAAAAGAAAGAACAACCAACAATATGAGTCCGAATATTCAATGCTGCACGGCAATTTAATCAGGGGTTAGTATCATAGGACAAATTATTAATTTAATACAGATATAATATCCTGTATATTCACTCGTCATAAGATCTCTTTTTTAACTCTAAACGAATCACTTTCTCTGTAAAATGAACCACCCACCTGACGTACGGAATCACTGACTCGATTTGCGAAAAGCATAGAACTCGCATTCGTGGGTGCTGTAGTAGTTGTAGAAACAGCGCCAGCTGTTTTATCAGGTGCATTAGCTTGATTACCTAGAGAAAGATTTGGAAATGATAAGCTAGCATGGTACTGATCCAGAGCTGTCGTTAAGTCCCACATCTGAAATGAGAAAATTCTGCGGAACAAATGCATTCATTTCATTGGTTGCACTCCCACTTCTCGAGATCAACAAAATGCTAATTAGTCTGAGCAATAAGAGCAGAACTAATATCAACTTGGATAGAACCATTGGAGGTTCCAGTAAATAAAAATCTCCTGGGCCTTGAATTCACACGTGAACCTTCACATTCATGAACAAGAAAAGCAGTTATCGCCGAATCACCAACGGTTCGAATAGTACAAAGCCTAAAAGCAATAACCAGATAATTTGAGGTGTTTCAGAATTCTAACAACTAATTTTTAGCAAAAGCATAAAGTCAGCGAGTAACAGATTTCTAGGAGTGAATAAATAAGAAAATGAACAAAAAAGAACATTAATACTATCACCACTTACCTGTCGCCATTCGATGCCAATCTCACAAAGACTTGATTGGTGCCAGGCACCACTCGTTGTACAAAAACTTGCTCACCATCTTGATCTCCAAATGGACCTGAGACACAAGAAGTTGTATAACTTCAACAGGCGGTCGGAAAAAGTGAAAATATTAGACAGGCAGATGTTAAACATTTAAATAAACGTATAAAGTTGACGTAATACCTGGATCGTTTGCGTCTGCATCAAGTATATCATCAGTACTATCGAGAGTAAGTACCTTGAAAGATGCTAAAGATATACTTCCAGGTTGTGTCGAAATCATACCGCGAAAACGCGTTACGCTCCAGGAACGAACGTGATTATATTCGCTACACACTGGAGAACCAAAGAGGTCATAAGCAACAAGAAATAGATGAATATCATAGAATCCAATTTTATTCTGCATTTCAACTGAAAAACCTTCAAAAATGGATCATCCTTACCGCTGATGAGATGGTTGGTTGTAAGAGCTACTCGTGTAACGGGGGATGTATGGACGGTGTAAGTCTGGAACAACTGTGGGCCGTGACCGACTGTTTCTGGATGTTGTACAATCACTCGGACAATACCACTTGAAGTTCCATAAGCAATTTCAATCCAATTTCCACGCAGATCTGAAAGGCTTTACTTAGTCAGGAGATTAAATTTTGTTTATAAAGCTCTGATCAATTGGCACATGCAAAATCATACTTGTTTTAGGGGTTAGATAAACGCTTATAGCAGTGATAACATCGGCGTTTGGATCTCGATAAAGTTCCGTGATCAGCAAATCGTTATCTTTCATGCGTAAAGGAAATTTTTGCATATCGATATAATAAATGGATCCATTGATGCACCCAAGGAGCAAAAATGAGCCAGCTGTATCGCAACACGATATCGCGACGACATCTACGATGAAGGAAGCACTATGATTCTCAAAGGACTTTAAAAAAATATGTAAATGTGGAAAACTGCGTTACATATGAATGCATGACTAAAACATCCGGGTTTTTTAGCAACAAAATAGAACCAATACCTATCAATTTCTTGATTTACAGTGACAACATTTTCTACCTTGGACTTGCCAATTATGTGTCATTGAATGCCAGATTCCAACTTTGCCAATTTTACTCAGCGCTACCAATTGACTCCCAATGAAGAACAGCTTATCAACAGCAACCAACAGAGTGAACGTCCCTGCAAAATCTTCCAAATATAGTTATATCATAAATTTAATAACAACAGATACAAGGATTTGCAACTTGTAAATTTTCACCTTTAATGCTAATTCTTCGCTGGCATCTAAATAGCAAAATCAAAAAGAAACCGAAATGATAAAAGTTTTCTTACCAATTTTGTTTCCGAAATTTGCATCACCTTCTGAAATATTCCATAAATGTATAGCATTATTAGCTAATGAAACAGCCAACATTTTTTCTCCAAATTTGGCATACAATGCTACATGACGAACAACAGCATCCAAGTGTGGTGACATATACAACTGCTGCCAACCCAAACTTTCTTTCATTCTACAAATGAAGTTAAAATTGAAAAATTTTTTTCCTTATTTTATTAATAATTGTTGAAAATTTGTATTTCCACTTTTTAGTGATCATTTTTCTTTTAAATGTATGTTAAAATCCTCCCTTTTTTCAAACACATAATCACTGCAACCTTAAGAGTTTTATCACGTACAGATACAAAAGAGCTAATGGAAAGAAAATTAATAGCGTTGTTACCTATAGCAGCACACAAAATTCGCATAGCCTACAGCAACCGCATTGTAATGTGCTCTAATCACTCGAACACGTAGTGGTTCTAATAGATGATCAGATATTCTCGCAGAGTAACGCTTCAGCAATGATAATTCACCTTTTAACTAAAATTAAATTTAAAAGATAAATTAACAAAAACAGAACAAAACTACAATCCGGCACCATTCAGGCCAATGCCTCCAAACCATGTACTTCGGAATCATTGAGATTACACGCATTTCTACTTAATTTACATTGTAGATCTGTCATTTCTATCACGAAGCTAGCCGTATTAAATATAGAATCATTTATTTAAAAAAGGACTTATAAATTAAGTAGAAACGTTAGCTAGCAAAGTGATGGGCGAAATTAATATGAAGGAGCTTTACCAAAGCAGATCTAAAGCAGGTTAAATTGGATCATTACCTGACGGGTCAATTCAAATAAACTCTTTTTCGTGTGATTTTGACAACTTCTTGAAGAGTTACCGCAAACACTGTATGCGCTCTGAAACAACTAAACGTTTCGAAATCATCCCTCAAATTTACATTAAGCAACATCAATTGAATCATTCTTAAAATGTATGGTATCTGGGAAGGTAATCAATTAATGATATTAAAAGACGTTTAGTCA
Source organism: Litomosoides sigmodontis (assembly GCA_963070105.1). Taxonomy (NCBI): domain Eukaryota; kingdom Metazoa; phylum Nematoda; class Chromadorea; order Rhabditida; family Onchocercidae; genus Litomosoides; species Litomosoides sigmodontis. The sequence continues at coordinate 6,166,788 of OY718808.1, forward strand.
TAGTATTTTATACATCGTGCACCCAAAAATTGTGCTCATAAACTAATCAAGCTCTTTGAGAGGAATCTAAGATATACCACAGAATCAGGGTTAACTGTTGGGAGATGTAAACCAAAATGTTGCGACACGGTCATTGACATGCTGCTGCTACTTTCCACTGATATATCTGCTATACCCGACTTTTCCGTGTTGACTGAAAATTTTCAATCTAGGAATGAAAAATATGTTTGAAAGAGAGAACTACGATGAGTCAGGGCTTGCCTTCACTTGCACAGGACACATGACTTTCAGTTGATGACAGCTGCTTTGTTGGCAAACTTGGATTGGCCTTTGAAGCCTTGTTGACCAGTGTCTCCACAGCATGTGGCACCTAAAATAAGATAAATTTCAACAAATCATCTCATTTTCCACATATATATATATATATATATATATATATATATATATATATATATATATATATATATATATATATATATATATATATATATATATATATATTCTCATATATACTTCGGCTAACGACCAAGCAGCAGCAGAGGAATGTACGGTACTAAGAATATTATATATTTTACAAAAAAAGTCAATAACCTCTTCATTGATTAAATTAGAAATATTCACTTCTCTTACATCGGTTTTCTGTACACGTACAGAAATTCGAAAACAACCAATGATCTAATCATACTTCTCCATTATTAATAAAATCTTATCCACATAATTCTGCTCCTACCTGAAATTTAGCTTCCATGCTTGGAAGCAAACGTGGTTGTTGTGATGCTCTGAATGCTGAACTACTTGATGCCATTTCAACTGCAGACACTGCTATGTGTTCGCTTTGGTTGCGAGAGTGAAGAGAAGCAACGGAAACCGAAGCTGCGCCACACGAACCTGACGATAAGTTGGCCAAATTCTGATTGTTTCTTGTAGAACTTGGTGATGATAGCAAGTAACCTTAGGAGAATGGCTCTGTTGAGACAACTTTTGGAACTCAAATTAACAGGTCCAAAGTACCGAATGAATGGATTCTCAAACTTCGAAATCATTCCGTTTTGGTTAAGCTTCATCACTTTCAAAACAAACCTTCGTTTAAAGGTAACGCAGGCGGAGGTAAATAAGCATTAAAAAGTACATCGCCACAAGCACATTCTTCTAATTCTTCACATAAAGTTAGTCGTTTCACTAGAGGTCCCAAGCCGTAATATTGTGCTTCATGTTTTAAATTCATCAAACTCACTCCGCTACAAAATACATTAAGTACAAAAAATAATACAAAGAAGTGAGAAACTAAGGTAAACGAAAAGGGAATAATGGAAGGAAATTATTACAGAGACTAATTTTACCTTAAATCAATTTGTTTTGTCCGTAAATAGTTTAAAATTATTCGAAACATTCCTGGATCTCGATCGATAAAGATCTGAAGTTACTGAAGAAATTAAACATTTGCAATTTTGTTTTCCAAAAATACCAAATGTGTGACTAGTACAAATTGAAGGACGGTAAAAAGTGGAAAAAGAAAAAATCCTCGTTCAACAAGGCCGAAAATTTCAAACTTCGTTGAAAGGTCAAATCAAACTAAGAATTCATCTCATCAGCAAAGAAATTTACCGCATTTGTTTCATCGTGTACTGTAGGAATTCGTCCACTTAACAAGCTGAAACAATAATATACATGGAAAATTTCAGTATGTTACGATCCTTTCCGGTTTATTTTGTAGGAATTTGAAAATTTTAGAATCTGCCAAGGCAACCCACCTTGTAAAGAAAGTGTCTGGTATCCACGTCAAAGTTTGTCGTGAAGTTGCAAACCTCTCTCCGCCAACATTCAAATTAACAATTTGCTCCGCCATTAAGAATGACGCTACTGCTTCAAGCGACAAAAGGAGACATTAAATTCTGTACCGTTATTTCTTAATATTCTACCAATGCCAAAAACGTTGATTTCCTATACAAACGAACTGCAACATACAACATCCTTTTCTTCCTCAATCGATAGTTAAACCAAACTTTTTCTCATTTGAAAAACAGGACAAATAGTTGATGGAACAGCTGTGGACTGCTCAATGAAAGAAATAACAAAAAGCCTCTTATTCATTTCTTTTTTATTGATGAAATGAATGCATAAATCCTATACACAATTAGTACAGAACATACTCTGCAAATAACAATGTTTATTAGTAACAGTATTACTAAAAACCTCAATTTATAACTCTATGATTCTGTCTTATACAATGCCTTATTTACTACAGAAAACTTTCAGTGGCATAGAATACAACGCAACATGCTACATTAGGAAATAACGTTTACTCTGTTAAACTGCAAAAAAAAACATGTTTGAATAAAAGAATGTTTTACATTTAGCATAAAATCAAATGTCGACATTATTTTAATAAAAATTTTAAATTAGATTTATCCTGTCAAATTTTAAGTTTCACAAAACTCACTGTGTGCTCTTTCAATCAACGTCCGTATCTAATCAAAATAACATGGCTTTACTATTTAGCAACTTTGTTCTAAATACATTACATTTGCCAAATGAAATAAAGTTTCAGTTGCCGCTTAGATTTCATGACGTTCATTCATTTCGAGCTATCTACCAACAAAAAAAGTTGCTAAAAAAGAACAATTCATAACTGTAAACAAGCCAATAACTCGACAACCGAATATTACCAGAAACAAAAAAATCTAGGTTTACCCATAAACATTTCATTCTATATTTAAGTCAGTCTCTCTTTTAAGCACTTCTCGTATAAATCGTAATCCTTATCCAAAAAAGTGACGAAAATTATTCTATCAATCTAAAAATTGTTCAATACGACATTAATTTTTAATGGACATGGATGTGCTACTGTTATAGCATTAAAAAAGTTTTTCAAGAGTTGTATAAATTAAAAAAAAACCTCACTCTGTCTTTATTTGCTTGCAACCACGCCAAAACCGAAGTGATAACGACGTTACACGCATCATCATTTGGATAACCATACACACCTGTTGAAATACATGGGAATGCCTGGAATTCCGCACGTTAATTTCACACAGGGATATATAATAAGGACGAAGGAATTATTTGCGGAGACCTCAAATTTTAAACTATCTTTAGATCTTCTGAAAGTCAATTACTTACAATAGTCCTCAAATTATTCGCGGTTGCAATATTGAGGGATTCAATGTAGCAAGATTTCAACAGATTCCGCTGTTCTTCGGAAACTCTAGAGTGCACTTGGGGTCCCACTGTATGTATTACATCTGAAAACGAAGTCTAATCCAGTCCAGCAAAGTAAATTTTAAAAGAACAAAAAAATAGAAATCCATATTGAAAACATACGTTTAATATGCTTCATATCATAAGCTCCTGTTATTTTAGCCTCCCCAACTTTGCAACCATTAAGTTTTTTGCATTCATCATACAAACGTCGGCCAGCAGCTCGGTGAATGGCTCCATCAACACCGCCACCTTAAACAAACAAATAAGCAAAAGTTAGAATGGATGGAACTTTTAAACAGAGCCAATTTGAATAGCTTTCGGAAAGACGACGACGTACCACCCAAAAGTGAGCTGTTCGCAGCGTTAACGATAGCATCAATTTCCAATTTGGTGATGTCGCCTTTGTCGATGGCAATAAGTTTAGCCAGCGGACTATTAGATTTTGTCAATTCGGCAGCTGTTGTCACCTCGCTCCATTTTTTCACTTCTGCCATCCCTCCTGCGCTGCTACCAATTCATCAACAAAAATTACTCATTCATTTTGTACTTCACGTGAACAAAAAAACCAAGCAAGACCAAAATCTCAAAAAATATCTGAGGATGCTGAGCAACATCTCGACTTTGCCATGTAGTCAAAGTACAATCTCTGCAGTTAAACCATATTACTGCTAAGTTCCAACACACCTCGACGTAAATTGGCTTCAACATAAATAGCTTTAACCTAACCAATGTTAAGCTATCAATTGCGTAGAAGAATTTTTGAAATATAGAAATTAGAAAACACAGGATGGAAACCAACTTAGAACTGCCGAAGTAGCAAACCTTCTCACCAGTATATTTTGCATTCTTGCGTAAGAACCAACCTAAAATAGAGGACGAGCTCATTCTCATCTTACTAAATTAAACAGTATCCAACAAAAGCTTCGCGGAAAAGCGCCTCACTTCACACGGCCGCATCATATTTTTACGAACGATTTGATTACTCATCGGCTACATGAGTTCATTGCGAGTGCTGGGATGAGTAGTGTGCACTGCATTTGCTCTGTTATCTTTGTCTCATAGACGTGTTCAAATTCATCGCTACGTGAACGTAAATGACGAGTTTCGATTTAGGCAGCACAACTACATAGCTGTTAGGAAGGAATGGATAAGAGAGGAACTGAAGCGCCGTACGTACGTACACGCTTTGCAGAGCGATAATTAATAAAAGCCTGCGAAATTATATTTCATTCAGAAAGGTACATATTGCCTTAATTACATTAAACTGAATATTATAATTAAAAAAAAAGAGAAATAAGCAAATTATGGGTGAGAATAATAATCGGTTAAAATGGTTTTCGAGTGTGGGAGGACTGTTGTTTGCCATCCAACAGTTCGTTGATCGGTCGATGTTATTCTGCAAGGTTGTTAATTATGCAATGCGATCGTCTGGGATCATCGTGGTCTTTCTGGTGCTTCTAGGCTTAGGTTTCGAATAAGCTTGTGGCTCTTATGTTGACGCTTCATTGCTTGACCTTTTTCACTCCTAATTTACAAGAAAGTTTGGAAAGGTTGCGAAAGTGAACATTAGGAATCGTTCTGATGATTGATGATGTGTTTCGAAAAGTTCCTCTAAAAAATCGCTAGAATGATATGTTTCAAATGCATTTCAAGTGCAGCACACAATTCAGACCTTTTTGAAAATGTGCGTTACGACATTCTTCTTTTGCATTTCCAGTTGCGGTTAGACTAATCCAAGGGACCTACTTAGTGTAATACCACATCCTTCCTCTCCACTCCGTTCGTACATCATACTCTGCGCAACTTCCAGCCTGTTGGATCGTAACATATATTTGGTTAAATAATTTCAGGTAAATAAGATTTTTCATTTTTTCATTGACAGTAATTCATTAATCGAGACAAATGAAAATTTTTAACTTTTCAAACAAATAGCGAATTTTTGGACCGATCGTGAACACACTTAATTCTGGGATTCCCTATAGAGACACATTCGTAGTGCATTTCTCAATTGCGATCTAATGATATGAAAATTCCTAATATTTCCTTCTATGACTTCACATTATTAGTAAAGAAAAAAGAGAAAACAAAGGCTAAACAGAGGAACAGGTGAAGCTTCAAAATCAACTAACTCATTCGCTGAATAACTCGAAATTGTGTAGTATTTCACGTCCCTTATTAATCATATTTTCCAAGCACTTAGGGGGAGGGAGAGAGCAGTCTAGATCACTGTTCATTAATAAAGAAAAAAACGGGGAGAAATGAATTACTCTTCTCGTAACTTATTTAAGTGAAAGTAATCATGACGAATCGAACAACGATAAAATTCGCTATCGGGGCGTTTGCCACCATTGCTGCCAGCTTAATCCTACTGTATCATTTCCGCAGGAAAAGGGTATTTCATTATTGTTTTACTTATTTGTTTAAATGTGCACTGCGACATAGCTAATGTATCGAGAGATTATTAATTATTAATAATTGCAGAAGAATAAATTGGCTAAGGTAAACTTGAATGTTTCAACAGAAACAAAACTTCAAATTGAACTTAACTTCTACTATCACTGTTAGAAGTTGATTTTATGTTTACTTCAGAATAGAAACATATGAAATGAATTTTGGGAATTCCTCGAGTTCTTTGTTCTTCCCTATCACTGTGCTATTCCATTCCCATCACATCTTCAAAATAAAATCGAAATTACAATTGCAGAAAAAAACCCGTAGAACATCAAGTTTGGAAAAACAAATAAAATCAACAGAGCGATTACTGCCGAAGAAAGGACGGATTCAAATAGCCCGGCGTACAAAGTTATCAAAGCATGCCGCACATACGTAAGTAACAACTTGCTGGCATCGTGAACATCGTAATGAACTTGAATGGCAAGAATTTTCGATATCTGAGAAGTTATTGGACAAGTTATTGATAAAGCTTTCTGACCATTATGAAATTGTGAGCTTAACAATTCAGAAGTAGAAGAGAATTCCAAATCACAATGTGACATTGGTACTTTTCCAAATATTCAGGAAGAAGCCCAATGATTCAAAGAAGAAGTATACCACTCCTGGTGAAACATTTGGCGATAGCTCAACTAAACAGGTTCGTTTTATGACAGATGAAAATGAGTCATTCCAAAATTTCAAAAGTTATCTGGATTTTAAAAGTGTTTCACCGTTGCCTTCTTATCTCTTAATCCCTCTAACTGACAGAGAATTTTTTTCTCTTTTACTGCAGAACAAATCAGAAGGATCTGTCGGTGTTACAAAATCATTTAAAACCATGGAGACTACTTCACCTACAAGTGTGATTACGGTAAAACAGTACTGTCTTACAGTAATGATTTCATTTCGTTCACATAAGATGATATATTTGCTTGTTTTCTGCGAAAGCGGCTTTGTTTAGGATGACAATGGTCAAGTAAATTTTTTCAACGTTCTCATCCGCTCGCTTCTCAATTATTTGCACAAAATCTAGTTGAAATTTAAACTTTCGTTTTGTACAATTTTAATTCTTTCTGTCGTTTGTTATCAAATTTTCACTTTTTTGATAATAATTTAACAAAGTGCCTTGCTAATAATTTTTTCTCACTTATCCATTTCAACTTGAATAAGCCGAAAAAACAGTTAGAATAAATGCAATCGTAATGGTAGAAAAATAGTTGAATTAAGTGAAATTTAAATTCCATAGACTTTTGCCATTGTTTTCGTTTAAGTGAGGAGATTTTTTAGATAGTTGTTGTTCTTCAATTACATTCCACTCCTTCAAATTCTTACTAACAGTTTTTAAGGATATATCCAGTGTATCAACAAAAATCAAAGATTTTTCGTCACCGTTAGTTTCCTCTTTGGCGCTTCTTTTTGACACTGCCAGTTGTGTATTGCAATAATAAATTAGTGTTGGTTTAAGATTTATACATTTAGTTTTTAATTAAACTAATAATCCATCGATATTTAGCAGTTATGTGGAAACATCAGAAGATACTACCTTGTCAGCTTCTTCAGCGGTAATTTCTGTTTCAAAAAATTTCTTGTTTACGTTCAGTGAATGATGCTAATTTAAATGAATAAATTAAAACAGGAAAAGGATAGGAGTCAATATTCGAGCGAAAACTATCCACTTGCAGTTACGTGGAAGCGTAAAGAACTGGTAAGCATTATACGATTTCGTGTGCAAACTACAAATCAATCTTCCTCAACTATTTTGATGGCTAATAAAAAATATCGCAGAAAGTTTCATCGTTTTCCTAGTACTTTGCCCTCAACTATAATCCGTCGAGAGATGCTACCATTGAATTCAAAATTCGAAAATATTATCACCAATGATATTTTTTAGCTCATCTATGTTTCATTTACTATTCATGTTTTTAATCAGTTAAAATGATAGGAAGGAGCAGTAACCAAAGAACCATTCGAAGCTAATTTTTCCGAATTGTAATTAAGCATTTTTCGTTTACTACAGGGCAAATCAGGCGAATCGGTCGGTGTTACAAAACTGCTTAAAGCTGAAGAAACTGCTTCACCTACAGAGGTCATTCCGGTAAGAAACTAACTCTCTTAGAGTAATGAGGTGCTGACCACACTGTTGGCCGATTCACACGAAAATGACGTGCATGCCGCCTCTTTTCTTTTCTGTAGAAGTTCGGATCAGCGTGACAGTCTCGCAAGACTTGCTAATCTCTAAATTAAATTGATTCGTTTTGAACTAGATTGATTCGTACTGCTATTGCGGACAAAATGTGACAGTTTCTTCGAACGCGACGGGAGAACTGAACGAAAGCTGCAAGGTGCAACTGTTGCCAACGATAGTTAAACCAGTCTCATTCGATCCTTACTCACCGGAAGACTTTACTCAAGCGGAAGGTAAATTTAGAAGATTGCCTTTTTTTCACGGTAAAGGAGAGCACTGAATGGTTGGTTCCATTTGCATCTCATCTACTCATCCGAATATCCATTCCTTACCATGGAAAGATTTATTTAACTGACAGCTAAGCCTGGCATCACATTAACGTTCGGAACATCAGTGTTCGAACTAACCATTAGCTATTGAAAATCTGAATCATTCAAACGAAGGGAATTATAAGGAGTGAAACGATTGAAATTCATTCTTTGCTCCATATTTGTAATCTAAATGTTGTAGGTGCAAGTGATGAAATGAGCAAAAATTCGATGCAAATGACTGCAACGCCAAAGAATCATCGGATTATCGTTCCTTTCCTGCCTATTTTACACGCCATCACTTACGCATCCAAGCACGCTGAACTTCTTCAGGAACTGCTGCAGAATTATGAGTACTACGAATCGCAGTTCACTTGAAATGTGATTGAATTGAAATCCAACTCTGTCAGATAAATCATAATTTCGTGTATTTTTTTGTTGCATATATTCACACATTTCACTGTTCCTGGAGGATATTTTTGAAAACCTAAATTTTAAAAACCATTACTTTCTCTCCACGCGTATTTTGCATACGCAAAAAAAAATACGCAAACGCAACCTTAAACAACGAGCATTAATTTCCTGAAAACTTCAATGTTATTTTTTTGCTGAATTGACATTCAAACCTGACAAACATGAGAATAGATTCTGATTAAATAGTTATCACTAGCCCTCTATCGTCAATTCATTACGCTACTCCTCTCCACTCCTATGAAAAATATTTACATTTACAAATTTTAATTTTATGAAAAATTTCCCTGAATGCTCTAGCAATAAATCCTCATCTGTTTCACTGCAGGAGAAGTGTCACTCAGCCCTTGTAATGAAATTATTGCGACATTTTAAGTAAACGATGAAGTGTACAAGGATGTAAACAGTTTACGTCAAACAGCGCAGCCCAGCTTAAGTGAGTGGTGCTGACACACAAAGTACAAAGTTAAATTTTCCACTTACTCACTTCATTCTACCCGATGCACCTACTGGCAAGACAATCGGGAGAGAGCAAGATGGATTTGACAACGTCAGGCGGAACTGAGATGAAATAAATGAAAATGGGAATTTTCCTTAATTTTGAGGTGTTTTTGAAATGACATCGGTGGTCTTCAACGCAGTAAGTAACGCAGTTAACGTACGTTCAGGTTTTCACTTAGATTTTGCTTGTTGTTCTTATTTCTCGTCCGACATACTTAAATTTCTTGCTTTGCTTTTTCCAATCAGTCTAACTGGCACTTTTGCAAAAAGTGCCGGAGCAGTAAAATCTCTTGTGGTTTGTTTATTTCCTTTTGCTTTTCACTTGAAATTCCGAAATGAAATTTAGCACCTATAAGTTCGAATTTTTTTTAATTGAAAGTGTTACCAAAACATATAGCGATAAGTGTCAGCTTGCTGTAGTAACGTTTCCATATAACAACGCGAGAAATCTGGCAGGTATATTTTATCTGAAAGGTTTGCTATTGAAGTAGTAAATTAATATAAAGCTAATTTATTTGGCTCTATTTTATCTTTAATATGAACAATTTGCGACTTAATAAAAACGTGTTAGTTGCTTTACGTAAGTTGATTTTACGTTCACCTATACTGGCTTCACGTATATCTTTCTAAGCATTTGAAACGAAGTATTTCTCTGTCACTTGCAGATGAAAAAGAGGATTTTAATGTATTGAAATTTAGTGAATTGATATTTCGAAAAATTAATTTGAATTTAAAAATAGTAGAGCGCCAGGCTGTATCATTTTAACAGATTAGCCTTCTCAATTTACCATTCCTTAAATTCCTTAAATCGTAAAAAAAAATTTGATAGGATGAATTTAAAATGTTAGACAGTGAGGGGAAAAGCATTGTTAATTAAAACAATAAAATTCTCCGGAGTTCAACGTTCAGTATTTCTATCAAAGATAAAATAGCAAAAATATTCTTAAAATTAATTCGTTTTTTCCAGTAATAAGATGGTCAAAGGTTAAACGAAAAATTCCAGGTAATTTTTCTTTTTCTTTGCTAGTGCTGCTTTCTTTCGATTTCAGGTTCTGCTTTCATATTAACTGTTTCAGGCTTCAGATATCTTTCACATTTTTCAGTTGAAACAAATATGTTTACGTGTTTGATCTCAATGAGATTTTAAGTGCAAAATTTACAACGGCAGTTAGGCATCTCTTGATTTGCACTGAGATCGAGAACCTTTTCATATTTTCAATGTTTTCAAAAGTTTTGAATCAATAATTAATGCTCTGGAATATTACAATGTTAAAATGAATTACTGTTGATTATTGAACTGAAATTGAAGATTTTGTCGAAATTGGTAGGTATCCTTCAGTTAGGAGAATTTATCTAAATGATAAGACATAGTCTTACAAAATAAAAAAAGCATTCAACTTACAAAATTTAACATTTCTAGAATTTTGAGTCATTGAATTCCGTTAAATTTGAATGTTCGTTGACTGAGTGCACTTCTATTCAACTTAGAATTAGCAAAAAAAAAAAGTTTAACAGAAATTAACACATGGATATTACCGCTAAAGGTTATTTATAATAAGATCAAAGTATCAGTTGCAAAAGGGAGAGAAGAGAGAGAGAGAGGTGGAGAGGGATGCATTCAGGCGGACATTTCGAAAAAAGCCTTTTTTTATAGTTGCTGAAATGAAATGGTGCTGATGTGAGTAGTTTTAAATTAATTGAGCTATTCAGAAGAAGGACGTCCTTTTTTCCCCTCTCGAGCACTGAGAAAGCTCATTTGTTATTTTCTAAAAAAATTGAAAAGCTATCCTCTCCTCAGTTATGAATACATAAGTACTGTATGACTGGCATTATTGCCTTTCTTCTCCTTTTATTTCATCGAGATGATCGGTTTGAGATCATAAACGATAACAATTGGTCGCACACACACACACACACACACACACACACACACACACACACACACACACACACACACACACACACACACACACTCACGCATTACCTCTTTAATTTTACAGTTAACATTTGCCGTGTGAAATGCAAGTCTGTGATTCGTGATGATATGATAGTGCAAGTATCCGAGGGTAGTGATTTCATGAATTAACTAGCATGACTTGATCAGTCGAGTGTAACTGACATGGCAGGGTCGCATTGTGGCACATCGGGGAATATCCGATCGCTGTTCAAGCTGGAGGAGTAGTAGTGGGTGCTTGGCCAATTCTGATGCTTCGCTAGGCTTCAGTGTTAGATCCCATCCCACTACCTCACGACAATTGCCATGCATTCCTGAAGTTTAGCAACTCAGACTAAAGGCAAATGAACTTTCGAGAAGCCAATTATATATCCGTGCAGAAGGAAGTTGCAAGCAAATGCGTACGTGCAAAGTTTGGTTCTTTTTTGGACTTTTAAAAGGCTAACAATGCATATATCGTTCCTTCTTCACCTTCTCTTCCTTCCAGGCATAATACGTTTGTCATCCACGAAGTCTTCCCACCCGTAAATCATTTATTTACTTCTTTTTCTCCCTCTCTATCGTTGCACTTGCAGCAAATTTAACTTTCACTGTATTAGCCTTTCTTTTTTCTTTTATTCCCACCCTTAAGATTTAACTTTCAAGACTTGAGACTAGTCGCGGTAAATAAGTATAATTGATTTGTCCTAAAATACGTGTAGTACAGTCTGCACTACTTGTATCCTTTAAATTTTACGGGAAATAAGTTTGAAAAGACGTAAATGGCTTACGCGTATGTTGTTCTAGTTTTTTAAATTAAACTATCGGAAATGCGCATGTCAACAAACATTAAGGATTTACTTATATTTACATTTATTACTATTTTGCTTATTAGCAAAGACAGACGCGGAGTGAATAAGATGGTTATTAAAATTAATAACTGAAGAAGCCCTTACTTCATCGATTGGGCATCGGCTTGTTTAATTTCATTTTACTCGCAGTTCCTCTGTCTATTTTCCACTTGAAGAGATTACTTACTTCTAACAGAGAGTTTGAGGACCTCGTCATCTTCCCCTACCGTATATCCTTGCATATTTTCTAAATTGTCCCATCCAGTTATTCCGCGTGGTTTGCTGATGGTTGGCAGAGCAATAAGCGTAATATAAATCTTTTGAACTGCTTGGTGATGATGCCTTAGACCTTTGCTCTGCTCAGATATCAATTTCGAAGTTTGATTGCTGCGACTCTTCATGAAATGCTTTACATCAATCAATGCTGAAAAACAAGTCAATGGTAGGGCCTACTTCTGAAATTATTCTTAGGCGCTTTCAAGACGAATATCCAATTTCTGCCTTTTAGACTTCACGCAGCAAACGTCCGAAATACCTTTCATATGGCATAAATCACTCACTCTAATTCCTCTTATTTCGATTACACGCAGAGTGTCTCTCAGTGAAATTTGTAAAATGAAAATGCTTCTATGCACGGCCAGCTTTTTTGTTACTGTTAGCTTCACGTAAGCTACACTTTCTATGATTGGAATAGCGATCTTCTTGATCTCCGCATAAGTGAGGAGGAGTATTACTCGATCAATTATCATCGATGAAAAGCTACTTTTGCAGATGTCCGATCTAGGCATGCAGGAAGGACTGGCACGACATCGCGGTTTCGCAGTCAAAGCTCGCGAAGTGCTCTTAGAACCACCAGCGCCATTTTCAGTTGTCGCAGTAAATTTTCTGTTAAATATTTCTGTCTTTCCCTTAATTTAGAATTTGTTCTTACTTTCAACCAAAATCTTACTTTACCAAAATTTCCTTATTCTGTCCTACTTGATTTTTCTACTTTGTTTTTCGGCGCAAGAATTAGCAAAAATTCAAGTGAGAAATACGCATAAATAGGTTGAAAGAATAAAAGTGATCATCGAAATTGCTTCGCTGTTTTTTGAGATGTTTATTTGGACTGAAAGATGTGAACCTATTCGGCTTAAAATTAAAAACACGCCTTGTGATTAGTAAGGACTAATTCAACTTGAAGTATTAATTCAGACTACACAAGCAGCGATACTGGTTGCTTTGACAGCATATTAGCAAAAACGATGTGTTGGATCAATGTGGAAATGACTTACTTCATTTCCTTTTTAAATGTTGAAAAACTTTCAAAGCTTTGCAGTATTGAAATTTTAATTTATTGTTGCAAAATTTTCGGGTCATTAAACACTTTCACTTATTTCTTCTCTCCTTTACTTACTTACATTTAATTGTCGCTGCCCTATTTTCCTTCCACATTCTTAAAGTAATTAACATCTTAATTACTAACAACAGGTATCTAGACAATAAATTTAGTTAACACATATTTTGCTCCAGGATATCTCGGGAAATTCATCTGATAGATCTAGCAATTTAAAGTCACCTCACCGTGGATTTAAGGCAAAAGCACGCGAAATGCTTGTGGAGAGGCAAACACATAACAGTCATTATAGCTCAAAACGTAAGTTTATTCGTTGCATTGTATTTCCAAGGACAGTTTTATACCAATTAAAAAATATATACATTTTTAAAATTTAAAAGATTTTTCGATTTTTCGGTATTTTACAGATTGCCGATTTGTTTAAATTATCTAAAAAAAGTTTCACCTAAAAGTATTGAGTTTTCTTGAAGCAGTCCGATCGGATTTCAACATATTCCATAAGCAAAGATTTTACGCAAATCATGAGGCTTCGGATAAATCACTGTTGCAACGAGCAAATATTGGTATGTTATTACACCATTTCAGTTACCTTCTCAAAAACAGAAAATTTCATCCTTTTGTTTCATTCATCAAGCTGAGAGAAAGAGAGAGAGAGAGAGAGAGAAAGAGATATTAATTGAGCAAATGCAAAGCATGACTTGCCGCATGAAATCTCAAAAAAGTTGGATTTTATTTACTGAAGTCAGCTGACCAACTCTTCTTTCCTCACACTTCTTCAAGAGTCTCAGGTCAAACTTGTTATCACCACCACTGTCATCATCAACGACATTTGCACATAACCGAAACGTAAGATGGCCTTTGTGTTTCCCAAAGAAAAATAAAGGAAAGGGAAATTTAAGAGCTTACGGATAGGATATTTTATCAAAGTTAAAATAAGGAAGTGCTCACAATGGAAAGCGCATTAATATAACAATCGTTTGCTGAGAGGAAAACGATGATTTTTGATTTAAATTTATTAATTGTCATTTCATGCCTTTGTCGAATTATCTTAGAATTAAGTGAGCGATTTTTTTAAATTCAACTTTTAATTTCCCTATGGCATCTGCTCTGGTGGCAAAGATATTTTGCTTTTTTTATCAGAAAAATTTGACCAACTGGAAATGTAACTGCATTTTTGGAACTAATAAATTCACAAGTTTTGCACTTAGCAACAGATTTGTAACAAATCATAGTGTGAGCTATATCCGCGACCCAGCGGCTGATCACGTGGCAAGCATACTGACCTTCGTTTCCCGTCTCCTTAGTTGAGAGGAAGGAGAACGGAAGACGCAGACGTGACGTGTTTCCAGGTTATGACAAGAGAGAGACTCTCATTCCACATTCCAAACTGTCGAGAATTAAAGCCCACAAGCTGCTTGGTGAAGCCGAGAAAACTCGGTCAGCTAACGAAATTTTCTACGATAAATGCATGAAACGAGTGCGAAATCCATCAGTACGGTACGACTTACCATCTGCAAGGCTAGACGTTTCTTTGTTCTTTTTAAGGAAGTAGGCTTTCATTTAAAAATGAAAAAAGTATGAAAACGGAAAGCAATACAGCGATGATGTCATTAGACTAGAAAGTGGAGGGGAAGGGACGGCACATAAAATTTTCGAGAGTGCTCAAGATGAAATGGTGAGTGATTGTTGAACCGCTGGAATTTTCGAATTTTCAGTTCCTCACATGGCAGTCTCACAGCAAGATATCCCGATACACAGCGGTTAGTAATTCTATTTCTGAAATCCATTTTAAAAATCGCCTTCAAATCCTATCTCAGAGCGGTGGTCAAGTGATGAATTATTAATAGCATCAATCAAAAAAAAAATTCACAAAACGCCGAATTCATATTTACTGAGAAATGGCGCGAAAACGTTAAAAATAAAGTTGTCGACAACTTTTCTAGAAAAAGTAGCTCACTTATAAGTTAAGAACCAAGGTGGAATATCAGTTTTGATAATAGCTCCTTTCAGAAGTGAAACAGCTAAAATGATGAACTACGCGAATGATGTTTGACAAGCCTCAAATAGATTTCGATGGCAGAAAAGAAAGTGCTGATTGCTTGAAATGAAGAAATTAGTAGCAATGTTAAGATATTTAAATTTTGGTTGTGTAATTCGAACTCATTTTCATTCGGTGATGTGCGTACGGCCATTTTAAAGTCCATCAAATTATGTACAAAATAATAAAAATGAAGTTTAACGGTTGAGCATAACATCCCATAATTCTATCTCATTCAAAAGAAATATAATAATTGTGTCACAAAAATCATGCAATAAAATGGTAACTTTTAAATTATTAAAAATTTAATGCGATCTCCGATCTGAATAAAACAACTTTCACAAAAACTTAATAAAAGCGCAATCAATTTCCAAAAATTAGACCTAAAAATTAACACTTTTAAAATTGTGACGATCTATCACTTAAACGACTTTCGAATATCAGAGAAAATTTTCTCACACGTAGATCCAGGTAGAGAGGGCTGCAAGATTTTTATTCCTACTCGAATTGATGATGAAGCGAAACAACGCTACTTACATTGCATTACACGTAGATCGGTAAAGGTCTCCAAAACACACGTGATGTCAACCCTACCCCTCAATGTCTCTATAATTTAAAAAAGATCTCACCCGACCATTTTTCATTTCCTCTCTAAGACTTTACAGCGAATAATATCGAAACTGCCAAACGTATGAGAATACTTCGATTTCGCGGTGTTCCATGAAATTCTATTTCAAATTAGATTTATTCATCCATTTCATTAGTAATTCTCAGCTTTTCAGTGCAGCTCTTAATCAACTTGTGGTGATTTAACAAGTATCGAACTGTGTTGGCGAATATTTTCTCACCGCCGTACTGTATTTCGGTATTCCCTCATTGCCGTATGAAAGGATAACTGTCATATCGCAAGTACTACAAAGCGCACAGTATACTACAGAAACCGTTGCATAATCGGACAGCAGCGACCTGTTTGTGTTTCTACCACATTACAATACAATTAATTCTACATTCTGTCCAGAAGATTTAACCATCTTGCACAAAAGTTTAAGTTTTATTAAAATTTTTGGCTTATTAAATCCTAGGTTATCAAAATTTGTATTATTTTATAATTTGATAAGGAAATTAAGAGAGAAGTATAATTGAGGCCACAGAGATATTTTGAACCGAGTATTTTAAAAGTAAAAGGAATGGAAGTTTACTACCACTTAACTCAGAAACAACTGCATACTCATTTGCACCAGCAAATTAAGGTGACAACTGCTGAAAGTACAGTTAAAACGGGTATCATAAGTATCGCTACTGTGACATTATACTTGTAGTGTGCTTCGTAATCAGCTACTCCATATCCGATCACCGGCTCCTGTAAAAGTTACATTTTCCTCTTCCGAACTTAAGTTTCACTTCAACAACTCCATTTGTTAAGAAGACAACAGCTGCGCCAATATGATAGAGAAGGTTTGAATTAAATAACTTGTTGATGATTGCTGATTGCCAAATGTTTAATCTATAACTTGTCAAAACGTAATTGGAATTGATATTTAAATATTTCGAAAAAGAAACCAGCCTTGTCACTGAAGTGGGATGTGTGCTACGACATCAGAAAGTTAAACAAACTTTGAATTTGCATTTCACTACCTTAAAAATATTCGTTCGTTTTCTCGATTCAGCAATACTTTTATACAGCATTAACATAAATTTCATGAAATACGGCTTTTTGTATCTTTTAGCGTCCAAGTAATCGCTACACCAAAAAAGAGAAAAATGACCAATCGATTGATCACAAAAGTGTAATGTAACTGTTTTGCATTTTGGAACATTCAATCCTTTTCACATTGATTATCATCATGAAATTTAAGTCGCAAGTTCATTAGCTTCTCATAAACAATAGATAGTTGGAAAGTTTGCAAAAACATATTTTCAAAATATTTCAATGTTTCAATTTCAATGATAAGTAGTGCTTGGAGATTCTTTTGATGTCAGTTTCTACTGGCAAAAATAAAATCTCTCCGTACCGTGGAATTTTCACTTACCTTTCGTCAAACCGTGCGATACAGTACCACTTCGTTTGATTCATCGTTGTTTGATGCATTGTCACGTAATCGGGCAAGTTGTGTTGGACAGAGATATTTTTAAGTTTTTTTTCCATGAATTTGACAGCATATTTCCTCGGCTCAAGCAATCCAATAATGGCTTTACCCTTGTTTTCTGCAAAAAACTATTCAGATTTGATCACAAAAATATTAATTAATTAAAGCCTGAAAAGATAACTGTAAGTATTAAGGACAGTTAGCTAAAATTTATGTTCGCTTTCTTCAAAAATTTTCAGTCCAATTGTCTGAAAGCTAATTTTTGTAACGTAGAAAGGCTTCTATTCCCATTAATTTAAGATTAAATATCTTCAATACACTCATTTAAAAGCACGCATCATATAGAACTGATTTAATGACGATGCTTTCAACATTACTTTGCAAAATGAGAAATCGAATTACTGAAATTCAGTAATTCTCCAAGGGCAATTAAAGCCTTCCGTTCTGTGCTTCAGTTACGTAGGCTTTTCTGAATTCTTCATTTCATTGTTCCTTATAAGGTAGAGAAACTGGATATTTCATTTACTAATGATCAAGTAATCGTTATATCACAAAAAGTAAATGTCCCTAAGGAGAGGGAGGGAGAGGGAGAGGGAGAGAGAGGCTTGTGCAAACCATTATTGGTAAGTTGTTCCACATAAACATTGTCGAAGATATGCATCTCATAAAAGCCTGCACGATCGGATGTGTCATTGGTAATGAGGACGATATTGCTATTCTCTCTCAAGAATAACGATGAACTTTTTGTTCTGAAAAATTTTCGTTGGAATTGATATACTGAAAATGCTAGACGCATCAAGTAATACGTTTTGAATAGACGTAAGCTATGGAGATGAAGCATCCTCTACGTCCAACATTCACGCTTTGCAACGGTTTTCCGATGATCCAGTCGGACAGCAATCCACAAAAGTGTTTTTAAGAATTCATCACAAACTTAAATCACTCGATACTGTAATCGCATTCCTTATGATATAACAATGATAGATTCAATTAATTCATAATATAGTTGCTAAGTAAATTCGAAATTGCTGGAAAACTATGAGCCTACTAACCTGATAAGTTTGACACGGCGTTTACCACCAAAGTACGTAATTTTTTCAAGTAGATTATCCGAGACGGCACAAAAAAAGCTAAAACCTATGGGGAATTGTATCAAATTGGTGCACGCTTTTCGCTGTTCATGAACAAATAGAACTTGACTGTTTTCCGGATTGCAGTAGAACAGTTTACCTATAAAGAGTTTTCATATATCAAAATGGATAAATATTGGCTGGTCAGATGGTGATGTGGATCGATTGGATTCAAAAACTGCCCTTTTAGATGATGGAGAAACTTAAAGCGCGAAAATCGATTTAGGAAAATTATTTGACAAGCAGTAGTAGCAAAGATTTGGATTGATGACACGTGCCTTCCCTTTCAACAACTATCATTAACAGCTATTTTAATTTTACGTCATAAAAGGAAAAAGAAAATGCTGCACATCAGTAAGAGATATGCCAACGTCCCTCAAACCTTCAGCTTTTTCCTTTCCTCGGACTTTACCAAAAAAAAATTTTTTTTTTGAAACAAACTAATTTCCAGTCATTTTCAGCACCAACAACAAACCGCTAAATTTCCAAGCGCAACTGACAACAACTGCTAAGCGTGCTTGAGGCACAAACAGTACAATTACTTGTCCATTTTTCAAAATATGAACATTTACGCCGTGGCAGATTTTCCTTCTGTCCGAATCAATTAGTTTTAGTTCCCTCAGAAAATTTGAATTTGCTATCTGCAAACAAAAGGGAAGTCTATGTGCTTCATGCATTCCCATAAGCCAGAAGGCTTATGTGATATGCAAAAGGTTACTACTATCATGCATTGGTTCAAAACAACATTAGAGCTTTTCCTAACTTAAATTGCATCGTTAACAGTTTGATGTGGTCGCTTCAAATCTCACCAGCCAGTGAGGCACTGCGAATATTGTACAAGCACTTGTTACTCCTATGATAGTGGAGCTGTCGTTGGTTGAATTAAAATAATTTCCGATGTTGCAATCCTCTGTTTGCACAGCAATAGACAGATGCAACATTATTACAACAAATAACATTCAAAGAGTAGCCTCCTCCTGAAATCCACGAAATAATTGTTATTTGGATTGTGATATTAATTGTACAAACAAAGCTTGCAATTAATTTTGAAATGGCGAAATTTCCGCTCTTCCACTTTTGAGGGCATGCCACACCGACTGCTATGACTAATTTGCATTCTAACAAACGTGATCATTTCGTCCACGAAAGACCATGCCTTGATATCTTCTGCAGCACATCTAAGCGCCCTATGCCGTTATAAAATAGTAAATACAAAATTTCGAAAATCATCCAACATTTATATTACAGAAACGAATCGGGCAGAATATGCAAAAATTTATTTTTTGATTTCATCTACAAGCATTGGAAGTTGAAAATAAGCGGCAATAAACCACTTGTCTAAACACTTCATCTAAAAAATTTTAAATTTCCTGATTTCTCATAACTTATTGTCATAAACTTTGATAAGGAAGAGATGCAAATGTTAACTATGTGAAGGAAAGGCAGAATTCTGAGGTGTTTTCCATAGAATTGATTGAAGTGCATATGCACTTCAGTATCATAAATCACAGCACACTATCTGAGCATAATTTTTCCCATTCGTTTCTCGCAGAGTAATATTGCAACGTGAAATTTCATAACCCTTGCACGAATTTAAAGAATAAACTGAATTGAAATAGGCGGTGTTAGATGGAATCTGTTCAAGAAGATAAAATTTGAACAAAAATTTATTAAGAAGCCATGAAGGCAACCGGGACAGATGTCTCGAAGACCTGTAACTCTGTAACGCATAGTCGACACGGCGAAGGACGCCGGAAGAGAAAGCCGGCTCAGTCGGAAAAGCGGGCGCATGCACATTTGCATGAGGCAGTGCAGAACCTGATGTCTATGATTCAAAGTAGGCACCGATCCTGTCCTACAGTTATTGTTGCCAACAGAATGAGCATTTTGAATCGGCCATCACTTTTAATGAAACGATCATTGCGCTCGCCAAGGGAGGGCATAGACTCCATCCTTGGTCATCAGGTTTTCCTACATAAGCTGCACTGCCAGTAGTCAAAATCTTCGCTGTAGTACCAATTGGCAGAACACTTCACGGTGATCATCTGGACGTTCTGCCACCGTATATTGGCCACGTTTTCACCCTTACCACCGTGAAGATTCTGCATTGATGCACTCAAACGATGTTGAACGAAGTGTCGGCAATTTTTTTGTCGATGTTATAAATGGAATAAAAAAGTACGTTCATCTTTAATGATCACTTTTCACATCAGCCAATCATTTTACATCCTTTAAACTAAAAGTTTCGAAACGTTATAATTTAGTCATTCAGAGACATCTTCCTCGGTAGCTGCATTGATTTTTCTCGTTTCAGATTCCTACTATATTAGAAGAAAAATCTGCTTGCTTGCGAATATTGATTATCAGTAGGATTCTTCAGCAAATCATCACCACTTAACGTAACCACCACATCTCTTATTGTAAGGAAGATAACGGTAGACATCGATATATATATATATACATGTACAGGTCATTTATTATTGTTAATCTACACAGATTCGTATTGTATTTTCGATTCTTTGGAATATCATTCCTTTAATCTTAAATCGCAAAACGGAATTTCGTGTTATTTAGCAATATTCCTGAGATGCGTTGCCCACCACTGCTAGTATTAATAACTGGAAAATGTTATGCGACTAAACGCTCCATCACGTTTGAAACCCCTTTTCTTCCTTTTCGTCGCTTGTAAGAGAGCTTTGTGTTTTGTTAGTGTCAACAAGTGTTGGATCGGACGATGTCTCCATAGTTTTTGAGCCATCACCGGTCGGCTTTGTGAAACATTCCATATTTCTGAACATGCGCTGTAGATATCTATTTTCGTGGCTTATTTGCAAGTAACGCTTCATCACTCGATTTTCCAGTGCATCGATCTTTAATTACAAGTGAATTTCATCTTTCGGTAAGCTTCCAACACTTTCTAGACACTACACTGGAAGAGCTAAGAGAACTTTCATGAGTCAGGTAACTATTATTAGTCGATAGATACGAATATCAGTCCATATTCATGTTTTATGATGACAAAGCCGGAAAGACAACCTCTCTAAGCTCTATTTCATTGCGTGCAATCCAGTTTAATAAACCACGTTTCAGTCGCTTTGCATACCATCGTTGACTTTCCTGAAATTTGAAAAACACGTTTCGTCTTAACTTCATGAATAGACTGCATATTCTAGTCTGCTAGATGACCACACTACCACATATACATCAATACATCGCATAAACTACTGCTGTAAACTACTTACAAAATTATAAAATTTTGAAGAAACGACTGCCAATATGTTAGAAATGCACTACTCGTTTCCATGTTGTATTATAAAAACATTGCAACAAACAGGCAATACCTTATCTATGAAAATCTGTAACTTCATTTTATCGCCAACCAGTGATTCAACGTAATCAATCAAATCATCGAGTAGATATCGTTCGTGACTAATTCGAGCGGCTGTCAATGAATCTTCTGGGATCTGCGGGGTGTAGAAACTATTTAAACATATATATATATATATATATATATATATATATATATATATATATATATATATATATATATATATATATATATATATATATATATATATATATATATATATATATATATATATATATATATATATATATACTTATTTTTCAAAAGAATGTTTATTTCCAAACATTTATGTCGTAATAAACAAAGTAAACGATGATCTGAGAGTAACCGCTTACTCACATAAACTCGATCACTCTCAATTTACAAAAGTTCGCAGGAAAAGTGAAAAGGATGGACGCGGAAGGAGCGAAATCATTTGCAATGGAAGAAGTTTATCAAAAGGAATTCACGTAGAAAAGACGAGTAAGAAAGAGTAGGCGTAAGTTGCACTGCGAAGAAACAGTAGTTAGGAATGAATTGAGACATCGGAAGCTAATATGACGAACTGTTACATTTAATAGTTCGTTTGTTCGGCTTCTACAAGTGGTCAGCTCTCCTTCCGACTTTTTGATACGAGCTGAAACAAGAAATCCTGATTCTTCGTTCCCTAATACTTCCCACCCCCCAGAAACTGCAAAAGTTCCTGTTAATACGTGTAATTCTCAACATCAACCTAAAATTTGCTTTAACATAGAGTCACGCGTTGCATCTTCCGGGAAAGTTTCCTGTGGAGTGGATGACCTAAGCCTGCCGCTCAGGTTGAAATGCACCCGAGCATGGCGTCGTCCCAACAACCGAGCTCGACCACGTACATTTTGCATTTCTCAGATCTGAAACGCAGAAGAGTGGTAGAGATGAGAGGTGAGCTTAAAAGTTGTACTAAACAAAACTAATAAATCTAACAATAAATATATTCAGAGCCTCCTCCAAACAACAGCTCATTGAATCCATAACTCTTACTAAATATGGCCGTCCGCTGTAAATCACAACATTCAAAATAAATATCTCCGGTAAACTATTGCCGTTAAAAGCCATTCGCACACGAGCTTACAACTTACGTTTGTATATTTTATCGTTTTTTTAAATTTACATTCTTCCGCTTAACCTTCAGAGTAAGCGTTTATAACTTCACCGTTAACGTGATTTGCTGCATACCGAAGGTAAGGAAGAAGAAGTAGAAGGCATAATTCACTTCGGAATGCGTAACGTTTGTGAAAAGGATAGAAGATTTTCATGCTGTCACCGCGTTTCCATCAGTATGTTGGAACCCGTTCAACAGTGGGCGTCGGGGGTCGCAAACGTGGTCGTTACTTTTTGTTGACCGTAGGTTGTTTTTTGTTGTGTTGTGAGTAAAACAGTTTCAGTACTGCTGAATACCGAAAGCGACTTTTTGGTACATCATAAAGGATGAAGTGCGTGGAAGGAAGATTAGCTGAATACCGAAAGAAAGAAGGTGCTGCTTATAGAAACAGTAAGGTTATTATTAGGTTTTTATTATCAACACCGCAGTTATTTCATTTTAGTATATTAATACTGAACTTTTTGAGATTGAATTGTTGGCGTGCATATCAAAGCCGTTTTGGTGTGCAACAGCAAAAGTTCTGTCATTTCTCTAAAAAGAGGTAATTGAAATAGAGATTCATAATAACGCAATGAACATAAGCGTCTCTGAATGCATTTCAAGAATGAAAGGTCCGTGCAGTTTCTTGGGAGAAATTACGAAAACTTATATTCTAGCGAAAAACTTTCCAGATTTCAAACTGTGCTAAGATTTATGAAAAGCAGTCTAGGAACAATGGGGGCGTAGCCGTTCAGTCCACTGCCATCGCAAAGTTTGTAAATATTTTGCTGAAACCAATCCATCTGTGTTTGTGCTTCTACAATCATTGGCCACGTTCGTGCATTGTTTTTGTAGTACTTTCATGGCTTATTACTCAATTGTATTTCACTTACATTGAATTTGGTTTTGTGTTTTTTGTTTCTTCATTATTTGTCTTCTTATTTATCAACCTAGGAAGTCGAAAGCCTGGAGAATTGAGTGCCTATTCTGTATTCAATCCTCACTGCGAACGTTTGCCTGGCACATTGACAGCAGAACATTTCGAAAGAGATTTATTAAAGAGGAAAGTGTTGCCTTAAGGTTCTTCCAAGCAAAACATTGCTCGCTTCTGAAATTAGTCCCTCAATTGCCTGTCTTTTGCTCTTCATTACAATTTATGTTGATTATTTTCTTTCGTCATATACCAATGCAATTTTATACATGTCAACATGTGTGTGTGTGTGTGTGTGTGTGTGTGTGTGTGTGTGTGTGTGTGTGTGTGTGTGTGAGTGTTGTCGCAAAATTTGTGGATGAGGGATTAAAGCAGAACGAATTATTGCGCTTACGGATAGTCACAATCGGTGATTGTTTTAGAATGTATTATATTCGCTATTCTTCAGCCAAAAGAAACATAGTGATCTGGATTATTGGTGTTTTGTGTGATTATGTATGTAACAATATGAGGTTTGTGCTTGATATTCCCCTTCACATTTCAATTTTTTTCTTAGTTCCACTTCTGTGATCTGTTATTGCTGTACGTTTGTATTTGTTTCTTAAATAAAAAATACTTCAATGTTAAGTTTTCCAAAGCACATCGCTTGCTGTCTTGTCCAGCTTTTCCATTTATTTCTAAAAATATAATTGAGAACGCTGATATTTAAAATTATCAAAGGTTGATGTTTCTGTATGTCAGGGACAGTTTCGCTATAACTAGGCAGATGAATAGTCTACCTTGAACCTCATAATTACTGCAGTTCTGTTGGATCGGGTTTCATTTTCTGAATTTGTTGGTGCTGTTTACATGTATTTTGATCGAAGTTCTGTTGATGGGGCTACTAGGCTGGATAGTATTTTTGGTTATTTTTTTTGCAGGAATGCATTGTGTGAGCGTTTTTGGAAATAATCGCAGCCACTAATTTTACTTGAATAGGAACCGTTAGTTGGATGGATTTTTCAAAAATATATGATTTTTTGTGATTTTGGCTATGATGGAGCAGTCAAATTCATTGCTCTTAAATGAAGAGGTGCTGAATCTTTGCACAGATTCCAGAAAGCCTGTTTTTGTGTACGAATGGTTACGATATCTTGACCGTATATTACCTGCTGCACAAAAGGTGTTTTTCCCATTCAGTAACGTCTATCCAGATCTCAATTCACATAAGTATTTGTTTATTAACATTGCAGTATTTTAGGGATGAAAGGTCCACAGTTTACACTGTAATATAATTTTAGGCGGATATAAAAACCGTACAGAAGAAACTTATTGAGCAGTTGACGTCGCGCATTTTGTCAGCGCCAGGGCCTCCTACCAGGGAACTGTTAGCAAAATGTATTGCTCAGGTATTCTATTTCTGTCCCTCAACAAATTAAAGTATTAATGTCTGTAGGATGTGTATGTAAAAATGTATCCGTCACGGTGGTTAGCGTTTCAGATATACTCAATTGGAGACACATATAGCCTTTTTGAAACAATAAATGCCTGTAACGATATCCTCAAAGGGCGAGATGATTCACCAGCACATCTCCCCGTCAAACTGTTAGTTCTATTTTGATTTATATTGTTATTAAAGCTTTTCAAATCATTTATGTAGTAGTCTTTATATGTTGATGTCATAAGCTGGTTAAAATGAATGTTGGTTTTAGGGCTGCCTTGCGATGCTTGGGAGCAATGTATGAAACACTGGGTAGATTGGTAGGTCGGAGTTATGAGGAATCCTTCCATCATATGGCAAGATGGTTGAAAAATGCCGAGGTTGGACTTACCGATTATATTGTTTAAATCGCAGGGCGAGAGTGTGTCGTGGCCGGTTGGGTTGGCTTGCGTGCGACCGTTAGTGAGTGATGAGTTCAACATCCATCCGCAATGTTGTTTAGCCATGGTTTCTGTGCATAACCGGTGAAGAAAAACACGACGGTCTTCCGAAAAATATTTGAGGAAAGCTACGTATATTCTGAGGTTATGTACGATGTTCCTCGCATAGGTAGGTGTCCTGATGAGTCGGCGAGGCCTAGTCAAAGTGAGGGATATGGCAATTCTCATGGAATTGTACTACCTCTTCTGACACGAAACTTCACAACTGGAGTGTGGTAATGCAGTGTGTTTTTTAGTCACAAGGACGTGCCGAATTACTATATACGTTTGCTAAAATGGTAAAAGGCTTGGGTGTTGGTGCATCTTCTGTTCACAAAGATTTGTATAAAATCCTGAAAACACACATATCAGATCGAGTTATGGTCGTTAGAGCGGCTGCAATTAATGTTAGCTTTATGTCTTTTACATCAATTATTTTGATAAATTTTGGATCTATTTGTATGATTGCAATGGTGATTGATTGAATATATTTACATTCATTTACTGACAGATCACAAGTTCAGTTTCATATTTTTCTCGGAAAGTAATATTTTGTTGTTTTATGAATGTACCAGTTTTTGTACTGAATTTCAAAACTGACCTCTTACAAAATATATGTAATCGCACTATTTTCACTTTTCAGTCATTTTTGTTAAGGCATACTTCTTATAGTGTCTTACTGCATTGATCCCTGAATATCCACTTTTATACACGAACGAGGTGGAAAGTATTGGTACACTGTGTTTCAAGGCTCTTGAATCAAGTAATTATGAAGTACGTCATTCAGTGGCACAGTTATTTGCTTCATTATTGTGTACTGCTATGAACCCCCCAAGGCGGCATATGTCTGGTAAATTGTTTATTCTCTCGATGTGCACTCAGCTTTTGGTTATTATAATTTTTCTTGTATGGTACTATGGAAGATATCAACTGCTTACTGTCTGCACGATTGCAGTCATCTGTACGCCTCATTTGCCAGACACCAAAACAATTTACTTTTCAGACAGTTATTTGTAATTACGCAAATTGTATAATTCTTGACACTTAACAGTTTCACTAAGAAATATTTGGAGTTGGTAGAATTTTTTCTGTAAGAAATGAAATGATAATATTGACGAATCATGAAAACTGTGAAGGTTATTGCTTCACTTTTGTTTAAAATTATTTTTTCAAAATCCAATATTTCCGGAAGTTATTTGCAGTTACAAGTAGTAGAAATCAACACAGTGTTTCTTGCGTGAAGGTGGTAACAGTTGAGGATTGTTTCGGTATTCTGTCGCATGGCTTTTTGAGAGGTGGGATTGGTGGCTTTTTAAAAACAGGCACCGTCGCAGTCAGTGGTGGACAGAAAGAAATAAGAATTGGAATCGCGCTTGTATGTTAATATAATTTTTCCGAGAAGGAAATTTTGGAATTTTATGTTAGGAATTTAAATTCGCTTCAAAATTTTCTAGCATTTCGTGTAGTTTTAGGCTTATGTCGCCTTGTTCAGAGAACTTGGTTCATTATGGCTGGAAAAAAATCTTGTGTTTGTTATCAAACATTTAATAGATGTCATTTCAAAGTGTGGGCCATTGGCCTATACCAAGTAAGTTTTTATTAGTTATTTAGTGATCAAAATAATTGTATAGTTTAATCCACAGTGAGAAATCTCGCAACTAGGTTTCAAGGGATTAGGAATAGAGTAGAACTGTAAACGTATCATAACTTTTTTTTTTATTTTTAGCAACCCCATACAAGCTACTGAAGTGGTGTACATGAGACGATGCATTGCGTATATATTACGGAGTACTGTTGGTACGATTCTGAGCGAGCAAGCACAAATTGCCGTTTGCAGAGAGCTGGGTGCAATTTTAGCAGATTATATTAATTCTTTTGGTTAGTAACTGCTTTTGCTCTGGTCAAATTTAAAATATTTTAATAAGCATATTAAGGGAAATTAAGAAAGCTGTGAAAAAAATGTGTGTAAGGTTTTCTGAATTTTATCGTCGTACATCGTTTAAATTTTCGTGGAATAGAGGAGTTTCTAATGCTGGTAATGACTATTGTTTTGACTACCAATAATAAATCAGGCGGAATAACTATTTTATTAACTTAATTGCTCACTTTCCTCTACTTATCACATTTCTGTGAAGAAATCAAGCTTCATAATCTATTTTTATTAAAATTATAAGCTGACTACAATGTCGATCCCGGAGTTGAAAGAATGCTTGGGCCTGAAGCTTTTATCAGCGCACAGACTTCAATTGTTATTTTATGGGAGATTTCATGTTTAGTTCGGCAAATTGGTACTGCAGTAACACCTCTTTTCACTGAGGCCTCAGGTATTTGTTTTTTTAACAGCTTAGCTCAATTTTTTGGATAAAAAATAGTTTTCGACTATCCGATACATTTAATGTTGATGGCGCCTAAAAGATAATTAATAATGATTACAAATAAATTTATGCAGTCAGAAGATCGAATTTTAAAAGCCTGAATTAAAATTTTAATTGCAGGTATAATGGAACCTGTATTTGCTTGCCTTCTGCATCCAATTCAAGCTTGTCGAATAGCTGCTTCATGGTGTTTGCGATGTGTAACTGTTAGTGTTCCATCGCAACTGACTCCTCTAATTGACCGATGTATCAACAGGTACCTTAAAATGCTAAAGATTGAAGTTCAAGGTTATTAGAAAGTTTTGAAATCTTTGTCACTTTATTTTTATAGATTGGAACATATGAAGAACTGTGGTGATGCAATCAATGGTTATTCGTTTGCACTAAGTGCACTGCTTGTAAGTTCAATGGAATGTAAGCTCGGTATCCCGCATGCCAAGTCGAGGTTGTATTTCTCAGTTTCTCAGTTAAAAATATCATCGAAAGATTAAAATGTCAAATGAGCCAATAAATGAAATTCCACACATTGTTTATTGACTCTTTTATCAATTTCTTTTCGTAGATTGGAGCGTATGAAATTCTTTTTGATATTTTGATCTACAGTTCGTTTCATTTAATGGTGGGAGAAAGGAACGCTTGTTCTACGTTTCGATATTTTCGGTGTATTTTAGACCAAACATAATACTGATTTTTAGCTTTCCGATCTATTATGAGAGTCTAAAACTTCTGAACTACAGAATTGAGTTCATATTGTCTTCTTACCTTTATGGTTTCAGGCAGGTTTTTATAATAGCTGAAGATATGATAAGAACGGCATCACAAGCAAGTAGTTTGGCACAAGTTAAATTACAGGCTGGTTGGATTCTTATTGCCGCCGTTCTTAAACGTGGTAGTCGCTTTCTTAAATATGTTTAAATATATTTCTAGTTTTTGATTGTGTTACATAAATTCGTTTTAAATTCTTTTTTTTTTCTATTTTCCAGGTGGTACTACTGTGCAAGATTGTGTAGGACATCTTTTACCGCTGTGGAAAAGTTCGTTTCCACGATCAACGAAGGAAGCAGAAATTGAAAAAAATCGTGGTGATGCATTCACATGGTTGTGTACGCTTGAAGCTCGTTCTGGTGCTCTGACATCAATGGCTATGTTTGTAGAATATTGCCCAAGCCTAATGACCGACCACATCATCAGAACGATCATTCAGGCTGTGGAGTGTTCGCTGGTTACCATTTCACAGTAATTCTTGAGAATTCCTTATTTTGTGTTGTCAATTCTTCCTTAGATCATTTGGAAAGGATAAAACAAAGTAATCTTTTAGAATACCCGCTCTTCTCAGAAGTTTTGGAACAAAGTTACGTACTTTGATGACATTTGTGCGTATTCGAATATATCAGTTGCTGAACCACATTTCTCCGAAGTATTACGAACGTAAGTTTTTTTTCCTAGTTTCATGCAGTCGTAATTTGAATTACCCTTAGTTTTAAACTACATAATAAAGTATTTTGCAGATACGTATGCTTCATTGTTGCGTGAATTAGTTGCAGACCTAACTCTTTCGGATAATGGGCAGTCAACTGCTAGTACATCCTTACTGTCATCGCTTTGTCCAGGTGTCGATAAGTCATTACTTGGTGCGTGGCTTAATGACACAGACCAAGCTTTTATTGAACTTGAGGTTTGCGTTAGATTTGATGACAGTTGTCTGAGAATATGTTCGAGAGATTATCGGGCTTAAAGCTGCGGCATATTTGATCTGTTTTTCGACACTTCCAACAGTCTTATTCTCGTACTTTTCTACATGTTTGGGATCACTGAAATTGATGTTCTAGACTGTCTAGTAAAGCTTTGAGTCGCAAGTTCTGCAAAGTTTTACTTATTTTCACCCTTGAAAAAATATGGAAACTTAAGAGTTTCGACATGGTATTAAATCAATTTATTTCAAAGACAATACAATTTTTCTCTTTTTAGATGCATCCGTTACAGAACTTTGCTTGTGGTGCCATGGAAAATGATCCTCTTTGTATTGTAAAGTAAGCATTTGTTTGCATGATAATGAAAAAGCAGTGACCGAATCCAGTTTATTAAATATTTTTTTAAGTGAATTACACCCATGTATTACATTATTTTTTTCGCTTTATTGTAATGTTTAGAGTTGCGATCGATGACATCCTATGGTGGCCTGAACCACTGTGTCATAGTGTAATGGTGATCAATGCAGCGATAAGTTTGTATGGACGAATATATCCATTTGCATTACCGAAACACCAGCTACAAATGGCTGAACACTTTGCTAAATGTATCAAGGGAACGAAAAATCTAGTTCGACAGCAATCAGTAATATTTCTTTCATGCTTTTTTCGAGTGCACCAAATAATTTCAGAAATAGGATTAGTTTCCAGCACTTCAAAGCAATTTGTGAAAGCTGTCTAACCGAGTTTTGAGAGCTCAATATATTCTTTCGAAATTTTTTACTTCTCAAAGAAAAAACATGCAAAATTAATAGGATTTTTGTTACTATTTCATGTTTGAGTAACTGATGCACTAAAACATGTGGGAATAGAAAATACAAGAAATACAAAATGAATAGCGGAAAATTACAGATCTGGCGACCTGAATTTCTACGGAACACAGGTTTTATGAGAAATTTCTTGTATTTTCTATAATTTCTTATATTTATTGGGAATTGGAATCAATGTTTTACCATAAGTTAGCTAATTTCAGATTCAGAAGAATATTTTCTGCTGTCTACTTGCATCATTTAAAACTGTTTCGGAACAAAAAAGTTTACG
This sequence comes from Litomosoides sigmodontis, assembly GCA_963070105.1. NCBI lineage: Eukaryota > Metazoa > Nematoda > Chromadorea > Rhabditida > Onchocercidae > Litomosoides > Litomosoides sigmodontis. The sequence goes on from OY718808.1 coordinate 6,197,722, forward strand.
TTTGGAAGTCCAGGCGCTACAAAAAGCTTACACTGATTTAATAATCCCATGTCTCTCACATTCAAATTCTCTAATAAGGTTTGTTTTCCTTTGTATTCTACCATTCACTTGTAAATGTTTTTTAAGTCCGATCATATTATTTTCATCTTTCAGGTGTGCTGCAGCAGAGGCATTGGGTCGTTTAGCACAAGCGGTTGGCGACGCTCAGGTTGGTTATTTTAAAATAATTTTATTTGATGGGGATTTGGATTCGTTTTTTGAAATTAAATGTTATTGCTTAAAATGACCTTTTAATGATTATACAGAATGGGTTAAGGATGCAGTTTGTTGATTCCTGCGACGTTAGTTGACTGCATTTTTATCTAAAAACAAATTAATTAGAAATGGAAAAGTAGCGTAAATTTTGTGTGGGAAAATTATATATATATATATAAATATAAAATCATTTTCTAAGTTGCAGTTTGTGGCAAGCATGGCGCAATATAGTTTTGATAAATTAAAAAGTTGCCGCGATGTCAATAACAGGACAGGCTTTGCTTTGGCTCTTGGCTCACTGCATCGTTATGTGGGATCTCTGGGCAGTGGCCAACACCTGAATACTAGTGTTTCAATCCTGTTAGCTTTGGCACAAGATGCTACTTCATCTTTAGTGCAAGTATGTATTTCATTTTAGACTGTGTAGAACAGGCTATCTTGGTTGCAATACCACCATGTTGTTACATGGTCCCCTGGACAAGAGTCGAAACCTGAATGTTGCTGATGTTTTGAACTTGTTCTTAGTGTAGTTTAAATTACAGTAGTTCTCAGTCTTCACTGACTAGACTGAGTCCTGATCTCTTTCCTCAAAATATTGTGTTTTACTTTTCATTTTTCCCAATCTTTTTATTGACCCAATTCATGCTTCTCATTTTTGAAGTCATGGTCACTAATTGCATTGGGTTTGATCGCTGATACTGGTGGCGGAATGTTTCGTGGCTATGTTGAGCCAAGCTTAAGTTTGTGTTTAAAATTGTTACTGGATACACCATCTGCCAATGCTGATGTAATACAATGTGCTGGAAAATTCGTAAGTTTCCACTTTTATTTAATTCCCCTGCGATTTGCTAGTTAAAGTGGTGCATGTTTGTAGTCGTGCTGCTTGCCTAGACTTAGATGAACGTAAAGAAAAAAGTGTATTACAAATGATATGTAAAAATTGCAACTTTCTTAAACTATTCGATGGCACTTCATTTCTGTTATGGAAGTTCGGCTGAGGCTAAGCATACTAATGCAAGTTCCTTTTTACGGATTTTTGTTATTCATTCTAATTGTTTTTTGAAACTTCAACGAGAGACGTGGGAACCATATTTTAAATGAACACAGGTTTTTTTTATTGTGTCAGTATATTCGAGCTTTACGTTGCCATGTCAATGACGATAACGGTACATCAAGTTGGATAAAATATTGTAGGTATCTGCGTTGATCAATACGATTGGACCAGAATTACAGTTGGTTGGTGCTGTAGAAGGAACAAGGACATCATTCTTGATTGGTCTGTTTAATTACTTTTACCATTTATTTCATGAAATTTTCTGTTTTGTGGATTATTTGTTGTTTTTGTAGCAAGTGTTATGATGTTGAATAGCAGAGATTGTCTGGTTCAGGCAGAAGCAATATCCTGTTTACAGCAACTTCATCTCTTCACACCCAGACATGTACATCTTGATCGCCTGGTTGTTCGACTTTGTGTTAGTTAACCATATTTTATGCTCTCACCTACAATTTATGGACATTGGAATTTTCAATTTGCTGCGTTTGAGAAGTAAATTTCATGATAGCATAAGTGCAAGGCTTTTTAAAATGATTTTACTGTTGCAGAAACTATTGTCAAGTCCACATTTGATTTTGCGAAAAGTATCTGTTTGTTGTCTGAGGCAGCTTGTCCAACGTGAGGCTAAAGAAGTGCGTGAACACGCTCAAACTCTTGTACCACAGGGAATCATGAATAATATGGGGCGGAATAATGTAGAATCAAGATTACCAGAAACTGGTTTAGAAGGCGCCCTCCTGGCCATGCTCGACGTTGAAACAGATATTCAACTAAAACAAGATATTAAAGTAAGGATTTGTTAAATAAGCAACAGTTATAAGCCCATTACTGAATCAGTACTGATTTCACTTCAGCTGTATTTTAATTTCATTTGCTATTTATTTACTTCTTAATCAGTGCATTTCTACATACATTTGATATGAATTCTTAATACAAGGTTATCTTAATTTTTAATCTATTATCCTTTCCATAACATGATTTAGTTTGTTATTCTACGGTCTCATAGTAGCGTAATGAAGTTTCTTATACAACAATGTGCTGCTTGCTCTACAGTTGAAGGAAATCACAAATGTTAGGGTTTTATTGATGAAATTTTTGAAGAGAATTGTTTTCTTATCCAAGTTACTTGCAGGAAACTTTGATTTCGCTTGTGCAAGCAGCAAGCAGAGATTTTTTGAGCTATTGGTTGCCTTTGTGTAAAGATATCTTGGCATCGTCTATGGGTGCCGATGTGCGGATTACCACGCAAATTGAAGAGAAGGGCTTCGGTGTCACCAAGGATGAGGAGGATGAGCATGAGGTGGAACTTATACGTTTTTGTTAAAAGCACTTTCGGGGTATTTTGAAGAATTTTGTTGTTTTATGTTTTCTTATCAAGTTGTAGGTCCGGAACAACTGGTAAAGCTTTTTATGAGCTCCTTCCCCAAAATATTAGCAAAGCTGAGAGACAAAAACTGTCTTCAGAGTATCGATGATGATGTAACGCTACAGTCAGCAACTGTCATGAGTCGGGAAGAGAAAATGAAAGTGATGCCACGCTGGCCAAGTCGAGTATTTGCAACAGAACTTGTGCAAAGAGTGATGTCTGTCTGCGAGAGCGAACGAGCACATTATGACCTCGCTCTTGCCAAAGAATTGCAGGTAAATTAATAAACAATGCAGATAAAGTTGTATTTGAGTCGAAAGTTTGAAAATATGGAGGTTGTTATATTTCATTAATCGCACAGTTTTTCAGAGCTATTTAAAAACCACATATTATATGCCTCTACTTAGATATGTGCTTCTACTTTGATAAACGAATACCATTAAAAATTTTGTTTTCAAAGCAAATTAAGCAAACGATTACTTGGGGCATAAGACTGACAGATAAATCATTCAAATATTTATTGATTTAACTGAATTTTTGAGAAAGTGGAGAAAGGCATGAACTGTACTATAACAACTTTTGCAGATTTCATCTGGTGGTCGAGCTGATTATTTAGTTCTCCATTTATCCGATTTAGTACGGATGTCATTTATGGGAGCAACCAGTGATAACACCAGTTTACGTCTTGCTGGACTAGCTTGCTTGCAAGATGTAATCACTCGGTTCTCATCGATTCCAGAACCTGAGTTCCCTGGTCATGTGATCTTGGAGCAATTCCAAGCACAGGTTTAGGTTCAATATTTATTGTGCCACACACCTGGTTCCGTTTTTAGCCACTTTGTTTCTTTCGAAAGATTAATATTACTATGTTGTTGTTCTCTAGCTAATCTGATTTTCTTGGTTTTATTACTGGATCAGATTTTTGGGAGAAAGTTCTGCAAAATCTAAATCTAATGAGTTCAGGTAGTAGTTTTGTCCAGAAATTAACTCTATACCTCAGATTCTTGGTTTAGGTAGGTGCAGCTTTGCGACCTGCATTTACAGCTGATACTCCTAGCGATGTTACTGCTGCTGCATGTCAAGTATGCAGCACTTGGATCGGTAGTGGTGTTGCTCAAGATCTAAATGATCTGCGTCGGGTTCATCAGGTAATTCTTATTGCTTGATAAATTTTTCGCATAGAGTTATAATTTATCACTATTTGTATAGTTCATAAATTCCAAGTGTTGTAAATTCCAACAAGTAATTGAGCTCAAACCATATACTGCGTTATTCTCAGAGCAGCATGTTTGGCATACTGAAATCTACTTTTTTCTAGCTTCTGGTTTCATCTCTTGGCAAACTAACTCATGGATCAATCAATACGCAACTTTATAGCGAAAGTGCTGCGACCTTAGAAAAATTGGCAATTCTAAAAGCTTGGGCAGAAGTTTACATTGTGGCTATTGAGCAAAAAAAGAAAAAAGTTGTGAACATTGTTACAATGAAAAGTAGGTTTCACTCTTCCTTTTTTTTTTTTTTAAATGGAAACATTTAGGAATTATCAAAAGCTTGTTTTTAGTGAGGTTAAAGAGAAAGTGCTTATATGTAACTGTTATAAGTAATAGTGGTCTCCTATAGAGACAAGTTTTTTGTAAAAGGCTGTTTTTAATTAAAAAAACGTTCTAGATGAAGAAAGATGCGGTTATTTACAAGAAAGTTTGCTGAGCCTAGTTTCTCCTGAGCTCAATTCGTTGATTAATTGCTGGTTAGCAGTCTTACGTGACTCGGCTCTCCTTTCACTTCCATCAGAATTCAAGCTTCAGTTACCACCTAAAGGTGGGACGTACTACACTGCCGAATGTGCAGATGTGAGTCCCATTACTTATAATAGATTTAGTATCGAATCACTATCGAATCACTACTGCGTTTCCTCTTCACTGACAGTAAACATCAATGTGTTTTAAGAGTATTTTTATTATATTCTCTGTTTGGAGATGAGGTTTTGCAGTTTTGCAAAGAACATTATCAAGTCAGTTGGCCTCCAATATTACTGGCTGCCTGCACCTGGTTGAAACAAAACGATTTCGAACTTCAACAAAATTCCGATGATGCGGAGGTTTTTTTTATCAAATAAAATAATGTGATGTCTTTTGTATCTTTTTATGTAAATTTTCTTATTTTTTTTCCTAAAATTTGCAGAATGTTACGACAGATAGGGGAAGAGAAACTCATTTTCATATAATGCTAGGAATATGCATTGAAACTCTGTGTTCAAATCGCGCACATTCTGTGGGAGATTTGACTGTTCAAGTAAGTTGAATTATTATAAATACTGTTTTTCACTTCCCTATTTGTTCATAGTCCAATTAACATTGTGAGGATTTTTTACAGATATGTAGAAATTTGTTTTATTCCACTTTTTTCAGCTTTGCCTGCGGTCATTAAGGAATCTTTTGGCTTGTAATTGGTCGCGGCGAGTTTTGATGAGGAATGTTCAATTAGCGATAGAAGTGATAAATGTACTTTACAGGTAATAAGTTTACATGCCTTCCAAGAAATTGTCGATTGATGTGTATGAATTGCACTCTAGTATTAGTGATTGGGTTAAGAAATAAAATTTATGTATCTTTTGATTCTTTATTTGTGGTATGTGTCAGACTCTTACTTTCAGGCTTATTTTAACTCGGGAAAATTTAAAAACTCAGCAGCTTTGTGCAGACGTAGTAATGACAGTTCTCGATGCTGCACAGTATTCGATAGCACTTAGTCACGAAGGTTTAAAATTTCTCAATAATTTTATATGAATTGTTTGAAGATTTACGAACTTCTGCAAACTGTTTTTTAATTTTCGATTCTTTTAGAAAATGGAGAAAATGGAAATGACATTTCGAAACAAAATGCAAGTGAGGAAAGTTATTCGGGAGCGGAAGGAACAGCTGATGGTCTACAACCGGCCAGTTCCTTTGCATTTGCTGTCCTTGAAGTCGCTCTCTGTCTTTTGGTTAGACAGGCAAGTTCCTAGAGTCCATTTTTTGAAATTTCAAATTCGGCCTTTTTTTGAGTCATCTATATAATAAATTAAGTACAGTTATTTTGAAATATTTAATCATTTCGCAATCTTTTGCAGATTCCTCAAATTAACTCAGCATTAGTGAAAAGTAAATCAGCCGCTCCACTTCATTATCGGAGATATTCTCGTCTTCCGGTTGAATCGAACAATCTCATAAAAGTAAATTTTTCATATAGAAGCACTTCTGATACGCCACTTTTTTCCAAAAACAACATATATGTATGTGATTACATAACTGCAATTCTTAGTCTCTCATTCTCAGCAGGATTCAGACGATCATTTTTTGTCTTTTAATGTGTTAGAACCGCCTTTGTGCACATTTGTTTTCTATACCTTAAAATTTTGTACCTCTTATGGATTCAGTGAATTTAAGCATTATAGGATTGCGAGACTGTTATTTTGCAGATGGGTCTCAATATTCTTATCCGTATTCCAATGCTTTGTTCATCCGACGGTGCTGTTGTGGTTCTTCCGAGTATTCTCTACCTGATTTTAGGAGTTTTACATGAATCTTCTCTCATCGACAAGGTTTTTTATAGATATAAAATTCCTTTTTGAATTATTGCTTGGTTATGCGCAGGAAATTTGCAGCAGCTGTTTATTTTTATATCTAATTATTTACAGTGGTATGTAATATTATTGAAGGAAATATATAAATCATTGAAGGAGCAGTTAGTTCCTGATGTTCCATATGGGCATGTCTCTATCGCTGCAGCTGCGGCTATGCAGGTTGTATCATTTATTGTTACTGAAAGTGATTAATTTTATTTTCACCAAAGAGCACATTTTGTAGCATAGTATTTCGAACTATTTTCTTCTCTGCAAAATTTATGTGCTTATTGCTATTCGACTGTTATCCAACCAGTACTTTTTGATATATTTTTTGATTTTTGAAGTTGTATTTTCGTATTTTATATATATTTAATTTTATTTATTTTTACTATTTATTATTATTATTTTTATTTTATTTATCATTAATTTTATTTATTTTGAATTTCTTTTATATTTTTACATACGTTTATATATAATTTTATATATTTTTTTTGAACAAACATTTTTTGATTCAGGCATTGAAAGCATTGTTAAACACTTCTCCAACTGATTCTACCTTTTCGAAATGGATGTCCGTAATGAAGAGCACTCTAATTTCACTACTTAATATGGCTGAAGGTATGTTTTTGGGGAGGTTGCAGCTTAGAAAATGCATCTGTTGAGCCACTTGCTCTTGTCATTTTCAATTTATTGTTGAATTATTTTGCCCTCATTGCTTGTGATATTCCTCTTTACACTTGTGTTCCAGAGATTGCTGTTGTTTGAGTTCTGCAATTGACTTTCAAATATTTGCTTTTATCTTTCAATATTTGTTTTTTCGTTTATTTGATTTTCAAACAAAATTAAAATATTTCTTCAAATCAGTGTAAATGCAATATTTGTTTCAGATCCAAAAGTTGATGGTGCAGTGATGATGTTAGCAGTTGCAGTATTCGTCACTTCATCACCACCGCAGTTGGTTGCTGGCAGCATTAGTCTTCTGGGAAGAATATGCAAGTTATTCCAAATGTGTTTGGAAAGTGAAGATAAGCAGGTAAATAGGATTTTTTTTTGCTGCGATTTCTCGAAGAAACGCTTTTTTTCGGAAGAGAGTTTTCTTTCGCGCAAAGCAATTGATCGAAATTATATATTTAAACCTGTGAACCGTATAAAAATTGCAGTGATACCTGAACTTGAAGGTTACTTCAAGTTTTAAAGTTTCAAATTAGAACTTTCGAAACTGTGGATTAAAGGTAGTGGTTAAATGTATGCAAAGCCTGGCGTCCATTTTCCGTCGACGCGAAATATGTTGCCCATTTATCGCGAAGCTTGTTCCTAAAGTACTTAATAGAATTCGGCCGTTTGTGACAAATGTTTCGAAGGGGGTTGCAGAAATTCCAGAATCAGAAGATGTGATCATTTTCCAAGAAGCAGTGCGTATTTTAGAGATCGCTCTTTCAGTCGCTGACCAAAACAAACGTTGGTTTTTAACTACCTCAATCCGTGCTTGTTAGAAGTAAACATTTGTAATTCAAATTTCCTCTTTCTTATGCGGTACAGTGATAAAAATTCATTTTTTTTTAACCAGGAAAACCAGTTATGCAATCCCTGAGGAAACATTGTTCTCTTACCTTAACTTCAAAATTTTCAATTATTCATGAATTTTCAGAATTGGCAATTGTAAATCTTGTTGTCCAATTGCTAAGCACTTTCTTATGTGAGGATCCATTTACGCACTACCGGCAGATGCCAACATCCACACGTAAACTGCACGATTACGCACTGAATAGATTAAATGTAGTAGGTCCATCCCATCCGGAAGAATTCAAAAAAGTGTTGATGTCCTTTCCTGCGCTCAAATCGAAGTACGTTTGTTTCAGAACCACTGTCATGTATTCAGATTAGATTCCTTTATTACGAGTTTAGAATTTTGATTATCCCGTTTATAATCTCAGAATTCCACCGAAGTTTGCATCTCGAAACTTCATCTATTCTCGAGTTCCTAATAATTAGAACTAGATATATACAATCCTCTGTATTATTGCTTTATTTCCACTCCAGGCTTTCAATATTCATGGTGTTGAAACCATTAATACTACGGTTTGTTATAAATTTACAGGATTGAAGAATCCATACGATATCAGAACAGTCGTATAGCATCTGCGCAACAAACACAACGCATAACCAGTGCACAGTGCGAACAAATACCAGTTTCGAAGTCGACAGCTATAAAGTTAAAAGTGGATTTCAGGTCTTTCGGTTCTGCCACCTAATTTATTTCACAGGTAAAGGTTTTCAAAAGCATGTAGTCAACTTCGTTGACTATTAGGTGCACTCAGTTTCTTAGGTGGGCCACTTACCACTCAGTCCCCATATTTTTTTTGATATCGTCGGGGACGCCTAATTTAAGCAAAGACGTCTTAATTTTTGACTTGCTGCGAAAAAATAGAAAACTGCATCCGGAAACAATCGGTTTTATGTTCGATCTTTTTTAAGTGAAAGTGACTCCCTTTCAGGCTTGAAAATGTGTTCAGATGTAAAATTCATAACGGCGTTGGCTGCATGCCTTCCACTGCTGTTTTTTTGCAAGACTACTCGTCTTGCAGCGCTGCCGTTATTTGCATCCGGAAGCTAATGATGACACAGCAAGTGACACGATCTTGCACTTTTGAAAATTTCTTTACCACTTGTACTCCTAGTTGTGTGCTTGAAGAGAATTATTGCTCAAATCCACCCTTTTTTCAAAAGTAATGGAAATTTACACCACATATTTTTAGTTAAGGAAACTTATTCTTCTGGAGCAAAAAAGCTAAAACGAACTCTTTTTAAATGAACTTCAGGGTTTTTTAACATGCAGTGAAATGAAGGGCACTTACATGATGTCATCAGCTTCTACTTTTGCAATTTTTTGTTGGATTGTAAGTAATCAATTAGGATATAGTATTAATTTAAACTTTGTTTCTTTAACTTAATTTGATGATTCAAATGAACTTCCTAACATGTTGCGTTAATTTTGCTCAAGTTTATGTATCCATTGACTCAGAATTTAAGGACTTTGTGCGGGGAAGTCGTTGTAATTGAAAGTAATTCGATTTCTCTAAGAAGTTTAATGGTATGGTAGTGTTTTTAATGATAAAATGGCAAAGGTAATTGCAATTAACAAACCCTAAAATGTCCAGTGAAAGCAATTTTTATTCGATCTCAACTTTTTATTTTCCGTATTTGCTGCACAAGTAGACATTTTGCATCATCATTCTTATACAACTTCATGTTAATGTAAACACCGAGAGAAACTGCTTCCGGAATTGATGTTATATCGCATTGTGTTGCGAGCTAAAATGAAAAGAAATAAGTATATATTCATGGGCTTTATATGGTAGGAAAAAATGGAAAAAATTCAAGAAACTTCTGGATAGTAAAGTATACAATCTTAAGTTACCTAATGAAGGTGCAGGATTCAGAGTCTATATGTCTAACAGAAAACCAAAGTTCATATAAAAGATACCAGCCCAAAAGTTGCTAGTGACTTGTTGAAGTTGCCACTTAACGCTTGTAACAATGCTTTGTTATAGATAACGGCAGATATCGTGCTAGGCATAGATTGGAGTGGCACAGCTTGCGTTAAACATCCTATAGCCTCTGGTAAACGGTCCAGCAACATCAGCGCTTCAGTCTATAAAATTTTAACATGACCGTAGAGATCTATACAGTTTTTTTTACAAACAAGCATTGATGCAGTGAAGAATAGGTATTATACATTCACTAAATTGTTGGAAATATAATGCATGGTTCGCAAGAACTGATTACTTTTTTTGGTCACAAGTTGTTTAGGTTTTTGAATTAGAAGCCGATATAAGATAAAACCCTTATATGAAAAATCAAAAGTTTACTTTAAAAAGCACTGCCATAAACTTGTGATGGGGAGAAACCTGTTGCAAACTAGCCAACTGACAAGCTGCCTTCAGTGCTAGACCATAACGACCAAGATTCAGATTAATGAAAGATGACGCTGCATATAACCATGGCAGCAAGTATACGCAATCCCGTTCAGTGCCTGTTAGAATTAAGGCATTTCTAATGCAGTGTGCAGCAAATTCCCAACTAATATGATTTTCTTGTACTTCATCGACTTCGTTACTAGAACTGAAAAGTAGTCACAGATTTTAACCCAATTAGCAATAATCTATTTACCCAATATGAACAGTTTTGTTATCCAAACTAATGGCAACATTTATTTAGAAATTATTTTTCACATGGTATACATAGAATTTTTGGTCTAATACTTGCGCATTAGGCCAAAGAACATAAAAATACGTATCTGAAGATGACAGCTGAGAAAGCCTGCTTTTGTTTAACAAACATCTAAAGCCTTAACTGTCATATTTTGTGGCTATTCTCTCAAAAGATTAATAGACATGAAATACTTGCTTTGTTTCCCTAACAGAAGCAGTTGGGAGGATAACATATCCGTTCTCCGAGGTTCCTACAACTTCTACCATTTGTCTATTAGTATCCATGCTATCATTTGTATTCTGCAAAATATAAAATGTAAGGAGCGGAAGGCGCGAGAACTACAAAGTCAATACCAAAAAAAAAATGTAATTTGTCGTAAATAGATAGCGCAACAAACTTGAAAGCATTGTACAAATGAACCTTTGTTAGTGTGTATATGCAGCATTCCGCAATTCGCAACCAAATCCGGGGCTGTTTTGAATAAAATGGAAGAATGGAAAGAAAAAGTGTAAAAGCAGATTCCGCATGTCCACAGTGTAACTGAGCCAAAGCTGCATGATATATCAAGCAATGTCTCGGTAATGTTGATTCTTGCCAACTATAAAATAAAGAAATTATGCTCAAAGTTTGACACGATATAAAGAATTCCAAATAGCTATTCCCATGCTCCGAATTTAAAAGACTGATGTTACAGTAATCAAACATCGTTGAACAGTAGAAATAGATCATACATCAATGAAAAACAATAACCTTAATTTTAATTTAACGCTTAGAGATCTCTAATAAAGTAATTTTTGAAGACTGCAAGGTCGTACATGAGAAATTCACTGCTACGGGTCCAGTCTGTTGAACTACCTCACTTTGTATTAATCAGGATGATTATTATTATGTATATTTATCATTACTGCAGACCTTTTTCTTCTTATTTCCCTCACCGACATTGCTGATCGAAAATACGATTCAGCCAAATTTATGTTCTTCAGCGACATGGCATAAACGCATCCAAGAGCATTATCTACAAGTCTCCGTTCTTCATCCTGAATTCATGTCATATGATTACAGAATTGATCCACTATATGAAATTAATAAAATTAAAAACTAAAATCTATGCAAAGTTAATTGATAAATAATCTTTGATAAAATTCTTATTTTTCTAAATAAATCGGAGTAAGAGAAAGGATGAAATATTTTGGTACATAAAAACCAGTTGCAAGGGCAGTAATTCAAAGCTATTATCAAAGATACAAAAAAAGAAAAGAGAATTGACTGCTCTTTCTTGTGCTACCTGAAGTGAAGGACGGAATTGCAAGAGTCGATTTACTGCACGTGTTGCATTACCATTCTTAACATCAAGCTCAGACTGTATAAGGCACCAGTGCAACAACTGCAATTCAAAAATAACAATAATGTAATTATACAAATTATAAAATATAAACCAAAATAATTCTGAAAAATCGAAAATGAATTCCTTGAAAACGAAGATAAAGAAACACAAACCTCATGTTTCACAGTAAAATCGGTTAATGATGACGTCTGAGCAAGGCGACACCGTATACGGCACTCCAAGCAAGCAAAGTAGTCACGCTGAACAATATTTGCCTGACGCCACGCAGTGCTGTCACGAAGTTTGGCTGCTTGCTTCAGTGCTAATTTTGGTTGACATAAAGTCAGACTTACTTCAATTTCCAATAATGAAAGAGCACAGAAGAGTGCATCTAAAACCCATTTACTGAATAAAATCAACGTTATAAAACAAGGAATGCTGAGTACAGTATATTTAAAATCTTTACTCAAGAAAAACAGCAACTAACCTGATAAAGTATTAGTTGTCATTATACGTTGTAGAATTTCCAGACAAGTTCGCCGATTCCCTCGGACAAAAGCATTCAGAGCTAAGTTGAATGCAGCGATTGCTTCGTCATCACCATCTAAATCGTAGTCCCCACCAGGTTTCAACTGAAACGACAAATAGAAGTATTTTGTAAAAAGGAAGCTGTGATAGAAAATTATAATTCTATAAAGTTCATTGCAAAATGAAATGGAAACACATACTCTAGGGAAAATATTTAGAATCGCAGTGTGGTAACTGGCGCTAAACAGCTCTGCTTTGCTTTTCGCTTCACAAAGAGCTAAATTAGCGCACAAACGACGTCGTTCCACATCGTCTTTGCTTTCATCCAGTGCTTTTTTCAGTAGTTCCGCGCATTTTACGAAGCGATGATTGGTAAATGCCTATAACAGGAAGACATTATTCGACCTGAAACTCGAAAATGAATGACTGAAGTGAGATGATTCGTGATATGGTACGTATATATGTATATATACATATGTATATAACTAAATCCTCACTTCTTTTGAGAGATCAGTGATATCTGATGTTGAAGAGTTCGAGGACGAGGGTGACGAGGATGATGAGAAACCACTGATGGAAGAATGCGCTGTTGCGGCGCTCATTTCATCCTATATTTTCATCTCTACGCATAGATTCCAATTCAATACTTTGGCCAAGGACACAGTAGAAGCAGATGACAGAATGAGAAAAATAGTGTTGATAGCGACATTAGTAAAGTTCATGTCTGTTTCACGCTACACGTCTACAAGCAAGTAAGAAGGGTCATAGCACAGCTAAGGCTTGGGCTAGCAGCACAGAATCGATTCTCACATTATTGCAAAGGTCAGACTTTGCAGCGAAGGACAAGCACAACAACTACCGAAACCTCTTACACAAAACTGCAGGGAAAACGATCTCGACCCCTCCACCTTGAAGACTCCTCAACTTCCGCGCTGTCCGTATGAATCAGGAAAAGGCAGCACGGCCAGAAGGAGCTGTTTGAGTTACGATGCAGTGATGCCTCAAGTTTCGACGCCCGGGAATTCATAACGTGGGAGAGCACGTCGTCCCGATTCTGCGATGAAAGTTAATTGTTGCGAATTAATTGGCTTCACATATCCAATTCTCAGTCCTTCATCGAGTCATCTCAATTCGGAAGTGTTGTTTTTAAATTATATAATTTACTCTTTGCTCTCAGAACATGTAGCAATAAAATGTTCAATAAAATGATTTAAGTACAGATATTAGTATCAATAACAACTAAATTACTTGAAACGCTACATTTGCAAACAGTTTACATCTGGACGAGAACAGAAATTACGATGAAAGCAATGGAATTGGTACAACCAACCATTCGTCGTACGGTCAGGTATACTTTGCATCGAACGATTTTTAACTTACAAGCATAAACGATTGCATTTAAATTTATTGACAACAGCTATAGTATTGGTGTAAGTCTAATTCACTGCAGGAATTACATGATTGATGACCCACAGCTCACATGAACACAATGTGAGTTTTTCAAGCAAACTTTGTGTATACGAAATATCGAACTGAGCTGTCATGCTTATGCAATTTTCGCATAATCCCCGAATTTGCGTGGTTCGAAGCGTATGTTATTGCCAAATAAAGGTCGTATTACAAGTTCAGCGGACACACGCATCTGGTCGGTGCGCAATTTTGATTTGACCTTCAAGTTGCGCATTAGCAGTGCCAGAATGCACTTTTCCTCCATAAGTGCGAATCGTTGTCCTGCAAGAGTGATCCGTCCTTCTCCTATCAATAAAATTCTAATTTAAAAATTCCTGTTTCAATACTGGTAAGGTTTTTCCTTCCACGGATTATTTTTCTCAACGTCATCTGCTTGAATCCAATTCCTAAAAGAATTTCTAAAGAAACTAGCAAAATCTTTCACCAATGCAATTTCTAGGTCCAGCAGAGAAAGGAATATATGAAAACGGATGTCTGGGCTGATTATCGAGGAATCGCTCTGGCTTGAATACTTCTGGGTCTGGCCAGTACCGTATATCTCGGTGAATCATCGATGCTATTATCATAACACCTGTGCCACGTGGCAACAGTTTATTTCCTAAAATTAGGAGCTCTGAAACGTTCTTTTCCCAATTTGGCTTCTAAAGGAAGTTCTAAGCATATATTTGTAAGAACTAAGTATACGTGTGCTTTTCTATATATGGAACAATCTTATGGAGATTATAACAGAGAGAAAAGAGCATTAGAAATATCGTTAGAAGTTATTGACAGCAGGGCTGGGTGAACTTCTTAAACTTGCACTTGAAAAAGTTCTACCGATTTTTGTATCCTTAGTCAGCAGTCGTGCTTGCATCGGTACGCTGGGGAATAATCGAAGTGTTTCTTTGATACAGGCTTCCAAGTATTTTAGTCGTCCGAGGTCTTCGTATGTTACAGATCTATCTTCTGAAAAATTTTAATGTTGCCACCATCTCCTTTACATATATATATATCGTAAAGGTAGGATACCTTCTCCTAGAACCTCGTCCAGTTCCTTTTGAACGTTTGCTTGGATTTCTGGATTGTTACCCATCAAATGCAAAAACCAGTTTATACTTGTTGAAGTTGTGTCATGCGCCTAAAATGGATTTCAAACATACCAATTATTAGCAGATAGTTCTGTGTAATCTTTGGGTTAAACAGTAAAAAGAGACTTCAAAAGTGAATGTATCCACTTCTTCCTGCACACCTTCCATGGGTAACTGACCCTTCGCGTGTAAATCAAGCATGAAGTCCAGAAATGCCATCCGTCGTTTACCTTAAATATGATGTTAGTTCAGTGGTTGACAACGTTTTGTGATTGATACAACAACCCTTGTCGGATAACAAACCTATCCTACCTGATATTGTTTCGCTCTCCACAAGATTATCAATGCCTCCAGCTTCATCGACCATTCTTTTCCGATTTGCTATTGCCTGTAAGGTTAATTGTCTTCACTGAAAGCACTGTAGAAAGCATTATTGGTGTCTAAGTAAGATGTTCTTTTGGAGCAAATAATTGTGTTGCTAAATTACCGCAGCGGTAAATTCATGAAGTATTTCAGTGCACTTCTTTTCATCTTTCCCGCTGCCAAACATATTGTAAATAATATCGAGGTAAAAGTGTGCCTTGAGCGTTCGCTGATGAACCATGTACTTCATTCTTAAATCTCTCGTTTTCACTTGTTTTCAGTATTGGGAAAGAAACATACTTAGTCATTTGTTCCACAAGGGTATATAAAATGGTGAAGCTGAGAAATTTTATGTAAATTTTTCTACGAATTTTACGACTACTATTTGTCTTTAATTACCAGCCGGTCTCTTAAATGCCATTTAAGTAGTAGGGCAAACTTGCAAACAGCGTCCAAGTAAGGAGAAAACTTGTTCTGAGCATCGACATGTGTTCCGAGAGCGGCTTCGCAAATGATATCCAAGGTACAGAGAGATATCATGTGAAATATATCACTATACTGATCACCACACAATGCGTGAAATTTGCGTAGAAGTGTTCGTCCGTGTTTATTATATACCTGAAACGCACAATCCACGTATGAATGAAGAGATCTGCTTACTAAAACGTAACACTTATCGACCTGATTATTTACAGAGATAATTCGGCGCATCCGAATCATCCTACTTACCCTGACAAAATCCTTCAATATGTCATAGTGAAACGTCGGCGTGAGAAGCTTTCGTCTCACTCGCCACTTCTTCGGCTCACTGAAATGAAGTCGAATGGAACAGTTATTACTTTCAGTCTGATCAATTGAATTTGATCTCTAAATTGATGTTTTTTAGTTTAATTCTAATTCGGTTAAAATACGAATTTTCTGTATGTCTTCGTAAGATATCGCATTGTCAAATCCAAATATAAAACTACGTTTACAGATAGAATTTTGAGAATTGCCAATAGCACATGAGGAATCCCCTTTTTCCGTTGCAATCGTTTCTATGATTGGTCAGTTCGTTCAGTATCAAAAAGCGCAACCTGATGAGTAGTCCTTGTCCGATCCAACCACTTAAAAAACCGTATTGAAACGGTTTGTCTAAAATTTTATTACTTCCAAGAATAGCTTCACATTCTTCTGCGCCGTATAGCAAAACCCATGGCCAGGGACCGAACCAAACCCGACAAATGCGCTCTCCACGTGCTTGTAACATATATGCTAAGCCTTGGGCTTGCTCGAAGAATTCTATAATATGCTGCCACGCTTGATGTTTTACTTTGAGTTGCTTGAAATAATTTGTTGGAAATGAAATCCCTGTGATCGGTAACAGTTACTTCTATTATCCGTTCAATTGTTTTTTCGCTTTCCGTCTTATCCTTACTGTTCTTCTTCCTAATCAGTAGTCTTTCCTGGATCACTGTATTTCCGCAAATTCCGACTAATTTTGAAAATTGGAATAAGAAAACAACAAAATGAAAATTTTTCTTTACTTCGGAAAGTTGAAATTTTAAACCGAGAAAAAATTGGTGACGTAAGAGAATTGAACTGAGGTACAACTGTGATAGAACTTGTGTAAATTCTACCGACCAAATTAGTTATCCATTAAATCCGAATTAATACGCATTATAGGATTAGTTCAAATAGTTTTAGATTTTGTAAGACACTATTTTCAAACTAATTGGTCAGCCGCAAATTCAGTTTTTCAAATGACGCTACAAACGTGGAAGTGTATACCATCTGGTTTGAAGTGGAATTGATGCAAATTTCCTATAAGTGGCCAAGTTGGTGGTCCTTGTACCTCATTAATTTGCTTCAATATGGTTCTCAGCTTTTTGATAACGAAGTAAGCGATCCAGACGAACACCACCGTTATCAGTGACGCACTTATCAATCCCATCGTTGGTTTCAGGAAAGTTCCGGAAAGATGACAGTTGCATTTTTCCTCTTGGGAATTTGTTGGAGAATAGATATTATAAATCCTATGCTGATAACAGAGGGGAACGCACGAGACGATAATTCTGATGTTTGATTGCTTTGAAGCTATTAATTTACGGTCGAAAACACTTCAACTACTGTCTTCTGTAACTTTGGAAGGAATAATAATACATTCACTAAAATCGAACTGTAGGCATTAAATGAATAAAGTGAGAAAGAATTGCATTTTTACAATAATAATACGCTTGCAAGAATACATCCACTAAAAAAAATTTCCAAGACTGTCAATTTATTTAATGGCCACCGTTCGATTTTAGTGAGTGTATTACTTACTATATTAGCCTAACTTCGTCAGAATCATTTCTATTTCAAATGGAAAATTTGACGAAGTTAGGCTGAAATAAAAATTGGAAAGTGTCGTGGATGAAACGGCGCAAGGGCACACACGTACGTTTCTGTTTCTGAGTGAAAGCAAAAGATTACATCAGAGATGTCCCTTCAACGATGACGTTGCTATAAATAGCGTGAGGAAGGAAAAGAGACTCGACGGACGATAACAATCTTGCACTGAGTGCTTTGGTGCAAGTTCCCACTGATATTTATCTCATGTTGACTACTCTCCTAAGTTTAGAATGCTATCTTTGATTGTGCGAACGAAATTCTGACGGTTTCTTTCATGTCGCATAGCTGCAAGCAGTCTTTTCGGCAGCTTTGCACTTCCCACCTACGTAGCTAGCAGTGAGTTAGCACGGAAGGTTCCATTATCTTCCTGTGAGATTACTACTCGTCCATCATAAAACGAATTGATACGTGACATTTAGATTCAGACAAATGAAAAAGATTTGAAAAAAAATATAGATTTGAAATGACCTGCTGTTAATGCAAGCTGCAATTTTGTACTGTCTGTCTGGATATTTCGTCGGCTCAAAACTGCTCTTTGTTTGTTGTCATCTTTGTAGGAAAGGAGTAGAGAGGAAAAATTTGCTACGTCAAATATCTTTTGATCTGTTCTCTCGTTTTTTTTTGATAATATCTTAGTGAATTTCATCTCAGTGGAACTTGTTTCTTCATACCTTAACTTAAAAAATTTTTCTTAAAAAATTTGTTTTTCCACACATCAAAAATTCTGCTTTATCGTATTTCGTCACTGTAATCAGATTTACAATTTCAGCTATCCAACAAATGTTTCCGGTTTTTTCATTTTCAAAAGTATGCATTCGAAATTGATTTATAGCTACATCATCAATAGGTGTTGCATAAAAAGCGAAAAAAAAAACAAACATCTTTGGATTGAAAGAAATCGTTTACTAATTTAAACTCTTTGTTAAAGAAAAATTAAGATATATTAAATCAAATTCCAATCGGAAAAGTCAATAACGCTGAAGTAACTTTGTTCGGAAGAGTGATCACAAGGGACGAGTTAATTTGCCACAAAGACAGATAGATAGTACTGCAGTTCTTCCCAAAGCAAAAGATTGAAGCTGAAAAATAGCGATTTCTTTGCGAAGAAAGAATAGAAAATGGACAAATCAAAGTTAAGCAAGAATGGCAAGTGAAACAAATTACAATTAAAAATTTTAGTTTATTTTTATGAATCAGTCATTTAATACAACTAGTTCGACAGTCATACATGTCACTTGACAAAACTTTATTTAAAATAGTATTCCAATAGTTTTATCGGATCATCCGAAATCACTACAATCCATCAGTGCAGGAAAGGTATTCTTCCCAGATTGTTTAACTGATTTCTATTTCCGTAAAGAGAGGTTAGATCATTGCTCTTAACTAGAAAGGTCAAATCATTTCTCGTAACTGTTTCGGAAGAAAGGTGCACGAACACCGTTGGACTCGTCTGTAACAGCTGGAGAAAATGCTCAAAATGCAAATGTCATCTGAACTTAATGCGATCTACCCGCTGCGCAGGAACGAAGTTCTTCTTTCACGTTTTACAGACAGTGCTGAGTTGTTTACTCAGACAGCCAGTTTACTGTACATCTGGACGAGAACAGAAATTACGATGAAAGCAATGGAATTGGTACAACCAACCATTCGTCGTACGGTCAGGTATACTTTGCATCGAACGATTTTTAACTTACAAGCATAAACGATTGCATTTAAATTTATTGACAACAGCTATAGTATTGGTGTAAGTCTAATTCACTGCAGGAATTACATGATTGATGACCCACAGCTCACATGAACACAATGTGAGTTTTTCAAGCAAACTTTGTGTATACAAAATATCGAACTGAGCTGTCATGCTTATTCAATTTTCGCATAATCCCCGAATTTGCGTGGTTCGAAGCGTATGTTATTGCCAAATAAAGGTCGTATTACAAGTTCAGCGGACACACGCATCTGGTCGGTGCGCAATTTTGATTTGACCTTCAAGTTGCGCATTAGCAGTGCCAGAATGCACTTTTCCTCCATAAGTGCGAATCGTTGTCCTGCAAGAGTGATCCGTCCTTCTCCTATCAATAAAATTCTAATTTAAAAATTCCTGTTTCAATACTGGTAAGGTTTTTCCTTCCACGGATTATTTTCCTCAAGTCATCTGCTTGAATCCAATTCCTAAAAAAATTTCTAAAAAAAATAGCAGAATCTTTCACCAATGCAATTTCTAGGTCCAGCAGAGAAAGGAATATATGAAAACGGATGTCTGGGCTGATTATCGAGGAATCGCTCTGGCTTGAATACTTCTGGGTCTGGCCAATAGCGAGGATCTCTGTGTACCATTGATGCAAGAATTACAACACTCATACCGCGTGGTAGCACTTTATCGCCTTAAATTGTTGGTTTCATCAACAGTATTTTTAGTTGAAAAGCGTTTTTAAGTGCTCCAAACATTGAAATAAATGCGTTATCTCCGAAAAACAAAGATCAGTTCGCTAGAATCCACCAGTGTAATTATTCGTTTGATTCACGATTTTCTGTTACTCACTTCAATTAAAGGAGTATACGCAATTATGTGCTCGACACTTATAGTGTGTGCTACATTTCTCAAATGTTGAAGTTTTACCGATCTTTGTATTCTCAGTTAACAGTCGTGCTTGCATAGGTACACTAGGAAATAATCGAAGTGATTCTTTGATGCAGGCTTCCAGGTATTTTAGTTGTCCCAGCTCTTCGTATGTTATGAATCTGTCTTCTGAAAAATCTTGACGCAGCTAATATCGCATTTTACATATATTACAAGTGCAAGTTGGTAAGGTAGCATTCATACATACGCGTTACAAGTTAAATGGCAAGGTAGCACACCTTTTCCGAGGATTTCGTCCAGTTCCATCTGAAGTTTTGTCTGGATTTCTGGATTAGCACCTATCAAATGCAAAAACCAGTTTATACTTGTTGAAGTTGTGTCATGCGCCTAAAATGGATTTCAAACATACCAATTATTAGCAGATAGTTCTGTGTAATCTTTGGGTTAAACAGTAAAAAGAGACTTCAAAAGTGAATGTATCCACTTCTTCCTGCACACCTTCCATGGGTAACTGACCCTTCGCGTGTAAATCAAGCATGAAGTCCAGAAATGCCATCCGTCGTTTACCTTAAATATGATGTTAGTTCAGTGGTTGACAACGTTTTGTGATTGATACAACAACCCTTGTCGGATAACAAACCTATCCTACCTGATATTGTTTCGCTCTCCACAAGATTATCAATGCCTCCAGCTTCATCGGCCATTCTTTTCCGATTTGCTATTGCCTGTAAGGTTAATTGTCTTCACTAAAAGCACTGTAGAAAGCATTATTGGTGTCTAAGTAAGTCTCACACAAGATGTTCTTTTGGAGCAAATAATTGTGTTGCTAAATTACCGCAGCGGTAAATTCATGAAGTATTTCAGTGCACTTCTTTTCATCTTTCCCGCTGCCAAACATATTGTAAATAATATCGAGGTAAAAGTGTGCCTTCAGCGTTCGCTGATGAACCATGTACTTCATTCTTAAATCTCTCGTTTTCACTTGTTTTCAATATTGGGAAAGAAACATACTTAGTCATTTGTTCCACAAGGGTATATAAAATGGTGAAGCTGAGAAATTTTATGTAAATTTTTCTACGAATTTTACGACTACTATTTGTCTTTAATTACCAGCCGGTCTCTTAAATGCCATTTAAGTAGTAGGGCAAACTTGCAAACAGCGTCCAAGTAAGGAGAAAACTTGTTCTGAGCATCGACATGTGTTCCGAGAGCGGCTTCGCAAATGATATCCAAGGTACAGAGAGATATCATGTGAAATATATCACTATACTGATCACCACACAATGCGTGAAATTTGCGTAGAAGTGTTCGTCCGTGTTTATTATATACCTGAAACGCACAATCCACGTATGAATGAAGAGATCTGCTTACTAAAACGTAACACTTATCGACCTGATTATTTACAGAGATAATTCGGCGCATCCGAATCATCCTACTTACCCTGACAAAATCCTTCAATATGTCATAGTGAAACGTCGGCGTGAGAAGCTTTCGTCTCACTCGCCACTTCTTCGGCTCACTGAAATGAAGTCGAATGGAACAGTTATTACTTTCAGTCTGATCAATTGAATTTGATCTCTAAATTGATGTTTTTTAGTTTAATTCTAATTCGGTTAAAATACGAATTTTCTGTATGTCTTCGTAAGATATCGCATTGTCAAATCCAAATATAAAACTACGTTTACAGATAGAATTTTGAGAATTGCCAATAGCACATGAGGAATCCCCTTTTTCCGTTGCAATCGTTTCTATGATTGGTCAGTTCGCTCAGTATCAAAAAGCGCAACCTGATGAGTAGTCCTTGTCCGATCCAACCACTTAAAAAACCGTATTGAAACGGTTTGTCTAAAATTTTATTACTTCCAAGAATAGCTTCACATTCTTCTGCGCCGTATAGCAAAACCCATGGCCAGGGACCGAACCAAACCCGACAAATGCGCTCTCCACGTGCTTGTAACATATATGCTAAGCCTTGAGCTTGCTCGAAAAACTCTGTAAAATATGCTTCCATGTTTGACGTTTTTGTTTTTATTGATAAAAATTTGAAATTTCAAACCAAAAGAATTGAACAGAGGCACGACAGTGGTGCGACTTTCATAAGCTCAATCAAATTTATCCGTAATTAATGCTTGCGCGCATTGTAGGAATAATTTAGATTTTTTTGTAAGACACCATTTTTCAACTAATTGGTCAGCCTCAAATTCAGTTTTTCAAATGACGCTACAAACGTGGAAGTGTATACCATCTGGTTTGAAGTGGAATTGATGCAAATTTCCTATAAGTGGCCAAGTTGGTGGTCCCTGCACCTCATTAATTTGCTTCAATATGGTTCTGAGCTTTTTGATAACGAAGTAAGCGATCCAGACGAACGCCACCGTTATCAGTGACGCACTTATCAATCCCATCGCTGGTTTCAGGAATGTTCCGGAAAGATGTGGCGTAGTTAATTTTGAAATAAGCAAAGTAACACGGGCAAACCTTAGAAAATAAGAATAGTTTCATTTTTTCCTACAACCGAGATTCATTTGGAAATAGGCGTCATAAATTCTATGATATAATGGTTTCACTTCGTTATTTCATGGATAACAGAGAAGAAACAGTGGGAAGCAAGAATTTCCAAAGTTTGAAAAAATTAAAAAAAGCTTCAATTACAATAACAATAGCAAAGAAAAACAATTGCAATTTGTCAATGATTTAATGAATCGATGAAAGCAATACAGAATTACAGGAGTTGGAAAATTTCCTTGCCCAGATATTTTCAGTGTATTTAGTGCACTGTTCAAATGGAACCAGTTTCCGTGTTAAATTACTGTCGATGTTGGTGAGTAGAGAACGCCGAATTCTTCAGACAGTACAAAACGAAGTTTAAAAAATTAGTGAAATTGATTGAGTTAAAACTGGTTTAAAAAAACGAAGGATAAAATAAGTGAAAGAAAATGCGATTTTGAAATATAATTGAATTTCTGTAGATAATTGTTTAATGCATATTATTCCTCTGTGCTTACTTATTGCTTACTATGCCTTCCATGAGGAAAATTGAAATGTTCCTAGAACATGCCAATTTGAAAACAATCTTTGCTGCGTAATCTATCTTTTCTATGATTCTATGACGTAAATCCAAGCTTCTTCCACTTAGCTGCGACATTTACAATGTAACGCTCTTAACATTTGAAATTGCCTATGTCTGTTTCATCGGCGATACTTAAACCAACCATCCTTCCTTCTCTCTTTCACCTTTCACCTCTACCACTTCAGTCCATTCAATTCCATTTGTATTTCGACAGTCCATCACGAAATCGCCAAGAACGCTGCAGAAGAAATGAAACTTACACCCACACTTACTCACTCAATTTACCGTTCACTCCATAATCATCAAGAATTCATTTGTTGAGTAATTTGCCAGTAAACGATGGGAAAACACTTCATTCTTCGCAGATGTGCTCCAATTTGTGATATTATTCGAACGACAATAAATGCTTAATTGGCCTAATAAGTTAAGTGAGGGCTGTAATTATAAGCACCTTTTTAGGGAATATGTGCGCCTATAAAGTGTTAATTGACGCGGTCATCAGGAGATCAGGCAATTGCATTCATATCGGGTAGCACTTTGATCATCATCGTTATCATCATTTTTCCATCCTTTACGCAATAAGTGTTATGCTCTTTTTGAATGCGTCTGTCTGTGTTTGAATTGATGACTTGGTGGGTGTCAACACTTTCTGCCTAATAGATCTTGATAGTGATAGGTAGGAAGTGATAAGGTATGTTAGTCTAAATTTGCATACTTTTTGTTTAATAGATGAGTCGTATTTCAAGGCTTTCGCCATTTCGTAACTTTTTAATGCTACTTTTATTTGCAGCTGTGTCCAGACAGAGGAAGTGATCAAAAGTGATTTACATGTTAGGACGGGCAAAACTCACACGGCTTATGCTGAGATTTTGTAATATGTAGGAGTATGATGTAGCTCAATTCTAGAAGTTAGAGTAATAATGCAGAGAGCAATATTAGCACAGCAACTCCAGTTATGTTTAAATGATTTGTGTTTGCTTCAAAATTTGATGTTTAAGGAAATAATTTCATTCTTATAGCACTTCAGAAATGACTGAAACTTCAAAAGGCGAACAGAAAATGGCGACTAAATCTTTTGAGCGGAAAAGAACTTCTGGAGCTGTGGTGGAAGAAAAAAGAACAGCTAACAGGCCTTCTGTCAAAGGGCGGACCAGAATTGGAGAGTCACAAAGAAGGGTTGAAACTTTGTCACACAAACAAGAAACAGAAAGCGAAGCCGCAAGTGAGGAGCGAAAAGAAGCAATAACACTTCCAACTGGCGCTTCTGTAAGAAAGGAAGAGGTGAAACCTGAAAATGCTGACGAGGCAGAAAGAGCAACTTCAATTTCCACGAAGACAAAAAAGGAAAGAGCTGAAGGATCGTCGCAGAAGCACGAAAAAAGAGCTGTGATTCCTGAACAAAAACACGGAGCGATAACTGTGGCTTCTGCGAAGAGACAAAAAAAATCAGTGAAAACTTCTGCACAAAAAAAGAAAGGAAACGAGGAGAAAACAGTCAGAACTGCTGACCAGGAGGAAAAGGAAACTGCTGAGACTGTAATGCCGCAGAAACAAGGAGCAGCTGACCATTCACATCAAAAGCTAAAACGGCGAACTAAAACTTCACGCAAGAAACAAAAAAGAGCTGCAAAAAAACTTGCGCAGAAGCACGAACAAGTGGCCGAAACTCCGGTGCAGAGACAAGAGAGTGAAACTAGAATGCTAGTGCAGGAGACGGAAGAAGTGTCTGGAGCTGGCGTTAAGAAGCAGGAAGTAGTGACTGCAGTTGAGCAACGTGCCACCGGCACTCCAGAGCAGAAACAGGAAGGAGTAATTGAAACCGCGGTGGAGAAGCAAGAAAGAGCACCAACTGGGTCTGTGGATCAAAAGCAGGAAGAGGAAGGTAAAACTGCTTCACAGAAGGAAGAAATACCAGCTGGAACATCGGTGCAGGAAGAAGAAACAATGCTTGAAGTCTCAGTGCAAGGGCAATCTGCAACTCCCACGCAAGAAGAAGCAACTGAAAGTGTTGTGCCGTTGCAGGAAGCGGATAGGAAACTTCCAGATGCTCCAGAAAATGGAAAACTTCAAGTGTCCACCATAGGTTCAATGCAATTAGGACCAACTGTGAGTTACGTGCAGCCTACATTTCTCCTTCCTCAAGGAGTGCCCCAAACATATGGACCAGTTCCTATTCCGTCCTTTCCGCAGCATTCCGCGGCCCCTGTACATGGAGCAATTTCTGTTCCGTTATATTCAGTACCGTCCAACATGCAAATGGTGAGGGCTCGATCAGGACTTCTGTACAGCCAAGATCCACAACAGTACGTTCAGCCGTATCCACTACAGCCCAAAATGCAAATGATTGAAACGCGGTCAGGACCGTTATATAGCCAAGTTCCACAACAGTATGGATCTCTTCCCTTTTTGCCCCAATTTCCTCTGCCAGCTCCTGGGTTAATTTTTCAACCAGTAGCAGGAATTCCCGCACATGCGTTACCTGGTCAAATCATGCCGCAATTCCTTCCACCAGTCCCCGGACTACCTATGCCACCAGTAGAAGGAATCCTCACGGAGACGTTACCTGGTGAAGTCCTTCAGCGTTTTTCTCTGCCATTTCCCGGGCCGCCAGTGGCACAGTTTCCTGGACCTGATGGTCAAGTCTTACAGCACTTTGGTGTACCGCATCCAGGACAATCCCAACTAGCATCCGAACCGCCTCTGTTTTCGGTTCCCAAATTTCCACATTATAATCAGCCATACTTCCAAGGGCCACCTGAACTATTTCCTGGAAATGAGTCACAGCAGTTTGTTAAGCAAACTCAACAGCATAAGTCCCATGGCAGAGCTAAAGTAACTGTGGTTACCGAAGTAACCGTCCACTTATCCAACCCTGCAATCAGTCTGTCTGTGGCAGGTAATTTAAGAAATCAAAAATCAAATATTAAAAGGAAAGAACAAAGAGTAGTGCCAAAACCAACCAGAGTAAAGTTCATTTACGGTGAAGGTTCCATGATGCGGATTGAAGGATCCGGAACAGAAGGTACCCGGAAACAATCGACAATCAAGCTGTGGCCGTATGCCAGGAAGCACCGTCGCGATAGGTTGGTTATAAAACATCAAGCTCAAATGATTGAAGAACTTTTCCTACAAGGATTACCCGATTCGGTTAGTCTTCGCGCACTTTATATTCTTCCTCGTTTTTCAAAATTTTGACCAATTAATAATGTCCATTGCTCATGTTATTCTGTTAAAGTTTTAATTGATTCATATTCGTCAATTTCGCAGTTTGCTTCCATTTCCTTTGGAAGGTGATTTCTCGTTATGTACATGTAATTAATTTTTGATAAAATACTTTCACTCTAACTTATAATATTCAGTTTCTTTTTCTTTTTTTTTTTTGAAATTTCGTGCAAAAATTGAACTTTAGAACTGGTTGTATTTACAGCAAGTAGCACGTTCGGATGAAAAATTGGCGATATCTCTGGAAAATATGCCAGACAATGTATTGATTAAAATTTTCAAATTCATCGCTCACGAACAAAACGTTAGTTCATCCTCTCTTAAAATGATAGTTTAATGTATCACCAATATTATCAGTAGTGATAAGAGATATTGAAAAAGTGTAATTTACGTGTAGAATAATCTCTTCCTATGTGTACGCACAAAATAGCACCATAGCTATTGTTATAAGTTGCAGGTTTCTTTGAATTCTGACAAAACTGCCTTTATAAAACAACGGTAAACTGAATATAGCAGTTATATTACTCCACGAAAGCCCTGTTAGAATAAGTTAAACTTTGTTCCTATCAAAGTTGAAGAGGTAACTATCATTAAATTAGGCACAATTTTACTCTCGAAGTGTTATTGTTTTTGCAAATGGTGCAACAGTTCTACACTTCGCAATTTCAACATTTTAATCTTGAGGCATCCATTCATTCATTCGGTCTTTTAGTGTAATCCAAATGTAAGCATTTATAATATGTATCGGTTGAAATTGGTATGTAGACGATTTAACAGTACCTTGGAAAACAATGCGAAGATATTACCGCGGTATCAGATTTCTGGTATTCGGATTCGGGTAAGTTCTCTTTGGCCAGTTTTTCAAAGAAATTTCTATGAAGTTAATGCGTCAAATTTTTTTACTCCATGGTCAAGTATTTCTTGCCTAATTGAGGAAGAATCTTTTATTACCTAAAATTCTTGCATGATTTTTGGCGGTTTAAATTTAGCACTTCTTGGAAAAGGTAAAAAAAGCTTAATTTTGAATAGAGGACTTCTCTCTTCAACAGTTAATTGTAGCCAAAAGGAGTGGGACTGTTAGGCAACTTTACAATGGTTTATCGTTATGGTACGGGTGCTTTCGAGCCTCCGTGTGCTTGTTTGGATTTATTTGATATACCGTCCTTTTTGAGGTGAGCTATTCTAATTCTACGTTCATGAAATTATTCACACTCAGTGAAACTATTGTCTCAAAGCGAATCATGCATATCACGCAAGCTCTCTTAGCCAACTTCGGAGAAGAGGACTTCATATTCAGATGTGGCAGAAATAAAAACAAGCTGTTTTTCTCATCTTTTTTTAGGCATGACATAATAAATGGCTTTGTACACGTAGATGGAATGGAACTTACGGATGGACTCTTCATAGCACTGAATGAATTAACTTATGGTGAAAATGTATGTTAGAGAGTAAGTATGGAAATTGGGGAGTGCATGATTTCCAGAATTTTCCAGAATGTTCGTTGTTTTGTAGTGTTACAAACGAATTTGCCTATCACCTTGTTTGGAGAAATTCTTTGGCTAATATTTTTACAGTTTTTTCCCACTTGCAGGTTGTCGTTATCAGCTTGTTTTTTTTTTTCAATTTTAAAGAAATGCAATCATATAATTCCTTATGTATGAAGAAGCTTGCAATATTTTGCATTAGATTTTTTTTGCAAATTTTTTTAAGGTGCAAAAAATAGTGTTCTCGAAAATTTACTCGGTTAGTCTTACCCCTGAAAGTGGACTTTGCACATTTTTGGATAAGTTTCCCAGGTTGCTGGACCTGTTGTTCTTTGGCCATTATGACGAGAATGAACTGGACCTTAAACATAGTCAGGTAGTGATGCAAATGCACAGAAGGTATACCTACAGTTTTCTCCGCAGTTATAGTTGTATTGCACATCTCTTGCAAAAGTAAATTTAACTTTTTCAGTGAATCTGGCAATGGAGTGCTTACGGACAAAGAAATAAAGGAAATGATAGAGCGGTTTAAATATAAAAGAAAAATTCAAATTAAGAGATCTAAAATGAGAGCGACAGTTCGACAAAAAGCAATGGTTCGAAGTATAGTACCAGCTAAGAGTAAAGAAGGAAGAATACCTGAGGAAGCCTAGTTTCGAATTTCGCCAAATAATTAATGATTCGTAAGCTTTCATGACTCATTTTGTTGCTTTGTTAATTTGTTCCCTTAAAAGAAAGGGAGGAACAGGTAACTTCATTTGTGGTCGCTCTCTGCCTTCAAGTGATTGCTGGATGCGAATGAATTTTCAAAATGTAATTGATTTCAACATTTCGTGTGTTTCCGTTTCTAATAAATTTCCTTAGTTAAATTTCTCCTGCACTAACTTGCTTTATTGCAATGACAATTGCAGATGATAATCGTTATCAGGTGATTACAGTTGACAGTACAGTTATTCATCCGTGTATGACACTGTATGAAATGAGTTAATGCTTCATTAGCTTTGCTAAATGATAACATTGTTGTTTGTATGCGTAACTTTTGTCTAGACGATGTGATTTCCTGATTTGTTACATATCATGTAGATATCAGTGCCCTTAACAGTTGCTGCTTTATTAATTTCTTTGTTTGCAAACACAATTGCCTTCCGTTTTCCGTTTTTCAGAAATCCACTTGTAATACTTTCTGAGTATCGCCAGATGCTTGTCTGGTACTTTTCTGCACGTTTAATCAATTTCGTTATTAGTGAAAGCAATCTGTGTCGCTCCTCTTTCTACAAAGCGTCTGTACTCTCCCTCCGCAGTACGTCATTTAAGTGTACTCTCTGTGTGGTGTGTTTTATTAATTCACCACGCAATATCCGATTTGTCCAGGAATGCCTGCGTTATTAGGCTAATTACTCTCTCATGTCATCTCCTTTCTTGTCAATTCACCGATTTCTTAATTACAATTTAATAAACTGCAGAATACAATTTAGATAGACTTGACAGTTCAAAATGACAAAATCATCGATTATCGACAAACAATTAAGAGAAACGCTTACAGCACCATTCGAGAACCTGCAGTAAACGATTTTTGCTGTCATACACGGTTGAGCGCTCGCACTAAGAAAGCAGTTCATAAAAAAGGCGTAAAATGGTCCGATTGGATTAAAATAACAATTTATGAGTGGTTTGGCAAAGAGTGTGCTTGAAATGAAAGGTAATGTAGCCTTGGGAATGAACAATGACCGTCAGTTGCGGCTGAAAATGCAAATAGCACTTCGCGTGCATCCTTTCTAGAGCTTTGATCGAAAGATGACCATTAGAATGCACAAGTACTTGGTCAGTGATTCTTCAATGAATTTTTGTTTCGTGTTACTTTATGGTTACACACAAAAATCAATATGTCATTGTAGCGGCGCTAATTGGTAGCGCTGCAGCGGATGGATGACAGGTCGCTTTAGAGCGATCATCGAATGACCTGACTCTAGGTCCACACTGTACAACATAAATTAATTTGCTTTCAATGTTGAATTCATGAAAAAATATCCTTGGCGATAGAACTTGATTGATAAAAAGGAAAAAAATGTAACTCATAAGCTCGTCAATCAAAACAAAATTTTTTCACCGAAATTTGTAACAGCGAAATCAGTATATTCACTTTTTAAATTTCCAACGTATTACAATTATTATATAAAAATTTTAGGCTCCTTAACTCATTGTTACCAATTGTGAGAGGAATATTTGCTTCTCATCGCATTTGTAAAATTAGAAATGTATTTTCATGAAAAAAATATCCTTACACTCTGAAAAAATTAATTCCCTAAAGTAAATTTTCAGGTGCAAATTTTTTAAAACAACACCGAAACAACTTTTTTGACTGCATTAATCGCCCATTAACTCCACTGTGCTCCATACTGACTTTTTCACTTTGTCTTTCATTTTGGATTCTACCATTTAAAGAGACCATCAGCAATTTAGCATTTCGCGATGTTTACTCTCAAACGTGTGAATGGACGCGGTGGAATACTCCTAGGCAACGAACTTTCATACTAACATTTATTCTATTGCCTAAAAGCGGAAGAAGAAGCATAAACACATGTTGTTTGCTATGCTAGCAGAAACGGCAAGAGTTATACATTGCAGCATATATTTTACGCAACTATTATATGTTTCTATTACATGTATTTCCGTTTACTAATTCCGAAGAAAAAAACAATTTGTTATTGCAATGTTCCTCGTGTTCTATCGCATTCCACAAGGAAACACTTTAAATTAATGTTAAAAGTAAAATTTTGCTTTCTGATACTTCGTAATCAAGAACATTTATTGCTCGCAAAAAATTTATAAAACACTTTCGAAAGCAAGCAACAGCAATTACAGTAAATAGCATTAATTAAATATATAAAAAAAGTTTGACAAAAGAACGAATTATTCCATTCGAAAACCGTAAGCTTCGACAAACTGTATAGCGAAATCTTCATTTTCACCAGCTAACGGTTCATTTTGAAATGTTTCACATGCTTGCGTACGACCATTATTCAAATCTGCATCCAACCAGAGCCCATAATGACCACCACTTGCACCAATGGATAGCGAATCCATGCTTGCTTTTACGAAGAATTGATTTACACCGCTCCATCGATAAGTGCGAAGAACCCTGTACGAACACAAAATTTTAATACAAAAAGAAATCCAAGATAGTCGTGCAAAAATTCTCAAGAATTTGCGATCTTATACTATCATTGTGAGAAAAAAAGCTGAATCTAATTTTTTGCCAACCAATATACTGCCCTCAATACAGACATTATTAAAAAATCAAGCAAATAATATAATTTCAGAAAAGCCGAAAATTACTTTTCGTTCATTTCAAAGTCGTTCTCATATTTGTAAAGAAAGCATGAATCACCAGTCCCAAAAAAGTGTTCGCATGGGCGAACCGTAGTACTAACTACTGCACCGAAGACATTCGTCTCACAATCACGAATTATCAGCAGTACAGGTGACATTTCTTCGTCCCAATCTATCATTTTCCTAAAAAAAAAGGACAAAATGATGCCGGCTCTCTAAATATTCCCGAACACTCGCTCTGCATGCAATCTATTTTCGTCACCAAAACACTAAACGATGACAAATCACTGCTCAAATTTCTTGATTTAGGAAAAATGGTCGTGATCATTAAACAATTTGGACCTTTTGCTTCAAAATATACATCCGAAATTTCTACAACCATTCAAAATCAGAGCAAGATATGAAGCGGACCTATAAAAAGTATGTAGTGAAAAACCATGCTTCTCAGAATTATAAATGTTGATCCATGGATAGCCTGAAGCACGAGCAGGAAGAACATCTACCATCTGCAAGCAACTTATATTTTAGACTTATAAATCTTTCAACATAATTTGCCTTCAATTTCAAAAAATTAGGCACAATCTAAGCAAAAACAGATCTAACACTAACCTGCCTGATCATAACCTCATCTAGGATTTGGGAAGAACTAGCACCGTCCGGAAGAGGCAGAACCACCTTGTCTAGCTGATCCAACGACATCCGCCGGCACATTTCCTTCACTGTCACAATCTCCCATTCCCGATTCAGACAACTGCCACCGAACACCCGGGCAGATGGAACCTCCTCACCTGAAATTTTCCATCGAAATTACTGAAGACATATTAAATGTTACGAAATTACGCGTATATGGACGGTGAAATTCAAGAGTTTTCTTTCTACTTTTCTTTTCTGTTTAAGATAAAGATAGCAAGCAGTAGCAGATGCAATCTGAGAAAAACTTAAGATGACATGCCGATATATAAAATTATAAATGGATGCGTGTGCATGTGTTTTCAGCAGAATAACAACCAATAACACTTTACAATACAGTTCCAAGTCATAATAGCAATCCGCAGTGTTTCATCTCAATAATTCCGCATTAATTCATCCATTCGTTGAAAAAGCATGTATTTACGAATATCAAGCTTCATGGCACAATAAACAGTAGCAGAAGCCAGCGTAAGTGCATAAGTTCACAGATGAGGTCAGGAAAACATTATCTCGCTCAAGCAACACAACAACATTCACACGAGGAATTTTTAGAAGCAGATATCTTTGCAGTATAATGTAAAAAAAGTGTTGCGAATGCAAAATAATTTACAGTAAAAAATCTACAAGCATATGTATCCCTTTTAATCCGTCAGTGATTGAAATAGATTGTAACTTGGAGCTAGTTGAGCTAATTCATTCTAAATCATACAGGAAAAACTCGAATCTACAACCACTAATTTAGATATTGAAATATAGATGTAGTGCTGAAAATGTACCTTGCAAGCAATTTTTGTTATGAAACGGCCGAAAGAATAAAAGAAAACGATATGGAATGATGAAGTCCAAGTCTTTCAAAAGGTAACGCAGAATCTTAATAAAAGTTGAAAGCATTCGATAAAATATAGGCTATATCGAAAAACCTTCTCCCAAATCGTTAAATGAATTCTTGGAGTTACCGCAATAATTACAGCAATATGGATCAAATAAAGAAGGGAAAATGAAATACAAGAGTTCTGAAGTCTTTGGTCAACATGAAAGTACCTAATATTTGAAAATCAAACTGAGTGAAAAAATAAAACACCACAGCTGTGGCACTGCCACTCCTGGTGGTAATCAATATCAATATAAGAGATATGCAGAAATGTCTCGTGAAATTCATCAACCAATTTCATCGGCAGTTAAAAAAAACAACACTAATTTAAATTTCAACCACTACGTTCTACTATTAAATTTGTACTTCAAAGTTCCATTTCGCATTGCTGATATATATAATAGTCTCCTGAGATGATTGTAAGCAATCCACAATTCTCAACTCCACATTTCGAAAAAAATACCACTGAATTGCTTACATTACTTTTTGCATCACGTGTTATCCCTTTTTATACGAAGAATAAGGATATCAGAGATAAAGATGTTCAATAAAAAAAGTAAAAATTCCCCCAGGTTAACCTATTTTTATATTACTTTGACTAAAAACAGAAAAAGGAAGCTTAACAAGCCTCATTCCCAGTTTTTTTTACATTCTATTGAAAAGTTTCGTTATTCGTCACGTTAAAACCTTTGATGAACAGAAACATTCCAAGCAATTTACATTTAAAAATGAAACATGAAGGAAAGAAATGACTGATTATTGCATTTTAGCATTCCTGACAAAACTTGCATTAGAAATGAACATTTTCTGTAATGCTATGAATTGCACGAAACTGAAAAAAGAACTTACTTTTCGAAGAACTCGATATGTATGCAGATGGTAGCGAAATAGCCCGTTTACTCATTTTTCGGAATGATTTTACTAACGAAAACTTTCGAGCCTCTTTCTGTTTGGAGGACTTCTTCCTGGAATGCAATCCTTCTATGTTCATGCGACTACCACCGCTCCTCCTTTCCTTTTCGAATACAGTTTTAATATTCTTGCAAGCAGAGCTGCCATCAAAAACCGCATTTCTGGCATCTTCTTCATCGAAACTAGCGCCAGAATCTAGGGAGCAACGAGGAATATGTGAATCTGTCTTAGCAGAGTGCTCGTTGATCAACCCACACGTCTTACTTTCATGTTTTGAGCTATCTTCTTCATCACACTGCTCCTCTGTTTTCATTTTTTCAACTTCAGAATCTTCCGAAACGAAATCAACCCCTGACGAAACACTCGAAGTTGGTAACATGGCGAAGCCAATTTTTCTTTTCGACGAATCCTTTTGCGATGAAAGTTTTTGACAAGAAGAATTTTCCGAAACTATAAAAGGAAGTTTCTTGCATCTACATCCTGAAGTGCCAGGAAATTCAGGGGATGGTAAACGTTTCCTCCTGTTATCATCACTCTTCAAGGGAGGATTTTGCTTCAACACCTGATTTATATCAGCAGTACTAAAAATATTTATGATCGAAGAATTAAGATCCAATTCATGAAATTTAGTGTGCAAAATAGGTGGTGGAAAGAATCTTTCTTCTGCACAAGGCTTGTAACATAAGTGGGTTGACAGTGAATACTTGCTTGGCACACCATGACGACAAAGACGACATTTCTTTGAACCACTCATAGATTGATGATAAATATGTGGATGTGATCCTGTGATACCCATTTCTTCTCCTGCTTCTACTTGCAATTCTGAATCCAAGCCAAAAGACTTGAGTCCCTAGTTCTGTCGCTCTTGATCAAAAACTTTTTCGACAATCTTAAAAAAATCAGGTTATCGCGAGAAAATCACGAAGATCGCAAAACCAGTACGAGGCGTATTAGGGCCCAAATATGCCGTTGAAGCTTCTGTGATTTGCTTGTGAGAAAATTATTGTTTTAAAAATGGTGTATTCTGCAACATGAAAGTACTCATCCGCTCTTCGACAATCAAACAACCAGTCGATTGACAAAAAAATCAAACATTCTGAAGTTGTTTCATGGCGCATTTGGGCGTAGAGAGTGCATATATTTGAATACACTCGTATTCTCTTCATCTAACGCTTTTTAATGGAACAAGACGAGCGCAGACACCATGTGTTTAGGCTTACTCTCCTAGCTCTGGTAAAATATTCTATTTAAACATCGGAGAGCTAAAGTCTTCACGAATTCTCATGCCTTAGACCAAAAACGTTACAACTCGTTTGTTTATATTCCTTGTAACACTCTAATGAGGCTAACTGTGGAGAATTGATTAATTTTAAACAAAGACAGCTGAATATAATTAATGAGAAATTTTTCAGTGCCGATAATTCTGAAAGTGTCCTCCATACGCACCTGGCAGGAATAAGATGAATACAACAAAAATAGAAGAATATATAAAATAGATGTAACGGAAGGAATAAAAAACCATTTTGTTCAGCAAAACAAAATTAAATCAAGTTTTTCCAAAGCATTTCTGCTTTATGCATGTGAATGAATCTGCATGCTCGCGTACTCCAATTGAAACTACTGGGATAAGATGAAATTTGTATTAATCCATAGGACCTTACAAAACCCTACCCCAAAACGAGAAACTCCAAACGTTTTTTTAATTTTAATTTTCTCATTTTCACATAATACTGAGTCCTGTAACAGAATACAAAAAAATATGAGCTCTTGTAAAGCTTAGAAACGAAAGCTCCAGGTAAGAATGAACTATCTTTTATTGGTAAACCTAGAGACATAATATAATTAATTGTTGTCCTCTATCAAAATCCCATTCGACTTGATTCAAGAAAACTTGATCCTACTCTTCAAGTCTTTTTCTATAACTTTACACAATAGTTGTAATTTCAAAAATCACAGTTCGAGAAAAGAATAATTAAGTGTGGAAATGCACCTTAAAATCTATACATTTCTTTTTTAATTCTACATAATGCGGTTGTGAACTGCGAAATTTTTCTAATCCAAATCCAAATCTACAAAGATGGAAGTATTTTGTTAGATATGTTTTAAATACATGTTTTAACATTTGATTAAAACTACAGTTTATCGAAGGATTCCATGACACCGAAATAACTCTAATGCCTATACTGTAGTGAAATTTTACAAACAAACAACCAAAAACAAGCTCTTATGCAAATAGTTGGTTGCACAACCTGCAAATATTTCATAAACATGCATTTATTTGCATTGGCAGTAACTGCAAACTAAGAGCCCAAAGAGCTGCCAAACAATACATAATACTTTTCTTTTGCTGTCCCAAACTTACTGTATCAATCCGAAAATATTGAAAATGTATAACAGCCACATGGCCTAGAAAATAGGAAATTACATTTTTCAGAAAACTTAGAGAACGTTGACGATTTCTCTAGGAGCCAAAACAAAAGTGCTGCATATATAATATGCCCATTTGCTGAAGAAAAAGGCACAGAAATGAATGAATAAATGCAACGAAAAGACAAACTGCATGGGATACTTAAGGAAAAGTCAAGAAGTCACCACAACTGCGTGGCTTGAATGTTAATGAAAGTAAAGGTTTTTCTCTTCGCAGTGTGGAAGAAACAAACTAATAAACCATTAAATAATAGATTTCTTTAACATACAAAGTTTTATAAACCCAATATTCTACCCTTTTTTTCTGAATAATATCAGTAAATTACAAAAGAAAAATTTGAAGTAACAGTCTCCAACAAAATTCAATAGCAAGATGAAGTCTGAACTTAAATTTTCCATATTCCTTGGCCAAATAAAGCTCATTGAAAAGTAATTACACCTCCTGCTTCCTCCTTCCACCAGCAAAAAAATAAAAACTGAAAAATTTCATGAATTTCTCAGAGGGGAGGTGGTATCAACAATAATTTAAAACAGAAAAGAGTTAAACAAAGCTGTAATGCATTTGCAATAATGAAAGTCGCTTTTGCGTTACACGGGAACATCACGTGAAATCAAGGAAATATCGTCATTTTGACCCATAATGACTAAGAACGAAAAC
This sequence comes from Litomosoides sigmodontis, assembly GCA_963070105.1. Taxonomy (NCBI): domain Eukaryota; kingdom Metazoa; phylum Nematoda; class Chromadorea; order Rhabditida; family Onchocercidae; genus Litomosoides; species Litomosoides sigmodontis. The sequence continues at coordinate 6,234,580 of OY718808.1, forward strand.
TGTCATTTTTCACTGTTGACACACCACCAAATCATTTTTGCACACCACAAAAGCAGGTAGGTATTAATAAAAAAAATTAGCCTACAGTTAAATTAAACAGGCTATTAAACTGTTAACTAAAGAATACCAGTTGAAAAATAAGAAAAAGTGTTACGGCACACGGCATAAAAGTTCAGCAGCTGCGACCTTTAACACATTCTAAATTTCAAAAGAACGAATCAAAATAATCAAAGTTAATGCAGTGGAAAAGTATTGAATTGAATCGATTGAAAGTGGAGAGAATGATCAGACATGACGGGTTTGAAATAAAGTCCTTTGGAAATGCCACATGTTAGTGTCGATTAAATACACTACTTGTACTAGTTTCATAACAACAAAAATAAACCATATTGAAAGAATATAGAAAGAACAACTGAACTCTATTGAAGCACGAACTGCTGCTTTCTAAGACTACTGTTAAAATTTTCACGCAGCTACGCTTTTAATGTACAGTCATAACCAAGCACTGCCATGAACACACCAAAATTAATACAAATAGTACATTAGCGTATTGGAAAAATATCGACTAATATATCAAATGCTTTTTACATCTAACAAACTGTGTTAGCATTTACTACCCATTACTCATTTCTGATATCTGCACGAATTTCGTAATTAAAATGCACCTAGCTATTGATAAATTCTTTTAGTATTATAAAAATGCCAAAATTACTTCAGTGAAGCGGGAACACGTCAATTGAATAACTGATAGAAAGAAGAAAGCAAAAATTCTTTCGCAAAAATACGATAGGTAATTGCTGCGACAAGAACGAACTATAAAAAACATTAAAAAATTAGAGAAAAACTTTGCAAATTACATTTGGTCCCTTTCTTCTTCTCTTCCGCACTAACTGAGATATTGCAAACAAATATAAGCAGTTATGATGAAAGTGTGGGTTATCAAACTCAGTTCTTTTAATATTAAAGTAAGCTTGGATAAAGCAATTTGAACAGAAACGCTCTACACTTTCAATATCAACAATTCGATAAATCGAGGTTAGGACGAAGCAGAGATTTCCTGATAGACTTTACTGGGATGGGTGGGTTACGAAATGTGACTTTTAGTCTACATAAACATGAGATAGTATGAAGCATAAATACTATGAGGGTTATTATCAGACAGCACGAAATATTCCACCAAAGATCGGTACACAATCATGTCATTCTGTTGAATTAAACGAGGATTAGTTATAACATAATTGACGAAATAAACACGAAAGGATTCATATAGCGATTTATGATCCATACTTTTTATAATGTATTTAACAATAAGCCAACCTCGATTTTTAGAAATTATATTCAGGAAAAGCTTCATTCTTCCATTTTCACAATTAATTCTATTGCATTTACTATCAGTAATAAAAGCTCTTGTTCATAAATTAGCAATCCAGTAATATGGAAGCAGCGTGCCCTGAGAGCATTTTACCAGATTTATGGACAGTTAAATTACTTCTTATTGATCGGAAATAGATGCGAACTGGAACAGGAAATAACAAAAGGATTTCGAAAGTAAAAACCAACTATCACTTCGTCATTCAGAAATGTAAAGTGGCATGTCTGAAAAGATTAAAAAATGAAGTAACATTTTATGGAGGCCGGTAATTCCCTATGAAAGCACATTCCAAAAGTGCAAGGAAATTTCAAAAATGCAACACTGATATTGGTGAACATTTGTGGAAATCAGAAAATAGATGACTGGTTTTCAATCACTTGCAAGATTTGAGGAAGTGTACCTCAGTCAAAAAATAATGTTTGACCATTAACATATGAAAAGATCACCCTCTTAATGACTTCTTCGGCAAATACTTCCAGTCATCATTTATTTACCAGACTTCTAAATCTTTCTGTAAGCAACACTAACGACAATGGAAAATCAGTGCGGTTTCTAAGAAGCAGGAAAGAACTGTTGCAGCAGACTGTTTGCCTCAAAACTTTCGAAATGCGAAGCCTATATCACTTAACAAATGCCACTCTCTCCAAAAATCCAGCGAGCATTTACTAGGCAAACAGTGACAGGGAATGTAAAAGGTAGTAAAATAAACACTAAAGAGATGGAAAGAAATAATGGATGTAGCCTAAGAAGCCGATTTAAAAAACAACCAATTCAAGCAATATGAAAGATGGAAAAAAAAACCATACCATTGCAGAAAAGTAAAGAATTTCACAGTTTTATCTATCTTACGTGCTCTCGTGTTATGATCCGTACTATTTAACCTCCATATTATAATTCATAAAAAAGCAACCGACTGAAAGAGTACAACCTTCAGAACCAAAAACATTGTTATTGGAAACTATAGATAAGAAGCATTGCATCCCATTAGGCCTGTGACTAAACTGACTTTCAATTTCCTGAAATAACCTTTGGAAATTTTTAAAGGGGGAAAATGCTCGAAACACCAAAAATCACATGATAAAATAATTGATACATATGAAACTATGACAAAGAGCCCATGAATGGAAGAATCGAACAGCGGCGATTTGCTCAACCTGTTTTATTCCATACGTTGATAATAACAATAATTGCAGAAATGAGTAGTTTATAATCCACGTCATCACATGTTAAGTTTCAATAACATGTTAAGTCTCAATAACATGCAACGGGAAATACTCAATGCGATATTGGGAATACCATTTGAAATCAGTTGTACGCTTTCAATTCCATTGTTTCTGACTTTTTGAACTTGAAGAGAAGTAAGCTAAATTTTTTTCCAGAGCCCTAAATAAAACCAAAAATCCCTGAAAATCAAACAATAGAAAATATTTTTTTTTTCTTAGTTCAAATATTTAGCACATTATTCATCTGGAATGAATGCAAAATTAGTTTGCAGCTAATAGAAATCTGTTCACCCACATTTGCAATTAACTATTACTAATATCATAAAGTAACCGATTCCTAAAATCACACCATTACTAAAGCTTTTTTTGAAGCTGTTTTCCATGTTCGAATTTAAAATGGGATAGTTATTGTAAATAAAAGTGAATAAAGTGTGACACTATATCGTCGGAAACGGAAAATATTGTATTTAATTTGCCTGACATGCTAATATATGAAACAAGGGGTCCATAGAAAACAATTATATTTAGTATATGCTCACCAAAATAACTAAGAAAAATGACCGCTAACAGCGAACGGTTTGATTGCCTTAAATTTGCTTTGGTTTGATTGTTTTGAAGTATTTTTACGAAGCCTAATTTTTTAACAACATTTTATAGCTGTAAAATGTGCAAAAGAAGTATTTATACATAAATTTGACTGAAGATGTCCAGTGCTACCAACTAAAAATTTCAGAAATCATCTGGAGGTTCAGAAAACAGACACGGAAAAGTAAACAGAGGTCCATGATGAAAGAGGGGAAAAAAAGACCCTTAAATGTTTGAACAAAATAAAACGCAAAGTTCTGATGGGAATAATGTTGAGGCACTAATTCTGTGAGAAACAGGGCGGAAGGAATAATGCAAATCATCATTTTATACATGGGCCCGATACTAGACCGTAGTGGACATATTTTTGCGACTATTCTGCTTTTTCTCATCGATTGCTGATGGGAAGTGCGTGAAGGAATAAATCATTTTCTCATTGCAATAAAAAACAAAAAAATGTTAAATCAGACACAATTAGATCCATGTTGTATATCAAAGAAACTTGCAGACAGACATCTGCTACGGATAGTCACTTTACTCACAACATTGCAGGGATTGCGAAACTGATGCAATTGTGATTCATCTCTTCTCCTTCCAATTACGACCGATACTTTCAGCCATAGCTGCACAGTCCACAAAGTTTAGGGAGCAAATCATAGGCACTAATAAACAACTGCGGAGTATGTCACAACAATAAATACAGCACGCTTTTTAGAAGAAAAAATTATAGCCATAAAACGTCGAGAGTAATAAACTCAGTGCATTCATGCAGAATTAGAAAAGAAATCCACTAAAATTATAATTGAAGAGATAACAAATGAACAAGGAACTATCTCACTTTCTATCGCGCACTAGAAAGCTGTATCCAAATTAAGAACGCAATTTCTTTCTGCGCATGACGTAATATTACACTAGAAATATCAGAAACACGCGCTCGAGAACATGAAACTAGTCTTCTTTTGTCTTTCTTTTGCACTATTTTCATCTTTCATGGACTGTGACCATCTCATTTGTACTGTGGAATAACAATATCATTACCACTGACCTACTTTCATATCGCAATTTCCCACTATAATTTTTCGACGCTCCCAAAATTCAATTTATGGATACACATAACTTGAAATAGTACGTATATGCTCAGTAAAATGAATTAAAATCAATGCTGAGCAATTTAAATTTAAAGATTTCTTGTATTAAAACAATCAGCCAAATAAGTCGCATTTTCCCCAAAAATAATTTTTCAAGGACAAAGAATGAGCATTTTCAGTTCTTCCGCAAATTCCTATCCACTAAAAAATTTTATTGCTAATGGGAGTTACCTAATAAAAATAGCGACAGCACTGCAGTATATAACGATTCTGAAATCAATTATTCCAGACAGTAGAACAGTAACAAACCTGCAAATTTTTTGCTAGCTTCAGAATCCAAGACCACAAATCCACAGTCTTCAAGCAGCTCGCACACTCTCTGATTATCAATTGCTTCATTCGGATGCTTCTGCTGCACATTCTGTAGAGAATAAAAAACGATGAAAATCAAAGCGAATCATTAACCTCAAAGAAAGCGCGTATCTTGGAAACGATCGATACTTTCTTTTAGTTCAATTACATCCTCAAATCTCTCACTGCAACTTCCTCAAATTCGTGATTTTTTTTAAATTTTACAAATAGAAAATAGTTTCAACGGACATTGCTTAGCTGAACATGACGATAAGTAAAAATCAAAAACTTACAGACTCATATTTCTCAGGATTCCACTGCAACAAGAAGTTATGAATGGCACCAACTTTATGCTTTGGTATAACAAACCAGAATTCTCGCCTTAGGCTATCTTCAGTGTTTACTGACGATGAACGCACAGTATCAACTGCAGCAAATCGTTTTTAAAATTAGAAATCTTTAATCAAAATTGAAATTGAATTAGCAAATATGATTTTTCTTATTTGACAAGCTGCCAGCTAGCATCGAAAGTGGAAGAATTTAGGCAAAAAAAAAGATGCAATATTAATACATAACGTTTCAACTAATTTATGGAAAATGGAAGGCTGAAACAGCATTTAAATTTCAGTGCACCTTCATAGTCATAATCTACAAACAAATCCTCCAATTTACCTTTGCAACACCTTTTTTTCTTGCTCAGACGAACGGCCATGTAATATAGTGAGTCCTGCACGGTATTTTTTTCAGCTGCTGAAAATGCTTGTGTAGAAACAAGTTCGTGTGTCGGTTTAAACAAATTCACCATCTCGTCCATTGATTTGGCAGAAAAGAAACTGCAAAAAATGGAAAAAATAAAGTAATATAAAGTTTAGGAATATAAACAAATAAAGCGAAATATCTCATTACAAATTCAATATTGACTAAATTCCTCTATCAAAAACAATGAATAATGATGACTGTCATTAAAATGATGCTATTTCTTGTTACCAATTTCGATAAAGAAGATAAATTCCGCATAATACACGTGAAACTTTAAATAATTTAATAAACAACAGAATCAATAAAGTGATTTTTTGAATACTATGAGCAATGAATAAGAGACAAAGAAAAGAGAAACTGAGAGCATAGTACAATTTACATAGGGAAGAAATCCATGTCGTCAATGGAAAAGTTATTCTTCCCAAAAAAAAAATTCACTAATCAGAATACTATTCTTTTTAAGCTGATGACAGTCAACGGCTCTAAATTTATTAACAAATAAACAAAAGAGTACTTACTGTTTGTTTTTCACAGCTTCTTCTCGCAACTTTTGAGCCCTTTCTTTTAACGACAATAGCGTAGCCAAATTCTGTTCTTTTTGTGTCTTTGGAACAAATTTGTCCTGATTTAAAAAAGATATCCAGTCACTCTCATGTAGAATATAAGTGTTCGAACTCAAAGCCATCACCAATCGTGTGTTATGCAAGAATTATGCGGAACATATAAAGATCAATCCAGTGAATGTAAACTACCAATCGACAGTCAATTAATATCGAAAAAAAATTTCAAATGGAAGCAGTACGCCAGACTTACTCTGAATTTAATTCGAACTGAAACTAAATAATTGAGGATTTGCGAAATTAAAACAAAAACCGCATCACGGTGTTAACAAACTCTTCATGTTTCTTACACCACTTCAAAATTATAATTTAACTAGAACAACAGTGTCAGTTTCTTTTCAGTAATTTTTTTTAAAGCATTCTCATATGCGCTGTTGACAAAGCGTATAAAAAATAAACAGCTAGCTGCACCACAAACCACATTACTTCGTACCAAAAATACTCCAGCTGCGAACGAAACTAATATGTCACTGAATTAATAGTGGTATTAAAAGCGAACATTTTTCATGTGCACTAAAATTCGTGTCAAATAAATCGAAGCAAATTAAAATATGCTAACTTGAGAAAATGTTGCTTCAGCATGTTGTGATGAAGATAACAAACTGCTACTCATATTTGCGATACCATGCGGCATAGCAGCTACTGCACCAACGGCAGTTTTTGCATGGCTTGCTGCTACCTTAACACTTGTTTGGATACCAGTTTGTAACGTACCTGCAAAACATCGTTATCTTATAAGTAGTTTCATACATAAGATTATTTGGAAATGAGATCCAGCTTCAAAAAACAATACATTGAAAACGCATTCTAGTTTCGAAGCGCATCAGTGTACTGAAATGTTTCACTTGTCGGATTAAACGAATATGTAGACGTCTTCACAAAATTACTAATAATATCGGAAAGAAATAACATCAGTCATAACGTCAGTCATGTAAGTAATATGCATTCAGTAAAGGACAGGATGTAAAAAAACACTATTTAAGGAAAAAAGATATTGCTCAATAACGACTTTTCGAATCATTGGCATATTCAATTTCAAGAAGCTATCCGTCGGTATATTTATAGAATATCAACTCATTTATGTAACAATTGAAGCAATTTATTGTGCAGCAATTTACAGTAAAACACCAAATATTTGCAGGAGTGATTTAAGATAGGAACAGCACGAAGATGAACACTTTTAAAATTATGCAAGCATTTAAATTTCATCGGCTGATTGGTATTCTTATTTCCATAATTTACTTTTCTTGAAATTAAGAAAAATAGAAAGAATCATTCATCTTGAATGAGAAATATTGCTGTTTTTGCAGTAGGTGTCGGGAAGCAATATTTCTTTAACGTTAGACAACGCCGACAAAAAAAAGCATTCTTGGTTATTACGCTAAGGTCGACCAATCTGCAGCATGACGTTTATTACAGGCTAACTTGTGGCTAATTTTAAGAATTCGTACTGCCAATTCTGAATCCTACCTGCGACAGCTTTGCTCTGAGAAACGACACCTTGAGCAACTGATTTTGTACCACTCACTGCTGAGTGTGTCATACGTTCGGCCCCAGAAGTTACTGATCCACGAAGTGTATTTGCATGAATACTGAAACAGTTATACCATGGAATTTGCATAACAGAATAGAGTCTGGAAGATGACCAGGAACAGAGATAAATCAGGAGACTTTCCAGCGTAGCAAAAAAAATGTACAAAAACATTGACTTTCTAACAGGATTTAGTGGAAATAAAAATTACAAAGAAAAATTGCCCCATCTATAAAACTTAAACTAACCTTAATGTCCTCCCAAGCTTGGAAAGTGGACTAAAGGTTAACCCAGAGCGCGCATTATCCAAACTTGTTGAAGGCTGCGAAGAAGAATATTGCTGCTTGCTCCCACATTTCCTGTCGAAATTTTTATTTCAGAAATCAAATATTAATATATTTTCAGAATATTTAAGAACGTTGTTAATTTAAACAGAAATAATTAAAAGTTACAAGAACCAATCTCAGAAGTGCCATAAATCACTTACTCTGATATAAACGTTCTGTTTATTTCATCACCCTTCCGCCCTAAAAGAATGGCAAATGGCAACAAACTGAACGTGATCAAAGTGATACCATAAAAGTAAGAAAAGCTTGTTTTCAAACTTGGGTTTTCAAAATTAAAACAAAAATCTGAACGAACACAGCAACATGTCGCATGTAAATTGCTTCGAATCGTTTGATAGATCAGGACAACTGTGCCGACAAGTTTGAGTTATATTTGTAGCAGTTTCACATAATTTATTTCCTTTTTTGCCAATCAACGAAGATTTAAAATTGGATCCTACATTCTCAATGTGTACCTGTAATACGGAACAACTACATACTCTTCAACTAATGACAACGGATGACGAAAAAGTTCCTAAACATAAAAAATTTCAAGAAATTTAGCAAAAATACCTCCGAAAACTTCAAAACAAAAACACCTCCTATACTTTCAAAACTGAATGATATAAGAAAATTTATGAGAGTAGAATGAACATTTCTTGATTATTTCAGCATCTTCGTCATCTATGCCTTCAGGATGTTTTACGTGGCTGATATAAGTACAAATTATTAAACAAAATGCATAACGTTACACAGCCGAAAAATACGAACATAGAAAAACAAAATATATAAACAACAAGAGTCATGAACATTTATCCTTGATGAATTAAAAATTTCATAATGGCAAAAATATCAGAATTCAGAATTCATAACAAACAAAAAAATTATTTGACTACAAAAATTTTCTGTTGCTATATCAGCAGCTTGGGAACGGATGTGTTGAAGGATGAAAATGCTTCTACGCACAATGCAACTCACCTCTTGCTCTCCTTTTCGCTTTATTTCTAAATACATATCATCAAAAAAGATTCGTGGAGACTGATCAACTGAAAGAGAACTATGTACAAATTATGCATATGTATAGTTGTTACTATTCTATTTTATTATCACTACTGCAAGGGCGTTTGTTTTTTACTTATAATTAGTATGTATTTTAGGATTTCTACCACAATGAGGGCGAGTAGAGTGTTTTAACTATCAAACTTTTTCGTATTATACCATCGAATGTTTTACAGTAATTTGCAGAGAACTAAAGTATTACTATCACTCAAGTATTTTCACACCCTTCACTCAAAATACTATTTCAAATCTACCTGAAACTCACGCAAAGTTTCGTTACTCAAACAAAACTTAATCCTCCACTCATAATTTTAGGGAAACAGAAAAAAGATATCAGTAAATTCACGATTCCTGATAAAGCCATTAAAAAAATATTAAAAAATTAAAAACACCGGCCACCCGTCAATAAATCTTTAAATTTAAACAAAGGAACATCTATGACAAATAAGAAGCTAAAAATATAGTAACGGCAACAAATGAAAATAAAAAGCGAAAGCAGTATTAAATATGAGAAATAAATACCTGTATTTTTGTAAATATCCTCCAAATTCTTCGATATTTTGTTTACAGTTTCTTTCTGGAAGTTATTTGAATAAAATAAGATTATGCTATCTAATACTTCATCCAATACTTTATTTGTTATTGACCACGAACTATTAGTTTTCGGAATTTATAAGGCGAAAAATGAAGACCTTCGTGAGCTTTCTTTGAAGCACAATAAAATACATTTTGCAAAAAATAAATTTTTGGAAAATAAAGAATAAGTGACTGACGGATCAAAAACCTAATTTGATACAAAAAAAAACTAACATTAACAGGAATGGTAGAACATTCAGAAACACATAAGCTTTGGTGAGTGAGATCATAAACTTCTTTATCAGCACTAGGAACATTTAATACCGTCACATTTTTAAACATTGTTACAGACATCACTTCTTCCATCCTATAATAAATATCTTATAATTAATAAAGCTTTATATAGTAAAGTTTTATATAATAGAAATTGAAACTAATTGGCACTAGTTTCAATCTCTAAAGTTTCACACTCAAAACTAGTAAGATCAGAAGAACATATGCACCGGTAGTTAGTACGAACAAATGTATAACGTAAACTAACCGGGCCATCATAATATATAAATCTTGTCCATTCTCAGTAACCAGGGGATGTACAGCGTCCGGATCGAACATTAACGCATTTGGTGTCACTAGCAAAGTACCTGTTACTGTTCCATCCATCTCAGTCATTTGTTTTACCTTCAAAGTGGACGTAGTTGAATATACAAAAACTTTAAAAAAATAGAACAAATACATTAATGGAAAATACATTACGTTCGTATTTTCTCTCCCCATTCTACTCCATCTTTTCGGTCTGCGAATTGTTCAAAGGAAAATATTTGCAGTCGAAAACTGGAAACCCTGTTTTATCTGGGAAGCACTACTTTGGCTTACCTCTATCCACAAATCTTTTCTATAAAAACCATTTTCCTGAACTCATACCTTTAGCTTGATGAATCTCTTCATGCTATCAGTGTCTGCTTCTTCTACTTCTACCAAGTCAACTTTTTTTGAACAACTTTCAGATGCGCTATGTTTTTGCAATCCAGTTGTTGAAGCGTCCGATACAGTTGCGCGCCGGCTACATACCTGCACTGCCATTCCAGGTCCACGTTGAATTCTCTCTGTAAAAGTAGGAGAAATGTATTGCATGCTTTATGCTTGTAATGAACTTCAAATTCCATTCTTAAGCTATCGGAAGCTTTGTCTATCAATTCGAGTAAATAGTTTAAATGGGGAAAAATCTTAGCAAAATTTATACAAAAGCAAAAACATAAATTGCTGATCTGATCCAACCAGATGAAGATACTAATATGAACCACAATAGCTGTTACTTCTTTAGCAGTATTTTAGTAACTGCTATTAAATCCCAAGGTCTCACGAATAAGTCCTGCGCAAAAAATAAAACGATCAAACACTAGTTTTGCCAAGCATATTTTTTTTCAAGTTTCTTAGTAACGAAAGGTGGCGAATATCATTAACGATGGCACAAAATCGATTTTCTTGACATTTAAGGTCATTTAGCACGAATGCAATTCTGAGCATAATATGAGTTTCTTGTGGATTTCAGACATCAAAAGCATTTAAATTCGGAAAACTGTATGTGTAGGTTATTATTGCAAAAAGTCTAACATTAGAAAGGCATTTAAATTAGAAAAACTTGCAGAATTGCAGCTGGAAGGAGAAAGGCAAATAGAAGAGGAACATCATATTTCTGTGAATCTTTAGTCGTATATCTGTGCTACATTGCAGGCGTGAGAAAATAAAAATGCATAACAATTGGATGCAAAAACGCGATACATGAATTTATTCAAAAAAGGATGAACCGCATAGAAATTGCAATGCCTTGTAATCTCGCTCTCAAAACTTCTATTTTGCAGTTTTAAAAGACCAAACTACTTTCATTTAATCACCACGCAACTGATATTTTTGCTAACCGCTTGAATGCGAATTGCTTCCCGAAGCTGTTATTACTTGATTTGTAGAGTAACGATTTCCCGAAATAACGTCATCATTTTCATCCACCGGACAAGGTACAAGAAGCTTTTGTCCAGGGAATACCTTCAAAATTATGCTGTCATCCTACCAATTAACAAAATATCGCACATTTATATACTCATACACTACAATCAATACAGTCAATTTATTACTAATCATCGTGCACGAACAAAAAGCGTTAAACGATTGCATTTTCAAACCGCTAGGAACTTCTTACTGAATTTTTCACAAATATTAGAATATCTTTATTATATCACCCCCATTACTCAGTTATTGTAGAAAACAGGCATATAAAACACTGATCAAACGATCATGCTTGCTAATTGTAATTTGAACATTGCCTTACCACAAGCTGCCCTACTTAAGTTATACGGTACCATATAAACGATTTTTCTCACAAATTCTTGCAAACAAATTCAATCGACGTGACACTTTGCATTGAAATTGCTCCTGCATATTTAAAACTATAATATATAAATGTCAAATTTACCATTCGCATTGCGAGTCGATTCATTTTCATTAAATCACCAACAGTACAATCATGTGCTGCAGCAATTCGTTCAATTGAGTCTGATTGTGCCACTGTGTACTCCATCTACAAAAGAAAAAAAACAGAATGCTTATCCTGGAAGTAATCCGCCTTTCGAAATCTCAAAAACAGATATGTACTTGAAAAAGCTATTTTCAAAACAATGTTTTGTCAAAGCAGTCGTAGATTTTCCAAAACAAAATACCACTAATCTAGAGTAATTAGGATGGGACAGCGACAAGTTCAGTTATAAAAAATACTAATCTAAGAAAAGAACATAAAGCATTCATCAAATTAAAGTCTAATAGACAAAAAGGTTGGAAATTAAAACCTCCACAAGCTAACCAAGTCAAACCCGCCCTACTCCTTTCTTCAAACTTACTAAAAGGGGAAATATTCTCTGTCAAATTGCCCAAATTCAATTTCTTTACCAAAATTTTGATAATAATATAGTAAACAAAAATTACTGTAAGAATGGAATGCAGAGTGTTAACAAATTGCATCTTAAAAAAGTAAAAATGATATTTGTTAGTCAAAGAAGCAGAATCAAATTTTATTTTCCACGTAAATTTTATTTATTTCAAAGAGAAATATCAAAATTTTCAAAATTCCCCGTCATTCTTAAAGAGGTAAACTTTGAAAGAGAACACAAAAGTTATGAGACTCCCGAAATTATGCTTGATTTTAGAAATATTGTCCTAAAAATAATGGAACTGAAGGATCAACTGCGCAAACACGGAAACAGGGAGATATTAGGCGCTGCCGAAAGTTGACAAAAACATTGTTATTAAATAAACAATAAGTGGAAAATACACTGATAGTGATCTTGTTCTTACAGGAAAACTTTGCCGTAACATTGAAGACTTTTCCAAAGAAAAGGAAGCGAACATTTCTGGACTTGTATTAAATGAACAAAATCGCATAAATATATCATTTTTACAGTACATGTGTTTACTTTGCGAAATGAACAAAAGATATTTTGATTTTGAACCGGTTTCAGCTAAAAATAGTAACTTGCGAAAGTTATTGTTTCACTTAAAACTGTCAAACTCTTACATGGTTTCTGCAAGATTCGTATTTCGTTAATATAGTAAACAGTTTTGATATCAACCTTTCAATTAAAGCCAGTAAAATCATTTCCTGACAAATCAGTACTAATTTTTCGACGGACACTCAAGATACCAATACAAACCCTTACATTCGCGTTATTCGTATTCAAGAACTTGTATATAATATAAAAGTATTTACGTAAATAAGTGTTTTTTTCTAATGTGTAAATGCCTTTGATATCTGCTAGCAGAGGAGCATTAAATAAAAGATAGCAATTCAATAAAGTTAAAAAAAGACTTTAATTTACTGGTGTATTTTTTCAATCCGCCTAAACTTACTCCTTACTTTATTTCAAAAATGTTACGTCACTCAGTCAAGTTACTGTCGAAAAATAACCAAATCAAGCGACCAGCACCTGAGCTCTATGGACATCAAGCATTTCACTTGGATTTCTTCAACATTTCCGTATATTTTATTCATTGTAATTTCATACTTTTTTCACATCTAAATCGCCAAATTTTGGAAAGAGCGAAATGAATCATCATGTGCACCAAAGTTTCAAAGGAAAGTTTTCAGCCACTAATGCGAACTGAGGGAGAATGGTTCGTTTGAATGGACGGTGCACCCCTTTTTCCATTTGAAAAAACATTCCACCTAACGTAAAATTCTGACGCTTTCAATACAATTTCAGGTGAAATAAAGCACTACTGAAATGTATGTTGGAATCATCTCACCACAGATCACATGTCTCAACTTCCCTTCCTCTCTCATTTTTGTCAACATTTCCCCTCCATCTCTCTCAAACACACATTTCCAATTGTCCACTGCACCAATACGTCTAATATCTGCACAAAGTACTGCAATGTAAAAGAAAACAACACCAAAAAATAATAATATTAAGGAAAAATATTCTTTGATTTTAAGAATTAAAATTTGAAAACTTTCTACATTCACAGTTTTACGATTGCAGTAGAAATAGTAACAATTTTATTTGCTAAAAGAAAAAAGAATTTGAAGAATGCTTGCCGAAATAATTATTGCCAGAACTGGCAAAAGGTTGGCTTGAGCACTAAGTATGCGAAGAGTTAAGAAAATTTTAATTTAGCATAACAAAAGAACATCCCAAATGAGTGATTTTGGACCAAATTTCATTCCTGTAATAAAAACTCAAATAATTGGAAAATAACTTGGGAATGTATTTGAAAAAATAATTCTTCCGCAAATGTGGCTTTTCCCACAAACAGTGTCAGCCACATGTTCGAAAACGAAATGCAAATCGAAGCTTTTTATCAATTTAGCATTCCATGAGGTTAACTGTGTAATTTCAGGGAACTTTATGCAAAATGGAACTTGAACATTTTGTCAGTGAGTTACAAACTATAATGGTAAAGTACTATAATTCCAAAGAATGGTATTTAAAAACCAGAAGATAGGTTGAAGAGGAATTGCACTCCGCTAATAGTTTGACAAATTATTTTCCTCATGCTTTTTTGAAATAGAAAAGAATTTCTATTTTTACATATTTGATAACGACCAAAGTGAACTGGAAGACTAATACACAGCGATGTGTAAACATGCAACTCCAATAATTATTTAGATGTGCCACATTTTCTACAAATAACATTTTGAATCATTTTCTTGAAACTATGACCAAAGTTTGTAAACTACAAACCAATTCAGAAAACAAAGAGGTACTAAATGGAATCATCAAGTGCAACCTTAAAAAACGAGTCATAGAAAAAATTGTTATGCATGCTCCGATTATTTAATTATGGCCAGTTTCAGGACGCAACTTTGAATTAAGTATATAATTAACTATTCCCGGGTATACAGTCCGCCAACGAATTCATGATAAATACTTTATTCAATTGGGGCAGAAGAAAAAATAGTTTCAGAATAACTAAAACTAACTCCTTATATGTACTTAAATGAAAAACACAAGTTATCAAGCATTTATAAAACTGTGAGTGCAACAGAACACTTCTATACGAAAATATACAAGATCAAGGTTCAGCATGTGGAATTTCCACGACGATAGCTACTTTATACTTTATTATTTTCAATGAGCAGCTTATAAAGTCCCACCCTCCTCGTTTCCATCGCTAGGGTTTCCGGTCGATATTTTTTGTCTATACTGTGTTGAAAAGTGCAAACTTCCCAGTGCAAACAATTTTTTTATTTTCCATGGCTTGTTGAATCCAGTAGAATGATCCTTACTTAGCGTTGGAGGACAAACGACACTGCTAAGCTGGACTAATGAAGCGGATTTTTCTTGGCAAAAATTAAACAAATGCGGGGAAAATGATAAGAAAATTATATTAACTTTTCGTACTTCAAAAAGAGTCGTAGACGTCGTCCTTTTTCTCGATTCTCTCCCTTATAGAGCCAGAATAGCGAAAAATCCAAAATGTGGAGGAATATAGATATATATGTATGCCTGGATGTACCATCTGCTCCTACTTGAATTAAAATCACTATTTTTCACAATTTCACAGAAAGATCATAATAAATAAAAGTGATTAATCTCAGCACGTCGATTACCTATGCACGTCCCCACTCAACCGCATTCGAAATTTCGCACCAATTCGCACTATTAATCACTACTAAATTATCACTAAATATGCACATAAATGATTAAATCTACCTAAAAAAGTGGTATTTCTAACAAAGGATAAGGAAGCACTTGCGAGTGATTCCTAAAAATTTTCCTAAAATGAAATGAGATCAGTGCGAAATAAAGAACCAAGACTGCATACACATTTCTTGTCCATGAGAATTCTTGAAGATCAGTAAATTAATTTCCTAGGCCTTAGGTAACTTTGTAACTGTAGTAAAATATTTCTAACACTTAAAAAAAAAACTGAAACTTGTTCGACAGATTTCCATAAAAATAAATACATAAATTTAAATGTTTTACAAATCTTTATATGCTCAAAAAAATTCGAAGTCCGTAAACAGAATCCACTGCCATTGAAAATATTGTAAATCTTCTTGTGAAATTCAAGTCAGTTTCAAATTCTTTTTAACAAAAGCATCTATAATTAGTCATCTTCAACTACTCACCGTTGAAATTTCGCACTTACCACCAAACTTTTGTCATACGACTCAGATACCTTAGATTTACCGTTTTTTTAGTTCAATAATTTAGACTTTTTTAATTCACCGCCTATTGGAACTGTAATTCGCAAATTCCACTCATCTTTACATTATATTCAAATAAGGGAAAATTACCAAAAGAAGTTTGGAGTCCATCGCTACACTTCATTCGCTTAACGCAAGCAAATTATCCACACGCCGCAAATGTACCACAAATAGCCATCCAGTGTAGCTTGTCACTTTCATTGTCTAATTCCGCAACGAATACCTCTCACCACAACAACACACGGAACATGTGACACCAGCCGCCTGTCGCAAATCCAACGACAATCTCGAGAAAGCAAGACGGTCTGCGGCACTTCCATGTCCCGATATGCAACTTCTTCAACCCTGTGCACGACATAACACAGTAGTTATAATTAAGTTTATGGGAGAAGAGTAAAACAAGTTAACGTGAATCATCATCATTCACGCGATAGCGATGTTGCGGAGAGATGTATTTGTTTAAAGTTCCCGTGAACTTCTGATCATTTCAAAAGCACACGGATGTTTTACCAATTAATTAGCAATTATTCTGTTGGATAATTATTCTGTTGGCTGAAATAAAGCGAGATTTAATTGGAAATATTTCACATTAATTTTTGAGAAGTGAAGAATGGAAATTTCAAAGAGAATGCGTGGGCGATGACTGAGTGAATACTGCATAAATCTGGCTTATAGCATAAAAATTTCTCCTATTCATTCCACCGCTTTGGTACGTTAATTGGACAGCAATGTAAAAAAGGTTTTCTTTTTACGAATTTGGAAATTTAAATGTCAATAAGCGGCATTACCTTAATGTTTAAGAGTTCTGAAGTTGTCTGTAAGAAGTCTTTCTCTATCCGACTTGATAATCATTGTTTTTTCTTGAAAAATTTACTGTTAATGTTAGGAGTGCTGACAAATTTCCCACCTCTCAGTTCGTCCAAACTCTAAACAATGTTGTTGCTTAAACTCAGCTCAACTTCTGTCCTTCCTCCGCAGAGATATGTCAGAAGCAGCTCGCTTGTGTAAGCAATCAGTCGGTCGGTGATGGTCGCCGAGAAGAATGCGACGCGATGAATTCGAAATCGATTGATCGCAGTAAAGCGATGATCAGAAAGAAATACAGTTGTGGGAAAGGTTGGAGAAAGAGTTCACTTCGATTTGTGAACAGAGTTTGTTGAACAGTTTAACATTTTACTTTCATAATAAAAACAAAGCGTGGAAAACTATTTTTTACATAATTTCATAAAATTTAATTTTCAGGTCCAAAATCACGAGGCTAATTTACGGAAAGAGGATCTCTGTGTGATGCAATGATGCAGAGGATTCGTAAATGAAATGAAATGACGTCATTTTCGATGCAGCGCCGCTAACGCGAAAATTTTCCAGAATTTTTTCGGAAAAACTTCTACAAAAACTTATATATTGCTATTATTGCACACACTTTGTGGACTGAATTTGTTATTAGTTTAGGCACGTACACACATACACACACAATCTACTGATGACGTCCATAGATGTTTACTTGTCCTTTCACGTACATCCATCCGCCTTCCACCAACTAGAAAATTTGCATTTTAGTTTTTCCAAGCTGAGTGTCAGCTACGGCCGACAAACGTGGTAGAAATAACGCAGTGGAAAAGATTCGCGGATATATCGATTGCCAAGATTAGAACTGTTTGCACTCGGTAGCAACTGCTTGTGTTTTCAGTATTGAAAATGCGCATTTCGTAGGTTAACTCTGAAAAGGACAAATCTTTCGTTCATTTCATTTTAAGCTCTAAATCCATCGATGAAAGTTCTGGAGCATTTGAGAGAATTTTCTAATCACATCCATTCTTTGTATTGCTAGATTCCTCTCTCTCTCTCTCTCAGTAGAAAGAAGGAATCAGATTCGTAAGCAAATTGCTATGATTCAGAATTGTGAAAAATTAAGCTTCCGCGAGCAAGCTTTAATGAGTTACTCTAAATAACGAAACATAAAAACTCTTGTTGACGTCCTGCAGAGTTAACTTGTTGGTTTAATCGATAATTAGCATGTGCTAGATGGAATATTTCCATTTTATTGTGAAACGCTCCAAGTTTATCCTTCAGTCACTCTCGGGAAAGGATGATTAAACGTTCTTGAATGATCGGAGAAGCACCCAATTTTGCTCGACCCATTTGAGAATAAATGTTGTAGAAGAAATTGCTGAAAAATTCTTTTAAGGAAATTCACTTCCAGAAAATGTCAACAATTTCATCTTCAATATCGACATATTAGCTTTCAAGTCAACTGAAAACTTCTCTGCCACTGAATTAAACAAAAGATTGAAATCGTCGTTGTTGTCGTTTTTGGAATTTGAAAGTTTTGCTTTAGACTTTATGGTAAGAAGTTAAAATCATTCTTGCTATTTCAAATTTTTAAGCAAATAGGAAAGGAAGTGCTACTGTCGGCGATGGAAAAGAAAAAACGAAATCTATCAGAACAATTTTTTAGAAGATATCAACATAATAAACGAAATTATAAATTTTACTTTTTTTATCAAATTTAAATTTAGCTGTGCCTACATATTTGTGTGGATAATGAATATGGGAATTAAATCCTTCTTTTTGATGTATTTTATAATTCGTACAGGTTGGTTAGTCTCTCATAAATGTTTTCATTCAATCTTCGCACGACACTAAAGTAAATCATTCCTAAATTTTAAACGTTAACTTGACACTTTATTCAGTAATAAAATTTGTTCAATGTTTGGCGTTTTAAGAAATGAAATTTACAACACATTTAAAAGAGAGTCGACTTACAGTAGGGACACACACATAAACGTATCAAAGTTTGAACACCTGGTAAACTGAACAAGATGATCCATTTCAAAGCGGTCTCTTTCATGCATATTCACTCCCAGCTGGAAGTTACCTCCCTCAAATGAGCCTCTCTCACTATGAATCGCACTCGGATCGCATTCGCCTTCGGTCCTTCTGAACATTTTCGACACATTCACGTTGAGGAGGAAATTGAGCTCTTCCTCATTAGTCCAATCAAAATTGTCCAAAAGTCTGATAGAATTAAAAATTTTAAATCAATAATAATCAAAAATTAATAAAAAAGTGCAGTGAATGCAATTGTTAATTTAATAATATCATAAAGTAATGAACGAACATCACCTCGTAATAATATCATTGTGATAATTTAGCCTGATAAATGAGAAATCTTGAATTTTAAAAATGCATTTTATCTTTTGCATAGGCTTTTATTTAATTCAAAACATTTAAATTTTTTACACATTTCCGACATTCTAAATTACACCAATTATCATTCATATTGCCTTTAGTTATAATATAAAATTCACCAACATCTACCGTAAAAAGATTACATTCGGAATAATTCATCATTTCTTCTCCCTCTCTCTCTCTCGCCCACTTTTAACATAGGCCACCAATGAATAACTACTCACTCATGAATATATAATTCAAATATGTAAATATGCAGTAATTAACGAATACAGTAGTCGTCAAAGCAGGAAGTCCATCCATCCATCTACTCCCCACCTGGTGTTTGATGCAAACTCTCGTAGTTAACGGACCTCTTTGTCTTCATTACAGTAGTCACTAATCCTTCCATCTTTGGAATGGAGAAGATTGATAGATATAATCTTCAAGGTATGGTATTTCCTCATCCATAAATGTAATTAAATAGCCCTCCCTCTCTCTCCCTCTCTTGCCCTTTACAACTCATTTTAACTTGTTTATTTCATAAAAAGTTGCGCTTAACTTACAAAATTTCTTTAATTTTAACAAAATTAATTACCATATTGCACTTCAATTTGATCTTTAGAGGTACAAATCCTAAAATAAACGAGTGAAAATTGCAAAATTGTCGAAGAACGAAAATTTTCGGGAATTTTTTTCAAGTTGAAAAACGTAGTATCCTGTCACCGCTCATCAATTTACTAAAATTTATCAAACGGCTTCATATTTTTGATAGGAAGTCATGAAGGAATTGCCTTCAGTTATCAGCTCTGATAAACCTCGATTGCTTATAGGAAGCTCAATTTAGAACATTTTAGAAATGATATGGCACAGACGCATTCCGGTTTTAAGATACAAAACCATGTATGTGAAAATGATTTTGTATCAGTAAACCGTAATCTATCTGTGATAAGTCTGTCATCGAACAAAAAGCTCAATTATCCGAGTTATTACCGGAACCGTATTGAAACCGTAAGCTAACAGCCAGTTGAGAAAAAAAGAAAAATGCTAATTATTTTTTTTTTCAAAAATAAATTCCCACTCTGGACAACGAACACTGATTACAGCTCAGTTAATAGCTGTGAGCACAATCTAATCACATTGATTGCTCACGATGGATCACGTAAGACTTTCCAGACTTCATTTTCTCGTTTTTTTTTTGATTCTAATTAATAACGTGTGCAGGTATTCGACATGACAAGTCCAGTATTGCGATACCGTCGAGGACGAAGGTGGAGCTCACCTGTATTTTGAGAGTAATACGGTACTTTTTTTCCACGCACAATCTGCACTTTTCAGGCAGCTCATTCGTTTCTTTTCCTCAGAATTTATGTCGTGGACACGTCATGCACTGATAATTTTATGTGTGAACTTTGAAAAGATAATTAGTAGGTTGCTAGAATCTTTGGAATCGAAAAAAATTTGGATGCAACAAGGAAATGGAAATTTAAGAGCCTTAGGACGATTAGTTCGCAAAATTGCAAACTGCCAACGCTTTAGTCCTTTGACGGATTAGACTTGAAAATTGAAATTACCATAAATTTTATTTTGTCAAAAATGATTTAGTGTACGTTAACTTTATTACCAAAGAGATTTGGGAATTTGTAGCCAATAAATCTCTTCGCTCCAATCTCGTAATTTCAGGTCACTGTGTTACAATTTGAAATTCTCATTTTAATTCAAAAACACATCGACTTGAGCAAATCCTTTCTTTTCGCAAAAAACTGAACTTTTCGTACATTCGTTTCTTCCACTTTTCATCTTTCAGAAATATCTTCCTTTTATTCCTTCAAACCGTTTAAATACGTAAAACGAATCAATGAACTGTAAAATTGCTCGGTACTTTGTCATATTTCTGTGGTTTTAATCACTTATAGTACTCTGTGCATTTCAGTTTTCCGATTTGAATTATCAGAAAAAATTTTTCGATAACCGAGGATCACTGATTTTGCTAGCTTGTGGCGCTATCCCATTTTCCTTTTACGAATTACTATTAATCGATAAAAATCTTCAGTGCTAAAATGAATTTATGTGACAATTTGAGAGATAAACGAAAGTGTTTAAAACGAAATGAACACTTGAATTATTCGACTAAACAGGTTGCCCTTAAAAAATGCTTGGAAAACGAGCTTTTAAAATTTACTATTAAAAAATTTTCAATCCGTCTATTACAGCTGTATTGGTTAGAGACAGACAAATATTTCAAGACATAAAGTGCTAAACTGATAAGTTACTGTTAGACAACCACGTCGACCTTTTCACTTCACTAGCATTTGTTGAATGAATGACAGAAGAATGTCTTAAATTGTCTGATAAGAGGACGGCATTTCGAGACAGACACCTCTTACTTTATCCCTTATCATTTCTCTCTCCCTCCTTCTGCCCTTGCATTTGATCATGCATTGAGAGAGCAGTTCTGGAAGACTTCGAAAGCCTTGCCATCTTTGCGTCACTTTCGCTTTCTGTCGACGTCTGATGAGCGTCTCGCTGACTCGTGTGATACGATAATGATTGCGTTCCTTCCGCTTGAGTAGTCCGTGAAATTTGACTGGTCGTCCTTGCAGATAACGACTGAAAGTTACGGCTCTTTTGTGACGGAATTGATTTTTTGTGCTCAAATGTCACTGCAGCGGCAATAGTTGTAGGTTTGATAACGCTCCTCTTCGTTTTTTCCGCTATCACTAGGCTCTTTTCGCCCTTAACACTACGCTGCGTCAAATCAACACGTCCGCTTCTCTCGCCCACTTCACTTCCTTTCAACATTTCGCTCGATTCTGAAATTCAGTTCATTAAATTCCTATTTTTTAGTTTAGCATCTAATCCAATTGTTTAAAATGTTAGAATTTTGACGAAGAAAACAATCGATTGATATTTCTCATTAATTATTCAAATCTCAATTGCAACTGCGTTTGCACAAGCCCTCCTGAGGAATTTCTCACATTTATTAAATTATTTCAGAAGGAATTGCTTTCCTAAATTTTACATTCTCTTACTTAATTCAATCTAAGTATTATATAAAAATTACCCCCTTGCGTTCTTAATCGTTGCGTCTCCTGAAAAAAATTTAATTAATTAAAAACAGTTTTTAATTTATACGCAGAAAATAATAAGTTTTTTCTGGGTCATTTGTATGTACTTACTTACGTGATAAACTCAAGCTATTTACGCGTAATTGACGTCCCTTCAATTTACGATTATTGAAGTTTAAAAAAAAATACATGCACAGTGATTATATGAAATATTAGCAGTTATACTGATCGAATTCAAACTATGAAGAGAAGGAGTTGACAAATTGTCAACTTCTGATTGCATAAAAAGTGTGATAAGTCTTGATGACGTGAAAAATTCTGAAACTAATCTATCAAATGTAAGATTAGGAATGGGAAATAATGCTGTAGTAGAAAATTTAATTACATATTTTAATTTCGAAAAATAGTAAATAAATAATTATTATGCGTGGAATTTACTTGTATTATTCTGCTTGCGTTTTTCTGCACGGTCGTTTGCGTAGTTTGCGATAATTCTTCAATTATTTTCTAAAATTGCTGAACGGTTTACTTCTTTTTAAATGATTAAATAGCACGAGTACTTGGGTTGAAGAAGCCTTTGCGGTAACTTCGACTGGACAATTCGAGCAGCGCTTTTCTGCGCCTTCACAATTATTTACAAACACTTAACTGCCAAAATTAAAATTAGTTCCACTGTGATAACATTTATCCCTTCAACAAATTGGAATTATGCATTTTCTCATAAATAATTTGACCGATAATGAATGAGGCGTTTGATAAGATGCAATTATTGGAAATAAAATTAACCACAAATTTTGAATCCAACTGCTTTTCCGCCGGCTGATCAGTAGTGGCTTTCATTTTGTTAAGCATCGTCAGATGCTTGCTAATTTCTCGGATCGCTACACTCACGTTGCGTTCCTCCTTCATTTCGTTATATTTCGATACCGCTTGCTTGAATTCATCATCTCATTTCAATGCCACAACAGATTTCCTTGACAAAGAGGTAAGATTACTTCCTATTGCTTAATTAATAATTACCTGGACAGACAATACTTCGGCCGGTTTCAAGGTTGCTCGCCCATTCTCATAATATTTTCTAACCAAAAAGGCATCACGTGCGAATCTACGCACGGATTTCTCATACTCATGACGTTGTTGATTGACCTAAATGAATGATTATGCGTATCCTACGTGTTTGAACCCGGTGGTCAACCTGTTGAGTGTTGTGGTCAACAGTATCCTTCATAACTTTCAGTTGCACTGCCAAACCAACTGAACTGGTAATTGTGCAGAACATCGCCACACCGAATAATGAACAAATCGCCGTGTCGTAAATCCTCTGCAACTCAAGCAAAAACTCTTTCTCCGACCGATAACTGACCTCTGTAATGTCCATTTACTTTCAACGTGTATCGATGCAAGTAGCATTAAAAAGAAAAAAGGCAGTTAATGATTACTCTGTTACTTTCTCGGACAATGGACAGAGAAGAAGTAGCGAGCGAAATGGAAAAGGAATATTTAGGAAGTCGGTGGAGCCTTCCTCATCGGTTTGTCACCAACGGAAGGAAGGACAGAGGAACTGTCAGCAATTCCTGGTACCTTTCCCAAAATAAATTCCAACGATGATAATTGCAACAATCAGTGCAGCATTGCCGATTATCAAGCATGCAACGATGAGCGGCGGAGAGCACCAACTTCTGCCCCATAATTTTTCTGAAATTACTTGCTCTGATTCCATTTGAAATCTTAAAATGCAGCAAATTTCAACCAACTTTCGCAAGGGAATTCCAT
Organism: Litomosoides sigmodontis; assembly: GCA_963070105.1. Taxonomy (NCBI): domain Eukaryota; kingdom Metazoa; phylum Nematoda; class Chromadorea; order Rhabditida; family Onchocercidae; genus Litomosoides; species Litomosoides sigmodontis. Next base: position 6,258,779 of record OY718808.1, read on the forward strand.
TGCTGCAGTGAATTAAATACAATAAGGAATGAAATGAGAGAAAAGTTTTCGGGTAATTTATGAATTAAATGCTATGCAAATTTATATGTCGCACTAACTAGTGTACACATAGGCAAGTGATGTGCGGAAGGGATTAGTAGCACGAAAATTTATGCATTATTAAAATTTTGAAAAATAAAATTTGAGACAACAGCTGTGTCTAATTTCTTCAACGATTCGCTTGATCTTACAGTGACAGGCAAAGTTCAATCTCATCGTGTGCCATATAAAATTTATTGGAATTCCGATTTCAACAGCTGCTAAAAGTATCACTTATCACTAATACTCATGAACAAGGCGTACAGCAACGAAATGATTACTGCTACTTCCCACTACTACCTATCAATGATTGAGTTATTGCAGTTGAAATCAAACGCTACAAATTTCAAAATTTTAATTTGAAGACAAATTTTTATTGTCTCAACCACTCTTTTCATTTTTTTAATTGTCGTTTGAGATTGGAGAGTCTGACTTTTCTTTAAGGCAATGAAAGGCCGGTTAAGATAAAAGAGTGAACAAGAGCGGGAGAGATGCGGAAGTTCGTATTTTTTGAACATTTACAATTTTTGTAAAATTTCTTGTCAATGAGTAATTACTTCCAGTCGCTGCTAGCATTAATTGGAATATCTCATTGGAAATAAATAGTCACGAATCATCTCATAATTCCTCATCGTTTAAAGCTTAATGCATGTGCATTCCAGCTGAAATTTATTTAGAACTCAAAGGATATGACAAATATTTCGCTATGCTTTATTTTCACGTTAATTTTAATTCATTTTCTGCAATGAATTAGTGGAATTAAACTTTGGAAAAAAGCGGATGTTTTCGAGTGGTTAAAACTTACAAAAAGAAAATTTTATCATTTGAAACTCATAAACGTCTGGTTTTTTTCCTTTGTTGTTGTTTGCCGCTGTAAAAGAACGGATGAATTGTGGTGATATTGAAGGGTATCAGTGTCAGGGACAGCTGTATGAAATGGCAATCCTTCCGAAAGATAAGCAGGCAGACACGGATAGCTTAGCTAGAAAGCAAAGCTATCAATTAGTTCTAATAATTCTTTCGGTGGTACCGTTGTACTCGGTGGTTGGTTGGCTGGTTGATTGTCATTTTCCAACTGATTACATTCGTTCCTGCCAATCATCGTCGATTTGCGATGACAAAAAAGTGATTTTTTTTAAATCTTAAGATCAGTTAGTTATGTCAATGATTGATATCTGAGTGATATTGCAATATATCACACTCAAATCACTTGATGGCTTATCAGTTAAAAATATGTGAAAAGATTGGTAAGTTAAATGTCGCAGTGGCAGTACTACTGTACTAATCATGTGAGGCAAATTTCCCTTCAATTAATCATTATTATTTGATTTTATTGTCAGATATTTGAAGGAAAAATGTCACTCCAATGAAATAAATGACAAACGTGGTCGATGCGAGAAGATGTATATTTTCGAAATATTTGATAAAATTACAGCTTTATTAGTGTCTCACTAAAAAAAAACACTTCGAAACGCACTTCTGCAAGAAGCAAAATATTTTATTGCTAGTTAAATTTATTTTAGACCAATCTGAGCGATAACGACTGCGCATCGGCTTTCTTCATTTATGTGTGAAACGTTTGGATTGAAGCAATAAGTCTGACCTTAATTATCCTGGAAGATACTCAAATACCATTTGGTCATTCGCTGAGCAGGTAAGTTATTTTGAAGTTGCAACCATTAGGGAAATAAATATGTTTTTTTTGCCAACACGAAAAATCACTAATTAATGTCTTGCCGAGGTTAAGGTAGCAGCAGGAGGTACGTGGTGAATTATTTGCGCAATCTTTTTTCTCTCCTCTCAAAACATATTCTTTCTTTGCTAAAAAAAAATGTAAAAATAAACTTTTGTGGTTATAAATTAATTCGATCAAAATTATTGCCTTTCTCTCATCAATTATCGTTGCTCTACGACAAGAAAGGTGCGAGAGAAGAGAGAGAGAGAGAGAGAGAGAGAGAGAGAGGAGGAGGAGGGAAGGTGCTAATTATTATCCAAATATGACAAAATGTAATAAGAGATTAAGAATTGCGATATTAAGGAAAAGGGAACGAGATTGTTTATGCAAAGGCCGCGGAGAGCTATATTATTTGAAGTATTTGGACAGTGCGACATTTGACCACTACAGAGAGAAGGAAGCAATAAAAATTTGTAGTGCACTTAAAGTGGTCAGTGATAAAATCTTTATGTTTCGATCACCGAAAAGAGGAGGACAGAGGAGGGAAATGGAAAAGTTGAGGGACAGTTGAGTTGGGCTGATCGTTTCAGAGCACACTGTAATCAATCCATTTATCAGCAGAACATTGCTTGCTGCTCGAAGTTAACAGCTTCCGAAATTTCATTCAAATCTTTTCCGGAAATTTCTAAACAAAAGAAAGAGCTAAACGTTGAGCTGTCATAGAGCTGTTCCATTTTCATGAATTGCTAACTTCAGTTTGCTTTTTTTATGTTTGCAGGTCTAAGCAAGAAAGTTGCCCTGAAGAGAGAGAAAAAGAAAGAGATTTCGCTTTTCCCTCTCCCTCTTCCTCTCTCTCTCCCTCTCTCTGACCATCTCCGGCAGCAACACCAAACTAGCAATTAATTGATAAGAGAAAGACCGAGGTGATAGGGAAGAAAGAGCTTTGATAGCAACAAGCTCATCACAATTGGCCAGCCACACGTTGGGAGTGCCAGTGGATGGATGTTTCAGGCGAATTGCATAATTGATGGTGTTGGAGTAGCGGACGGTGGAAGAAACAAGTTTGCTTGGCTGGGCATTTGATTGGCATTGTTGGGGGACAGCGCACGACAACTTGACGATCGGCCGACGACGACGCTTGACGAGGAAACCGGCACGACCTGTATTACGCGTACCTGCGCCCCTCCTCGCTTCATACTCCAGCGAATTCCATCTGTCCTAACTAATTTATCAACCGACGTTGGTTCATATCCAGTGCTTCTCTTCTCATTTCCTCACGCTCGTCACATCACTTTCGATTTTTCATCTTTTGCTTATTTCCTACAGCGCATGAACCTAATTGACCAGAACTTCCTCTGTTGAGGGTTTGCTCGAAGTTTCCATCTCTCCTCTTCCTGTAACTTCTAACATCGCTTTTTTTTACACTTTTCTATTTGAAATTTAGCATTACAGTACAGCTTCAACTTTATGAAGTTTCTTTTCAAAACGTTGAACAAATTCCTTGGAACCAATGATTGGATTTTTCATTAAATTTAATTTATCCCTCCAAATTATGCTGCAATGCAAAAATCATCTGATCTTATCACAAATAATTTGTTCTCTTAATTATTGAAATTATATTCGCCTAACGTTTGATTAACGATAAGAGTGGAGGGTAGGAAATAAATCATTCGAAAATTGCTATTTATGTATATTTAGAGGTACGTGAATAATACTGTATTTCATTTATAGGTAGGTGAATAATACTGTAGCACCACCTGAACTTTTAATTGATATCTAGTTATTTTTAAATACTGTAAATTTGATTTATTTATCTAATTTTCTGATCATTTGTGTTCATTTTCCATATTTGTTTTCCTAAAAAAAAACGGGTTTTTTAAGAAATAAAAGAGGAATATTTTACATTTACTGAAGCTAAACTCCTAAGATCATTCGAAGGACAAGTAATTGAATTGATTAAATCATTACATTTCGACAAGTTAATTCAGATTTTCGAATTGAACAATTATGAAGCTCAGGTAATCTAATGGAAATGAATTTGACAACAGCGCATCACAGGCGTATAATCTGATAATTAAAGTGGAAGAGTTGAAAATGTCGCATAGTTCAGTGATTTCAGTAACTCTCTGTTTCTGGTCTACATTTTAGGAATACTTTTAGAATATTAGTGGTAACAGGGAGGAATCTGTCCCATCAGTTTATCGTCAGCGTTGACGTTAATCTGAAGAGAGGGAAGGGACAAGTCCGCACGAAGGCAAATTCATTCTTCCATCACTTCAATTTCATTTCCACTTTTTATCCTCGTCTTTTTTCTGATACTAAAATGGGATTAAAAGTTGTCAACTGAATGACTCACTTGTCTCTCCTAAACTTTCTCCATCTATCCATTATAAACAATTTAGATTTAGAAGAAAAGAAAGAGTGGCGTGAATCAAGTTTGTTGAAATTTAAACTAAAATTTAAATCAGAGCGTCGAGTATTATGAACATAGGTAGTAAAAGTGAATAATGTGCGAGAAATAAAAATGCGAGCAATTACGTTTGGTTGAGCACGCTCATTTCAAATTCAAATTATTTTATATTTAATATTTTCAATTGTAGTATATCCTTGCAGACAATTAGATATAGGCCATTTACAATGATTTCTTTTAAATCAGAGTGCTGCTACCACCACATTCTTCTATGTTCTACGGTTATATAACCTTTCATAGAAAAAGTAAAATTAGAAAAAAAATTTTAGAGACTATATGAATATATGTCTTGAGCAAAAGTATTGCAATATTTAAGGACAAGAGAAAAAGGAAGCATTCTCAGGAATGCTATTGATAAGATCATAAGTAATTTGTTAAATTAAAAGTCTACCTCTCTTCCTCATACTTTTCCCCTCTCCCTCTCTCTCGCTCTCTGTCTCTCCCTTTCTGTATTCGTGATCCTTTCTTTTTGCTCAATTAGTGATAGATGATGTAGAAATTATCGACGAAATTTTTGCAATAGCAATCATCGCCCCTGCAATTAGAAATGAGTCATCATAGCTTTCAATATATCATTATGGTATGATTCTTTCATTTTAATTTCAATTTTAATCAATTAGGAAAGGTAAGTAATATAATTGATAAGTGAATATTTTAATTTATAAAAATTTAACTTCAAATTGTTGTAGGGCAATCTTCCAGCAAATTGAATTTCACAAATTCTACTACTGCCCACATTGCCTTAGCATATCATTTTACTCTTCATTTCCTTCTTATTTCCAATCTCACTTATAATCTTAAGTGTTAATGAAACTAAGAGTAGTGTAATTGACTGAGTGTATTATTGGTGGATAGGCTACAAAGGTTCGAAAGAAGGAAATCTCATAGCCTAAAATGATAATTTGCTGTGCGACCGACAATGGAACTGTTGATCTTGGTTTATGATAATTAATTGAAATCAACCAAGCTTCTTCATACCTCCTAGCTAAACTTAAATGTTTCAAGCAAATTATTCTTCGCATTTTACCTACTCAATATCTGTTCACAACTTAACTATCAGTAAAAGGGGGCAAAAATGATTTGGAAATGAATTCGATGTTAAGGAAGAGGAAGTGTTCGATGGTGATTGATTGAAATTTTCGATCTGTCTTGCTATGATGTTGCACTCACAGTAGTAAATAAATTTGTGTGAAGTAAGCTTCGCACTTCTTCCAACATGATTTGTGAAAGTCACTCATCGAATGCATGAGAAAGATAAAATTCAACTTTACTTATCATAGATGTGATGATCAATGATCAATCAATGATCAATATTTTCACAGGAAGATAACTGTCGTCTTCAGTGGTATTTGCAAATACCATTTAGTTATTTTCTACGCTATAACTCTTCCTTTCAACTTCTCATTTATCAACAAACTGAAACGAATTACTTTTCTTTTTCCTTCACAAACTCCTCCTCTCTCTTTCTCTCTCTCTCTCTCTCCCTGTCCTTCCTTTTTCTTTCTTTCTTTTTGCATTTTTTTTGTTACAAATCTCTTCTTGTGTAAAGAAACTCACAGCAATACAGTAATAGCTTAGTGGAAGAGATGAACAAATTGAAAATCTAATTACTTTTTTCCTAAAGTACTCAACAACTGCGTAAGAAAAAAGAAAAAAAAACATTTCCGCTTCAAACGAGTAGAAGAAATGAAAATGAGTGAGTAATATTTGCATATTGAAATGGGAAAGACCGTGTCCTGTGAGTCACAACCTTGTGGTGCGTATGAAGCGCAAAGGGAAGCGCAAAGAGAAGCGCAAAGGGCAGAAGATATCATCATTGTTCAACGTTCAGCAGCAACCACACGCTGAACCGTTCCTTCCCTTTTGTAGCACTCTTCATCCACTTATAATACATTGCACTTCGAATTTACGGCACGAATTCAAATTTCACTTCATAGCTGTAATTTCCGCATTCTTTAATTTATCAAGCAAATCAGTTGTGAGCGTCGGTGTAACCTGAATGTCAGTCCTCATCTCTTCGCGTATTATCAAATATTAAATTAGCATGCTGAACACTTCAGCTCATTTCATCCAAAAAAGTTTTCATAAAAAATGCACAATAAAATTTGGATATTTCAAGGACGAAGTAATTAATAAAATATTTAAATTGATGACATCCGAGACTGTTAGCGCATTAGTGCCTCATTGACTAAGGCACTTCTTCGATTACTTTTGAAATTACTATGAAGTAGAATTCATTTGCTAAATATTATGTAATAGTTTTACAGTTTAAAGGATCGTTAATGTGTGTGGTGGAAAAATTTTTGATTATCACCAGCGTTATTTATTATCAATCATTTAAACTTCTAAAAGCACCGCACTGAATGAGTGCTAATTTCAACAACTATTATTATCAGCTCTTTAACATCATCAAATGAATGCGAAATTATCGTTTCTTTGCAATCACTACCACATCGTCTAAAATTTCATCTTCACAAATCTAAATCTAATTTTGAAAATTGCATTTCCAACTCATATGTTTTTTTTCTTCAAACTTTTCTCTTATTTCATTCAGACCCCCTTTTTTAGCGTTCATTATTGTTGATGATTGAACAGGAAAATTTCCTTTTGCGCCTTTCTTTCAACCAATCTTTTGATGTTTACCGCCGATATCATTTTATCAATTCCTTTTTTAAATCACATTGGAATTCTCGGTAAAGCACTTTCTAATGATAGTGACCATAAGAGTATTTAATGGAAATAACATTAGAAGCTTTATACTACCTACTCCTTAAAGTTACTTTACATCTTTTTAAAATGCCACTTTCTTCCGATCTGTTCTCATAACTGTTTGCTAAAGGCATTGCAACCTAATTTCTGTCTCCCAAATTTGTATTGGCAATTTCTGATTTATGTTTATTAATTATTAACAATGGCAGCATCCATATAGCCAGCGAAAATTACCTAATGTTTTTTAAAAAAAAGGACTTTTTTCATATCACTCATTAGTTGCCCTTTTTTTCATCTCATTTACTGAAAATATTTTTATTAAGGATAATATCCCAACCAAAAAAAACAGCAAAAAGGGGAAAAAAAGAAACGAATACATTGCCACCATCATCTGATCATTTCATTCCAACAATTCCCTTCAAATTATTTTTGCTATTTTCAAAAAAGTCGCCGCCGATAGTTGATGTGTGTTAGTTTGGAATGTTTTATTGTTTACAGTTTTGATGGAAGCTCGTAAATTCTCTCCCTTAAATGTATTTCAAAGCCAATTAATTCAGTTGGAAAAAGCATTTAAAAGTAAAAATTACTCGTGTTATGTGATAGGATGCACTGGAGAGGATACCCTTTGCCCTTCCTCCCTCAACTCTCTCCATTCCTGTCAATTTATCAAATTAAAACTTTCTATTTAATAATTGGAAGCTATTTTTAGCACTTTGCTTTTGCCAAATATTACAACAACTAATTAACGAGTTACCTTTTTAACTTGTTGCTGTAGCAAATTCATCCTATCATCATCGGTTGATGCTCTTTGTTCTCTCGCGACATTTGCGCAAAACTAAAAATGAAAAGGTTTAATACAAAATGAGCACTTTGGCGTAATTAGAATAATTTGCGTTGTGTGCGAAATGTATGGTTTGCAAGCGGAATTCTCATTTTATCAGATTTTTTTTTCTCCACTCCTTCCGTTCGATCATTTACTTTCCTTTTTGCAGGTATAAAGTTGTTTCTTAGAAATAATACAGGTAGGAGGGATGAAACAATTACCTCTCTCTCTCTCCCTCTCTCATTCTTTCATCCTTTCGGATTACACTCTAAGAGCTCAATCTTTCCCTACTGTCAGTATCAAGGTCGATTAGCCGACCTGTGGACTACTTATTAAGAAACATCGAGGAGTGAGAAGGAAAATTTTCTCGCCTTCACATTAGCGAAGTATTCAGCTTGTGAGAGTGTTAACCTCCAAGTAATTAATTTACTTTACAGTCAAAAAAATTCAAGCTTTTCAGTAATTTTGCAAATATTTATCTTCTGTTTACTTTGGTCCGTGGAAAATTTCATGGATATTTATTTATGTGGTAGGATTGTGAATGGAAAAAGAAGCGGTCACTAATGAGTGACTGAAATTTGAAAGAAGAAATTTAAAAACTTTTAGTGTAAAGGCAACAGCTTCCTTTAATTCATCCGACAACATCAAGCGTTAGTTTCCACGTTTTTCTTTACTATCCAATTATAACTCGTAAATTCCTAGCGAACCGTCTAACTCAATTTATTAACTCTTCAACGGTTGCTAAGTGAATGCATTTCATGACAGTCACCTATGAAACTCTCAGAGACAGAATTTGTTTTCGACACCTTTGCCATGAACGGCAGCCATATGCGTCAGTCCGTCGCTCTCCTTGCTGTAATTGACGTCTGATTTTCAGAACTGTCAAAGCTTTGACTGACGTATGTTTGCGAGTAGTGGTAAAATGAGAGATGCATCAATACTATTTCAAAATGCCTTCCTTCCTTCTCTCCCTATCTCTCTCTCTCTCTCTCATTTCCTTGGTTTTTGCCATCGAAATTTCCTATAAAGACAACTTAGGTTTTCCTGCTTGATCGATTCGTTTTTCTAATTATCGCTTTTCACTATTTCATATATCTCATTTTTTGATGAATTCCAGCTTCATCTTAAGTTACTGGCTTTTGCTAGAGATACACGTCTGCATTTTGAAATTTCCAATTTTGCCCCTCAATGCTACGTTGTAACAATGATTTAATTTACACCGTAACTCTATTTCAAATATCGCTGTCAACTGTGGGATGTGTTTAAAACCCTGTGGCATATGAAAATCTAATTTCAAATGCGTAGAATATGGTCGATGCAACAATCTTTAAGAGTGAATTTAGATTTGTAGCAAATTTTTGTTTCTTTGTTAGAATTATGCATTGTAAGAGATTTATGCATACTTACTTCAGTTTTATCAGGAGATTGGTCAGAGGTCAGGCAGGTATTTTGTCCATTACCTTTCATTCAGAATCTCCTCGTTGATTGACAATCTTTCACGTTTAAAATTGCTTTAACTGACATTTAAATGGTTTACTTGTTGACGGATCGGATGATTGTATTCTCCCATTTCATATCCACTCGATAGTGATGCTGTCATTCTACAACATCGTATCGCATATTCCTTCATCTTACATTTCATTGAAATAGGCCTTAATGTGCATTTTTTTCCTTCACTGCTGCATTTTAACTTTCACGCAAACTTTTTTAAAGTTTAATGAATACTTTTCGAAAATCTTTTTTCACCTTCCTGTCGCATCTAATAATTTCTTCAGACAGGTAGAATTTTCATTCATTTCACATGCTGAGCCATTTACCTTTGTAGAAACTTTGCAGAAGAGAAAGTCGGAATGAGAGAGAAGATAAAGAAGGGAGAGAAAATGGTAATATTGTAACTGATAACGTGTAATATTCTAATGACGTATCAGTGCGCACCGGTCACTTCCGGATTCCCTGCTTTTTCATCCATCCTTGCTTCCAGCTTCTACACTTCCGGTTTCTCAGCTTTTTTTCGAGATTTCTGCATGAAATACATGCATCACCTGCCACTTTTACATTTCCGGGTCAATTCTCTGGCTAACAATGTTCCGGCCGACGTTTGGGGCCCTCCCCCGTAATCCCCTTCTTCTCCACCTAGTACATTTGTCGTCAACACCTTAAGCCTAATCCTCTCTCTCCCTCTCTTTCCCTCTCTCATAACAATGAAACATCTGCTGTCGTACAATTTAACATAAATCACATCTTTCTACTCCTACGCCTTCCAAGTGAAAATGAAAGTGCGTGATCTTTACCCAGCAAGTTTTTCAGTTCATTTACTTCATGCCATGGACAGATAGATTTTGATTGGATAAGTGAGCGAGTGATGGCTTCATTGAAGGATACATTTGGTTAGAGAGGTGTGAAGATGCGTAGCACTAAGTGAGTCGTGGAATGTTGCCAAGTTTTGTGTTTCAGATGAATTCAGAAGCATCCGAAATTCCATCGAAATCAGTGGTCAAACAAAAATGAAAAAGTCAAACTCATACGCAAATATCACTTGCAGCACGCAATTAGCAAATCTTCCGGAACCCGTAATTCGCCGAGTACTCTCATATTTAAGCCATCCGGAGTTGCTACAAGCTCAACGTGTCAACAAGCAATTTTACAGATTGATCAGACGAAATGCCCACTTACTATGTCGACCGGAAGTAATAGAAATGGGGTAAGCCTGTGAGATGCTTTTATTTTTGAAATTCAAAAATTTTGACATCAATTTTGATTTTGCTCTCAATGATGATGCTAATTTTTAAGAATTACCATGTGTGGCTCTGAGAAACGAGCTCGACCACTTGGACGACTGCAAACATCGTTGATGTTAAAGGCAAGCAGAAGAAGAAGGCGACTGCTCGTGAAGTTCACTAGGAAGGCATCGTCCGCGGTGAAGCACCGGGAATTGTTTAAGGATGAGGATTACACTGGCGGTCAGTCCTTGTCGCTAGAAGGGGAAGAGAACCGCAAAATTAGTGACCTTAGCGCTAGCCGATCCGTTTGCATTTCACGAATTACACATTAATTTATTATGGAGGAGGAAGGGAAGACGAATGAATGAATGATTAGTAGCAATCGCTAAGAGAGTATAACTTGTGAATGAATGTTCATAGATCGTAACGATTTATCGGAGAATTTGCTAAACCACTTGGACCAGCAATTCAAGGAAGCAAGCATTCACGGTGTCCTTTCATTCTCGGGTATTGCTATCACTACTGATCTTTATAACAGCCTATGCAAGAGTTGGGTTAGCATTGAGTAAGTGCATATTCAGTTCAATGATTCAAATTTTAATGATTTAACAGCAAATCGAATCATTCATTACCTTTGACTGCAATAGCAACAGCGTTTTTTTTTGATTTAATTTGTACAAAAGGAATTTGAAATATTTCAATATTAACAACTTCAATAGCAGCAAGCCATTTCGGAAATTTCTTCATTTATAGAAAAATATTCGCTTTTTGTTTTATTCTGATAATTTTCCAATTGTATTATATTCTTCTTTCTTCTTTCTTTAGAAATTCTTTTTTTGCGAAAGAATTTTTTACAAAATTTTTACGAAATTTAAATTTAATTCGTTCATTTCATTACAGTTGTTTTCTTCCATATTTTATTTTGTTAATTAATTAATTGGTTTGCGGATACTCCTTAAAACTATTGAGGGACGTTAAATGATTAATGAAAATTTAAATTACATCGTATGATGTCGATAATTTTGAATATGTTTCTTTTTAATTTTTCCTTCAACGAAATAGAAATGAAACAAAAGAGGAACAATTAGGAAGTAAATTACAAAATTTAGTAGAAAGTTAGAAAGTGCAGAAAATTCGAATTGGGTCGGATTGTGGAATAATTAATAGAAATTGGAAAATTCCGGACATAACGCTTTTGAAGATGTCTTTCCAACGTAACAACCAGTGAAAAAGTTAAATTTCGTAAATTTAAAATTCATTTAAAGTAGACCATTGGTGGATGTATTTAATGGCTACTCATTTTAATCCTCGCAACAGCTCTTTTCCCGGATGATCAGAGAAATATCTGGTCGAAGCGAGGCATGCGTAGATGGTTAAGTGATATTTAATCACTTAAAATTAAACACTTAAAATATCAGTTACAAATTTTTCAAGAAAAAGATCCATCTAAAATTCTAAAACGAATGTTAGTTCCTCTTTTTCTTCTCTCTTTCTCTCTCTTTCTCTTTCTCTAACCCGTTCCTCTCTTCTCTCCTGTATAATTGATGTTATTTCAAAAATTGCAACTGAAAAGAAGATGAAATTTCATTTGCAATTTGTGAGAATAAATTGAATGTGACGCATTTGCTTCACTTCCCAAGTGGAAGCTCACATGAAGTTGTAAACATCCTTTGGTGCATTTCACAAAATTTTCCTTAATTAAATTTGAAAAATACAATTCTAAAAAGTTTTCTCTGCTAAATTTCAGCAATGCTAGACGTTTGGTGTTCACGTTATGTCGTTTTCGGTTATCATCAAAGCATTTCTGTAAATTATTGCTTCGTACAAACTGTCAGCAACTGAGCATCGAACTCTCACATTTCGAAGAATGCCTCATTGATGATTTGGTTGGTGCTAAGTTTCATCAGAAATCTTCTTGTTCATTTCATCTTACTTTCTGGTACGAGTAAGAAGGAAGGAACGATGTGAAGTTCTAGTGCTCTCTCACCTTTTCCTAAACCATTACTTCTTTCTCATGAAATTTCAAGAAACTATTTCAATTTTAAAATTTCAATCAGCTATTTTTCTACTAAAAAAATGTAGAGTATTTATAGTCAAATACATTTTCAATACATTTTTTTCCTACTGCTAATAGTAATCAACCGGTGCAAAATTTCGTCGCAATCATCCGGTCATTTCACTTATTCCTGACGATTGCCTTCGTTTTTCACTTGAAAAGCTTATTGGTTTCATCGTTTTAAAATATTTTTTCTCCCTATCACTTACAAAATAAATCGCAAAACTGTGCAATAATTTAAATAATCAGATGACGTTCGAATAATTTTAAATTTCTTTAAGAGTTGAAAGGTTAGTGGATTAACTTGTTAATTTTCTTATAGACTTATCCAAATCCATGCGATCGTTAACACTTACCCATATCCATGTGGTCATTAATTGGTCAAGACTTAAGCGGTTGCTACTTCAAATCTAATAAATGTCCTGTAAAATTTTGAAGTGCTACTCAGACATTTCGCAGTTACCTATGAGAAGCTGTTCAATAAGTTTCTTTAAGGTATTGGAAGCAATGCCGGAATGTCGGGAACTGATTCTGAGCAGCGCAACTCCCACCTATTTCGCCTATTTTACGGATAGCTCGTTGCACCGATGGGCTGTTCAGGACAAACTGCCCAAAAAGATCCTTCTCCGCAACATTCGGGCCAACTTTACATTTGACGGAGTCATAACCTTGATTAATGTATCTTTTTCCAGAGTTTCAACACCCAACGTTTTTAATCGAAAACTAACTTTAGCATATTTCTACCGCCGATAGTGCCTAACAATTCATTTCTGTTTTCAGAAGACTTCAAATGTTAGACTTCAAATTCAATTCCTTCAAAAAAGCTCGTTGCTATGATTTTGAAGGAATTGAAATGACTCGTTTCCATTTCCTTTCAGGCGTTGCAAATTCGACATCCGGAATTATTTTCCAATACAGTTCAGCAACCCACGGAATACGTTGCTTGCTGGAAGAAGATAGCGTATGATTGGGACTTTGGTTGTATACCATTACCGGAACAGAACCAGGGAAGCGGTATTGTCGAACTGTTGAGCACGCCGGGCGTTGTAACGCATGTTTCCCGATCGTGCAACCTTGCAAACGCAATTGATGTCACCATTAATTCCAAAGATTTCTATTTAAGTACAACAAAATGTCAAGTTTCGATTAGGTTCCAACTCGTTGTTTCTCCTCAGAAGGATTTGTAAACTTCCGGATGAGTGAAATTTCTTTGAAAGTCTTCCGAAAGGTATTTCAAACAGATGCTGAAAATGGATTTCTGGTGGACCGATTAGCATTCATCATTTTTAATGAATTAATTTTTATTGCTTGGAAACAACATCTGATTGCTATTTGTTCGTCAAACGTTGTGTGAATTATTTTCAGAATGGGTGAATAAATTTTCGAGGACTATCCCTCTCTTCATTGCTAATTTCATTTGGAAAATTTTAATTGGATGCAATTCATTTTTTCACTCTGTAAAATTATACGGTATGCTTAATTGCAGTAGTAAGTGAAAGAATTTTATAGATTCGAGTGCTAATTTAACAATCTCCAAGGCTTTGCATTGTCTGTGATGGATGAGCAGTGTGTAACTGTTATAAAGTATTGTCGTAAATGTAATTTATTTAAATTAATCGAGTACGAAGGGGTTTTTTTTCCTCCTTCCTATTGATTTTTGCATGAGATAAAAATGTGTAATGCAATGTCTACGAATTATGCAACACCGAAAGCATTGCATCATCACTGATAGATCGATCCCTTTAGCATGTATCGTCGTCAATTCAATCATCTAAATTTAATAGTGCCGTTGAGCGGAAATGATGACGGAAACTAAGTGGGATTTGAAGCACTTAATTATCAAAAATTAGCTAACGGTGCAGTGACTGCTCGAAATATTCCTGTTTTGACGTAACGTGATGTTGATATTTGCCAAGGCATATTGACATTGAATTTCAAGATGTTGATCTCTTCCTATCATTGATGATTTCATAAAATAACTATTTATACAAAGTGTTCTGAGTGATAATTTGAATTAGAAATTGATAAAATCACTTTTCCGTAAACAAAAATTTCCTTCAACTTGATCTTTCTGATTTAATTCATTTAATGCAGAAATCATTAGATTAGACAATTAAAATAGACCAAAGAATTGTCTGACATCTCTGAGTAATTGATTCATCTAACTTTACTAGTACTGAAATTGATCGAAAGCCAATTAAATGTTGCAGATGAAGCAAGCGGATCGTTCAGCGACGCGAAATTAGAGACAGCGCCTGGAAAGTAGCTGGGAGCATTGTTGTGGTTTTGGAAGCAATTAGTACTGGAAGGGCTAGAAAGGAGAAGAATGAAGAAAATCAAAAGGACACTTCTAATTAATGAAATTCTTCCCATGACCTTTTCCCTCCATAAATCTTTTTAATTAATTTCATTAGGCCAAATAGTCGCTTTCTAAAATCATTGCCGACTGTTGAGATTAATTACGCGTCACATCTCGAATTTTATCCAATTCATTTCTTTCCTTTAACAAACATCAGCGTAACAACACGTTTACGCCAAAATACCATCTAATTTTAAAGTTGCATATCATGCATAGGTCAAATGAAATATTGTCCAAATTCAGATATTAATTACTGCTACGTGTTCCTTCACCTTTTTCCTCGTCACCTAAGTGACGCACCTAACGTGTGCAATTGCAACTGGAAGTGAAATTGAGGTAACAATACGTGAAACTTTTCACAGCACAAGAATTCCCAGTTGCGTTTTCTGTTGCTATACTGTAATATTATCAGAATGAGTTTATTTTAGAAGTAAAATAATGGGAAACTTATCTTCTACACTAATTTGTCTGACCATTGTCCAGCTATGGGCAGTTGCGCTCCAACTATAATTACTGCTCCCTGTTCTCTCTTTCGTCCGAGATATCCCAGCTCCCTCTGATAATCCACGATGGTATGGCGAGTGTTCCAGGAGAGGGGGTAAGGAAAGACGACAGTAGAAGAAACTGAGGAAGGAAGCCTATGTATAGCAATTAGTTTGAATGTAAAATCCAAGGGAGCCAGACAAGTTGGGAGATATGCGGAAATAGCTTGGAATGAGATGAGGGTGTGCTGACAATGCAGACAGATAGAGTGGCAGTGGTGGCTGACTTCGAGTTGCGGACGGAAGAGCGGCTGAGTTGCGACGCTCCGTTTAAGTGCTGTTTGGGGTTGAGCGGGAAGCGGTAGGTTCATTCACGTTAACAGCAATTAGTAAATACTTTTGCGAGAGTGGTAGTTCTTCTGATCACATTAGAGAAGACGTGGGGGGTCACTTGAAACGTCGGTACAAGGCAGCAAGAAGTTATGTGAATAGCGTAAACATGGATGGTGCGCTTGTTTATGGTTGATTTCTGATCAAAGATATAAGTCGGCCATTTTGCACTTTGGAAGATCAGGTCAGGGAGCGTTACACTACATCTCGTAATTTCGTCTGCGGTTTTCGTCGCTGCTCTTTGATTGGGAATCTAACTTACACACTCCATTTCAGGTCAAATATGGCAAGACTGTTGAAGAACGAGGACGAGTTCAGTCAGTTCATCAAAATGACCGAGTTTGTTCATCATTTTCCAGTATAAGTTATTTATTCTATAAGCATACATTGAAAGTGGGACATTTTTGAGCTACTTGTGAGGTTTGACTTCACCGTGATTGCTCTGCGATAAACACTTTCACATAGCTATTGGGGTAACATTGTGGAATTAATATTACTGGTTGTGCAGCATATGTCATAATTTGCAAAATTCTTTGAGTTCATGCAAAAAATAGTAGTAATAATTTATAAATGTCGGAAATCTTTTTTACTAACACTAAATATATATATATATACTTCAGGTATGCTTTGGTGCATTTCTCTGCGAAATGGTCGGAAATGTGTGAGCAGCTCAGTAATTTACTACTAGAATTTAAAGACGAAATGAAGTGCTTTGATTTTGCTGTAGTTGAAGCAGAAGAAGTTGCCGAAATATCTGCTGCAAATAAGATTACTGTAGCTCCAACCATCCTGTTTTTCAAGGTTTCCAATTTTTAGGAATAGGATTTTATTTATCAGTTCTTTTTGCATTAAATTTGATTTGTTACATAGTAAGGAATGCAACAAATTTTATAGTTGAAAGGTAATTTTGTAAGCCTGTTACCTTTCAACTATTATTTTTCTCACTATTAAATTGCAACGCAGCACTTTTTAATTATTTTATTTCTTTTCCTTGTTTTTAACTGTGTTCATCAATAAAATAGCCATCTTAAATGATTTACACTTTGCCTTGTTTTTAAAGTGATTAGCTTTAGAAAGGAAAAGAAGTTGATCGTTTACAAGGATTCGATCCGGGCGAATTAAGAATAAAAATAATCAAGCACAATTTTGTCAAAGGTGTCGCTAGCATGGTAAAAAAACCAATTGGTGATGAGAAAAATGTAAATTTTTGTATGTCCACCTTCTCTCACGTGTCGTCACGTAGTTCTCTTTTGGAATTCCTTGTATGATGTGTGAAATTTTTTTATTAAAGGTACCTGTAGTAATGAACGGGGTAGCAAACCTATACGCAGATAAGAATGAATACTCCACAATGTTGCTTTACATTTTAGCACTCTTCTGCTAATTTTTCTGCACTTCTGTGTTTGCGGTACTTTTTAATTGCTTTTTTAGAATGTGAATGACAGGTTGAAATCACTGATCACCCAATCTCCTCTCATGCTCTTTATGAAGGGAACACCAGATAATCCAAAATGTGGTGTGTTTTGAAAATTAGTCTTTCATAAAATTAAGGAAACTGTTTTATGCTAGTTTCCCACTGCACTCGCAAAATCTCGATCTTCAACTAGGTAATTCTGATGCTCGTGTTTTAATTTAAAATTTATTTTAGGATTTAGCAGTCAAATTGTCAATCTTTTACGTGGAGTCCATGCAGATTTTTCAAGTTTTGATGTGCTGGAAGATGATGAGGTTCAGTTATCATTTTGCTATTGGTGAAGAAACGTTTTAAAAATAATCTCACATTAGTGAAGAAAAATCAATAATCCCACATTTTTTTCAAATAAATAAGACCATTTGTGAAAAATTGCAGGTGAGACAAGGATTGAAAGACTATAGCCATTGGCCCACATTTCCTCAGGTTTACTTGAATGGAGAACTAATTGGTGGCCTTGATATTCTCAAAGAGGAGTTAAATAACCCTAACTTTTGTAATAAATTGCCGAAATTGAAGGTAAGTTTATGCCACAAATTCATTTTGAAGTAATTTCTCTCGTAAACTTATTTTAAAAGCTTTGTTCTCCGTTCATCTACAAAAAAACTGTTACATTGAATAGTGGTTTCAGAATAATGGAAGATTAAAGACATTGATCAATCAGGCTCCCTTGATGCTTTTCATGAAAGGAAGTCCTGAAGCTCCCAAATGCAGTAAGTTTCATTACTTCGTATATGCTAACGATTTACTGAAATTATGCTTTATGTATTTGGAAAGATGAATCGATTGTGATTTCAAGTTTTTTGTGACCAAATTTACAGAATTCAGTAAAAAGATCATCGAGTTACTGACTGGAATCAGTGCAAATTATTCATTTTTTGATATTCTTGAAGACAATGAGGTATGCCACACTTTTGGTTGTTTAATTTTATGTTGTGTTTTCAAAGTTTTGTATCTGACCAAACACGGAGGATTCCTTTCATCGAAGGCTAAAACTAATATTAAAATCTAAATCTGATGACAGCATACGCTTTATCTTAGAGGAATACTTAGTGTTGTAATAACCAAAATTAGAAACTAAATTGGGTTAATTGGACGATAGGTTCTTGGTCACAAATTTAAGGAGTTGCATATAAGCTCATATATGATTATCTCCAAACTGTCTTCCACTAATGTAATTGAATATAATATGACAGCATGCATTAAGACTAAATTTATGTGTCTGACAGTTTTGAATTCTAATATAATTTTTTGTGTATTAGCTAAACATTACAGTAGAATTTAGCACATAATTTTTATTCATAATCAGATACGAGAAGGATTGAAAGAATACAGCAAGTGGCCAACCTATCCACAGCTATATTTAAATGGTGAATTAATCGGTGGTTTGGATGTGGTAACGGAAGAGTTGAAAAATCCAAGTTTTGTTGAAAAACTACCTAAACAGAGTTGATAAATACATGATTGATTGGTTTATTATGTTAATATTGATTTACCATGTGATGTTCGTTAATAATCAGATGATATAGTGTTCTTTCTTCAATGAATTAAAGTTGCATTTTTACACTACACTTTTGTTTTAGATATGGCAACATCTCTAATAACGATCAGCTTCATGAATTCGTTGTCTTGAATTCATTAGTATTTTAGAAACATTAAAGGAATTGAATACCTGAGAATTTATACGAATGGAACGTTTCGGTCTCATTATGAAAATCATGTAAACTGAGCAGACATTAATTTTTGCTTCATATCACTTTTGCATTATTAGTTTTGTATCAATTTTCACAACTTGATAAAATTTTTTTAAGCACATATTAACCGGACACTAAGTTATTCGTGCTAAAAGCGTTTATATGCATCGGAAACTGATAAAGTCGCCTCGCACGAATAAACAATCATAAGAATGTCTCAAAAAATATTACATCAATGACTGAAGCGAAATTTTTGTCATGAGAACTGAAGTTAAATGATGGATGAATAATTTACTAATTTATACACTTACTGGATTATATGAGAGATACTTTATAATACGGAGTTATAGAAAGCAATTGTAACTGTTCATTGCTGTAGGCTGAGGCATTGTAAGAACATTACAATTGCTCGGGAGTTGTTGTAATTCCGTATTTCTTGGAAGCGTTCCCACATTTCCCATTGGGATACTTTGTTCCTTCATATCCTGAACGAAGTCTTCGGATATTAATTCTTGGTGACATTTATGGTATAAGAAATATTCATATTCCATATACATCAAGCTGTGCAAATTCAAAAATTTCATTCACTGTAGAAATGAAGTCGTTCTAATCGTGAACTTTCCGTGTTAAAATAAAGCTTTCTTTTCGGTTCAGTCATTAAATCACACACAACTTTGTATTTTATTTTCATAGTTAAAGCGTAAAATTTACCATTATTTGCTGACATGCTGATAGCTGCGATGGATAGAGCGGATTTTTAACCTTCAAAGAAGTGAAAATAGTACTGGACTTCATATGAGAGGAAAAGAATTATGCTCGAAGGCTTTATACATCATAACCTTTGTGTATCTGAATCGTTCTAGCCAAGAAAGTTGTAGAGAGGTGCAAACTTTAAAATGAAACGACAAGTAACTTCACACTTCAAATGCAAAAATTTCAATGAAATAAAGGACTTTTGAACTGATTTCAGCAGTTAATGATTTCTATTCCCACTGAGTAGCAAATATCTCTCTATCAAGCTTGATTGAAGTTGTTGTAGAATTGAAGGTGCTGAATTCAACAAACCCTCGTAATGGTTTGTCCTTTTGTTAAATGATCAAAACCGATGGCATTTGGTAGATTAATAATATTATTTATTGGCGGAATGACTTGTGCATTTCGTGCTTTCGAATTCATTAGCTTCTTTTTCATTGCTGACGACATCATTCTGAACGTGAAATTTGCATGAATTGAAAAGGTGCAAATTTAAAGAAAGGAGAGACTCACATTTATCTTTGATTTTTTTTTCAAAAATTCAAACTAAAATTTGCGTTGTGCTCTATTGGTGATTGTTATGCATTGAAATCACTTAACCAATCTTATTATCGTCCAAAGGTGATGATTTTCAATTGATGTCGCTTAATTAATATTACTCTTTATTCTCATTATTCTAAAATTATTAGTTGCAATTGAATTTTAATTTAGCATATTTTTAATGGTTACGGTATCCATAAGTCATGCATTTTTGCTATGAATTCATTTATTGTAATTTCCTCGCAAAACTATTCCTTCGTGCTTTACTAAAAACTTTCAGAACGTTGAATATCCTTAAACTTAAACTCATCTTCAATCACACTGAATAATCGAAAACTCACCTGTTTTTAAGTAATAATTTACGCTTAGTCATATGGCTATTATATGATAGCGAATTAGTAGTTGGACGAGTTGCGGTAGCGTTAATTGCATTGCCAACTGTTGGAAATTGGGCATTTAGGAGAGGATTTTGGTACTGTTGGAAGGCCTGCATTGGAGTGGTCATCGTCGGTATGAACTGGTTTGGTCGCTGATTTGATGTTAGGAATTGGATTGGTTCTGATTGTAGGAATGGATTGTATGAGTGTGCGAAATATGAATGATTTTCAGCAGTCGTTGAAATGTTGGAAAGACATAACATCGGGCCAAATCGAACCGGTGGTTGCTGCAAGGCGATCGTTGGCTGTTGAAATCCGATAAGCGATTTCGATGATTGTATGAAATGATGGTGATGATTAGGTGGAGGGAAGCAGTGCTTACTGCTTTGGGTCAATTTTTCACGTTGAGTTTTGCTCTCCACGCTCTCCTTTGTAATTTTGACGTGAGAAAGGTTCCAATACTCTTGCTTTCTCTTCACTCCAATCATCGTATCTTCTTTTTCCAGCTTATCTGAAGCACTTCTACTACACTCCTCCCTCAGCTTCTCCTTCTTTTGCTCTAACCTCCCATCATCAAAAGATCGCGATTCACAATTTTCGTTAGTGCCAGAATTGCTGTTTCTCTCATTTGCTATTGCTGAATTGCTCTTGTCAGGATGGCTATTTATCGAGTTTCGATCATCACTTTTTAATTCTTCATTGATCGTTGCTTGAGGACAGTCAACAAAAATGATCCCTTCGTCAGCTTTCATTTCAGCTGGAGTTTTTTTTTGACAAATTCCAGAAGTTGTTAGCTTGAGCGTTGTAATCTGACCATCGTTTTTCCACGTATCAGACAATCTTCCCAACTGCTCCTCTTTCTTTTCCTCCGCGGAATCCATTGAGTATATCGCTTCATTGATGGGCTGCTTCGATATACTTTCATCATTCTGGTCACTACTTGTAATGAATTGGTAAATCTGTGAATTATCACTTGCTGTGCAGCTAACAGCTTTTATCCTTTCATTAGCAATTTTCAAATATCCACAGCTGTCAACATTAGCATTGATGTTCTTCAGCATACTTCCTTTGTTTTCATGCAAATTTTGTGTCATTGTATTACATTTGCGCTGAATTTCATTCAGTTTCGAATAGAGAAAATCAATTTGCGCCTTCAATGCAATAATTTCATTATCGGTTTCTGTCGTATTGCTAAGTGCTGATATTGACGTGGATTCGTCGTTTGCTCTACCACCGATCATTCCTGAACTTTGAACTGACGAAAGTGAAAATTCATTGCAACCAGCGGTGAATTGATTTGATCCATCGAGGAAGTTATGAGGTTTTTTTGCCACTGGCCTTTCGATGTGACCGCTTGCGGTCGCAGTAAGGTTAAGGTCTGTTTCGGCGAACAAAACTTCTTTTCCCATTCCGGTCGATGAAGGCTTCTCAATTACCTGTGGTGGTAGCAAATGTGTTGTGCTCGATGACATGATAGGTCTTATTGCAACCAATGACTCTTTGAGGAATTGCAATTTAGCATTACTTTCAGGATTCGATGCATGGCATTCAGGTGGCTTAGTCAGTTGCATGATGGCGCCAGTCAATGGATCTAAAAGATGTCCTCTCAGGTGTGTTGAAATTGGTTGAAAACGGTAGAAGCTACTACTGCCTGATGAGAGATTCTGATTTATGTACGAATTTAGGTCGGACTGATTCTGCGGCGCTATAACGTAGTGCTTGTGTGGTAAATCTGCGCCATTTTGATTCATTGTTGCCAGTAAATACTTATCGATTCTCCTCTTTTCTGAATTTGCTGTCACCTGGAAATATTATCTTTTAATATTTCCTTTAAATTTCCTATCAGTTTACTTCATTTTGGCGTGTAAACGTAAAACGTTTAACTATCTGATAATTCCACAAAACTTTAGAAGTTACTTCCATTTACACTAAAGTATTTTTTGATTGTTATCGCAATAAACGGCAACTGTTACTGTATGGGTGGATGGAAGTGACTGTATGGATGTTTGAATTTGAAGTCTTTCGATTGATAATGGGTAATAAGAAATTTTGCAAATGTCTATTTAAAAAAAAATGGAAGAATAAAAAATGTAACCCAAAGAAAAATTCAACGGAAAAATTTTTATAGTGTAAAATTTGAATTACAAATGAATGGTGATGCAGCTTCTAGAATTTATTAAAAATTCATAAATCACTTAGAACTTCAGATATTTTATAACTGCAACTTTCAGTAGTAGAAGTTTGAAATGTCACAGGAATGTAAAAGTAGGAGGATCAAGTGAAGCAAAAGTATTTTTAGATCGAATGAGCAAGTGCAAGTGAAAAGTGGAAGGAGTGAGCTTCTCAAACAGGGAAAAGGTCAAACGTAGCGTGCAACACGTTTCGATCCCACCAAAAATTCATGATTGTGAAAATTTATGACTTGCATTATATAAATTACACGACGGTAATCTTTGGTTGAAGAAATCGGCCAAATGCAGGAAAAATCAAAATTTCTGAAATTTCCAATTCAATTATAGCGACGAATAAATAAATAATTTCAATATAGCGACGATCAAATAAATAAGGCGCTTTTTTTTTATCACAAACTTTTTAGTATTTTTTGCAAAACATTCTACTATCTTTTATAATTGTGAAATTTTTGTTCATTCAAATTTTAAATAGCCAACAATTTGTTATAAATGACTTTGAAATATTCTACTTTTGTAAAAAGCTTGAAAATTAATGTTTGTCTTGGAGTCCTTGGATGAACCTCAAATACTTTTTATCAGATATGATCGGTCCTGTACTTTTTTTATTTTTTTAATATACACTCACTCATTATTGGTAATGCTTAAAACTAAAGATAAAAATTGGAGAAAGCGTTTGGCACACACGTTGCAAGTGATGAAGTAATACTACGACTATCGAAGAGATGTGAAAATATGCATGCCTGCTTGTTTATCTTTTTCGAAATGTTCCTCAATGTAATTGAGAAGTTAAGATTTCCCATTTTCTCTTTAATCAAAAAAGAATTTAAGTTATTAATTTCGAATTGGAATTATTTGCCATACCAAGAGACTTGCAACGAAAACAGTCAAAAAAAAACGGATAATTCAACGACCTGCAAGCCTCATTTTTGAATTACAAATGAAAAGAAAAAGTAAACAAAGCGATATGCAATGTTTTGGAAATCATACATCAAGCTGATGTTGACATGAAAAACACAGTTTAATACAAAAACAAAATTTGAATTAACTCCCAGCACGATTAGTGGAAATAGAAAATGTTTGATGAATGTAAAATATTTAGAAATCCAAAAAGAATTGCTATTTTTCCACCTTTTACCTCCTTGCTTCTCCTTTTTTCTATTCCGTAGGAATTTTAGGCTAATTAATTTAATTGCGAATTAAACGATATCAGTGACTAATTTGGAAAATATTAATAATGGAAATAAGAAAAGGACAATTAATGATTCACTGCTTGCTTCTATTGTCCGTTGTAAGTTTAAATTGAATTTAAATTTCACAGCACAAAAAGACGATCGCAGAGAACACGAGAGAACTGAGTGATAAAAACTAACAAAATTTTTCTACAATAATTGTAAATTAAAAAAATCATCGCTTAGCAATAACAGTCGAAAGAACCATCGGAAAATGGGACAAATGCTTCTATCCTTATAGTCACAGAGTGTTTTCACAATAACTATACGTTTTTGGTTTAAGAAATTAACTAAAAACTTTCAGAAAGAAAAGACACAATTAAATTAAATTTAACAAGCATTGAATATTATAAATATTACAATGCAAAAAGTGTCACTTCCCAAAATTTAAAGCTCTGAACTGTGAATGCATTTGTCGCACTCATTTTATAACAAAAAGCGCATGATCAACCAGCTTCATTGGCATATTTTACTTTCATAATTAAATGGTACATAAATTAAGCTTCACATCACCGCCCTGTTCATCTTCCATTTAACTGTGATGTGATTATATTTAAGCACTGATTAATAATACCAAGAAAGAAGTTAAAGTCCAATGTAGCGAACTGTCTGAATAATTTTTTTTTTTGTATAATTTGCAGACACGATTATGCGAAAAACTCTCAATGCAAAATTTTGCTAAATTATATTTTGATGCGAAATTATCGTTTTTTCAAGAGAAAGCTAGCAGCACCTGCGGATAATGAAGCAACGCCTCATCATCACGCAACCCTAATCACGTCAAGTGTAAATGCTTAGACTGATTAATTAGCAAACTATCTCAGTAGATATTACTCTTGAAATGGTGAAAGGAAAAATAAATTAAGAATTAAGTTAACAAAATTAAGGCAATAAAAATTTAAAATTAAATTTCTCCTTTCTGAGAGACTGATTTCCTTTGTTTCATAAAAAAAAACCTAGCTTCTGAAAAAATCAATCAAACTTACCCTGTTTTTTCAAAAAAAAAAAGTTTTCTTTTTTTTTGGTGGGGGAGGGGAGGGGAGAGGAAGGAAGGAAACAATGAGAAAGTTCTATGAATGCGAAATGATAGAGATGGAAAGGAAAGTGTTTGGGTGGAAATGTTTGGGAACGACGGTACAGTAAGCGATATAATCCGATTACAGAAATATTACATTGGCCGTAGAAAGAGGAATTGATAAAAGAAAAAAAAAACAACGGAATATCTGGTATACTACAACATTCGGTGTGGAAATTTTCGTAAAATTAACTCTCTCACTGAAAGAATTACTTAAATTACACAACTTCATTACTTTGCATCTTAACAGTTACTGTTCTATTGAGAAGGTTATTATTTATATTCGTTTCGCTAATCACTATGAAATATTGGGGGAAAATTAGAAAATTAAAAAGGATTAAGTTAATTAACACACTTCAAAAAATTGCCGATAAACTTGTAGAAACTTATTTATAAATTAAAAATTCAACACTTTCGTTTTTTATCTATCAATAAAACGTATGATAGTTTCTGAAAATTTATAACTTTAATTTTATGCTTTACAGCAAAGAATTAAACATTTATTTTTGTCGGAGAAAAAAGTTCAGGTATCTATTGCGCTTAAATTAAAAAATTTCCGATATTTGTAGACGTAAAAAAGATCAAGTCAATTACTAAAATTACGATTCTGATTTATCAGAACAAGAAATTAGCATACATTTTAGCTTCCTAGAAATTCCATTAAAAATTTTATGAAATAAAATTGATAGGATCGGGCAATCTGCATTGGTTGAGAGATTTAAGTGAAAATAAAACTAAGCAAATCTCAATGGTTCAAAAGAGCAATTTGATTTGAACAAGATGATTTCGTAAATTGCATTTGTATAAAGCTTGAAGGATTTATTCTATTCTATGAAGAAGTTAGGTTGAATGAGATGATATCAACGTTACCGACTAAATTCACAGTTTCAATTCAAATATTGTCACGCTCTTTTTCAACTCAATTCATTTCTCTTTTAAGTCACCGAATACTTCGCAAATCATTTCAGTCGTTAAAATCACTTTCTGCGTGCGATGGAAATGTTTCTCATAGAACTCATAATCGTCTTGCCAAATGGAAGCAATTTAAGAGCTGATGAGCTGATAACCAACAACCAGCCATCAAATATTTCATGTGTCTTTTTCAGCTGCGATCCTATTCGTAGAAACTAAGATCAGGTGGCCCGTGTGGAACCTGATTTTGTGACGGAGGCATTTGACGCAACACATTGTGAATGCCCACTCAGTGCAATACAAGGATAGCGGAGGAAGTCTTCGTGAGATTGTTTTAGAACCAGGAATGCTTTTAATTTATTTTGAGGTCAGATTACACTTCTCAGTATGTGTTTGAATTAACGCCGCAGGCACGAAATACTTGGACTAATATTTAACTAGGAGGTCATAGGTTAAGCAAATGTATATATATATATATATATATATATATATATATATATATATATATATATATATATATATATATATATATATATATATATATATATATATATATATATATATATATATATATATATATATATATATATATATATATTTGTAGAGGGAGAGAGAGAGAGAGAGCTCTCGGGGACAAGTAATCATCGTGAGGCAGTTTATGGAAGCGATTATAAAAAATGAATTTGCGATTGAAATTTAGGAAAGAAACAGTCGTACTCATGCCGTGAACAAATATTGGTTTTCGTTAACCGTAAGAGTTCAACGAGACTCGGCTAGAGCTATTCGGATTTAACATTTCATTAAATTTCAAGAACTCAGACGACAAGCATCCATTAGACATAATAAATCAAACGCATTCTCAAGACGTATAGGAATAAAGCTCAGGAACGTTACAGCCTGATATGATCGTTTTACAGCAAAGTTTGGTAGAAATGGAAAGAACCAAAGATAATTTATTCCTCCTCATCGTCCTCATCGTCTTCGTCCCCTTTCTTCCCCTTCTCATCTTCCCCTTCCACATCTTTTTTCTTTGCTTTTTCATCCTCCGTTTTCTCTTTTTTTGATTTTTTCTTCTGTTTTTCATCCTCTTCCTCCTCTTCTTCTTCCTCCTCCTTCTCATCCTCCTCTTCTTCCTCCTCTTCCTCCTCTTCCTCTTCTTTCATTTTGCCTTTAACACCTTTCTTTTTTTCTGCCTTCTCTCCTTCCTCACATTCCTCTCCCTTCTTTGACTTCAATTTCGGCTTCTCTTCATCCTCCTTGGCTTCTGAAAACAACTTTTAAAAATATGTCGTGAAGATACAGAAGTGTTTTCTCGGCGCGTCATAATGGCACACGCATCAGACGCACGTCCGAAATTATCTTTTCCTTATGCTCACCGGTTCTTTTTTCCACTTTCTCTTCCACTTGTGCCGCCTTAATTGCAGGCGCCTTTGTCACCTCAGCTTTTAATGGCTTCTTTTTCAGCTCTTTCATCGCTATCCCTTTGTAGATTATTTTCACCAGTCGACGACAAGCGCCAATACTTCCCTGTAACGCGGAATGCGCTAGAATTAAACCATTCCTACTTTACCAATTATCGTCTTGCGCAATGGTTGAAAGAATATATGTGACATGTTACGTTGCCCTATCAGTTGACTATTCCGGACTCACTTTTCCTTCTGCGCGAACAATCCGGAAACTGTACGAAAGTTTAGTTATCTCGTAAATTGAAAGCAAACTTTCTTTCTGTCCCACAGCTGTTTTCAATTTCTATCAGCAAAACTTAGGAAACCTCGGATTTTTTGCTTTCCTTCCAACTTTTCCAAGTTTTCATCGGATTGTTGCATGCATCAGGCGCTGGTGCCATAACAACCGTAAAATGATCGCTTTTCTTGGGCTTCTTCGTGGGATCCCACTTTTTTAATGTCAAAATTACTTTTTTCTGTAAATCTCGGACAACTGAGGGAAATTAACCGCAATAGCCTCTTCTCCTTCCTCTCTTCCTTGGAAACAGTTCGAATAACTCAGAAACTCTCAGTTCTATCTCAGATGCCACTAATTCTGTGAAATCTTAACTGATTCAAATTTCTATGAAAAAGTTGTACAAACCTTTTCACCAGCCTCAACTAGTCCATAAACAGGTTTCATTTTAAATGCTTCCGGTCTTGTGGTCTTCATTTTAAAAATGATTGCTTTATTCCAATCATTTTTTATGTCCAAATCTACTACTTGACGTTCAGTTAAAGGTGCTGAAAATGTTACCTGAAAAATTCCACTAAATTTGAGAGACATAAGTGCAACGTGCTTGACACAGGAAGTCTTGAGGAAATTCCATTCTTTAGAAATAACGCGATGAATCTGATTGCTTGGAGTAAGTGAACAATTGATTATTAAAGTAAATTACCTATGGCCTTGTAGTTCACAAAAAAAAATGCTCTGATTTCGGTTATAAAAAGTGAGCATTTCTACGCACACAGAGAAATAACAGACCGTGGCAGGTTGCACCGTAAGCTTCTTGTCCATTCCGAAATTCGAGGTGTAATTCCGAAGCAACCAAACGCACGGAAAACAAATTGCAAAATGTTTATTCATCCTCGTAAATGTCATTATTATATTTTCTAAAGTGAATTAGAATAGCAATGTTGAGGTCATTCTCGAAGAGTTGCGAGAATGACATCCTCCTCCTCTCTGTAATTGATTCAAGTAAAAGATTCGATTTCGAAAGGAGACTTCATAGTTTCAATATTCAATCTTCCGTTAACTCACCAACACAACTGTTTTTTTTTCCATTCAATAAAATTTACTAATTTTCCCTAATAAACCCATCATTTGTCATTGAATCTAAGAAATTTAGAGGTAGAAGTCGAAACACTTATAAACTATAATTTCAAAATGCAATTTATATGTCATATGTCAATTTTTATTTAATTAGTTGGCGAGTAATACATTAAGGTTTACTATGCTAACTGTCAAATCAGTGAAGAATAGAAAGTTTTAGGAAGAAAAGCTTTAGAGAATATTAGATTTCGTTGTGTTCCTAATTTTCAAATTAGTGAAAATTGGCAAATTAGGAAAAACACCGTTTCTATCAGTATATTAGAATTGAAATTGTTGGCAGAGAAACTAAATTAAGGCTATCGATTTTATCTTCTCTTAGCATGAAACAAGGCTGTGACACACATTTAACATTGAAACTTTATAACTGCAGCTGATAGAAGGAGTTCTCGAGTCAAATTTAGAGTTAGCTGTTCAAGTGTCGCATTTCAAAAGTCTTTGCTCCGTCCGACACATTCAAGGAAACTTATTTCACAATGTGTAGCATGCGACGGTTAACAAATCTTTAGAGGCGAGTGCTTCCATGTCTAGTAGTCAAAGGTCGGGGTGCGCTCCTTTTGTGCTTTCATATCGGTCCGACTATCCAAACTATTGTCTCACGTAATTGCATACTGGCAATGACACCATCTGAAGAGGACTTTCCAACAACCTTTGTTTGTTTTACTTGAATTTTTTAACTTTGTAAAAGAATTGTTTTGTTTATTATTCAATTTAAATTTCATTTCACAGCACAAAATTTATATGCACATATGAATTTGATGTGTAATTACTGACGGGGACTTACTTCCATAAATTGAAGCCAGAATTGATCAGGTTGGATGTCGAAAAAAAGCTTACTGCAGCTGTGCAAGATGATTCTTTAATGTCAACATTCCGAAACTGTAATCTAAATATATTTTTCATTATAGTGGGGCAGTTTCAATGAGAACTATATCTTGAGAAGTAGGTATGGCCGACACAAAGACGAGACTGGTCGTTGGGTATCGAATAATGCCGAAAGTCCTGCTAATGCAAAAAAATTCGGTAAATTTTGTTATTAGTATTTTTTAAGCATTTATAAACCTGTCGATAATGGCATTATTCTTACAAGGAATTAAATGAGACGTGGACACGTCTTAGTGAAAGAGTAATTGAAGAACGTTAACTGAGTTTGGTTTCTTGTTATATTTTATTTAGAATAATTTGAAGTGAAGTTATAATTCTTTATTATTGGAAAGGTTAAAGAAGAGAATAACTATAGCCTTGAATATGGCTTTATTCAAAAATATGTTTTGATTTCCTTTATTGTTTTAACACTGTCTTAAAGGTGAAGACAAAGGTCCCTATGTAGTCGAAGAAAAGAAAAAATTCGACAAAAATAGACGTCCCGAAGCTGGCTATTACTTGGATTATTTACTCAATGAGAGCATTATAATGGACGGACCTGGCGAAAACATTACCATTGTGAAGTGTGTTTATTATCGTTTTGAAGAATTCGTTAGTTTCGCGCTTGTCTTGCTTATCACGATCATATGTAGTTTTTGATTAAATCCAGGTGGAATTTACCACGTAATTTATCATTTTTGAATCAGAAATCATCCCGATTTTTGCGAAATGAAATCTTTTCTCAATATCCATTCTGTTTAGATCGTTTGAAGAAATGAACCTAAATCCAACGCTTATGCAAAATATTCGGGGGAAGAACTATTCTGAACCATTACCAATACAGAGAGCAACATTCTCTCTAATTCAAGCTGGTAAACAACTTCATTTCGAAATCATGTGTTCTTTAAAGTAGACCGATCTAAACACATTTGTGCTTGTTGCTAAGCACGTTACATGACGCTTAATAGTTGTAACTATATTGCTTTTGACCAAAAATAGATATCGCTTGTTCCAATCATATTTTTTATTTGATGAAAATCATTTCTGTAAGGGGTTGAAATTTAGGCTTCGACGTGATTGGGCATGCAGTAACAGGCGGTGGGAAAACAGCGGCGTTTTTGATACCAATAATTAATCATATTTCTGCTCAAAAAAGTGGAGGCTAGTTTTTTAATAATTAAAAATTCTGAACTACGTTTATGTCAATAATTATGCTTATCATACTTGTTTTTATTACTGCAATAAATAGCATTTCCTCTAATTCGTCTGCGGCTTTTTGTAATGATTTTTATCGAGTTTATATAATTTTGGTTATGGAGTTATAACTTTTGATAAGAAAAAATTTTTGAATTTTTTTGATGTTTTTTTGAAGCTGGCTCTGAAAGGAATATATATCCTTACTGCATAGTTGTTTCGCCAACTAAGGAACTTGCCGAACAATTGTATGAAGACACACTAGTATTGTCTGCAGGTATATTCTATTCAGCGTATTTTTGACTGCCAAATTCTGAAAGAGTGTTACATGAGTAGAAGTTTGCATTCAAATGAATTAAGATTTTTCTGCGCCTCTTAAACAAGTGTTCTTCCATGAGAAAAGGAACATATTAAGTCTATTAAGTTCAAAAGTGGAGTAAACTAAGTGTGCAAATTAGTGAACTTGAGCTTGAGAACTTAGTGGATAGTTAAGCAGTGGGAGTAATTTGAATACTGTTTTTAGGTTTGAATTGTACAACCGTATTGAGTTTTGGTGAGATGCCTCGCCAGGACAACATTGTTCTTATAAAGGGTGGGTGCGATATATTTATTTGTACAGTTGGGCGACTTTGTGACTACCTTCAGAATAAAGTTGTAAGTCAAACTGATTTATTGTAATTCAACAAATGTTGTAGAATTCTCAGATTGCATTGCATAAGCAATTGCAAAAAAAAGCTCAACCTTCTGTAAGTTTTTGCTCTTTCACTTTGTTTTTCTTAGAATTTGCGGAATATTTAAGCAGTCGAGTCTACTCGAGTCAAATTCTAATTTGATATATCTAAATTTAATATTTCTTTAATAAAAAGTATTGCAGTTGGGGTTACGCCATTTACATTTTTTGGTTTTTGATGAAGCAGACAGACTTTTACAAATGGATGAGTTTTACAATGATTTGGTCGAAAATCTTTTGCCGAAGTGTCGTGACGTAAGTCATTACAGCATTTTTCTTTAATTTTTAGCAATTGTTTCAAATTCGGTTGCCAATTCTGGTTTTGATTTCAACTTTCCGCTATTTAATGCACTGCTTATCTCGTCTGTTACTGTTAAATCAAAATAAAGAAAAATGAAAGAAGTAGTACTGAGCTGTATTGGCAATTTTAATATTAATTTGACGTAAATTAAAGTTTTATTTTGTTTGAGTGGGTTGAATTCCTTTATTTGGATCTTCGTTCATTTTTTTATTTGTTTTATTCTTGATTGGGTAGATGTCGTTTTTATGAATATATGTGTATATAGAGGTATTGGATGGTATCCAAAAATTCTTGCTATATTTTGCTAGAAATCAATCAGGAAGGAAAAAAATAAAAAACGAATGATTAAAACTTTATTGCGCATAAAATATGAACTCTAACTTCTGCTTAACATTTATCTACATTTATGAACTTACCGTTTTTGAACGTATTTGAACTTAATAATTGCAGATTCCAAACCTTCGAAAGCTATTATTTAGTGCCACGGATTACAACGATCTTGCTGAACTAAAAGAAGAATTTTCGATGCCAAATGCTACAAAAGTTGTTGTTGGTGTTCTTAACAGTGTAAATCCCTTTATCGAACAGCAAGTTTTAAATGTATCTTTTAAATCCTTTGATTTGCATTCATCACCCGATAAATTAAATGGTTTCAAAAATGAAAAAATTTTAAAAAGTGAAAAAAATGACAAAAAATTTAAAAAATTTCATAAGGCTCTATTAATTTTCCAAGTGGAGGTATTCATTGCTTCGAATTTCAATGATATTCTTGAAATATGATTAAATTATCATCAACGGGCGCATTTTAGTGGTATTAGTGACAATTTCAACATAGAGTGATGTCCAGGAAAAATTGAAGTCGATTATGTAAATTATGTATGATCTATTTCAGGTGGAAGTCCATGAAAGGCGTGAAGTGCTGTTGGATTTAATACAGAATATGTATTTAAATAGTAATCAGTGTTAATAATTTTGAAGTTACATGTGAACCTAGAAGTATTTTCTTAAGATGAGCAGTCTTTTTTTTACAAATTTTTATGCATCAATTTCAAGTAAATCGTAATATCTGGAGTCTGTAAAAGTCATTTAGATTGTGAACCTAATTTCATTAAAAAATTCAACCTTTCAGCGTATATTGGTTTTTCGTTGCAGACGACGCTAATCCACCACCAAAAACAATTATTTTTGTTAACACAAAGCGTTTTGCAACAGTTATTGCATGCTATTTGTCACTAAAAGGATATAAAGCTTATCCAATTCATGGGTACGTTTCTGTTTCTGAATAAGCTTGAAACCACAACATTTCGAATCGTTCTGATGGTAGAAAAAGATTACAGCTAAGTGCTGTCGTACTGTTATCCATATCCATAAAAAGTATTTCGCAATAGAACTATAACTTTATGAGCAGTATTGAATTTACATTAACTTTCCCACCTTTTTTAGAAGTCTTACTGCAAAATTACGAAGGGAAGCGATCGAAGCTTTGCAGAGTGGTGATTGCCACATATTAGTATCTACTGATTTGGCGGCACGTGGTTTGGATATCAAGGGCGTGTCACACGTATATTATTTGAGGAATTTATGGAATTTTCAATATTATTGAATTTTTATCTCTATTAGAAAATCAATAACTGTGGGATAGAAGATATTTTGGCTGTTCTCAAATAATGTTACTAACCGGAAATATAAAAGTTCTTCGATTTAAGATTTAGAGCTAGGATATTTTTTATGTTTGTTTTGCTGTTCTTCAGGTAATAAATTACGAAATACCCAAGCCTGAAAGCTTCCTATCATATGTTCATCGCGTTGGACGCACAGGACGTGTTGGAAATTTTGGTCATTCAACGACATTTTTTGCTCCATCTGTGGACCACAGAATGGCTCCGTTTCTCTACAGAGTACTGCTTTCTGTCGTTTTTAAAATAGTGTCTTTTTTACTGGTTCTTGAAACCATCAGTTGGTTTGAATTATCAACTATTTTAAGAATTTTTCAAATTCTATGAATAGCTGAATAGCTATGATGCTGACAATGCAGTTCACTGAATTTTACATCTCAAAACTTCTAAGGGAAGTTCCGCATTATTGACTTTTTACACAATTTTTGATTTTCTACCAGTTTTTGCTTGCATTCGCCTTTTCATATTTCAGTGGCTTGAAAAGAATAAACAGGAAATACCTTCTTTCTTGCTTGAGGAAGCGGAGCGACAAATTGAGACCGAAAATTTACAGAGGAAAACAAGTGAAGACTATGATCGAATACTAAATAAAACATGTGCGGAAAGCAGCGACGGCGAAATGGATCATTGAAATCGGGAACTATCTCACATCACTAATTTAGTTTGATAATTGTGATGTTTTCTACTAGCAGTCAGTGTGTCATTTATCGTAGAATTTCGAAGGAAATAATCCTTTGTCTTTTTAATACATAATAGATAAAAAAGAATGTGGTTTTTGCAGATCGTGGATTTTCTAATGTTTCTTTCTGTTATAACATAATCGTTTCGTAATTTCATTCATTTATTGTGATCTGCTTAAGCACATTTTTGCCGAGTGTTGAAATCCTCATATATGAATATATAAATCTGCGCAAAATGTCTTTTTTATTGTTCTAGGAAATGTTGTGGTACAAAACTACTTATTGTACATATGTATGGCAGTTAGCATAACTGCATTTCAATGAAACATCAGACTATAAGTTTTAATAAATGTTGAAATTTTTTATCCAAAACTTCAAAGATGTTTGAGCTTAATTTGAACTTTGTAATAGAAATGTTGGGGTTCTGTGAAATATTTGAATGCTTGTGGTGCTTCTTCTTGTTAGGTTTATTATTAAAGCGGCAATAAAATTAATCTCGTTTTGAAGTTGTTCCCCTCGGATACAACTCTCATATTCTTGAGGTGAGAGAAAGTCATGTAGAACATAGATGAAATCAACAGTATTTCTTGCAGATTGATCCTTCTGTGCAGTGAAAACTGCGGCAGATTAATCGTGAAGAACAAAAAATTGCTGTTTAAACGCAACATCCTTTTTGTCTCGGAACAGTAAGGTCGAGGATTTTCTACTAAATCATTGATTGTGGTGGCTGCAGTTGTGTTAATTATTTTCTCATAAAGAAATACCGGTACGGGGCGTTGTTTTCCTTGTCCTCCTAGAAATAAAAACGTAACGCTATTTCGCATGACGCTATCAACAATCTAATTCTTACAGTCAAGGTCATGAAAAGTACGGAAATCCTCTATCGTGTCGCACCGTTACTATATAACTGAACAAATTGGTCTACTATCCCAGATACTGCTGCAAAACTCCACAAACTTTCATTTTCAATTTCAGCATGAGGTAGCGAATCACGAAAATGCATATTCTCTATTAAAAAGAAACAGAACACGCAATGTAAAGTTCATTCCCAAAATTTCCAACAAATTTTATTTCGAAGTCCTTGACAGTTAACGCTCTATCTAAAATATCACGAAACATATTCATTTCTCATGCATATGTCGAACAATATGGTACTTTAGTTTGACTGTACGGAAATTGCTGAGGTAATATATCTTCCGCCTTATCATTTTTATCACTCATATAGACAGACCACCAATTGCTCTTTCCGCTAAAATTGAGTCTCATGCATCGATTCCTCACGTTAACCATTGGACATCGGAAATATCGAGAGAATAGGCTTTCATTATTACTTCAAAGTAATGCTTGCATTATGTGTCGTTTCTCTATCAATTGGTTCTATCAGGAAGATATTTCAAACTTGTTTCCAGCATCTCTTATCTATTCAGTCGGTTTTTTGAAATTTACTTTTGTTTGAAATTCTGGAAATTTGAATGGAAGTGATAATTATTTGTGCAACGGTCAGTCTGTAAAAAGCGATGCAATGATATCTTTCTGGATCATTCATTTTGCCGTATTCGCATACTTTGAATACTTTGGCGTGGGGAAGTCTCGAAGTCGTTGCGATATAATGCATCGTGCACACTGCTGCAATCCACTTATCTACAATAAATGCTTTGAAAAGGTAAAATTTTTCATACTTCAAGTTCAGTGACGTGACGTGACCTGAGTGCTATCATTCGTGAAGAGCTATTTCATGAGGTGAATTTTAGTGCCATTATTGGGCAGCTCGAAATTGCTTCCGCGGTAGAGCACAGCGTAAACAAATTGTTACGGATTTGGTTGACGTATCCACTTTTAATCACAAAAGTAAAAGGAATGAATTGAGCGATGAATTTGACGGAAATTCGGTTAGTGAGGTGATCTTTTTATTTTAATTCAATTATTTGATATTTATGTGTTAAGCATAAAATATCCGGAAAATATTAGGTGAAGAGATCGAGGTACGGACAGCATTAATTAGACCTATGTTCTCATCCGATACTCTAGTCCTCAGTGCTTCGTTAGTTTTTTCAGGAATGCGGTACAGTTCACTCAGAATTTCTGCCATGTGTGCAGAAGGAGATTGCTGATCAAATATTCTACGATTGCTGTAAACTGTACGTTGAACCTGGATGTCATGAATTGTGTCGGTATGAGGGGAATCGTGACGTGGCGCAATCACTAGTATTACTTTTCAATACTTTTGCGCTCACGCACATGCGACGTTCATGCATTGCGATAGATGCTTTTCTAACACTCTCTCAGGATAGATTAGATTGAAATCACAGCAAAGATTTGAAACGATAGCGAGAAACACAAGAGATGGAGTAGCCGAGTGTTGGGACTGTTTTCTGAGCATTGATGTGAAATACGCTTAAGTACACGTAATCAACTTTCAGCTACTGGAAACTTTCCACAAGAAGAAATGTCCTATAAACAATATACCCACTATACTATATTGTGCGTCACAAAATCGCGACAATCGATTATGTTGCAGACAGTTAGGTCTAACATCAGGAAAGCTTCACGTAGGTCGGAGATGTCTACGTATGTGTGATCCGTATCGTTTTGATATTCCAATGCTTGAGGAACATGATTTTGTCTGCTTAAATAACTGGGATATTATCATGTACTGCCATCATGGCGGGCTCAGGTATTGAGTAAAATCTCACAGTGTGATTTCTTCCACGTATCCTAAATTAGGTAATGTATCGAAGCTGTTGACTACTACAAAAACAAAGATGGGCGCTATTGTATGCATTTGTAAAAGTTGCACAATTTCTCTTCATATTTTCCGCTTTTTGCTTTTTTTCTTCAAAAACAACCTTCTCATATTTAATTATCGTCTTTTTTTTTTTAAATTTCACGGAAATTTTTTGCTGGCATTGATTGATGTAGGTGACGATCGACGATTTGATATTATTATCATAAAGAGTTATGGCTGTAGTTGCAACTGTATCAGTTCGTAACTTACCGTATAGCAAAAAAAAACGGTTGCAAGAAACATAACAATGATGTGTTGTACGATGCAGTGAGTTCGGAAAGTGCTCTAATTAGACTTAGCAAGTGATTATGAGCTCAATTCATAACAATACAATCAGTTCTTCCGTTCAATCGATACCGCTGTGTCATACGGGACGGTTTGTCACCTTTTGGCTGTTTAATAAACGAGAAAGCGAAGGTGTAAGTAAATTTTACACTTTCACTTTTTGATTTTGAGATAGGAATTTCATGCAGAAACATGTTATGTTCTTTCTACTATTGACAGGTAACCTCTTAGCAAAGTTGTCGGTGACGCTTTTGTATTCGTTCGAACAACGATGACCGGTGAAAGTTGAATTTTGGACAGATTTCAGTGACTGACGATTGTTGCTACGGACGATGAGACTTACTTCCAAATAATCGTTAGAGGTGGACGATCGTTCTTGCTTTTTTCTCTTCCTTTCTGCGTCACGCCTGTCTGTACGATATTTATTTGCATGCATGATGCTTTCTCAACCTGTTGACGCAAGTCTTTTAAACTTATCTGTCACATCAACTAATATGAGATTAATTTAGTAATTAATATGTTGCGGGAATTGTAATTTCTAAACAGTCATTGCGGCTATAATTACGCATTCTACACTCCCATTGCTTCTTCTTTTCAGAAATTAAAAAGAAATCATTTTTCCTGCATTTTTTCATAGATATTAAATTTTATAAAAAATGACGATTTCGTACGGCGAGGGACTGTCCTCATTCATGCTACGATGGCGAGGATCGTTGTGGAAGGCAGTATTAAAGGATTTGATTGCGTTCTACTTTGTTTATTACATTATTCTGTTTTTTCAGGTAGTTTAAAACTTCAGTTTCTAGTTGTTATTTTGTTCCAAATCCTTTAAATTTAAGTATTTATTGTCGAAAATGCGCCGGAAATTTTGTTAAAAAAAAGAGTATTTATTAAAATACTCAAAACGTTTGGTTTATAATTTGTTAAATTTCGGGTGGACAGGAACTTCTTAGGCGATCTTTTTAATGTGAAATTTTCAATTTAAATGAAAAAACAGCTTCTTTGCAGTGGTACTATTTGGATGAAAAGCAAAAGGAATACTTCACAGGATGGATCATTTGGTGTGAAATTGGTTCCCAATATATTCCCTTATCT
Organism: Litomosoides sigmodontis; assembly: GCA_963070105.1. NCBI lineage: Eukaryota > Metazoa > Nematoda > Chromadorea > Rhabditida > Onchocercidae > Litomosoides > Litomosoides sigmodontis. Next base: position 6,297,208 of record OY718808.1, read on the forward strand.
TTCCTCCTCGGTTTTTTCGTTGCTGTCGTGGTAGCGCGTTGGTGGGAGCAATTCAATTATATCAGTTGGCCTGATAAATTGATGATGATGGTCGCAACATGTTTACCTGGTGATCATAATTTGCATATTCGGCAAGCTATCGCAAGGTGGTCGAGCTTACAGGTAAATGAGTTAAGATGTTTTGCCGTTAAAGTTAGTATGAAATAAGTGAATCGCATTATTTTTAAAAGGCACGGAGGCGCTGCATTTTAGGCAGCTATTGCTTGGTCAGCAATATCGGTTCGTACACTAAAACGATTTCCGACAGAACGACATTTGGTGGAGGCAGATTTGATGACCGAAGAGGAGTATAAGTTGTTCACAGGTGTAGAGGCAAGGCATGGCAAATGGTGGGATTTAAATTCAAAACTTTGAAACCGATAAGTATGTCACACGTAGAGGTGAAATGAAGCGGAAATTAAGGCTTAGGTGATTCCAAAAGCTTTCGCCTTTTATGAAAGAAAGTTCGGTGAAGCATCATCGGTTGTTAATGCATTTACTGAAGAATACACAAATTAGCTTTAAGGTTTGTACCGATAGTTTGGATATCAAATTTGTTAGGTGCACTGTACCGACAACAGCGAATTGATTCCGTGCAACTAAATATGCTAATGCAACAACTGTACTCGTTTAGGGACGGTTTCGCTATGCTGCTTGTCTACGATTGGGTTAAGATACCTCTTGTCTATACACAGGTAAACATCTCTTAAACCAGGGTCACTGAGAAGAAACAATCTCAATCATTGAAAATTTGATTCTATCACAAAACTTTAAAAGTTCCCAAGCCTTAAAGGTAGTGGCAATAGCAACCTATGGATACTTCATGATCTGTTTAATTGGACGCCAACCGAAAATTGATGAGCATTCAATGAGAAAAGAAGTATCTATCTTGTTTCCAGTCTTTACAACCTTTCAAATGCTCTTCTACATTGGATGGCTTAAGGTTGGCCAGTATCTGATGAATCCATTCGGTGAAGATGACGATGATTTTGGTTAGCTTTTAATATCTTATTAATACAGTGTGAGTACTTCTCGGCCGATCAAGCCATCCGATGCTTATCACTCACTCATCGAGTGCACTATTAAAATGTTTGTAGCATTGTGAAAATGGTTCAGGTGGGAAATAATAATGATTGCAAAGACACTTCCGCCTAAGGTAGAAGTAACACAACTGTTTGGACGGTGAAGACGGATCGTAGATGATCAAGAACTTATCACAGATTGGGATGTGTTCGTTGCCGATTAAACAATGATTATTCTTCTTAGAGCTGAACTATGTGTTGGATCGAAATACATTCATCGCACACATGCTGGCAACGGATTTGGTCAATCAGTTGCCGACGATTGGCAGGAACGGAATGCGTGTTCTTCTACCGCACACTAAAGCGTCATTTAAAATACAGGCAAGCCGTGATCGTACTGTATTGACCTCTCTTCATCGTTCAACACTTGTGTACTTCTCGTATTTTATTCAAATTTAAATTTAGGATGTCATTCCAAAAGGTCATTTAACGCATTTCAAATTAGCAAAAGATGAAATGAAACTCATCGAATTGGATGAACTCATAGAAAGTAACGAAAATGATCGAAAAAGAGCTAAAAGAAAACCTGGATTACTATCACGAAGTATTCGATCGAAGAGAAAGTATTTTTTACAACTCTCTTCTACTCAGCAATACATTATTATTGCTTTTAAGTTTCAAAAAAATTTACCTAATCAATTTTGAAGATTTTAATTTGAAATTTTTTTAGGATGAGCAGCAGATATGTTGGGGAAAGAACTACCTTCATCTGATTATTGGTTAAAAAATTTCTGTATTTTACATGCACTGATTGCATTGCTTTAAAAACTCTAAAAGTAGCTTCTCCTTACTTAAAGAAATAAGAGTTATCAGTGCATAAGTTATAAAAAGTAGCTTTCACACTGTCAGCTAGATCTTACACTTAATTTCGATCGATAAAATTAGTCTTATCTATCTGATTGTTAGATTACAACAATTATGATTTAGTTTCAAATAGCATGAAAATATCATTTTAAAAATAAAGTGTCCTAAGAACTTAGAGTAACTTATCAAACGGATAAGGGAATGAATGATTTTAAAACTGTTATGATTCAGTAAATATTGATTATATTTTTGATCGGTTCTGCTGCTGAGCGAAAAATGTACAAAACATAGATGTGCACATATTACTGAAGCACAAAATGACACTAACAATAACTGCAAATGACAAGTGAAAAATCATTATGACTTTAATTTACTTGCCAATTCAAATTATAGGAAGAACGAGGAGAGAAGTGAGGGAGCATATCGCATACTCTCTTGTTATTTACGAAGTTTAAAAGAAGGGCAAACACCATTGAGAATGGTACCTGTCATGCCTTTGATTTAACAAACAAGTGCTAATGCAGGTGTCATCAGCTGCACCGTCCAACCTTTCAAGTAGTGGAAGTGCGCAATTTACTAACAGCTATCACTGCAGTAGACATGATGAGGTTGGAAATGACGTGAAATAAAAGGCTACCTTGTGAGGAAAGAAAAAGAGCACAAGAATTTCGCAAGCAGTAAAATGATCTTTTCTGCAGCTTCTTAACAAAACTCGAAATGGTTGAATTAAATACTGAAACAGACCTCTGTCTCTTCGCTTCATCTCCTTGCTAACTTATCCATGTTGGAGACTGACATATCAGCTCTCTCCTGTTAATCGCCGGTTTCAGGAAATCCAATGTCCTACATCTACTATATATCCCACTGATATCGTAAGACATGACTTTCTAAATTAAGAAAACGTAGAAGCTTTAAGGATCAAAGTTTTGCTAATCCAATTACTGTCAGTAAAACAGAGTTTATTTTTTAGAGAATATTGATTGATTTTCAATTGTGTTCTATCAAAACACTAGCTGAGTTATTTGTTGAGCGGTAACTGAAATATTTCGGGGGAAAAAAAGACGAGAACTTGTCGATTTGAATCAGGGTAGTGGAAATTTTTCGAGTAAAAAAATCCACCCAGCTTCCCGAAAAGAACAGTGCGTTTTCCGGTTATACACCGGAATATCAAACAAAGTAAATCGGATTTTCTTCAACGATACCAACTTGAGCACGTGAGGATCGATTTATACATTTGTTCCAACGTGAAAAAAGAAGTGCAACGAGATGTAGTGAGCATAATAGGGGAACGTCTGGACTAGAAACGTCATCCCTCAACGACACAGAGGTATCACAGGAAGGAACGGTAATTCGATCCTTTCGTCCCTCATATATCCCTTTGATGATGTTGCATGCACCGAGTATCGGACATGACGCATTTCGTACCGGACAAGGCATTAGAAGGAGACATTAACGATAAGGCAGGTGGGAAAAGGGATGTCACTTGAGGGCAGTGTCTGTTACCGTATGCTCCCGGCTATTACCGTAAGACAAGGATTCTTCGACAGCTCACTACCGTTTGTTCATTTATTTCCCATACCATTTCGCACTTGCATGTGTTATCCAAAAATTTTGCTCGTCCTTTTCTTCATGGTCATTTCCATCGAGCAGTGTATTTCTTCATCTACGAACCATCACCTAGTAAGACCAAAATTTTTCAAATGCTTCGCGCACCATTTATGCAAATTAGGGAAGAAATTAGCTAGGAATCATTGCTTCTTGCATATGGAAGTATTGTAGTTGAACTCGTTTTAGTAAATCCCCAGACGCGTTCGAGTCTAGACTGCATTTCATTACGTTCCAGCAACCTACTAGAATGTTTCTCGGCATACCTGGTCTGAATAAGTTCATCTCCAGCATTACCATTTCGCAACTTGATGACTTACCTGGTAAGTTGCTTGGGATTTTTCAACGGATTTACGTCTGATCGGTACAAGTTCATACAATTCGTGCTAGTCATTTCTTTAAATTGATTAAAAAATTATGATGTAACCTGAAATTAATCAGTAATGACTGTCATTTGTGATAATGTATTGTGTTAAAGAGCTGGCAGTGGGTTTGGGAAATGACTGTTCTTTGCTGAGCGCTCTTCGAGAAAGCTCATTAATTAGTGCTATTGTCATGCGTGGTCTGATCATTTTATTTACGGTCTAAGGTAGAGCATATTAATTAAAAGCATTTTTCAAGCAAGAGAAAGATGTAAAGCAGTTATTCTAGAAAACTAGTAAACGCCGGCTGTGGGATGAAATGGTGCTACAAAAGGTGAAAAGGAATGGTAGAATATATAGCACTGAAAGATAATCTCAGATTGAGCGCTTATTTGGGTTTTGAAGATAAAGTGATTCTTTGAATTTGCTGTTTCAGATCGCTGTAACTACTTCTATACAGTGCTGGCGTTATCGTTCTTCTCACTACTTATCGGTACTAAGCAGCATTTCGGTGAGCCAATTCGTTGCCTTGTTGACCGGCAATATTCAGGTTAATTGATGACCCCTCTTGAACTTATAAGAGTTCCCTTTGTATTATAATGATGTTAATATCCTGTAATTTGTTTAGTAAAAGCATTTAAATTTCATATGTATTGACATATAAAAAGAATTAAAGTAAAAATTCAAGTATTTAGCCCAATAATTAGGAGAGCGCAATCTATTTTGGGGAATTATTTGAGTTGCTTAAAGCCAAAAGAAGAAAAAAGATGGCGTCTGTCTATCTATTGTGGAGAAAATTCAACAGCATACTTCTGTTCTTAGGTTCCTGGATTGGTTATGTACATGATTACTGCTTCATATCAGAACGCTATTCGCTAACCCCACCTGAATATGAAACGGATGAACTTGCTTCATTCGACCCAACTCATGAGAAGAAATATGAAAACTATTACCAGGTAAAATTCGATCTGTGAACATCTTCGAAACATGTTTGTGTTGACATATGTATTATTTGTTAATGAAAAACAACAGCGTTGAAGATAATAGTGTTTATCTTTAACATCTACATTTTTTTAAAAATATGAAAAGAGAGGCAAGCAGTCCATCTCCATCAAACATCTAGATTTTGAAATTGCATGTAAAATATCTCTCGTTGCACTTTTTTGTCCTTCACAGTGCGTTAAACTTTATATTTAAAAATACTTTTACACCGATCGACGACCTATTTATACTTGATATGTAAGGGTTAATCATTGGAAAAGAATGACGTAAGGAAGAGGAAGTGATTGCAAATCACCATAGTTTTTGTTGCAGTGGGTGCCATTTCTTTTGGCTGCTCAAGCACTAGCCTTTTATGTGCCGCATTTTCTCTGGAGATGGTTTCAAAAACTAAGCAGTAAGTTTATAGATGTTGGTGCAAAAATTACTATTATTTTTTCCTAAAGTTTGTCTTTATGTTTCTTTGCAATACTAAACTTTTTCCACATATTGACTTAAAATTTTATTAGTTGTACCATAAAACTTCAAACATTTCTACACTTGCCACTCAGCATTTGAAGTTGTTTATTTTGCAAAATGTATTTCTTGTCAAGCAATTTCTCTTATTCCACAACAAGGAAGCACTCAAAAATTCTTAAAATTACAATTTTTCTTAAGTAGAAGTAAAGATAATTTTTGTAAAAATATTAATATGCTTTGCTTTGAAACTGCAGTTAATTTCTTTTAAACCAATAGATTGGATCTATTGTGTCCTAATTCGCAATATCTCATATAGATTTGGATATGGCTGTGGCAGTAGATGAATCAGCTCGAATATACAATATGTTTACAGACGAACGTAATAATGCTGTGAAAAACTTGGTTCGATATCTTGAACAGGTAGCATTTTTTCAAAGAAATATTGCTACCACAGTTATATTTTTTAATAGTATGAATGCATTCTGTCGTTGTATTATCGATTCTAACTTATTTCAGCCTTTAAAAAGTAATAGTATTCGTAGGAATAAATAGCTTAGTGAATAAGGTGTCCAGAAGCAAGTTCGAAGAAGGAGAGGCAGTCTTCATCAGTCATGTATAAGTTGCTCATAAAAGTCTGAATTTTGTGCTTTTTAAATTTCATGGTTAATCAGTTCTATTTAACATGTCTCGCAATGAAGATTTTAGTGTGTGAATAAAACACCTCAGAAAGTGACTAGTATTCGGATTCCAATGTTCCGTCATTGTAATACATTTGTTGCTTAAATTACACCGCTCGATACTGGTTAATCCAGTAGTAGCGTATGTGTTCTTAGCATAGGTGGAATTTCGAAGATGTGTTTCACATTCTTTGAAAACACTTTTATCATCGAAATTACTTATTTCGTTGATAGCGGTGCACTGAACGCTGGAAAATGTTGCAGCGTGTGGTTTATCCAGTTCGGCGTTCCGTTTTCGTGAGTCTTACACATATTACTCATGTTGGGTGGTATTCATCGCTCGTGTATGTTCTTGAAAAGTTGTTAAATATTGCAAACACAGTTTTCCAGCTTTACGTCGTCAATGCATTTGTGGGTGATGGTACATTATTTTGGGGATATCAGGTTTGTTTTCCTTCATTAATTACGCAGAACACTGATTGTGATGCAGAAATTGTTTAAATCGTATCCGTAGTTTCTGTCGGACTTCTATGTTTGTTACGCCGAACAGTATATCGCAAACATACTATAGCATTCATTTCTTGCTGTAATCACTAAATTCTTGTTAAATTTAGTAGCAGCAGTTTGCACAGAACTCTGTTTTGAAGCCTTAGTCATTTAAAACATGTTTCATAGTACAGCGAAAAAGATCATTTCTGAGGTTACTTTAAGTACGGTTTATATTTCGAAACATTCTTATAACTAAATTCTTTGCAGCTACTTAAAGATCTTTGGACTGGCCGAGATTGGACGACTACCGGATATTTCCCGCGAGTAGTATATTGCGACTACATGAAGCATGAACTTGCTAACGTCCAACGCAAAACGGTTCAGTGTGCGCTTGTAATAAATATACTCAACGAAAAGGTCCTATATGTTATTCCACAATGCAAATAGGATAAGTAGAATAGGAAATCGATGAGGGTTTATTTGTTAACATTATTAATTGTTTTCTCTTAATTTGACTAACCGAAACATTTCTGTAACGAAAGTTGAATAGGTATTCGCATTAATGTCGGCATGGTTGTTGCTATTGCTTGCAATCAATGTTATCAGCACAGTTTATACAATCACGATATTATTTGCACCAACATGTCGTGAACATTCTATATTAAATTATCTCCAGGTATGACTACTTTTAAATTGAATTATTTTTGCTTACTTAAATTCTAAAACTTATAGCATACACTATGAACAAAAAGGGTGTAGTAAAATAATTTTGCAAGTGATTTGGAATTTATTGCTTCAAATAGCGGTTTCAAATAGCAACAGTTTGAGATTTTTTGCTTTAATTGAAGATTTTAAGTCTTTTGCTTTGTAAAATTTCGTGTACACCATGGTCACATAGCTAGAACACAATGTAACACGCGAATGTTTTGAAAACATTTCAGGCTTTTGTTTACAGAGAAGAACTGCTTGATGATAGCCTCTCTAATAATGGTTAGTTTGTAAGGGTACGATTTCTTTTCCAAAAATCTTTTCCAATTTTTCAATCCACATTTTCCTAGTCTTTCCAGTGTAATTTATCTGGAATCTACATAGAAGATTCCACTCCTTTCATGTATAACTATTAATGATTTCGTATAGGTTAAAGACGATTTTCTTCTCTTGTTTGTTGACAAATACCAAGGATGAAATATTTTCTAACAGATTTTTGAAGATTTCGATGTCGTATTTAATCATCTTTTAAGTATAAAGCATTTTGCATACCTCAAAACGTGCAGAAAATAGACGTTTTCGAGATTTCATTAATTTTTTGAAAGCAAAAAAGGCATTTTAAGGTTTACTAAAATAGTGTTTTTGATTTATAATCAGGGAATAATAAAAATAAGCACTCTACGATGCGTGTTATTTTATAGAACTCTTCCCATGATATTACAAATTACAGCTCTAAGTTACAAAAGCAGATCACCGATTGTTAGTCAGATTATCGCTCTTTCCTTTCCCATCCTCCCGTTAGCAAGCATAACTTAAATTGGTGAACACAATCCCAATCGTAATAGTCTTTAGATCTTTTACACTGAATTTATGAAACTACAGTTTTCAAAGCAATATCGACTAGTGCGATGAGGTGATGCTTGTTGAATTTCGGCCTTTTAATCATATTTTTCATAATTTTTAAAATTAAAAAATATTCAGACGATGACTTTTGCGAGAGCGAGCTACATGGGAAGCATTTTTCAAATACTCCAGGCGCTTCATATTATTCCAAAGTTAGGTAAGAAGGGATCGCGTATTTTTTTTCCATTCTATCAGAACGTTTCATTTCACCTTTGGTTTAATTTGTTTTTATTTTGGACTTATGTCTTAAGTTAGAATTTTTTAATGCAAAAGTATTAAATGTACTTTAAAAGATATTTTATTTTAGGCATCGTTTATGTGCAGCAGCTGAATGCCACGAACACATTAACGCAAAAAACAAAAAGACTCAGGAATCTGATGAGCTGAAGCAAGCAATGTTTTATCGACGACTGGTATTACTAGCACGTAATTCTTTTACACATGTTCCGTAAGATTCTACACTCAGTCAGAATCTTTCTGCTTATAGTCGAGCAAACTTTTACATTTTAAACGATGCGGTCTGGAGATGATAAGTTTGTACCTTTCCACATTCTAAGTTCTTCATTATTTTTATTGTCATAGATTTGCTAAGTAAACTGTCATACTTCTTGCACTAAAAGTTCTACAATTTTTGGTTATTTTCAATTTGTCTGACACCATGAATTCTAGAATTCTAGATTTGCTAAGAAAGAGTTGAATTTTTGCATTTATTTGATACAAAGATTGGCTAAAAACCAAAGCGTTTTGTTAAGAAGATCGTTTTTAGATAAGGATAATGACCTTCGGCACAATTTTATTTGTGAAGCAATACATCCAGATAGCATCCTTCTCATGCGTTTCATACATTCTCATGCGGGTGGGATGGTTGCTTCCGATATCATATTCGCACTTTGGGCTGATTATGTGAAAGCAAAGGAGTCGAGACGACGCAAATACCAATCGAAAGTTGAGCATGCTATCACACCCGGTAGGCATGTCTAAAAAAGTGATAGATAACAAAACAACTTAATGAAATGATAAAATTATCCTTTCCGTATTTCGGATAGATAGGTTAACCTTCTGTTGCAGTTCTTACTGTAGTGAAAACATTTTTTTCATTTGTTTCTAATCTTTTTTTGTCTTTAATAAGTACTAGATATTTAATAATCTTTATGATAATTAAAAAAAATTATGTTTCATTCGGTTGTGAGAAGTAACAGACACTTCCGCTTATAGCTTCTTTCAATGATTTGGATAGTTTTCTCATTTCGACAGTATAATTAGTAATGTTTACTGTTTTACTAAGTTTTTACTTGGTTTTCGTATAACTTTTTTATTTCATGCATTCTGACGGCCACAATATTACTCTTGGAACAAAGTACAACTACTAAAGATTTGGTGCTAAGCATTTCAGTACTTTACTGAACAGCTAATTGCTGACAGCTCCTCCTGACAGTTCTTCATTGTTTACAGATGCACCACCCTGGGAAAAAAACACAATGATACTAAATGGTTACAAATATTTTAATACGCGGTCCCCAAAAGCTGATTCATCAATTACAGATGCTGGTTGTCTTTTAAAATCAAACGAAGAATATGCACAGGTGGTAAGTTTTTCATGTTTGCCCTTTTAGAAAAAGGATTGTGGTCCTTATAGCACTTGAATGAAAGTAAGAAGCTTGATAAAATATTGCATAGTTTTAACACTGACTTCCATTGTTAAACAGTTGTTGGTAGTATTCAAAGAACGAACCGCAGTAGTTTTCTATTTTCAAAGAGATCTGATTGCTCGATTATTGCACGGCCATCGCAAACGAGCTAATTTTTATAAATGTAGTAGATCTTTTTCTAAAGCAATCAAGCATTATTATTTTATATGGTCGAGAAATATACATTATGTCAAAGTGTTTTTATAATTGCAGTTTTTATGAGCAAATTTCTTTGCAGGTTGACGCTGTGGATTTACGTCCGTCCATAGTATGTTCGTAAGTTTCAGTTTATTCTTTTGTTAATCTGAGCAGTTTGGATTGATTTGGATTAAAAATGAGTTGTAATTATTGTTGCGTAAATCGTATTCATTTATCGTAATTTTTATGTTAAACGTAATTATGATTTCCAGAAGCCGAGATATGTTTAGCGAAAAAACTGGCGATCGGCAATCAAATGGTTGATGTTTCTGATTGATGAATGCCCCCGTTGATTACTTTGTAAGTTCGTTTGATTGCTTTCTCACTTTTGTATTCTAGCGGAATTTCATATTTTTTCAGAATTTCTGCGTTCCTTTTCTGCAGCTTATTGATCGAATAGTGCTTGAGATCATTGACTTCGCCGGAAAGCGTTCAACAAGCGTTTAACATTTAGTACCATGTCATAAGACGAAAGACACATCTGAACCTTCATCATTGTCCTTCTCATTTCTGTAATTGTTATTAGTAACATTCTGCCGTTAAGTGTCACATATTCATTACCATTCAACAATTCTACGTTTCCTTCCAGAGCTGTCATATAATTTTGTGCTGTCTACGTATTGTTTAGATTACCGACGTTCATATCGCAACAGTATTATTTCGTTTTGCTATTAAATGAGTGAGAGATGGTGCTTGCTAAAATTGCCATGCCAACAACTTAACAAGATAGCAAAATTAGAAACAAATTTTGTTGTGTTAGAACAAAAGGACGAGAGAAAATTTTTCTTCGAAGAGTGTTTTATGCTAATTGCAACTGTTTCAGCTCATTCAAGTTGTATCCTTACTTCCGTCTCGCTTATGCTTAGTGCTCTGCAACTTCGACGAAAAAACTACACAAAAGCAATTTCGATTTGTTGTGCGTTTACTTTTTGAAGCTTATGTTCTCGAAACTATAGATGGCATAAATACATCTTTTGTCAGTTAATTTCCAGTTATAAGTTTCAAGACACAAAAAGATAGCTACGAATTAAAATCATTGAAAATAGAAAGTGTGACAACGATTAGCGAAGTAGCGTGCAGATGTGAATCATATTAGCCGTTTATTTCAATTGGTTGGAGGGATAGAATGTTTTGTCAACTTGTCTTTATATTTTAATACAACGTTGTGTAACGGATGGTTCGGTACGAATGACTGATGAATGCTTATTTCGGCATAGAACTGTGTTTGCTTACAATTTCTGGTTTGTATGAAGTGTGCTATGATCCATGTGTTTTTACTGGTTCTGTTTTCTTTGGTTTTGACCTCAAATGATCAGCTATGCTCTTATATGCTCATTTTAGTTCCGTATGTATCCATTAAATTCTTATCAGGAATTTTTTTTGGGAATAAAATTAAGCTTTTTGATAAGTTTTATTGTTTAGCAGTTGTTGCATGACGTTTTGGGTATTTCTGCGCTTCCTCACCAATCTCTCTCTCTTCTTGACACTACCTCATTGTGTTTGAAGTTTCTTATAATTTGCGTGGGACGAATGGGATAATGAAAATTTCAGACCACTCATTTTTATAAAATGCATGACTCGAAATTTCTTTGGTTTCATCGGTATTGAATTTTTGCAATTCTCCAAATATTCTTTTCCAGAAAGCGAAATCCTCCGAGATTAGCTTTATTTTGATTCGGAACTGTCGTTAGTGGCAAAGAAGCAATTTTCTTATTGATAGATTCCCTGGAATTTCCAAAGCAACGCAGAGATGCCGAGTTCTCAAAGTGCATCTGTCCTAGCAGGGAGCAGTGCTAATAGCTATTATATACTGGATGGTAATGATTCGCAGAATGCAGATATGATGGATTTTGACGATGGCTCTGGTCCAATAGATCCACGATTCGAAAAACAGCAGCAGTTGTTACATACTGATTTTTATAATGATTTCGGCGATTTGTTCGATAATGTTAAAGTTTGAAATTCATAGTTTTCTGTTTCTTCAAAATTTCATTACAAGCGTACAGTTGTCAATGAAAGTTGCATGGCTGCTACGAAACTATCTCGAAACTTTTTCTCTTTTTATGTATCATTTTCAATAGCTTTCAGAGTATTAGCGGACATTTCTTTATGCACATTTGTGAGATGTATGAAGTTTATTTTTCATACTGTCATACTTTACTATATCTTTTTCCTTACCAACAATTTTTGCGAGAGGTGTTTTTTACACTACTATATTTTGAATGACCTATATTCATGAATATTGTCTATCGGATAATGCATTGTTTACATTATGCTCATTTTTCGTCTTTTAAATTCGTTTGCGTTTAAGTGTGTCGCCAAATTTTTATATTCCAAAAATAAATTTTCAGATAATTCAGAAAAAAAAATAGTAGCACTTGAAGTAATTGAATTATGTGATAACTTCTGCAATTCATTTGTTCTATTGCATACTGTTTGTCCATAATTTATAAATGACTAGTTGATTGGCAATGTCTATAAAGCGGCGATGGTTCGAGTTACAGCGCTTTTTTCGGCACTGGTTAGCTTAGTTTGATTATGCCTTGCACCATTTTAATCCTCTGATAATCGTAACAGTCCAATCAGAAACAAACTGACCAGTTGGAGGTACAGTACCTAGCAAGACAGTGAATAGGATTGACCAGAAAAAAGTACGCTTTGTTTTGTTAGCATTGATAAATGTAGTGAAGTTCAGAGTTTTAATTACTTGAAATTAAACTTTTGAAAATCTTTTTCAACGGAGTTTTTGCTTTCAGGTCATCTTTGTTTTCCCTATTTGCAGTATGCTTCCTACTCTTTGTTTTTGCACTTGCGTATAACTTAAATCATTCTCAGGTATGTTTATGCTTATTTCTCTACATCGTGTGCAACCTTACTGATAGATACTAAAATTATTTAATACATCCATGATGTTAGCTACATATGAATATAAATGATTTATTTTCATATATGTTTGTTATAAAATTTGTGCTCTGAAATTCCAGGAAATTGTTTGGGGTCGTGCGAAATATAATGTCGAGGCTCCCAGAGGTATATTGCATGGACGGTAAGCCTTTTCTGTTATGTGAATAAAAGATCTATTGTGCATATGACTATTAATGGCAGTTATTATATAATTTTTTTGAAATTCAGTAAAAGAGTAGTCCACGAGGAAGAATTGCGAATAGGTAGGAAAAGCAATGAGCCAATGAAACGTTCGAGTGACGGTGATGAATTGCCAGGTGATCGAGATCCGGATACAATTTTCAAATTAGGTAAAATTGGAAATTACGAACCAAAAGAAGCGCAACGGAAACCAGGAAATCATGGTATTTACTTAATGACTTAGAGAGGTTGTTTATTGTTTTCCTTTATGCCATACTGTTCCGCAGAAAACTTGAAAATTGAAACGTTGAATTGAGAATAATAAGTTTTCCAATTGGTTTCCACCTTATTTAAAATTTTACTTTTAGGAGAAATGGGTAAACCAGTTCTTGTGGATAAAAATTTACCCGAAGTTAAGCAAGCGATGAGAGAATATGGTTTCAACACTTACGTGAGCGACATGATTTCTTTAAATCGAAGCATTCCGGATGTGAGAATGGATGAGTGAGTGTTATAAGTTATAAGTTATATAAAGGATGAAATAGAGCAGAATGTGCATGAAAGTTCTACTCTCACTAAAAAAAATGTTTATTTACTTTCAGTTATTCAGAAACCATGTTCAAGTCTTGTCACTTTTGCGTCATTCAAATATAAAAACTTGACACGAAGCTACAAAACCTTACTTAATTTTACTTAGTTTTGTTTTCAGATGCAAGTATTGGCATTATCCGGAAGAATTGCCAACTGTAAGCATTATTATTGCCTTCCACAACGAAGGTTGGACACCACTGCTACGCACTGTTCATTCTGTATTGTTACGTTCTCCACCACATTTGATCAAAGAAATCATTCTGGTTGATGATTTTAGTGACAAAGGTGCTTCACACTTAATTTAATTTATTGCTGAGTGCACTATCGACCCAAAAAGTTTTGCACGAATTTTCCAGAAAAGCTTGATATTTAAAAGTGTATGCAAATAAATTTTTAATAAACACATCAAAATAATATATATTCAAGTACAGTGCGTTGCTATTGTCATCAATAATAAGATATGCTGCTGTTGTCTGAGGTAAATCTTAGTTTTATGAAATAAACTTTACGTTTTCTAGAACATCTAAAAGATCGTTTGCTTGTTTACCTGAAACAGTTCAATGGAAAAGTAAAATTAATCCGAAATGCTGAGCGAGAAGGGCTTATTCGTACGCGAAGTATAGGAGCGAAAGAAGCAGTTGGCGATGTAGTCATATTTCTGGATGCACACTGTGAGGTAAACATTAATTGGTTACCTCCACTTCTGGCACCAATACGTCATAACAGGTTTGCAGCTATTACAGTAATTACAATGCACCGATTTCAAATTATTTCTAGCCTGGCCAAAGCAGGATAAGGAATTTATTGGTGAAACACTCGTTGCATGAATAGTCTCTTTTTTCTTTTTCAACTTAATGCATGCAAATGATTTAATTTTAATTCGAATTGAATTTTTTTATGCGTTGATTTTTTAAAATTCACCTAAATTTAAGCAGTTTGTTGCATTATATATTTTTTTCTGAGTGGCAAATATTGCTTGATTATCTAAATCTAGAATTGCTTTTAGCTGTTAAGGAGTGCGATTTCGTTTTCAGAAAAGTTATGACAGTACCAGTTATAGATGGCATTGACAAGGACGATTGGTCATATCGGATAGTTTACGACTCTGTTGATAAACATTACCGGTTATTTTTTCGTACACTATTTTTTGTTCATAATTTTGTAATTAAAGGATTGTATTTATTTAGTATGGATTACCTAATTTTCAAAAGCTATTCATTGCAGTGGTATATTCGAATGGGGACTTTTATATAAAGAAACTGAAATATCGGGGAAGGAATTGACTCGAAGAAAATACAGTAGTGAACCATTCAGGTCGTGGTTTTCTGCTTTTTTTACAATGTTTCAACTTTATAGCACTAGCATTATCTGTTTTTTTTGCAAGCTTTCTTATTTTTGGGCTTTTTAGGTCTCCAACTCATGCAGGTGGATTATTTGCTATTAATAGGAAGTGGTTCGAAGAACTAGGCTATTATGACCCTGGATTGCAAATATGGGGAGGGGAACAATATGAATTATCCTTCAAAGTTGGTTCTTTTCTGATCACAGAACTGTTTATCTTTTAATTCTTTAATTTAAAATACTATTCCAATTATGAGCATCTCATTTCTTTAAAAAAATAAAAATTGCAGATCTGGCAATGCGGAGGCGGAATTCTGTTTGTACCGTGTTCTCATGTTGGCCATGTGTATCGGTCACATATGCCTTATGGTTTCGGGAAGCTGTCGGGAAAACCAGTTATTTCAACTGTAAGTATTTTTTCATAGGATGTTTTCTAATTTTTTTCTTATTTTTTTTATTTTAAATTATTTTTTATACTTTCTGCACTCACATTAACTTCAAATTTTGCACTGAAAACTTTCAGAACATGCTTCGTGTCATAAAAACATGGATGGATGAATATGACAAATATTACTACATTCGGGAACCATCAACAAAGCATCGCTTACCGGGTGACATAAGCTTACAACTCAAGCTTAGGAAAAGTCTAAATTGTAAATCATTTAAATGGTAAGTTTATAATTGTAAAATTTACAGTTCATTTCATGTTGGCATTAGTACCATCAATGCTTATCGTTACAGATAAAGGCAAAACAAAATATGCGTTAGTTGAAGTTAAAATTTTTAACTTTTTTTTTATTTCTATCGTAATATTGTCAAGAATTTAAGGTATATGGAAAAAGTTGCTTACGATGTCCTTGTATCTTATCCACTTCCGCCGGAAAATCACGTCTGGGGTGAAGCGAAAAATCATGCTACGGGCACTTTTTTATTTAGTTCTTTTTTCATTACGTAACATTTCTATTCTAACTGTGTTTCTGAGTATTAATAATTTTTCTAACAACTTTTTATAAATTTTCAATTATATGTGTGGTTGCTTGACAAATGAACTTTTTGATTGTTTATAATACTTTATATTGTACTGTTTAGGAAAATGCATTGATACGATGGGCCGGCCCGTACCCGGTATTGTTGTCGCAACTCCATGTCATGGTTATGGTGGACATCAAGTAAAATTAGTTTGAAGTTTTATGTTTCCTCACTTCATTGTTGTTTCAACGTTTAATTTGATAAAATGTGGGATTTTTAGGGCATGTTCATTGCTTATTTGCGCCTAATTGCGCAAAATAAGTCTGGTATTCATATGTTTATTTGCTCTAATAATGTTATAAGTGGAATCTTTTTTCAAGCTAATCAGACTGAACTGGAAAGGCCAGTTGACACAGGGAGAATGGTGTATAATTCCTGTAGATGGAAATTTAATTACGAAACATTGCGTGAAAGGAACAGTTGATGGACCTTTTGTTTATGACGAGGTGGGTTTTTTCCCAGTGCTTATAAGCAGAACAATATTTTCTCTTCTATAGGATCTTCACACTAACAGTCGTATTCGTTATCAGAAATTTTCATACATCCAAAATGATGTAAAAACTTAGTATATTTAGAAAAGCGAGCAAATAATTACTGGCGACTTGTGTCTGACAGCCGCTAAATCCATGGACCATTCGACATTATCAATGGAAAAATGCGATTCGGAAAATCAATGGCAGAAATGGAGATGGCGAGAAATATATATTGATTAGTTGGCTGGTTTATTCAAAACAGAAAATAATCACGTGTTTACAGAAAGTGTATCATATTAAATAACTTTCCATGAGATTTCTTACGGAATTACAAATTTTTGTAGGGAAGAATTAAATTTTCTTTAATGTGAAATAGGTGCTGAACGAATAGCCTTTTTCGATTAGCTCATGTTCATCTATTGAAAGTTTTTTCTTTCTGCTGTTGATCTTCTATTAATTAAATATCATTTGTTGTGCAAATTATTTTTTAATTTCTTCTGTTTATGATAGTTTAAATTTTTTTGGAAAGCGCATTTCTAACGTTTGGATGCTCAGAATCAAATAAAGTTAAAATGGGATTAAAAATCCACTTATTACTTCAGTTAATGATGCAATACATATTCGTTTACTGTTTGTTTTTATCAAAATATTTACTTTTGCTGGAACAATTTAAAGGAAAATACTACTAGTGACGTGTTTTGGTCTGCTTCGCTTAAGTAAGTCCTTCAACTTCTGGAGGGCATGTTCCTTCACTTTTTTCCCCATCATTTAGATTGGAAAAATGAGTGGAGGGTTATTCATTTTCATCCGTTCATTTTGAAGTGGAAGTGTTTTGTAGGCTTCCTAAAAATAATTTAAGGATTGCTGCATGGAAGCATCATTTGTAGAATCGCTGAATATATTCGATTGTAAATGGATTTTCCTTATTGTCATAGTGATCGCGCTTAGGTAATTATTTCGAACGAATTTATGTAGTACTGTCTTTCAACCAGCCTGATATTTCTGTCATGAAGAAATATCGGTTATTGTTCTTGGGATAGGTTATATATAACTGAAATGCACATTTTCTTAAAGTGTTTATATTTATTTATTATGATTTCGGATTATTCTAGGCCTAAATTCTCATGCATCCTACCTGAACTCCCAAATATCCTAGTTCGAGCTTTACTTTTATAATCATCTTGTAGGATTTGTGGTATTGTGTTGCTTAATTCCTCTTATTCAAGGTTTTATTTCAAAGGCGTTCAGTTCAAGGAACGTAGGACGGTTAAAGGCATGGTAGCGGTTGTAACAGGATGTAATTGTGGTATAGGTAAACAGATTGTACGAGAGCTAAACATCCGTGGAGCGAAGGTCTACATGTTGTGTCGCAATGAGGATCGAGCTCAGAATGCTGTCATTCAACTTGTTAAGGTTAAAGTATAAAACATAATTAAAATTTTTAATAAAGTAGGTCCAGAAGTCTACATTCCTTTTCTCATCGTTAAATTTTTAAGTCGATGATATGTATATGAGAGAAGTGAGGAATTGACATTTGTGGTAAATTCGAGTCAAACAATTTCATAATATATTTATTTTTATCTTTGTTCTTAGCTTGGTTGTAATCCTCAGCGGTTGCTAGTCAAAGTGGTTGATCTCACTCGGTTCAAATCAATCGAGGCAGTAGCAGCAGAAATCATGGAAGGTTTATGTTACCTTTACTTCAGCTTTGTAGTAAAGATTCTAAATTGTATGAATTAAAAACTCGTTAGACTGAGCCAACAATTCAGTGGTCTTATAATTTCTTTCAGTATTCATTTCCTTTTATAACTCTTATTATATGTTTTGTAAACTTTCCATGTCTCAATTTAGTGGTTCTTATACGAGAATTTTGCAACTTTAATAAAACTCCTAGTATTCTAGAAGAACGTCATTTGGATATTCTGATCAATAATGCAGGTGTTATGCTGTATCCAAAATTTAAGCTGACCGATGATGGTCATGAACTGGTCTGGCAAACAAACTATCTCGGTTAGTGTTGAAATCAGAAAATAATACTAAACTGCCGAATTATGTCGTTTATAAAAATTTGTTTGCTTTGAATTTTTTATTGGCGTTGCGTATTTTTATAAATAGAATCGGATTTGTCATCAGATATTTTCCAGTTCAGTTAAAGATGCAATTAAACATCCAACAAATTTATTATTATGGTGCTTTTTAAGTTGTATTTGCTCTTTATTCGTCTTTCTGCACCAAATCACGTGATCCATTTCAATTCAAGAATTACACAACTGTGATATAAGGTGTATGGTATCTCTAAACCTAACAATAGTTCCAGTGCTTTTGCTGGGCAAAAATGTCCTTCATTTGCTTCAACAGTTATTCTCATTTTACCTGAGCATAATTCTTTAATTGCATAAATTATTGGGTGTCAAAGTTGAATGTTGTGTAATTTCGGCAACCTTATTGTATGGTCAAAGGCATTTTGGATAGAATTTTATTCCAAGTATTATTTGTTGAAGCCATTATTTCGGCAATTTGTAGATGCATTGATACTGATAAGCAGCTATTCAGAATTGCAAACAGTAACTTTTCAGGACATTTCTTACTCACTGAATTACTTTTACCTCTTCTTCGAGCTGCCCCAACTGCGCGTATTGTTAATGTTTCTGCATTGGCCCATTTCTATGCCGATCCCATTGATTTGCAACTGATTGATCGCAGAGAAGGTTGGGATTCAAGGCAGTCATATTCGAAGTCGAAGCTTGCTATGGTATTTTATGATTTTTTACTATGAGTCAATGCATTCATAAGTTGTTCTATAGGGAAAATTGCAATTTTATTTTGAGGTAATGCATGCATTTGAATTGACTAGAAGATTGCGACAGTGTGAGGGATCACATGTTACGATAAATGCCTGTCATCCTGGATTGTGCAACACACGACTGATGCGCTATACACCACTATTGCAGAAGCCGCTGAGTTATATCACGGCGCCATTCAGGTTCACTTTATGCGTTTTAAATTGTCGGAAATTTTAAATACTTCATATGGGAAATTCAGCAGGTTAAGGCCGCACTGCACTCACAGTGAAGCTATTCCAACAATTTAATTTCTTTTCTATTATTCTATATATGACTCCTATGTTTATCCTTTCCACGGAGGTCATAAATGATCTTTTTAATAAAATCAATTCAGATGTTAACGAGAAATATACTCCACTTATTTCGATAAATTGTAATATTATTGTACCTATTGCTATTTTTAATTCTTGTAGATGGTATTTGTTGAAAACACCAAAGGATGGAGCCCAAACTCCACTTTTTTTGGCTTTATCGAAAACTGTAGCTGGTTCTTCTGGACTCTATTACAGGTAATCAAAACTGATTTCATGCAATTTTTTAAGTTTTGAAATTTTTATGCTCTGTCTTCAGGTTTTTATTTTGTGTATATTTAGAACTAAAACGATCTTTTTAGTTCAATAACATTTTTTGATTATTTGATATTATTAGTTTTGTTAGTGATAGAAATTATCGTGTGGATAATAAGTACTGTTTGAGATATTAGACTTACATTAAAAATTCTTGATCTCCGATGTAGGTTTTAATAGAACCCGCTTTTCTAATGCCTTATTCATTCCTAATGCAACTAAAACAGAGACAAACTTTGTAGTTTTGCAAAATACGGAGCATGTAGTTGCAGTTAGACAAAAAAGTCATTCTAATTTCAGCGAATGTGTAACCAAACCATTCATTGAAATGGCAGATTGGGAGAAGAAATGTGCCCAGTTGTATGATTATTCAATACATGCTACAGGTCTTGACGTTAAGGATTGAAAAAAAATTAGTGAGCGCCGAAGCTGATTGTTGTCCATGACTTGTCAGATGTCTGGTTGTTATAGGCTCTTATTTTATTAGTTTTGCAATAGTTCTCATATCAAGCTTCATTTTAGGGGAGTAAAAGACAAAAAGAATTCAAATACAATTCAGTCTTATTATCTGATAGTTGCAAACTCCATATAGTAACCTTTTTCAATCCTTTGCAACTTTACTGTTAGCTTACCTTGAGAGTTATTGTTTCTTTAAACACAGATAAATATAGCTCTATACGCATACATATTAAGATCAAAATTTATAGCTGAAATTTTTTAGAATTTGATTTCTTTGAAGTCCAGTTCATTGCTGCTTCAGATTCTTTTTTTTTTTTAATTAGTATTTTGATGTTTTATCTCTATCTGTTTTATTAATTCTGTGTTGCACTCCGTTAGGGTTTGATACCCACATATTTGTCTTCATTTTTACAATGTGCTTTTATTGATATGTTTTTTACTACATTTACGATCAATTGTGTTACATAATGTTGAAACTTTATTATAATTGGTGCTGTTAAATTATGTACATGCAATATTTTGTCAATAACAAGAATGATTTTTGAAAATTATGCAGCAGTGAATAAAAAATTGTGAGCGTAGAGATTCCAGACTGTTCGGCAATGCAATCATTTTCAACATTTATTAATTACATCGTCGATATTGCTGGGTGGTTCCGGGATTCAGTATAATGTGGTATTTAAAGCACGTTTTCCTGCCATAAATGTTCTATTTGCTGTAAGCCTTCCCAACCATCGCGTTTGATAGTTAAAAATTGTTACATACGTATTTACAAGGTGAGTAATAATAACACTTCGATAGCAATAATTGCGACAGATTCAAAATACAATTCAAAGATTCATGCAACGTGAATAATATTCCATTACCATTGTTAAGCTGTTGAAATCATTGGATTTGGATTTTAAATCCTGATTGGATCATTTTATTTTTCATGTCGGTATGAGCGCACTTGCACTAGAGCTGTGGTATGTTGTGAAGTATCGGGCTGGACTTCATTATATGGTGAAGTTTAATTTAAAAAAAACAAGACTTCTGTAGATTCCTTTTGAATCGGGATATTTCATGTTTTGACAGTTCTGTTGATAGCACATTAAATGCTTAAATTTATGCCATAGTTTTAGTTGTCTTCCGTAGCTCTGTACAAGAATATGGTATATAAAACGTCAAAACTGGTTTACAATTTTAAAGATAATGGAAGCATTGAATGATCATGCCGGTCTGGCGGTTAGTTGTATTCCGGTTCTGTCGAAATGTGCATTCCTGAATGGATAAGTCAGGAACGTCACTACTTATCTATTCTAGTGAACACTGAGAAGCATTATCCATTAGCACCATAGCATAAAAGCGTTTGATTTCAAAAGTGATATGTACGGATTTAGTCATAGCGTTGTGTCTTCTGCATGATTATATGCTTAATGTTTCGAAATTCAATGTGATACTTGGAGTTTCAGTTCTTGTCGTCCATTTATTCAAATTTGAGCGTCAAACTTCACGTTTGCATCACATTAGTGTTGAATTTCAAGTGAACCTGTAATTCTTTGAAATTAGAGTTCGATGCGAATTTTTGAAGAGATTATTGCTTTTGATTCTGAACCTGTCGAAATTTTTTCAATAAGATAGTACTCTTTCATAATGCTGGTAAAGTAATTGTTCTAACTCTCAATGTTTCCGAGACGATTTAATCCACAAATTTCGGTTGTTTTACTAAAATACGGAACATTTATTTACTGTACTTTAATCAATGCTATGGGGAAACACGTCGCCACGCACTTCACGCCAGTCGCTGAATCCAACTGCGCCCGGATAATAATATACTTCGATAATCTTAAATAGTCTTGCATTTAACATCTGCATGTTTCACTACTTTCATTAATAATTAACGAGCTTAATTTCAATATATGTCATAAACGGGCACAGAATACCGTTATACTGCCTGTGTTTGTTTTTTTTATTTGCTCATTTGAATGAAAGATACAATTTTTAAAAGCATTCTTTTTTTCCATTTTGAGATTAATGTTTAATCAGTTGTAATTTTCGTTAGTAGCAGCATATCAAAAGGGGTAGGATGTGGAAAAGAAGTATAGCGGAAGGACACGTGAAAAAGTAAAACACAAACCCAATGTTTGTGAGAATCACGCGAAATAGCCTTACGTGGGGATTTCGAATAGCGGTCCCCCGGAAATTCAACAAACAACACCCAGAAGCCTTTGTGTTTTGCCTGTAAATTTATGTCTAGAACACTACTAGTTGAATTTATCCTGAATGACTCAATGCGTTGAATGACTAATTTAGCAGGTAGAAGTGATGAATGTCCGGGAATTAGTTTTCGTTCTTTGAAAGAATGCTAAAATAAATTGTTCAACTACGTGCTGATTCATTTAATCATTTTCCTGGTTGAGGTGGGTTGAGGTGCAGAGAAATACTTATGAAATTCTAATTAGGAACTTCATTAAATGAGGAACTGTTGAAAGCTTACCTCATAGGTCTTCGTAAAGATATCGCCAGGTGCGACGATGAAATCAGCAGTGTTTCCAACTCCAACGAGACGGAAGAATTTGGCTTCCGTAACATTGCGATTATGGACGGATAGAGTTAAGTTAAAGTGCTTATGATAGTACCGTTTGTGCCTCCTCGAACTATGCAGCGAATTACAAAGCAGTAGCTGAAGAATGAGCAGGAGGTTTAAAGTCCGCAAGGGTACTGTCCACATGTGCCGCATTGGTCAGTATTGCTTCTGCAATACATTTACTTTAATAAAACAAAGCAAAAGACACAAAGAAAGTATCATTTACTAAATTTGGTACAATCACCAAAAAGCTTAACTCTACTTCCTTAAATTCATTCGATAACTTGCCATTTGAGTAAGAAACTCTCTTGCTTTCCCTTTCTCTCTCTCCCACTCTCTCTCTCTCTCTCTTTCTCTTGAGAGTATTAGGTATTTCGAGAAAATCGTGTCACTAATCATTAATAAAAGTTCAAAAATTAGTGAATATTACGAAATGGCAATGTGATGGATAGATGAATGAAACTTTTTTCCTCAAACAGACATGGAAGGCTACGAAGCAAAAGGGACGGATTGTAGGAATGTTAGGGTCTTTGCTTCAACCATTATCAGCCAAGTTAATCAACGACGAATTCTTATCATCCCAATCTGTGACGTCGAGTGCTAGTGAAGTGAGGTTCAGTGCTGATTTGTGATAATTGATCCTTCCAGAAAATTCTCCTGACAGTTTGAACCGTGTGATGTGGTTTTTTTACCGTTTCATCTGAAGAAGTTGAATGGCGCACATGTAACTTCAACCTCTTAAGTCATTAAAAGCCTCCGAATTTTCAGCTCTTATTTTGTTGCTGTTTCAATATGTGAAGTTAATTCAAGCGCTATCGATGTAAGAAAACGGTCTGACAATCACTTTTGGGTAGGTAAACAGTATCATCCAACTTGACTTTCGATTTCTAAAATTTTTCATTGCTTTTTCTTGTTGAATTTTGCATAAGTTTTGGACTGTGAGGCAATTACCAATTGGAACAAAACGTCGGATTCCTTTAAAAATTTCAAAAATATTGCAAAACTTACTTGTACTTCATGAAGCTCGTTAACTACTCGAAAAACTTCACTGGAAAACCTTTTCACTCCTTTACAACGGTGGGAAAAAAAAACGAAAATAATCTCGTTTTGAAAGCCTAACTTGCGAAATAATAAAACTGAAAGCAATAAAGGAACACCGAAAAATGAGTCACAAATAATGAAAAAAAATGAAAGAAGGATGCATGCAGAAAGAAATGAAATAAATAAGCCGACGTGTTTTAAATTCTAAAATTGATTTTAGCACACGATTTTATGGAAAAGTAAAATCATACCTTCCTTAATCGTTGTTTGATTTTCAGGATGGTCTCCTATCACTTCCTTCTATGAATTGTAAAATGCAGACGGATGTTTCTTACTGATCCATGAATTCCGGTGAAATAAGAGGAGCAGTAAGTTAATAGGATTGTTTAGGTATCAGTGTGATAAGACGGGTTCCACTTCATACCCATTCATTCACATCAATCATAATTATTCTAATCCATTATCGATCCGATTATTCTCTCAAAGTACCGGTTAGTTACCTCAGCGCAATTGTGCCGTGCTTTCTTTTGCGGACAGATAACTTGAAGTGATAACGAATCAATCGACTGATAATATGAGCAACAACTCGTAAGGAAAGTTTCGAAATTTTTAAAAAAATGCGAAATGCTTGCGTAAATAACCGAAAAATTCAAGGAGTAAAATATACATTGTATTGAGCATAATTCACGTTTATGAATCACGTTTGTGAACCTCACACGTTCATAAATCTCACTTTTGAGTATTCTATTTTCTGAACCTCAGTGATTTTCCTGAAACGCGTGAACAGCTTGAATCTTCGATATCATTGACAAGTGTCCTTGCTGCCTTAGTGCTAGCAAACTTTTCGTTCCTTTTTCCTCCTCAAAGCAAGAAATTCTGCCAACTTTTTGTTTATTTTTCAAATTTTAATCAGTTTTCTTAGCAATGAAACTTTGTGAGCGTAATATTGTTGACAGCGTATTATCATCAATAGGCGATGGATGACGCATTCTTCCAATCTCTCAATTTCATCTTCCATTCTTATTGTTCGACTTACTTTCATCTCATTTTTCATTTCCAGACATTTGCCACCGCATATTCAGCAGCAATCTTATGGCATTAATATCAACGACAACAACCTCATTAATAAGGAGAAGTTAAAGGAAGTCGTTTGAAGTGAAGTGAAGTCATCAAATGTTGTCCTCAATGCACACACGCGCACGCACACGCAAACGCACACACACGTTGTACGCAACGTTATACATCATTAACAGCTATTTTGAGGAAGTCAAGCGATGATTTTGTGACGGTCGTTTAATGGAGCACTTTTGAAATGAAAAGAGTGGAAGTACCCTCTTTTAGCATCATTTCAGTCAAAAAACATTTTACTACTAAATGGGAGAGAGAGAAAGAGAGAGAGAGAGAGAGAGAGAGAGAGGAACAGGTGAGACGATCTAGCAAAGTTTATTTGCAAGCGACGAACATCGCTCTTCTCAGTTCATGTTTACGAACGAATAGAACTTCAAGTTCGCATAAATAAAGATTCGAGTAGAACAATTCCGTTTCGATCGTCGAGTATTCATCAATCAGAAAAAGTTGCAGCGGAGAAGTTGAATCGATCAGTTCAGGCTAATGCACAAGCAGAATTCTGTCCATCTTTCCCTCACCTCTTGCTTGAATTAAGCTTAAAGAAGGTCTGTGCTACCGAAACAATCTAATTCGATGAACCGATCTCTATTACAATGAAAATTTGATGAAATTTGAATATTTGTGACAAGCCGCCTGCGGTGTTATCAGAAAAGCAACAAATTTCAAAATTGACATTTAAAAACACTCCAAAGTTTGTAGTAAATTTGAGTAATTTCACCTAATTGTTCTAAGCTGCAAAAGCTGTTGGATAAAAATGAAAGTTTGTTAAAAGTTTTCCAAATAAAGCAAGTTTCACTTTTAAAAGTAAAATACAATGGAGGAGACGCACAGCAATGCGTTAATGAAATGGAAACAGAAAAGAGTCAAATATGCATTAATAATTCGCGTGACTTCCCAATGAGTAATGCGTACGTGTTACATAACAATAGTGAAATGAATGTAAAATGACGCAATCATTTCCATAAAAAGACGCGCATCACAACATTTATTACATTTAATTTTCCTTGATCGCTGCTTGCCAGTAGATGAATGAGTTGATAATTTTGAGTAGGGAACCTCAGACTTTAGTTGAATGAGTCATTTCATTAAAATAACAATTATTGTATGATTCCCTGCTAAATTATAAAATCTATTAATTGCAAGTAGAAAAACTCTCTTTAGAGGTGAGAAATTTAATGAATTTCATTCATTCCTTCACAGCAAATAAAACAAAACAGTACGTCAAGCAAAGTAAAAACCAAACACTTCCGCCATCACATTATTGATGGAATTTCACATTTCATCGTTGCGTGTGCACATTAATCCACCCTCCTATTATTATTTTTTTTATTTAGTACTATAATTATCATTGCTATTATTATTGTTATTGCTACTATTGTTAATTGACCAACTGATAAGAGGCTAAGTAGTCCGACGCTATCAATCAATTCATCAATTACTTTTCTTTGTCTCTCGAACTAATTACTTTTGAAATGCAGGTAAGCAGAGCGTTCCTGTTATATTATTAAATCGCTAAAAGGTCTGTGATTCTGTGCAACATCAATAAGCTTCATCCTCAGAGATCATCAATTATGTAAATTAATTTGAAACAGCTTTTAGCTGGAGGAAATGCGATTGTCGCTGATGTATCAATTAGATTTGCATTGATTACGAATGAAATGAATTAACAGCGCAATTGGTAGAAGTGCAGAACAGGCTGAAGCAAACAGCGACAGCAATTCACGGCGTGTTTTCCTCGGGAGCCGCCGAGTCAATGGTTATTATTTAGGTTCGATTGAGCAAACAGTTGAATTTCCTGTTTACACTGAAATTTTTGTAAAAATTTTAAGTTTGCTGCAAAAGGAACGCTACCAACAGAACACATTGGTTAGCAACAATAACAACATTTGAGGAGCGATCGACGGCGAAAAACTGGACGAGAATTCCGTGATGATTCTGGCCGACCGCATCGACGACACAATTGAACTTTCCACAGAAGCAATTTCTGTTCAATTAGCAAAGAATAAAAGAAAGGAATTTTTTTCCGATGGATAACAGCACCACAGGGAGCTATCAAACGAGTTATCCTTTACTAAATTGTTGCGAACGTTTACTTTAATAATCAGTAATTCAAGTTGGAGGCTCAACTAGAATAGATGAACTAGATGAAAGTACTGGCAGGAATTTGGAGAAATAACAAACAGACAACAATTAGTTGTAAATTTCAAGTGATGGCACTAGCCGATCCGCTTGACATTTACGGAGGAGAAGAAAATGTGAAGATAAGCAGTTGAGAGATTGCTGCCGGCGCTTCTGCCATTGAAACATAGTAAAAACCAATTCCGCATGCTGGCCGATGAATAATTACTCCGTGCACTTTTCCATCAAGCATTATGGGTTTCAAATTTCACTCATTGCGAAATTGCGTGAGAATGATGAAGTGATTGATGCACAAGTCATTAAAATCACGCGCCATATGATCTGTTTCTGTGTTACATTATAACTTAACTACTTTAACGATCGCTTACTAATTCACGTGATAGCGAATCACGCAACATTATCCTCACTGATTGCATTCATTCGCATTCTATCACATTTTCTCGGTACATTGGAAGTATGCAAAGACTGAGGTTTAACGAACGAATAGAAAACAAAAATTTAAATGCATTTCGGTAAGTTCAACATAGCTTATCATATCGTGTCAATGAAGTATTTATATATATTTAATAGGAAAACAAAAGTACAACTCACTACGTCATTTAATCTACCTTGACAGTAATTGCACTTTGAGCTTTCAATAATAGCAAATGATTTGTGTTCTAAAAATAAAACTATTAAGTTAGCCATGCAGTATGGGTTGGCGTTAAAAAATTATTGCAAGTCACGCACACAGCTATCTTCCCTTGCTGATTACACGCACAAATTATCCTTTGCAATTAAATGAACTTTGCTTCTAGCTGATCGCGCAGTCGAAAAGTTAAAAGTTGGGATTAGAGGATATGATGCATTAAAAGAGATAAAAGTCGCAATTGTTATTGCTAAGAGAAACATTGAGAAATGACGCAATATGACTGGTGGAAACGTTTCTTGTCTTCCCATCCTCTTATTTATATCCTTAAAAATATAAGGAGAGAGAGAGGGAGGGAGGGAGAGGGAGAGAGAGGGAGAGAGAGACAAGTTAGCTGTAAGTAAACATATTCTTTGCAGTAAGGAAGTAAAGAAATTTGTCATTCATCTCAGTTATAGGCCTGTGAGCGATGCATAATCTTCAAAGCTATGGCGAATAAATTATCAGTGAAATGCTGATAAATAACAAATAGTGGGAGCGATTCGGTAGCGTTTTTCGAAGAGCCGTGGTTGGAGGCAATGAACAAGTATTACTTCCTTTTCTTCCAGTGCACTCGCGAAATGTACCTGGAGGGTTCGAACTCGAATTACACACTCACTTCGAGCTTCTCCTCAAAAACTTCCGAAATTATACATTTAAGCTAGGATGAGGGGAGATAAGATGGCTTATTATTTCATAATGTCACTTAGAAGTGCAGCAGCAGCAGCACTTCGATCGCTGTCGCTGTTTCATGGACGTTCCTTGCATTCACAAAACAGTGAGAGTTCAAATGGAGTGGGTGGGCATCGATGGGATTTATAGAAATCGGTTTTGGGCGAGTAAATGACAAGTTCCTCTTGAATTTCTCGTTTCTGTTGACATTTTGAATGGAAGAGGAAAGGTGCGGCGAAGTTGAGGTTATAAACAATTGCAATTCTAATACCAAACGTAAGTGCAATATTCATTTTTAACCAAAAATTTCTCGCGTCTTCTGCCTTTGGAAAGAGAAAAGAGCTCAGTAAATTAGGCAATTGGAAAATTTGGATGGAAAAGGAAAATTGAAATGCCATTTCACACTGCTGATGTATGAGGTATGTTTACCAATTAGACTTATCCGACTGGTGTTTTTCCATTCGTGGCGCTATTGCCTAATCAGTGAATTGCATAGTGAGGAAAACTGGTCACCATCAAAACGCCACATAATTAGACATGTCATCAAAACCTGAAATCGATGTAATCGCCTTCTGCTTTATAAGTTTTAACTTGGAGGTTCCCTTCATACATGAAAGGAGAAATATGAGCATTGGTTACCATTATGTCTCGCAGAAGAAATAATTTTCGTTTCTTTTTGTAAATAAACACTTCATAAATAAACCGATAAGAATAAAACGCGGAAGAGGGAAATCGAGTAGCAACTTGATGGGATAATTGAATTTTTAATAACTATTACTTATTACTACTTATTGTTCTTGATTTTGAAACGAGAAATGATCGTCGTATATATTATATCATCCCTTTAAAATTCTATTTGAAGAATATGAAGAAAGAGGGAGAGAGAGATAGGGAGAGAGTGAGAGAAAGAGAAAGACTGGAAATGACCTGGATTCTCAGAGCGCAACAGTGTTCCAAATAAAATCTTAAAAAAGTCTAAAATTCGCTAGTTTCTTTTTTGCTGTTATTGAGCAGGCGATCAAAATCGATTATTTCATAGCATAGCAAGCAATACTTAGCCGAAAAAATGTCTGCTGAAATAAACTCACAAATTTCTTTTCGTTTTCCAAGTGAAAACTAAACTAAATGAATTTCTTCTTCAATTCCTCCATTCCATAAATTTCACAATTGTCGTCAAATCGACTGCACGTAAAAATAAATTTTATAGGGCACGTTGATAAATTAAGTCAGACATACTCAAGCTGAATTATTTCACATTGTTATATTAAAATATTTCAACTAAAACGATCTTATCGTTGTGCAGGTTTTAAATGCAAGTTTGCTGCAAATAGCGAATAATGGAGTAAAATACTTTGCTTTTAAAATTAGTTTAAGTGATGAACGGAACGGATCGGAACTTTAGTGAACGCTATGAGGGAAATAAGTGTTCCGTATGATGCCGGTAATAGGCCAAAATGTCCTTCTAGCTGCGACATATAAAATTTAGGTAAGACATTTCAGTTTCGAATGGGAATTCGTTGAAAGAGTAATTCAGTGGGAAAAAAATTTACACGAATGCTGCAGACGTAAAGGAATGATAAAAGGATTTGTCAGTGGCGGTACGCGAGCTCTCAGGCACGCAAGTATTACTCGATGAGAAGGCCTTTTCGTCTTTTAGCAAAAAGGAAAGCAACATTTCCAGGCATCTCTGCCAATGACTCTTTACACAAGCAAACACGTTAAATTGAAGAAAGAATGTGACGTACAAAGGCTTTCGCAAAGTGAGATTTCGGGAAAGGAACGCATCACTCACGTTTTATTTTAGCTTACAACGCTTCGCTTCATTTCAATTTACAAAAATTCTGCTTACTTCTTTGATGCATCAACTTTTTTGGTATTAGCAATGTAATGATTACAGAGTAGATAAAACAAGTAAAGCAGCAGGAGTGGAGCGCACTGTGAATTGAAGATAAATGAAATTGACTGGTGAACTCGCAAGTCGAAAGCAAGCTCTCCCCTAGGATATCACACATATTTTCATATGAATACGAATTTCGAGCATAAATTTTCACAAATGAAAACTCGCAGTAATTTTGTCATCTAACACAGTTGCAACACGCAAAAGTTGTTGCTATGACACGAGCTAGAAATTTCAATGATTTGAAGAACTCATTATGGACTTCGAACTGCCTATTTAATCATTTAGAAGAGAAATGTGGAGGAAAATCCATCGGCCCTTTCTCAACTGATAAAAGAACCGTATGCCGAAAGTGCTATTATTTCCGCATAGCACTTTGCAGAAGAGCTGAGTAAACTCTCCTTGTCCGCTTCTATTTATCCCAAACTCATTTTTTCCCATATATGACGAAAATTTTAATTATTTAATCTTTCGAAAGCTTCAAAATTATACAAGAGGTAATTCCTTCTTTACCGGATTTCCTTTTCGGTCTCCTTTTTCAGCCATTCCATTATCGAGTTGGAGGTCGAGTTTAATTCCCTTGAAAATTTTGTCAACATACTGTTTTCTTTCTTCAGCAAAATCATTAAAGTGCAGAATAATTGATTTCCTTACAGAAATACATGTTAGACGCGAACTGCATCATTAAGGTTTTTCCACTGCAGCATTAATGGTTTTATTATAAGTTCGAAACGACAACAAATTAAGCAAATAACCCCGTCGAAATATATTGTTAAAAAGCTCGTAAAAATACAATGCGGTTAAAAATATATGGTAGTACAGTACAAAATACATGATAACTTGAAACAATGACATCTGTCACAACTTATACAACTTATAAGCAGGGTTAACGAAAAGCCAAATATTTTTGACGACACAGCTATGAACAACTAACTTCAGTTCCAATAAAAATCATTTGTATTTTGAATTCAAAAACTATGATCCATCGAAAGCACACCTCAAAAATAAGAACAAAATTTGCTGCAACAATACCTAGCTGGGGAAAATTACGACGAAAAGAAAATGTTTTTTTGTGGTTGAGCGACCTGGCTACGAATAAACGGACTAAGCCTATGTTCATGATGAAAAAAATTTGTTCCGCAATTTTCGAAGCATTAGCATCATTCTACTAAGCATCATATTTTGCAGTTTTCGATTGTGCACAAGCGCCGACTAGTGGAACTTTTTGTTTTAAATTTTCCAGTACTTTTTCACGCACTTCGTAAGTACCAAGTGATGGGTTTGGGCTATTCAAATTTGAAAATATTGTTTTTGGGACAAATGGAACTTCAGGTATTTTTGAACCGATCATTTCGCTTTTTTCTTCACAGCGGATTACAGAACTCTCGATTTCTGAAATTCGAATTAATCACATATACCACAATAAGCATCGCAACGAAAAATGTATACTGGTAAAAAAAAGTTTAAGTTTATCAAAAAAAAACAAACACTCACTTCTATTCAAATCCTTATCGCTCATCTGCTTTGAAATGTGACTATCATCCGCGAATGAACCGCTTGACAACGACAAAATATTTTTATCATTGAAAGATGATACAGTCAGTAACAAAACTGAATGGTGAAATAGCTGTGAATGGCAAAAGCGACGCTGAACACAAAACAAATTTCAGATTAATCACACTTCCAATCATATATATAGAAGATTTATTAAAAGTAATTATTTAACCTTTACCTCGCATTCAACTTTTATAAGTTCGGCCTCAGCAGCTGGAGCTTCGGCAAAGAACTCGAAGGATATCTCGAGCAATATTTCCATTTCGTCTGCATCAGATCGAGCCCTTGAATTGGTCATCCAACTGGAAAGTAAGTGTGAGATCAGATTAAATTTTTTATGGTGTTTTATTTTCTACCAAACACTTAAATTCAAACCTTAAAAAACTCCCCAAAATTTAAAAATTCCTACTTGACCTTGAGATTTATTGTACCGACAAGTCATTAAGTGATTGTATTAACGGAAAAAAATAATAAGTGAATTGGACTTAAAACAACTTGTTTCGATGAAACCTGTATGGAAAATTTACTAACTCTTTGTGCCCGCGTTGACAAGGAGACAATAGCGCTCGATCCGTGCCACCTCGGCTTCGATCACGGGCCATATTAATGAGCGGTGGACGAGAATGAGAACTGGAAAAAGTGAGTGTTGTGAAAAAACAAAACGCGACAAAAGTCTTAGTGTGTCCACCGCTTTTACTTCATTATTTTCAGAGTAAGTGTACAAAATAAAAATAAAGAAGAAGTGAGAACAGGAATAAATTTCAATACATACAATAAATCGTAGCTAAGATGTAGCATTTTACCGGAATCAATTTTAAATAAGGCATGGGCTGCCAAAATAAATAATTTTAAAAATAACGCCTACTATATCAGTCATTTTCTCACCAAATAAACAAAACTTTTCATATTTAATTTTTAATAAGACCTACTTGCATCCAGATTTCTTTATTAGCCTTATTTGCTCCTTGGTAGTTTTTAGACTTTTTTTAACAGCTGCAATTTTCATTTGCTCCTCCCTTTTCTTCTGGTCTTGAATTAAGCGACGATTTTGTTCTTCCTGGAAATTCAGTAGGAAAATTGCTGATTAAAAGACACCTTACTAAAAATATGAAGTATTGCAATTGGTAGAACATCCACTTCTCGCTGTTAACTATCTTGAAGACGAAAAAAATTGGAATTGATTTACTTCCTAAATATGGTTTGTACATATATTTCACTTTTTCTATAGCTTCAATCCTCTGTTGACTGTCTGGCTCGAGAGTTTTGATCTGTTGACAGATGGTCTCCATTGGAGCAGGACCTGGCTTGTAAAATCGTTTATGGTCGATGATGGATGTTACAGCAGCCAGACAAATAGCGTACGGTTCCAGCTGCTTTGCTGCATTGACAATATAGCGTGTCTTTTCGCGTAGTGCTAGTATTTCCTCAATCTAGAACCAAAAAAATATTAATAAAGCAATTCAAATAATTATGACCTCCACCATGTACATGTAACATACAGGTGATGTATGGCCTAATGAATGATATCCAATTTTTAGTGAGCTCAAAATTAGAAAAATTAATTGAAATATAAATGACTGGATTCCAACAGAACATTAGAAAATAGCAATATCGAAAATTAAAATTTATTATTCAAAATAGTCCGTGCCGTATATATCTTACCTTTTCCCTGAATAAAACTTGTTGTCTACGGACTCTATCCAATTCTTCCTGCCATATCTCTTGCAGTTGAGGTTGCAAATCACTAACAACTGTGGAATGCTGAGCAACTCTCATATCCAAATCCTTGCACCTGAGGTAATTTAAAAATAGTCCGAGGACAGATTTCATAACGTTCAAAAAATAGAACAAAACAACAAAAGCTATGCAGAAGAAAATAACGCCCCAATATTTCTTCTCTAGTTGACTATGTAGACTTGCTCTATGAATACACCTTGAAAAAATTCAAACCAATAAGTTGTATCAGCACGTACTTAAAAATCTCGATTAAAAATACATTAACCAACTTCAGAAAAGTGGAGATCAATGAGCGCAAGTTTTAATAGTATAAGCAGCAGTGGGAAAAGAGTAACAAGAGCAAGAGGATGAATTCCGCAAATATTCTCATAAACTTCACTTTTCTTAGCAATAAGTAGTCATTTTTGAGATTTAGAAATTGATTTACCTATCGATAAGACCAATCATGGAATCTTTCGCAATAATACATCGGCGCAGCGTTAAATCTCTCTGCAACTCTTGCACCTTTTTGCTGAGATTCGCCATTTCCTGATTGTATTGCTGAAGTGGAGTTTCGACTCTAGTAAACTGCTCACCAAATGCACCGGCTAGATCAACAACCAGTTGATATTTACTCAGCAATAATTGACATCCGTTGACAACACTAGATCTATAAAGCATACATATTTTAGAAATTATTGCAAAAATAAACTGGAAATTAGTCATAACATAACCCCATGAAGTAATTATCCATCTCGAAAATTCTTACCCAGAACGTCTTACGAAAGTATTCCTGGGAGATGCATTTCCACAACTTCCTTCATTTCCGTCATTACCATTGTTCACATTAGTGCAGAGCAAATATGAAGACAGGCCAAGAAATGGTTCCAGAGCCCTATTGAACTCTTCTCGGCTATCCACTGTTAAGTCTCCAGTATACTGCGGCTTTTCACATTTAATTGATAATAATGACTGAAAAAAATGCCCTTTAAAGATCATTTCACATCAAAAAATTATTTCAAAAATCAAGATTATTTCACTTCATTATTTCACTCACATGCAAAGATTATAAAGATTTCACAATAATTCATTATTTCATTTTAAAGATTATTTCATTTCATACTTCAAAGGTTGTTTCAAGTTATCATTAATGAATAAATAAAGTTAAACTAAAAAATCACTAAGGTTCTGTTGTTCACGTATTAAGGAAGTTTTCTTACTTGAATCCTTTTCAGCAAATCTGTATAACACTGTAAAAAGTCAAGCTTCGAGGCAGAGGAACAGAAAATTGAAGCACTCAACAAACATAGTCGTGTTGTTGGCTGAAAATGAACATTCACTTGAAATAAGAAAGGAAAAGGCACATTGCCACCACTAAATGCGGACTACGAAAAGAGTCAGTGCTTATAACCTGTAAGGATGTAAGTTGTCTCATCTGCTCACGGAAATGTTGGATACGCGTAGCCATCTCTTCGTCAAGTTTTTTCAGCAAACGATCTCGGACTGTTAATAATGTATCGGTCATTTCTTGGCATGTTTGCCGAACACTGAAAGTTGAGAAGAAAGAAAATCTTAAATGAAATAAATTAAAAAGGAATAAAAAGTAATAAACAGCTTTTTAAACTCGTTTTTTTCATGTACATTGTTCTGCAACAAAGAGAACCAGTTGAGAGTTATGGAGAAAAAAATAAGCAGGATGACCTGCTCACTCGATTTCAACCTCGTCATACTAGGTTTTAAGTTAATGTCAGCTTCCTTAAAATTTACTTTTTTTTATATTAAAAAAATGAAAAAGAACCTCTCACAGGCCGCATGGTGACTCTCAGCGAGCTCAGAAGCTAAACGTTTTCTTAACTGCAATTGCTCGGCTACATCGTCCTAAAACAGTACGACTTTTTGATGGGAATTTGTATGAGAGAAATGAACTTGGTTTATAAATTATACTTGAAAAATGCGCAATTTGACAGTTGCTTTGTCCAGTTTTTCACAACC
This sequence comes from Litomosoides sigmodontis, assembly GCA_963070105.1. Classification (NCBI taxonomy): domain Eukaryota; kingdom Metazoa; phylum Nematoda; class Chromadorea; order Rhabditida; family Onchocercidae; genus Litomosoides; species Litomosoides sigmodontis. Next base: position 6,332,979 of record OY718808.1, read on the forward strand.
CATTTTGTGTGCATCGTCAATTTGAACGAGATGGTGCCTTCAATGTAATTTTGAAGATTCACAAAAATGAAAATAAAAACTACTGATATGAAAAAGTTCTATTTACTTTGAACTTCGTTCTAAGTTTCACTGTCCTTTCAAGAATATCAAGTTATTTATTTCCCAAAAATAACCAATTTCAGTTAAAATGATATTATTCACAATGAACGCATGTAAATGCAAAAATACCTAATAATTACAGACCTTTGTAAGTACATGCGACATTATCGATAAATCGATAAAATATTGTTTGAGTTAATACTTCAAAAACAGGAACACTTCACAGCTAACGGATGCAGCCATGAAGTTTGAAAACTGACCTTAAATCGAAACTAGCGTTATTAAAGCATACAACACATGCCAAGTTACGACTTTCCATTGAATACAGAATATAAGGCTCTCCATGTACTGGACAAATCATGCGTCCTTTGACCCGTGATCGCTCTTCCAAAGGCACAACTCGGTGAGTAGCAAACATCCTGGCCTTAAAACTGCTTGAAAAATATAAAGCGCTCGAAATCAAGTGCAGAACTCGCAATAAGAGCTCAATTTTAATTAGCCAATTCTTGAGTATACAAGTTAATAACGAGATAGAGCAATTGCCTGATGCGTAGTGTGTCGACACCGATTGCACAGAGCCTGCTGACAGGTTTCACAGAAATGCATCGGTTGTGAAATCTGAAAAGAGTAAATTATTTCTGCCGAAAAACGAAAGAGCGAAAACTTTTGCTGGAATTCTCGAACCATTAATCAAAAGGGATATTAACTACAGGAACGCCTATGTTCCCAGCGTATAAAATTCGAGCACAATATTAGAACGTCTTTACCTGATCACAGTTAGCGCATATGTCAGCCGTTTCATGGCTAGTATCAATTAAAAATGAGAGTAGATGATCAGAACACACATCTCCATCAATTGCAGTGCCACACACCGGGCATGTTTTGCGATTTTGGATGCACTCACGACAATAGTTATGCTGACACGGTAAACGAACAGGTGATGAGAACTCCTAAAAGATTCACTTTCCGAGATGGGATGGGGAAATCTAGGCCAGAAGCTTTTGAAACTCATGATGCAAAAGGTTGTCTAAATAGTATTTTCCAATAAGGAGACTGTGATCTGAGTCAATAATCAGACGAAGAAAATACTCGGTCGCAGATGAGGCATTCTAGTGGATTTCTCGATTCCACATTCTCCAGCTTGAACATCAACAGCGGGGATGAGCTTGCCATCAACCATTATTTCATAAGCGTTCAGAAGCAGGTGTAACGCGCGTAACCTAGCATGCATACATAAAACAGAACCATCTATTCCATTTCACGCAACCGAAAAACTTTATCAAATAAGGAGAAGCAAATGCAGTTTTCTCTGAACATGATCAACCACCTGGCAGCATAAGCACTTCAACCGTTGACATATCCACGCAATTTTTCAATTCTTAACAGACTCAAGAGTGAAGGGACGCTGGAGCTCGGAGTTTTTGAAACTCCTTACAGTAAATGTAATTCGTATGCTGGTCAATATGCTTAAAATCGGTGTGGATATCAAATACTACTAAAATAAGTATGCTATCCTCATGTCGTAATACCCCAATATTTCTTGTACAGCACTTTTTACATACATACAATTTATATGTATAAAAACAAAGGTTTTACAGAACCATTCGTCTACGTAGAAAATAAAAACAAACAAATTTATTCAAAAATCCCTTCATAAAATCAAGTCCCAATAACCAATGAAACGAACATATTAAAATAAACAACACAGTAAACCAATGACAAGCAACGGGTATTCTTTTAAAAGAGAGTTTGCAAAACTGTAGCGAACACTTTTCTGGAATATTTACAAAAATTATGCACAAAGTATCCTATCCATCAAAAGTTGATGATAAAAGCCTTCCAGAAAGAAGAAAACTTAAGTTCATCAGATAGTTTTCCGACAATCTATCTGAATTAAAAAAGAATAAAAAAAGGTGCGCAAAATACATTGCTAATTAAAGTTTAAGGACCATTATTAGAATTAGCTACCCAAATGTGAAAAGTGTGGTTTCAGTCGTTTTCACTGTCGGCAGAAACTTAATTCTAAAACAAATCAAAACGAAAAAATGATGATATTATATATGTAAATCTCAACCAACTAAGCCAATCCTTTAGGCGTTAAAATGAATGATCCTAAAACGCACAATTCCACACGGAAACCAAACCTCCCGATTTATTACAGTAATCATATTCGATAAGGCTTTAACAAAAATGATATTTAATATCAATCGTTAACACCGTAAATTCAACCGAAACAATAAAAATAGAGATTTCTTGTCTCACACAATGAAAATTATTCCATGCTGATAGACCTATGTCTTCTGAATTACTTACTTAACCCAGTGTTAATATGAGACAATTTTCCCAAAATATTAAAAGGACTTGTTACTAGTGCCAAAAAAACTTTTTTAGCATTGGCTGTAGCATTGGCTACGATGAAATCAAAAAATATTTGTTGACTGGATAAATGGTTGGAATCAGGATTTATAAGAAAACCACAATTTTTCCCTTATTAAATTACGAAAATACTATGGCATTTAAAATACTAATTTGAAAAATCTAACAACAAAGCCGATGATAGTCCTAATCGATCAATTTCTTCGCTTTGAAATACCGACGAAGATATAACACTTGCCAAATGGCCAAACTGAGAAGACACAACATCGAAAATATGCTCAAATACAACACTCGACTGTTTGTTGACTCTAAACATTTGCTAATTTAGTGGTTTTCAATAAAATTCCAATAAAACATATTTCATTCCATTACAGCTTAACAGTATACTTACAAAGTTAAAGCACTTGTCTAATCGAGAAAACTAACTAAAATATTCCTTATTTTCTTTACGACGTATTAACTCTTACACTGATTAATTTTTTACCCATTAGAGGCCGAGATATAAAAAATCAATTGAATAAAAAAGAAATGAGTGTATGAAAAAAACAACACATCCTGATTTCAGAAAAATTTGATGCAATGCAACTTCGGAATTCGAAAAAGCATGCTATGAAGCAATTCAAATCTGATACCATAAATAAATGAAAATATCTTACCGTTGGTAGATCTCATCTCTTCTTCCCTTTGTCGCATGTAAGCAAAATCTTGAACAATAGAGTCAGACAAATCCTCCAAACTGCAAAAATAATGTCAAAACTTCAACAGTTGTGAAACAATAATTTAGTCATACAAATTCGATGAAGCAGGGAAGGTTAGGTATTTTCTGTTGATTGAATTTCTGAACTTTGCAGAAGTGCAGAAAGATAAATACAACTTGCTTAATTTCCTTACCGTCTTAATTCAACTTCCAAAGGTTTTAACTGTTCTGCTTCAGCAACTGCATTGTAATTTTTGGCTTCCACACCTCGTTTCATTTCCAAATACACCTCACGATCTCCACCTCGAATATCTAAATAAAATTTAGGCAGTAAACCAGCCAAGACTTCAAATTATGGCTTTAATACCACAGGTACAAACAGAAGCGGTTCGAAAAGTCATCCAGCGCTTTTCCCTTTACAATTATTTTTCGTCATGTAACTCCCAAAAAGCAACAAACTTGGTGGAAGATGTGTACTGAAGCAAATTTCAAAGATGTCATATTCATCTGCTGTGAATGCAAACTTCCCACTCGTTTCAGTGAAACGCTCTCGCTGATATAGTGTATGACTTCTAGTATCCGTTACCTGAAACATACTGAAATGGTTTTTCCAATAACTTGCCATCATACCTTTGTTCGGTAAAAGTCAAGTAATTAGTATTCACACCACGACATCAACAACCAACAAAATCGTACACGAAAAAATGGCCAACTTACATGGACTGAACTAATATGGCCCGTATTGTCGGCAAATTCATATGATCCAGTGACGACCACATTCTTGTGTATTTCCTCCTTCAAACATTTTTTACCATTCGGTGGCACATAAAATCGAATGCTTGCCGTCTGTGAAATGAGCAGAGTAACAAGAAGAAGAATGGCATCCATATGCGTCATGTGCATTGTCCTCAAACGTCTGATAAATGAGCAGTACGAGTACGATAATTGAGCTAACACTTCATAAACACTGCAGTTACGTGAACTTGAGGCTAACAATGTGTGATAACTAACAGTGATGGTAGGGATGAACAGAAGAAGACTTCCTTGCATCCCGAACACCTCTAGCAACTCCATCCCTCAACTTCTGCTCATCTAAACAACTATGCGACAATCAACCCCTTCCAACGATTAGCTGACAGCCCAGCCTTTCTCGAGTCTATGTGCTGCTACCATTCTCCACGTCCGTCCTTGTCTGATTATGAAATTACGAACATCTCACTTGAATGACGTTTGTTTTTCTGCAGTCGGTGATGAGCACGCATTCTTAACTGCATCAGTTTTCAGCTTTCTCGTGAATTGGCCTATTGTAAGCCTCATGTGAACTAACGTTCGATTCTATTTGTATTTTTTTTTGCTTTTAAATTAATTCAACTTTGCAAATTAACATTATGGTACTTCCAGTTGTGAATGGATCCTCCATTATCGACATCACAGGATAAAACAAGAAGTGAACACATGGTAATAGATCTTAGTAATATCGCTGACGATAGTGGCGCTGATAATCTTGGCTTCTTCGATTCTGCAATGCATGATAGTCGGGAAAGAGGTATTTGGTTTGCATTTGTCCGCTGAAAATATGTCTAAGACGATCAATTTAAGGTGTTCATTTTAATTTTATTTTTGCGTAACCCTAAACTTGCACTATTCATTGGGAAAAAGTAGGGTTTGATTGTTTCGTTAGTTTAAACTGTCAGAGTTGACTGTTCAGAATCATGTTACAATATACGACAGCAATGAGATTTGTTGGTCACAGAGTTTATCCCCAGATTATAACGTTTCGGGGACAATGTCGACAAATGTTGGAAGTTCTGGTGAAAAACGTTATCGGAGAGTTATGCAAGGTGGATATACAAGTCATTTTCTTGAAAATCGAGGATTTGGTTGGCTTCTTGACGTTGACGATGATGTGGTCGACTTTCAAAGGCCATTGTTGTAAGTATTTTTATATTATTTTTAACAGCTTTTCCAATGAGCATTTCACTCTAACCTACTCCAAGCAAGTTAGATTGAAATACTCTTTGTAAGTATTACTGCGGTATTGGTTACACTTTTTGTTGAAAATGTTAGTTTGCCAAACCATTAACCATTTTTTCTATCTCAACATCTGTTAATACATCGTCTTCAAGAAAACTTTGTTACTTACTGTAGGAAATCTGTGTTTCATTTAACGCGTTTAGGACAGCAAAAATTTTTTCCGTCGACGATTGCATTTTAAGTCATTTTTGAAGCATTTGCGTGGTATGTATTTTTCAATCTGTATTGAATTCAGAGAAGAACTGGATATTGATTTGGCGGACATTTATTATAAAGTGCGCTGTGTTTTATTCCCTCTGCCATATTTCCGGCTGAAATTATGTATTGTTCGAGAATCACCTGATTTTTGGGGACCACTGTTTGTTGTTTCAACTTATGCTTTGTTATCACTGTATGGACAACTAAGTGTATGTTTTGTTTATGCTAATAATTTTTAATTTTGTCTAAAATTAATTTTAAAAGGGAACATACAGGATCATTAAAGAATCACTTCCTATAAAGGAGTTATAAGAACTAGTTCTTTAATGATTTATTATATTGAAACTACGGTCACGTAGTAACGTAGCCTCTGTTTTTTTCTTTTTTGTAGCAAATGTTATGCTGGAATTTAAACGCAGGTTTTTGTCAAAATAAACAGTGAGGATAAAAGAATGTAAATTTGTGTCCAAGATAATGTTTAAACTATATCTGTTTGTGGCAGTTCCAGGTACTTTCATGGATTTTAACAATTTGGTTTATTGGATCGTTTTTTGTTTTTTTCCTTGCACGAGCTCTTGGAGGAGAAGTCGGCTATGGTCAAGTGCTTGGTATTGTTGGCTATTGCCTTATACCTCTAGTCGTTGTCGGTTTAATCATTTCAGTTTTATCAAGGTAAATTCTAAACTGCAAACTACAAATATTATGGGCAGTATTGTTTAATTTTTTGTATGAATAGTAACTCATTTAGGCAGAAATAGTAATTCAGTTGTGTAGGTAGTTTCGGAAAGAAATAATTTTAACATTCTTCAGGTTCCATTTGTTTTCTGTAGCAGTTGGCTGTTTCGGTGTTTTGTGGTCTGTATATAGTGCTGGTACACTTCTCTGTGTTGAGGAGCTACGAGAGAAACGCACGTTATTACTGTACCCAGTTTTTTTGTTATATGTTTATTTCTTCTCACTATATTCAGGAGTGTAACATAGTACATAATGGATATTTTTCTACCTTGAAGATCTAAAATTGCTCCATTCAAATCTTTTGAACCAAATTATTGTAAATTATTATATTGTTATTAATAACTGACTCCATTGTTATCAAAGTCCATCATCAAAATCTTGTTGTTCTTATGATAAAAGTAGCGTCATCTTTTGCATTTGCTCTATGATTTAAACTTTAACGATATGCTTTGCTTGTTCAATGACCTACCCTGAAAAATGCGGCTGATTGATTTAATTAATGCTGTTCATTTTCTTCAACAAATATGATGGGATAAAATGGTATTATATTGATCATTCGTTGACACAACAGGATAATGCCGATAACTAGAAAAAATAAAACCTAATTTAGGTGACATCCTCCACTACGTTATGTTTTCGTCGCCAAATCTAATAAAAAAGTGAAATATTAACTCAAATAAATTTACGTTCTTGTCTTACAGGAATGTCATATTTCCTACTACACATATATATGTATATATATATATATATATATATATATATATATAGTAGGAAATATATTTGGTATATAGTAATATATTTCTTTAGAAGCTAGGATAACAGTTTTAGTCCTCATTGAAATTGCGGTCTAACGCAGTTGAGACGTCGTAGGTGCTAAGAGTTATGAAGTAGTTGGTCCTTCAAACATAGTTCGAAGAATAATACCAAAGTAAAAAGAAATTTTCAATGGTTCCTTGAAACTTAACTCCTAACTTTGTGGAAAAAGTGCCGGGTGATATGCTGGTAATCCAATATATTCCGGTTAACATTTGAGTTCAGAAATATTTGATATTCATTTCTAAGAGTAATTCAACTTTATTCAAAATTTCTCTTGAAAATTAATAGTAGTTGGAAGAAGTTGTTTCTACAACTTTATACCCAGAGAGTTGCTGCGCTAAGTTTTTAGTTATCGCTGCCTATGCAATTCAGTTGTTGAAATACCGGATTTGACGTCGTACTAAAATGCTTTTGATTGTCAGAACCAATACATTTATCTCTTTTTCTGTAACGCCACTTGTCTTCTCTTCATTTATATTTTTTAATTTTTTTTTCTTGGATTAACTTTAGAAAAAACAGTTCTCGTTAACAAAAGCAAATAGTGAATAGCGACGCCATTTAAATTTAATGAACGGTTTTAATGAATTCAAAAACCAGTGCTGAATTCAATAAAGGTTCACGTTTCTCGTTTCCACCGGCAATACGATCACAATTTCTGCTGTATATACCATTAGGCAAGTTGATCGATCACTTATTTGTAATGAAGAAATTTGCGAGAGTTGACAAAAGAGTAGGAAAATGATGTTGAGTTATTAGAACGATATGTACTAGTGGTAGTGATGATATGTTCCTTCGTTTACCTTTTCAAATGCAATTAACAAATTAATCAAAATTACCACAACTTTTCTGTCACAACTAGCTCTTTCAACGATTTCAGTGATTCAATTCACTTCATTTATATTTCGTCTAATTTGTACGATCAATTGAGCACTGAGCAAAAGTCACGTTGGACACGATGATAAGTGAAGAGAAGAAGAAAAGGTGTAAAGCAGTTATTTGAAGTTCGTTTATTTTAGCTTAACCTCCGTGACAATGCTGTCATTAGCAATAGCAATGATAGTGCTAAGAATCTGCTTAGCTGAGGAGCGGAAGAGATCGGAGTGCGAATGGATTAGTTGTTTACAACCGAAAGTGTGTCAACAAATCAACGGGATCAGTTCGTTTTCACGCTGCTCGTTACACTTTACATTTGCGGAACTGTTTGGATAAGACTGTCACGCTTCATTGTCACCTCAAATTGCCTCTCCTCCCAGCTAAACGACTATTTATAATGTTGAAAATTGTTCGAAAGCATAGTTTGTTGACATTTTTCATCAATCAATCTCGAATTCAAATATCTCTGAAGATTTTTTTTTTTTTAAAAAAAGCCGCTTTTGCATGAGTGTATGAAATCAAATGATTGCTTGCAGTATCGTGCATCTTGCCAGATGATGCCATGAAAGGAAGAATGGAAGTATATCCGGAACTGATGCCACCAAGTAATCAGATGATTAAATCTCTTCCTAAAGAATCCCTTACTGCACACTCATCCTGGATTCCTAATTTCCGAGCATTGCCACTATTGGTTCCTAAAATAAGATCATTTCTACCTTCCGAGATTGTGACAAAACAAGGAGCTGCTCTAGTTCATCCGGAAACGACGTCCAAGGAAAATTCTACCGTTGAAACACTTCCAGAAATCTGCAAGCTTCCTGCTGTCACTGGGCCTTGTTCAAAAGCAAAAGTGCTATGGTACTATAATTCCTTGACTAATCGCTGTGAACGATTCAGTTTCAGGTGAAAATTTTTTAGCATACTATGTGCTTAGCTTACCGCAATATGTAAAGTTAAAAAAATCAAAATTTTATATTTGCTTTTGATGTTAAATGAAAACTGAAATCAACAACTACTGATTTCCCGATAAAACAGTGTGAAAATTTGAATCGATAATTATTAAGTAACTAATTAACTAATTTAGCCATTTCAATAACATTACGATGAGCGACTGACATCCTTTACTATTATCAGTACAGATAAATTAGCAGCACTGCCTCAAACTTAGCGTTCATTTATTTCAGTGGTTGTGGTAATGCGAATCATTTCTACAGTCGGAAAGAATGCGAAGATACTTGCCTGATGGATTCTTCCACCTAATTTCCGCCCGCGTTGCTTCAGACGTCACAAACTCTTCAGAGCCGCCAACCAACCAACTTGCTTGATTTCATCTGATTTGCACTTCTGATAATCTCAGTCTGACCGCTGACATTAATAAAATTCTCGTCTCCAATGATTTCTGAAAGATTTCCATTCCAGCATTCGCTTAGTAAGTGTTTTCTTCTCCTCTCCACTTTCCCCTCTCCGTGCAATGTCCCAATTGCATTTCATTAATGCATTTAATGTTTCAAGTGGAATCAGTTGTTTCGGAACACGTTGAGGCATCGAAATGCTGCTAAAACTCGTTTTCCCGCAGGTTGCAAGTGAAACTTAGCAGTGAAATGTCGAAATTGAACTCATAGCTTTTCCATGAAGGACGTTGTGCTTGCAAAGAACAAAGTGATACTGAAAGAATTATTCACTCTCTCCACTGTACTGTATTGACCACTGATGAGAAAGTTGCAAGACCGAGGAAATTTAGCCTTCTGCCGCAATTGAATTAGATTCTTTGCTCTGATAAAGCAATTTTAGTTCAAACTGCATTCATACAATTTTTCATATTACTCTCATATTGCTCCACTACAAATGATGACTAAAACAGTATTCAGTGAATGTTTTTGAATTTCCAAATTATGATTGATCGGTCGTATTGGGGAAAATGGAGAGGGAGAGAAACTAACTGATCATACTTTCCAAACATAAAGTTTGAAATGTCATCTTTTCAACCACCACTTTAGCATTTTCAAAAATTTATTTTCAGATTTCGAGTCAGAATTACATTTCATAACGAACAAATAAAATTCAACAGATTTGATTTTATGATTAGCATAAGTTTTTTTTGCAAAAAAAATGATAAAAGAAATTTAAGAAATGAAAAGGGAAGCACAGCCAAATAATTAATGCGCTCTAAAAACAAACATAAAGCATCAAACCACTCGATTGAACTATCCTGAATGAGTAATTTTATAATCAAAATTTATAATTCCAACCTGAGCTGCCCAACAGGTATCAAATTCAATGATGCACACTCAATCTAATTAATTAAGCAATCGAAAATGAAATCGAAGTTGAATTCGATTTAGTGTTAATCTAGAAAACTGCGCTTTCCATAAGGCTTTAAAATTTGCATTATCTACAGTAATTTTAAGCACTCAACTGCACCATATAAAATTGAATTGCATTAAACTGGAATTTGCTGAATAACAAACAAATTGCAAAAAGATCAATTGATCATAGCTAATGCGAACAGTTCCACAGCGCAACATTTCCAAGACATTAATTTTAATTCGATTCCATAAACAAATATTCATAGTATTGTGCATCGTCGTGACGCTTGTTGCTGTTGCTGTCCATCACCGTTTTTCGATTTCGCCGCATGCATTTCACTCTTTTCATTCATCGATGTTTCCTGTAGGACAGAAATTTTTTTCCTTAAAGCACTTTTGTTTCTTTAGAAAAAAATTCCTATAAAATATTTCTAAATTACAATGTATCAATTTTTTCCCAAAGCCACGCTTCTAACTGCTAACATCTGTGATATATCGAAAAAACTGCCATGAACTTTTAATCTGAGCGGAATTGCTATGTCCATTATCAATCTTAATTGAGAAACTCATTTTGAATTCAAACTAACAGGTTTAACTCCTATTGCTGGTTGAAGTGAAGGCGGCTTTACCATTTGCCCTTCAACTTTCTGACTTTGCGCTAATACTGTTGCATGTGTCTTTTGGGATTCTGACGTCTGCGTCGCTTCAAGTTTTGCGCCACTTTCATTGGTTGCTACGTGAATTTGCTTCACAGAAGTTGGTGTTTCCATGCTAAAGCTAGCAAATAGATTTGTTAATAACAACCATTAATTAGCAAAAAATATGGGATTAAATCAACCTAATTACTTTTTAAGTAGCACTTAAAGCATACTTCCCAAACAGTTTAGCCTTCGCAATTTTAGCTGACAATGTCTCCAAATGGATTAGAAAATCAGATAATATATGCCTCGAAAAAACTGTGGTATCTTTTTTGCACAGAAAGTGAAAAAGAAATCCAACATAGCTACTTACTTCTGCTTCGTCTCCTCGCTTGCTTTGAGCTTATCTTTTTCAATTTTAGGACTTCTCGTCCCTTGGACCGGTGTTCCGAATCCCTAAACATTTTATTTATTATAAAATGCAGTACGATGTTGCAATTGCATGACTAACCTAAACGGTTCGTTGATCTTGACGATCCTGAAAACTGAGCACAGATTGGCAAAAACATTGCTGGAAATGAAACTTAGAGAGGAGAAACCTAAGATACAGTGTAAGATGAATTTGGAGATGTGCAAAATGTCCAATAAAATTAGCGTAATAAACAACAACCAAAACAACAACAGCAGCACCGGCGACATTTGATCAATTTCATTTTTAACTAATTTTAGCTTCCTAAATACTTCCGATAAATATAAGCATAAATACTCAAAGTCAAAATTCTTATAATAAAGTAGGTGATTCATTTATGTCAAATTTTTATTTAGCTAAAAATTTCAAGAATTCAGTGATAAAAGATTTCAAAATAAGTGTTGAAATCTTCCTTACCATTCTACTATGCTCAAAATTAATTTACTTTTGAACAAATTATATTGCACAAAAAAATTTCAGAGGAAAATTAAAAAATGAACAAAGGTATCAGGAAAGAAAATAATAGTAACGAAAAAAGAAAATAAAAAGCTTGAAAATACCCTTAGTGAACGTTGCCCCATAGCTTTGGCTTCTTCTGCAAGAATCATTTCAATAGACTTTTTCTTCGGTGGTACTGGTGGCGGTATGTTTTTGGGTGGTATAACCGGTGGTTGTAATGAGTCTGCGGTTTCCAGTGATAGTGGTGGCGCACGGTTAGGTGGATCGCTACGATTTACAGAATTTTCTGTCTTTGTAGACTAAAATTCCCTTGCTTTTTTCTCATTCTCGTTTTATTTTTAAATGCGAATGGTGGAATTTCATATATTTGAGGTTAATTTTAGGTTAATTGTTATTTCTAAAATAAAGCACAATCGAAGGTACGTTTCGCGCTTTTCCTAAATCGTTGTCTGTGTTATGGCGCCGAGAAATCGCGGTGGTGCAAAATGCCATGTTCATTAATTGGTAAAGGCGAGAATTAATTATTAAGTGGGACAGTTGGTAATCAGTAGTTCTTCAGGGGTTGTGTGATTGTTTTGAATTGTTAAATTAACAAAAGATATTAGCAGTTCTCTGTCAGTCATTCATACTGTTTCTCTCAAAACTCCCTCTCTTTTTGAATTTCAAAAAAAAGGGAAAACCGATTTAAGATAATAAGATAATGAAAGAAAACTCAGAAAGTAATAAGTCAGTCAGAATTTCTCTTCTATAAAAATGCAAATAAAAAAAAGGTTAAAAGAAGCGAAAAAAAGGAAAATTGTTATTGGAAAGCATGGCGAAACCATTTCAAACGTAAAAGACAGTTAAAATTAAAAGCGTTATAAATAACTAATCTAAAAATCAAACTGAAAAATGTTGAAACGGAGCAGCGAGATCTTTGTTAAAATCTAAAAGCCAAGAAAGTACTGTATGGTACCTGAAGTTCCGGTTCATTTCTCTCATTCTGATCACTGTATTTGACGATCGAAATTTCGTGAGCAATTAAAGTTTTCCGCAATTTCAGGCTATCTTCTGATGTTGAAGTAACATTGCTATTTAATGATTCAGGCAGTGATTCGCTTACGTCTACCGCATTCTGCAGATCAGTTCCATTACTCATACATGTCCGGATTATGTCATAATGCATTTAAATTACTAAACCTGTTCCATGTGCTATTCAAAGATTTTCACACAGCTTTGTTATTGCTAAAAACGTGAACCGAAAACTTCAGGTACTGTAAAAGGTCGGATGATTCCATTAATGTACCACCCAATATGAATTGACCAGTTGTGATAATGATGAATTATCACTTGGAAATATAGTCTAAGCAAAGATGACGTGACATCGTCTGTCTATCCATTCCTACTTCACCGCAATTCGCAGTAATAATTTAATAAACAGTTACTCCCTAGGACTCTTTTAAATTAATTCTTTGTTTGATATTGAAATCTCAGTTAACACAGTACGATTTGCTTCTATTAGAAGACATCCAATCCTATTACGAACTTCTTGCAGTTCGATGAAATTACTCCATGTCGCCAAATTCCAATCACTTAGTCTCTCTGAAGAATTTCTCGCGTCCACAGAACTTCATGTCAACCCTCAAGAAGTTGACAATTTAAAAAGTTCCAGAAATTGCGTGAGAAATTAACAGTTATTATGATGGAGAAATTATTTTCAAGCAAGAATATATGGAAAAGGATTACATTCTCGCTTTTAGTGCTTTGCTGATAGAATTTAAATTATGTGATTTAGAAACTCGACAGCTAACTTGTTCTAAAATTTTCACCCAATTTTACTTAAAAATTTTCACTTATAGAGTTCTTGATTTATTTAGACCTCATTTATAAATTACTTGTGCTCATCACCCTTTATGCTTGATATTGCAAACTGAGAGACTTTATGGATATTTTGGTTTGGAAAAATTTTAATTCACTTGTTTTGGAAAATATAAATGTTTAAGTTAAATTTTACAGCGTTAATGATGAGTGGACAATGGCCACTGAGACGATTTTTTCTTAAATTCAATGGAAAAGAAGGAGAAATTTCATTTATTGTGTTCATTCCATTGAAGAGAGTTCAAATTTGAGAAAAGTGCTGCCTCAAGTGGATGCTTAAGTAATACTTATAAAGAGAGAAATCATTAATTCTTCCAACAACATTCATTTCAATCTGAAAATTGTTGTGGTGAAAGTGAGCCATTAAAATAATAAATGCTAGACTAAGCTAGACGTCATTAATTGCTTAGCATAATGGGCCAAATTAAATCAATCAAATGAAATAGCTAGACTCAATGGAATGAATTGAAATATGAAGTGGTAGAAAACTAAAATTTCGAAAATTTTCAAATCGAAATTTTCGAAATCTTCAAATCGTCAACAAACGGCTTTGCTACATCAAATTTAATTTACACAAGAAATTTTTACCAATTTAAATGTAATCGTCAGTCGGGTCAATAACAAATTTAGTTCCGTAAGGCAAATGAAACGTTGGTATTGCTATACATTCGTAAGATGCTTTGCAAATCGTTGCATGTGTTGACTAATGACCTAAATGACATGCAACTATCCTTTCGTTTCTCATTCCTCAATGAACAGAAAGGGAGTGAAGACGAGAGAGTAAGCAAAGGTCGAAGTGCAAGGTTAGGCTAAAGTAGACTGAAATAAATGTTCGGCAAAAAGAACTGAAGAACAGAGGGAAGGAAGAGCCTGGAAAAGCCTAACTCAGTGCAGCCATTAAATGAAGCACCTTTTTATTTTTATTTTCCCTCTACTTATTTAAAGATGCGACATGAGTGTTTGGGAAATTGACAGCATGAAGTGCTACTCAATCATTTCATATGAAATAATCCAATCTGATGAGAAGCTTTTGTTGACGCACTTGCATTCACGTAAAAAACACGTGAAAATTTCTTTTTTGGAGCAAAAATTGCCCATTCCAAGAGAAATGTTAAATGAATGGATGAGAAAAATTTTGTTAGGAATGGTATGCAGTTGCAATAAATTAGTTGGCTAACAATTTCAGCAAAAAAGCGAAAAAGTATTACTTCGGAAGGATTGGAACATTTTTCTTGGACGTCTTCGCCATTTCCATCTGTTTTTCCCGTTCTTTTCAACTGACCGTCATTCTGGACATTGAAAATGCAAAATTCAACAGGAAAAAAAAGTGTGAGAAAGGTAACTGCACAAGAACAACTTCTTTCTTCCTACTTTTAAAGAGCTTTTCCTCTTTTACGTAAATTAAAAAATCGTCTAATATTAAACAGCTCATCCAACAAACTGTCCGTCTTGTCCGCCTTATTATCCAGCACTGCTATTTCGTCTAATTTTTCACTACGATAAATGACGGTTTCAGAAAAGGTAGGTAGGTGTGTTACCTGTTTCGGCATGTCTTCTTCACCTGATGAAATGATCGTTTTGACAGCTTGCACCTCTCCGTTGCCTTCCAATTTGGCCATCGATTCGTCCGCAAAGTCCTTGCCTTGCAACTGTGCAATAGTTCCAGCACCGAGGAAATCATTTTCCGATGAATTTCCTTCTGGGAATTCATCGTTTTTTGCGACACGATTATCCGCCCCACTCACCCCTTTGCCGTGGGATCCATCGATTTCATTATTTCCACCTCTCACATCAATCCCACCAACTTGCTCATCCATTTCATCCTTTAAATTGTGCAATTTTGCCTCGTCAATTTCCTCAACATCCGAACGGATTCCTTCCTTGCTTCCCCCTCGAAGCCTTCCAAATGTCTCATTTAGCAAATCGTCCATCCTCTCTGCCCCCTCTTGCGCACCAACACAAATCTCCTCCTTAGCATTCACCCCGTGCTGGTGAACCTCGTCGATATCTCCTGCTAACTTGTCTCCAACACTTTCCTTGCATAAATCTTTAAATTCGGAAACTATTTCATCGAGACATTCCGTGCCACCTCCACTCTTCCTTTCCATTTTCTTTAGCTCCTCTAATCCACTCACTTCTTTCTCCACAGCAGCATCAGCTATCCCACCGAGATATTCTGAAGCTCCCTTTTCGGCTTCCTTGCTCGCACCAACAAAACCGCACTCCACCTTGCTTACCGCATTAGCGGTAGGAGTGATAATGTCCGAAGCTATTTTGCTCATTTCATTTTTCAATCCATTAAATTCCTCAACGCCTCCTTCAACTTCCTCTGATAACTTATCGATTAAATCATTTCCCATCTTCGCACCATTTTCCATATTTTCTAAATTTAGCCCCGTTGAACCAGTAATACTTTCTAATATATTCTCTTCTGCCATTTCTTCTCAGTTAGCATATAATTTTTCAAAAAGCAGCCATCGCCTGAAATTGTAATAGTCAAATATTTTGCGAATAATTCAACATTGCGACATTGCGACATAAATTGAGTGGTAAAAGAGTGCTGAATAATTACTTTTTGATTACTTTTTAATACACTCAACCTGAAAATAATTAGGCAACGAGGATAATACGTTAAGAACACAGTAAGCAACAACAGAAATAGAAACTTTGCCGACAGCACTGATTCCTCTCTGATAAATGTCGAAAGCATATTTAAAAAAAAAAAAAGCTTGAAATAGGAAATTCAAACATAGAAAAACAAAACATCGACTCTTTTTTTTGAATGCCGTGCACAGCAGATATCTGCCTCCACTAGAAATTAAATTAAAGTGTAGAAAATAGAACACAGCAAGCAAATGGTGTGGATTAATTCGAGCATAGCCATCTGGCCAGAGAATGACAATTTCAAAATTCTTCATTAAACAAAGAAAATAACAAAAATTTAAATAAAAAATAAAATTCTAATCAACCACTTTTAATTAAATTTAAAAAAAAGGAAAAAAAAAGGTAAACACATCAATTTCTCTCGCTGAAGCCAAACACGATGCTTACTTTGTTAGCTTACTACCAGCTGATAAATGAAAATAAAAACTTACTTAAGAGAAAATAATTGTCAAAATAAAACCATCTGAGATCAGTTCCCATTTCCGTTTCAATAATTCATTATAGTTCGATCAAAAATGAAACTACCTAATTCAATGAATCATTCAATTAAAAATTTAATTATACAGAATTATTACGCAGATCGTTCATTTATATTAAAACAGCAAATATTTTACACTTTGCACTTTTCCTGCTATTTCATAATTTTCGAAAAAATCTGTGAAAATAAAATAAAAAGCAATCTGTCATTGTACAAGCTGCCACGATCATTTTAGTTTGAGGGAAAAATGCAAATAGAAAAGAAGGAAAATTAAATGGAAAATGTTTTGATATTTTTTTTCTTAAACATTCCAAATTGATGCAAACAATTTTGAAAAGAAGCGCCGTTTATCAATTTCATTTCATTGAAAATGATTGCTTAAATTCAGAGAAAATACTTTCAGCTATTTTTTCTCTTCTTTTCCAACAGGAGATGAAGGATAGACCTAATAAAATATTCGTTATTTAAAGTTGAACGTTTCTATATAAACGTTTAGGAGAGGAAGTGAAAGAGGTGATTGATAGTTCAACCTTGCGGAATAGTTTTGCTTTCTTCTAATTCCTAATTAGCATCACATTAGAGCTTTTTAAAATATGAAAATTTACTGTCAAAACTTGAAAATCATTTGATCGAAATATTTTGTTAATAGAATGTCTCCTGAATTAGAAGAATGATAACTCAGATTAGCTAAAAATAAAATTGGAAAAAATCAAAGCTGTAAACAACTCACCTTTTCACTCTTTCAGGTGAAGCTCAAGCAGCTAATGACAATGCTAAATTACAAGATTTGCAAGAATATGATCGATTTGAAAAAAAAATACTTTCAGACAAAAAAAAATACTTTCAGACAATATGCGTAAATGTCAAAGTAATAATTAAAATGATAGTTTTTTGAGTTAATATTAAAGTGAAAAAAATTTAGTCTTGAAAATATGAGGAACTACTTCATGGAATTGGAGATGAGTCAAGTGAGGTGAAGTAATTATACTAATGACCGGAAAGACCGGTCATTCTCGACGCCGTCACAGGGAAAACACATAACGGATAGTTCTATGACGTGAATGGAAAAGAATTAATTGAATTTCAACGGTATGATTCAGATGATTGCTTAGCAGCTTACAGCTTACATAACAGAGACTTAAGCTTTACCTCACGCTCATTTGCCGTCTTCTGGACTAGCGCACGTGTCGCGGACGATGAATAGTTGGAAAATTGAAGTGTGGAAGTTGGAAGAATGAAAAAGAAGTGCTTCCTTAGATCACCGAATGAAATAAATGGTCGTTGCTTATGGTTAGAAAGCAGTTGTTCAGTGGGCTGGCTCCATCTGCCCCGCAGCTTTGCTTCCAATAGCTAGCTTTCCTTCACTGCATTCACCACACCTCGTCATTCCCCAGCCTCCCATTTCAATCATGAACTTCCTAATGAATTTGAATTCGAAACAGAAACATTGCACCCCTCTACACCTCTGCGCTTTCAAAGCATAATGCCGAAACTTTCCAACAAATCACAGCTATAAAGATTGTTACATCAGAATTATTAACCGGAATCAGAGGGATAGTGGGGAATCATGATAATTTATAATCCTTTACGCCCAGCAGAATCGATTTTCGACGGATCGATTTCAAAGAGTCCGATCACTTCTCTGTGCGGCAATAGCTTCTTCGATCGCTGAACATTTGTTGGATCACAGAAGCTTCTCGGCCTCAGTGGTTCGAAAGAGCAAATGGGTTTGATCTAATGATAATTCAAAACGATAAGGAAGCGATAAGTTAAAAACTAAAGGTGCAGTACTCTGAAGAGAGAAAGGAAATGCAATCGGCCAAACGAGGTATGTCAAGGTGCTAGTGAAAGATAATTAACAAATAATTATTCAGGTGAGAGTGATGGTTGTACAAAGATGAAGTTAGCAATGCACAGATGGCAGTTATCTCTAAACTTAGCTTGTCAACAACATCTCTGAACTTCATAACTTGTAACGCCGCAGATAGTGCATGTTAATTTACTTAATTTACCTCATCAAAATACTTTTTGTTTTTATTTAATTTTCTAATCAATTGAAAAAAACAACACACCCAAAGAGAATTTTGGAATTAAAATTGTAAACTAAGTTAAATGTCAGTTAAATTTGCAAAATTTCCTTGTTCCTAACAAATTAAAATAGCGATATTTCAGGCATAAAAAGAATTTAATGTCATTAAATTTTGCATTGCATATGATATTTGGAGGTTGAACTCATCGATTACCAAATTGATTGACCCTTATGTTTCAGAAAATGTTTAAGAATGAAAAAAAAAAGCTGCGAGGAGGAAGAGGAGGGAGAGAAGAGAAGTAAACAGTTTTAACAGTTGGCTGGATTTGTGACAGCAATGTTCAAAGGAGCAAATGAGCGACGGGCTGATCAGTTGGCGACTGATAGAAAATATGAATGAAAGTAATAAGCAACTGCTGCACTGTGAGAACCTTTTGTCAGTTGGCAAAATAAAGGAATCTGACTGAGTGATTTTGCAAATATTTGATGCATTTTAGATGATCTGAAAGCGAACGCGTGGAAGAAACGTGAAACGAAAGGTGCAATAAACGATGAGATGCGTGATATCCACGCCAATCCACATATCAGCCATATTTACCTCCTCCCTTCACCGTCCTATCCTTTTCAGCTTGAGCTACTTTACACAAATTAAGTCTTGAAATATTAAACGGACCGAAACTTGTGAAAAAGAAACATTAGTATCTGATAATCGACGTAGTGCTGTAGCTAAAATTTCTACGGAAGGATATTTGCGATTTTTGTTCTAAAACATATGAAAATAACTGATAAGACCAACGTTTCATTACACTTTTGTCTTCTCCTCTCTTCTTGTCATATGATATTACGTACACGTACTTAAACGTAACGACAACGTCAGTTCTGTTTGTTTGTCCGAAAAAAAAACGAAATGAACATTTATGAACTGAAATGAATGAGCATACGTGAGAAGGTAAGCGCTACGTTTTTTCATCCAAACAATAGCAACATTGGCAATCATATGATTAGAGTGAGTATTATCACAACTTCTTCATAATGCTCGTCGGCAATTGAGCCAACAAGTTTCCTCCCTCTGAGAATCCTAATTTATGTGTTACTGGAACTTAAAGCTGCAGAGAGAGAGGGCAGTTTCTTAGAAATTTACTAGCATCTGAACGACTTTAATAATTAAGCTTAATTTCCAATGCTTATCTTTAATAATTTGTGCTTCCTTCTACAATGTTTGAATGTGAAGCCGAAATTTAGGTGAAACTCTAAAATTTCTGTTGAAATTGAAGGATTGAGATCAGTTGAAATTGTAAAATGAATTATGAATTTCACGAATAATTTTCGTGTTTATTAAAACAAATGGCGAACATTTATAACACCTGTAATAAACAATGGCGAAAATTGGCAGTTGTAATTTCTCTGTTTAAATCTGATTATGAGTGTGTTTTTAATTTCTATTGTTTTTATGCAATTTAAAATTGAACTCGCTTTTTCTTCATACTAGCAAGAAATCAAAAAGATCAAACAAAATTTTTTTTAAATTAATGTTTCCACCTGCAACGACTGTAACATTTCGAAATGGCATGTTAAATTTTGAAGATTTTTGAAATACAAAAGGCGTAAAAAAACCCAACTGTTCAAAACTGAAATTTTTAGAAATCCAAAAAAAAGAACGTTTTCTTCAGACATAAAAATTTTAAAGTTAAAAAGAATTCAAACAAATATCAACTTCAGGAATAACATTTGGTTGAAATTTGGCATGCATTAACCGGAAACACTCCAATTCGTCCTAAACCCCTGATATCATTCAGGAAAGCACTGCGTTGCAATACGCTGCCCGTACGCTGAAGGAAAGCTCACTGGATCTCTAATACTGTAAGTTTCGCTCAAAATCCCATTTGTCCACAAGTTGATATGCAATCAGATAACGACTGGAAATTATTCAGATTGCCACCACAACCCGTGTATTCGAACGGTGCACATTGATTCTGCAATGAAAACTCGAGTAATTATTTGCTAGTCATAGATCGATCACTTACAGATCATTGAAAATAACTGATCAGATTCAAGCAAAATATTCACTTAGTTGTACATAATATTTGTTTATCCATAAAATATCTACCTAAGCTTTAACTCATCCATTAAGCTGTCAACTTTCCCAGTGGAGGAAAGATGAGTAATATGAAAGAGTAAGTATTGCACACGGACAAACTTAAAACAATACTGAGAAACAATGATTTTTCGCTTATTGTCAAATGCGAAGACTGTGCCACATTTCAGCTTCATTCAGAAGCACTGGACAAAAGTTCACGTGACTATCATTTCGCACTTGTCTTCTAAGATGTATTTCACAAAATTTAACAAACTTCCCAAAGTGCATTATAAATAACCTGTTGTCGATCGAAGGCGTAGCGTGTTTCGCGTCCACTACAAGCTCCTTTGTCAATGGATAACAAACATAGCTGTTCTAAAAAAACGTTCAAAAAAATTAAACTTAAAAAAAATTCTAAAAAATTGAAGCTCGAAACAAAAGAAGAAAAGTCGGAGAATGTGGATAAGTTGAGATGGAACTGAAAGCTATCCGTTGCTTCTTGGGGGAAGAGTCTAGGGTTGATATCCAATTATTGTACTTTACTGAGTTAAAAATAATTAAATGGCAGGAAATAGAGGAAGAATTAAATACAACTAAGAAATTCCACATGCATCATGCACAGCCGTGCGAAACTCACAGATTACATAATCTTTTATTACATAAAAATTACATCATGTGATGATAAGAGTCAAGTGATAAGAAAAAGTGACCACATGTTTGACTGAATAGATGAACAAGTGGGAATTAAAAGTGTATTGCATCTAACGAGGAGTTCCGAAATTATATTAAATTTTCATTTCTACTTCCAAGAAGATTTGTAAAGTAAAAAATCGGCAGTGATTACGGGGACTAGCTGGAACCAGAAGTGCAAATAGTGAATAGTGCAAGGTGCAATGTGAGGTATTGAAGGATTGGCAGGTGCGACCTTTAATATAAGCATTATTGGTGTCGCAGTATGCAATCTTTTTACTCATTGTAAGTGGTTTTCTTTTTGCACAACATTTTAATTATAAATTTAAATAACTTAAAATTTCCCCAAATGTTTTTTTTAATTTCCACATTGCAATTTTCCTCAGCTTATTTGCATTATATGGTACCATTTGAATTGTCTTTTTGTTAAACAGTAATCCACCTGAACAAACTCTTCACATTTGTTTTTTAAATGGAAGTTATTTTGACCGATTCCTATACAAGCATCGATCTTAAGTTGTCTGATCATGTTATCGTATCAAGCAAGAATCGGCAACATCTGCTGGCGCTTGTTAAAACCACGTATTTCTGAAAATTTAGCTCTTGGAATTATCAAAACACAACTGTTTCATTCCGTTCATGTAACATTTAAAATTTAATAAAATTTAACGATATTCATGTTCAACTCATTATCATAAATCATATTCAAGTCACTGTTGCAAAAAATTCGGTTTTTCATTTCCATGCATCAATTTCAATTTTCTATTTTAAGTAATAAATATCAGACCTGCTTGACATGATTAACAACAGGAAGTCCTATGAGTTTTCCTTTACCGATCAAACAAAAACATCGAGTGAACCTCGTTAGCTTTTCTTTCTCATTTTATATGAAATTTTCAGTAGATGAATTTTTCTGAAGCACTGAAACAAAATCCCGCATGCTGAAAACGCATTCCAAATATCAAAAAAATATCTTAAGAACATTACGTGTGTGCTTGTGTGAAGTTTTTAACAGAAAAACAAGTGAGAAGTTCCTAAAGAAGTGCAGCATGCAATTAGTTAATACAGATAATTTACGCTAATTAGTAGCATTCGTGAAGACTGGCAGAAAGTCTGAAATTCGCAAAAGAATAGTTTCAGATCAGTCTGAGTCCAATCAGATTCAAAAATATAGTTTGACAGATCTAACAGTTGGAAGGAACGATGGTTTGGTGAATGTAAAAGTTAACCTGGACACGTCCTTGAACATTCTGTCTGTGATACGAAATTATTTTGATTCCCTCGTATACCGTTGTACTTAAAGGGTAAACACTCACGATCATCAACACTATAGTACCATCGCGATAAATACGCGTTACCGGAACCTGGCGAAAGTGGTACCGAACATGGATTTGTTGCTAAAAACTTCTCTCATTACTACCAATTCTCAAAACAAATAATATTAATTAACAGATATTTTCATCATTGTCATATTAATAAATTTATTTTTTTTAAATAAAAATGATTAGTCTGTTAGAATTAGAAATGCTACCTCCAGGACAACAAACGGTTGTTTCCGGTGTTGCACCAACATGGCACCAGAAATTTACCGGACACATCTCTTTATTAATTACTGAACAAAACAGCACTTGTCCTGCGGTGTTTGTTGCTGGTTGTCCAATGCATGGATTTTCTGATCGGCGACATCGTAGTTGACAGGTCATCTGCAAGTAAAACTGCGCGAGATCGTTGATGTTTACAATAATGTAAAAGCATATTGGAATACGTCCCATTTAATCTTACTAAGCAATTTAATTAGTTGTACTTGATTACACCGATAGCATCTGAATCTTTTTTTTAGCCGATGAATATTCAGATGGATGTGTAGATGTAGATCGGAACAGATCTTACATTATGAAATACCATATACTTCATTAATTGAATTCATTAAGTTTATAGCATTTAAATCTTAAATGGATATATACGTGCAAATATGATTTAGCTTCTAATTCCAAAATTGCGGCTTCTCGTAGTAGTAAAATCTTCTTTTCAAGAAATAATTTAAAAGAACTACAGAAGGAAGGATCCCTTACCTGCGACAAGAAATTATTCTGGTTTCCCTTCATACCTTGATATGTGAAAGCTCGACATATTCCTGCCGTTGTATCGTAATAATACCGCTTTAGTTTTTCATTTCCTTCGCCTATCATCACAGGTAAATTACATGGATCACTAACTGCTAAAATTATAAAATTCGTTATTGCATGAATAACAGATCAATTGCGCTTCGTAAAAAATAGCTGGCAGTTCTAATTGCACTTTCATTTTTTTGATCTGAAAATTGGATGCTAAATAAAATCTGATGCAACTGCTAAAAGAGATCACCTCCGGGACAGCAAACTGTTGTAAGTAAATTGCTACCAGGATGACACCAGTAACCAATTGGACAACTGTTTATGTGTAATGATGTTGCAATACAGGTTTGATAAATACCATTTGAAGCGATAAATGGTTCACCTAAAAAGTAATTTAGATAAAAGCTCCTAGTCTCCAGTATTTCTGATTAAGACTGATATTAAGTCAAACTTCACGTAATAATTAAAAACTAAATTTCAATTAGTTTGTTTAAGTTCAATCCAATAGATTTAAAGCCAAACCATTAACACATGGATTTATTCGGCAGGCATTTTCACAACTCTCCTTGGTCAAAAAATGATTAGCATTGCCGTACAGTCCACCATAAATGAACATTTCACAGGCTTCTTTTTCCAGATTGTAGTACCACCGCTGCAATGATCCATTACCAGTACCTGCGGACATTGGCTGCTCGCAACGACTTCCTTCTACAAAATAAATTCCAGAAAAATGAGAAATTGAAGAAATTTACACTTTGAAAAATACAATGGAACATGAAATAACTCATTAAAAAGGGGAAAGTTACTGTTTGAAAGTGGTACCGAAAGGACAACAAAGTGTTGTCTCCGATGTTGAACCGTAATGGCAATAGGTACCAGTAGGACATGCTCGTGAGCCGGAGCAAGTTTGAGGTGGTAGAGATATTGGTCGATTACATGGATTTACGAAAACTGAAATTTGATAATCATGCAAAAAAAAGAACGGAAATTTTGCTTAATTACCTAAACTCATCACTGTTGCAAGAAATGAAAAATTCAAGATGCGCAAACCTTTACAAGCAGCTATGCAATCGGCTTCAGTTATGAAGTTATTTTGATTTCCTTTTCTACCATTATACTTGAACATTCTACAGGTTGACGTAGCTGTATCATAATACCAACGGTTTTCAGGTGGTACAGGTTCTCCTTCAATACCAGCTGAGGGTGGCATTTTGCATGTTTCGAGATTATTTTTTGCACCAGGACAACATTGATATTCGCTGGGTATTAAGCCCAAATGGCACCAGTAATTTGGACCACAGCTATTCTTACCAAACACGCAAATCAACGGTTTATTGGTGTTCATTTCCATCAACGGAAAACCTTGTGGACAGACATTCACATAAACTGAAATTAACTACTCGTTAAAGTTGAAAAATGAGTCATATGGAAGTGATTGTCGATCGATAACAGATTTCAAATTATAAATTTATAATCTTAGACGGAATCAGTATCACGTGCAATACGATGAAGTTCAGTTAGCTATAAAAAAGACCTAATTCTTCGTTTTTAATAAATAATTTAAGGAAAATACCAGGACAAGTCAGTTGACACTGTTGTTTACTGACAAAATTATTCTGATTACCAATCATACCGTGATAAGTAAACGGTAGACATTGATTGCTACCTGCATCGAAGTACCATCGTTGCAAGTTTCCATTACCCATTCCTTCAGTCATTGATTGCAAACAAACTGCATTTTCTTGTGCTGCAAAATTCAATACTTAATGATATCGAAACGATCAATGCTCAATTCGCTAGTTGTAAGCGTGACTGATTGGAACATTCAGAAGTACCTCTCCCTGGACAACAAACAGTTGTTTGCGGAACGGCACCAATGTGACACCAATAACCATTGCCACATTGATTATGTGAAGTACATGATCGTGGACGTCCATCGTTTCCCACTTCCGCCTCACCCAAAGCACATGGATTTATAAATACTGAAATTGCACACAAAGAATTAACTGTTGTCGCAGCTGTGCTCCATTATATGGTATCAAACTTCATGAATGGAATGATTTACTACATGGTGACCACTTCCATTCATGGATACATACGAATTATAAATCCTAAATTTGATATAAAATTTATAAAATTAATAAGAACGTTTTTTTGTACATGGTTATTAATTTATTGCTCTTAACATCGATTTGAATAAGAAACTTTGGAAAACATAGGGTGCAAATACATTATATGTCAACAGAATTACTTAGCTAAGCAATAAAAATTAGCATATTGATTGGTGCAAAAAGATAGATACCAACTTTAGTTTCAAAAAATATAAAACTACGAAAAATCTTTTCTGTCAAATTTTGATATATTAGACTCAAAACAACTAGCCGTTGCAAGTTTCCTCACAAGTCTCTTTTGTTAAAAAGTTATTTTGTGTGCCCTTTAAGCCGGCATAGAGGAATGGCATGCATCGCTGACTTGCAACATTCCAGTACCATCGCTGTAAACGATAATTTCCCTGTCCTTGCCGCACCTGTTGCTCACATGAATTACCGGCTGTAAATTTAAGGGGATTTTAGGGAACAAGATGTTGAAGTTAAGAAAGCAAAAAGAAATAATAAAGTTAACCGATATTTGGGCAGCAAATAGTTGTTTGTCGCTGAGCTCCAACGTGACAATAATGGCCAACTGGACATACCGATGGCTTGGCTGGTGAGCATTGGGAAATACTTCCTTGAATCCGATATGGCTTACCAACAGCACATGGATTCACTGAAGAAAATAATTTTTTAGTGTTTAATTTAGGCTGATATCCTTCAGAGTGCCGTCACGCAAAAGGAAGCCTGGGAAATTTTATAGAACCAACCAAAACAGGTCGTTTGACAATCATTTTGATTTAAAAAATTATTCTCGTTGCCTTGCAAGCCTCTATAAATGAACGGTTCACAGTGCTCTGAATCAGCATTAAAATACCACCGTCGCAAAAAGGCATTCCCTAAACCTGTATTTAACGGTTGATGACATCTATCTCCGGATGCTGAAAAACTTAACATCAAATTAAATTTGCTAATCCAGAAAAATTAGTGAAATCAAAATAATCAGATAACAATGCATTTATTAACAGAAGTTAATATATTATAATGTGGAACGAGGCGGATAATACAATTAATTATAATTTCAGGTTAGAAATAATCAGACTTTCATGCAAATAGATGTTTATAAATTTGCAATTTCTGACTGTAAATAGAAACGATAAGAAGTTTACGTGATCGATTGCAGCAAACGGTAGTCAACGGAGAGAGTCCAATGTGACAGAATTGATTTCTGCCACAAACACCGCTACCAAAGCAAGGTATTTGAGGTGCGCTGCTACCATACGCGCATGGACCCAATACGTCTACAAAAACGCACAAATATGGAATTAGTACAGTAAGAAGGAGTGTTCTGATTTTGGTGGTAATTAACGACTCAACTAATTAGGTGGGAATTTTGTGATATGCAGAACTCTTAGCATAAAACAAGTAAACGTTTAAAATACATTTAAATGGGAAAATCTTGCTTGTTGCTAACCTAAACATTGTTGCTGACATTGACGTAAGGACTCAAAATTGTTTCGATTTCCATTAATACCGCGATAATCGAACTGCTCACATGTTCTGGTATACTTATTGAAATAATATCTGACCTGCAGATCGTTACCGTGTCCCCTGTCCAACTCCTGCTTACACGGATTAACTGCAATCTGTTGGTGAGCATGCAAAGCTAAATATCAGTATGAGGCGGTAATGATAATTTAAGATGAAAGGGAATAAATAGATGCAAGAGCGCAAGTCCTTCTATTTTTCCAGTTATTAAGTTACTAAACTGCAGGAAAAAAATTAAATTTAAAAACTGAAACTACAGGAAATAACTGTTTGAAATATTTTATAGGCTTTAAAGCTAAAATCATAAAAGAAATGTATATATTATATTGCAACAATGAAAAAAATACTAAGCAACTGTGAACTGGAAACTTTGATGTCTGAGTACCGCTCAGCTAAACCATCCACATGGCTATTTAAAAAACACTTTGAAGGGAAAAAATTTTAATCGGAATTTCAAATTGAAAAGAAACCTTCACATAGTTTTTGGCAGTTCTCAATTGAGGGGAAGTTATTTCCATTTGCGCAACAACCTGACCAATAAAATAATTCGCATCGCATTCTAACTGAGTTATAGTACCATCGTGGTATACGATATGGGCCTGTACCTTTTTGCTGTGGTAAATTGCATGCTCCCGCACCTACAAAGAAATGTTTCCTTCAAGACAGAACTCTCGAGAGAGAATAAAACCACAAAAGGAATTTATGAAATGCTCTGAAAATTAACCGCGAATTTGACTTGCTGGACTAAATGAGAATGAAAATTGTTGCGATATTGCAACACTTCGTCGTTGCCTTATCGCTTTATGTCCTATGCTAGCATTGTCGTAAGCTTGAGAGTGGTACTTTCGGATCTGAAACGAGGCGTAGACTTTAGAGTGTGGAAAAGTTGACAGTGAAGGATTTTGAAAGATTAAATTTTTTTGTTTGATAATTAAAGCAAATAATGCTGCTGTGATGAAAAAGGAAGTGTCATTGATTGGCGGTAATTGTTGTTGTCAGGCGCAACTAATCAGTGCGAATGTTCCGGGAAAAAAGTGCATATTATGAAATGAGATCATTTTTATCATCACGCTAATTACGATATTGGTTTGCTTTTTTTTGTACCTTTGAAATATATTCTGAATTTACATTTTTGAGCGGTAATTTGCAGCAAATAACTAGCAGGCGGGAATGACCGATAATTATCAGTAATAGTAACTTTTGTAATGCAATCATTGCACTCAATACTTTGATTTTATTGCAAGCCATTCTGAAAATAATGTGAATTCCAACTAAATACTCAATTGAAAGTTTACATTTTGAAGTTTACAGGACAGAAATGAAGGCAAGCAAAATGGGCAAGGCAATTAGTGATAAATTATTTCCTCCATCTTGTTGATTACACTTTTATTGAGAGGAACTTTTTAGAATGAAATGTACAGAGAAGATTATAGTACACTGTACCAGTCACAAAAGATTCAATGTAATAACTTTTTATTTCTACGAAATTTAAATTTCAATAGGCCGTGTTTTTGAAATCCTCGATGTGAAAATCTTAACTGGAGTAGAATAGTAGCAAAAGTTTTGATAATCGAGCCAAGCACTCAAAATAATATGGAAATGAAAGTTTTCGCAGAGAAAGCATTTTCAAAATTTTTCGATAAATCAAAAAACTAAAGCTTGGAGAGAAGAAATAGCTCAAAATTTGATCCGATCGATCATCGGAGAGCACTGACGTCTGATATAACACTTTGGAATTAATGTCTCGGGGAGTTTCCTACTGATAAGGATGGCAATGTCCATCACTGAAGAAAATCTTCCATTCTTTGGTTTGAAGTAGGAAAAAGAACCGCTAATTTTGTCAACTGATATGGTATCAGTTTATAATCAGCAAAACGATCTTTGGACGTCAAAATTTTAGAAAACGCTCTACTGCTTAAGTTGCCGTTAAGTAGCCTAATTAATTCCGTGGAATGTCAGAACGAAGTTTTGTGGCTTAACATTGGTGCAGTAAATTACTAAAATGAGCAATCATTGAGAAGAATGTTGAGAGGAAGTAAGAGGAATAGTTAAAAATTAGGAAAAAAGAAACTGGATTTGGCGCAAATCGTCACTTCTCATTCCTGTCCAATAGTGCTTGCAGAATTCGTTGTCTCAGTGAATTTCAATTGAGAGTACTGATCTTACTTCTATACCTCTCCATCGAAATCCTTCCTTAAGCATACCTCATTCCTTTCCCTTCCTCTTCCCTTCCGTGCAAACATCAAATTTAATAAAAGAAAGAACTTGTTATATCTTTATCTCTCTCTCTCTCTTTCTCTTTCTCCCTGTGTGTGCGCTTCACCATTTGTTAGAAAAAAACTTGACATCTCTCGACTTTACCATTTCTTGCAAATGCAAATAAAACTCTCAATGAACCACTCATTTATCGCTCAGAAAACAAATATTGTACTTTAGCGAAATGTGAAAATATTTCATTCATGCCAGTTGCGCCTCTTAATAAGAAGAAATATCAGTTGAGGAAGACGTTTCTGCAGAATATCTTATTTTTCTCGACTGTAATTAATGATCGAAGCTTAAGCCTGAAATTTGATTCAATAAATACTAAAAAAATAAAATTTCATTTTAAAAATGTTCGAATTTGGTATCTTATTTGGATGTTTCCTCTCTAGACGACTATTAAACTAGAAAGAATAGAGCTTTTTGCTCAAAGATAACTGAGAAATTTGTTCAGTAATTAAATTTGAAATTAAAAATGTTAAGCCTAGGACAAGGAGAGAACTACTGTAGTTATCATTCACGGTTACTACGATCACTTACTGCATGATATCTTCCATCAATCATTACCTGACAGTCGTCATCCCTCTATCGATGCCTTACTATTCATATCCCTCCTTCAGTAGATTTTTTCGCTACGAAAGTAGCAGCAAACTGTAAATCACCTGTTTCGATCATCTTTCATATCCTCCATCAGCTTGCAATCATAAATGTGATGAAGCGTGGCAAGAGCGTAAAGGAAGTGAAAATAGCGCTGAATACTCTTTCGCAGAGAGAAGTAGTGAAAATGCAATTTTCATTTCTAAATGAAACACAAAGCGTAAAATTGATGAGTGTAAAATTGAAGGAATCAATCGATTCGTTTTTGCAATCAAAAATGGCTTCATTTATGCGCATATCTGTCTTGTTAGCAGACGTCCGCTACAGTATGTCAGTTGATTACAGTATAAAAACTTGCATTTTGTCGCTCACTCACATGTAAATGATTGTTTTGGAGGTACATTTTTGTAGATTTCCAATTCATTAAAAATGATTTAGCACTTTTTAAATTATTATTTAAATCATCGATCGATTACTCGTTGCATAAATGACGGGTTTTTTAATGTATTACTGCTTGCTGCAATATAAAAAACGACTTTAAAAAGAAAAAAAAGGGAAGCAGAATTTCTGACCACTGCGATGAGTCACACACGAAGATAGCCTACAGTGATTCATCACAATGGCCAGAATTCTGCTTCCTCTTGTTAAAAGGGAATTTTAGCTAAGAATTTATCTCATTTAATTCAAGTTATTTCTCTCCCTGTTGTATAAGTAAAATTACAGTGCAATGTATCAGACGGTCAGTCACCTTCACTTCATCCCACTTAGAAGGAAGAATCGATCAGATTTGGCTGATAAGACTGAATTCAGTGAAATACTTTATACGTTTTCTGCCGCTATTTTAAAACACTTCGTTTCCGAAAATTCAGTTGTAGCACTCAAAATGCAACTAGCAAAGAAGCCTAAAATTGTAAATGTACAAGGATCTTGAATTCCAAACGTTTTATTTTTCTAAAAAAAAGGTCAATCTTAATTTCAGTTTACATTCTAGAACTTTAGCAGAAAAAATTTTATGAATTGAATTTTTGATTATAGCGATAAATTATATTAAAAAGGTTCTTCTGGCTTTTTCTCGTAAACATCAGCGATTGATAATGTTTGCGAGACAGACTGCTGCAAATTCTCGAAGTCCCATTAATCTCGGCCCAATGATGTACTCCCTCAGAGAGGAAGTCGCAGACAGCTCTCTCACTTCAGGCACCTTTCCCTTGCTACACTCCTATTGCGCTCTATGCAAATTGGCTAAGCTAATTCAATTAATCAGTGAGCACTTCGTTCGGCTTCTTCCCTCTCATCCTCCACTGATGTTAGCGACCTTTTTAAAAACTTTTTGTTCATTTGTGCAAGCCTACCAGTTATCTTTTGTGTGGCTCCTCTGATTTAGCATCACTTTTGATTTGTGCAGGAATTATCGACTAGTTCGCCCTCATCAATTACCTAATTTCACTTTTCAATGATTGAAGTTCAGCAAATTAACCTTAATTACACATATCCTACAGGCTCAAAGTAAAGTATCATCCATTGCTGCTGTAAAAGTTTAGCGCGAAAGGATTTAGTCACCGTTGTTCGTTGGCCAGGTGGGACGGACGGCATCTTTCCTCCTTCAATCCAATCAGTCTGAAATGCATTCATCGCAGGCTTAGGAGAGGGCGAATGAATCGATCGTATGGAATCGATCGAAATTACGTTGTGATCGATTGAAAGCACCGATTGCTAAACATTCTTGTTTAAAATGAAAAAAAATGAATATAAACATTTGTGCAGCTAATGAGCCTGAAAACAACCTCTTCACTATTTTCCTTATGCTTTCATTATTATCTCACTGAAGCTGCAAGTTTTGCTTCATCTCTCTCTCTCTCTCTCTCTTTGTGTGTGCGTGTGTTTAAAATGATTTTAAATGTTTTTTGTTGGATGGTCGGAGGGTGGTAATTGGTCAGGGTGAGTGACAGCACTAAAAGTGATGTTACTCGTAACTCATTCATTACCTTTCAGTAAGTAATGGGAGAGGGACGTTCATTTGCACTAATAAATATTTTTCTCTTTTATTTATAATACATTCCTCAAGTCATTTTCGATATACCAATGTTTGCTTAATTTGTTAATTAATTACATTCTTCTCCTTTCCTATTTCTGTTCGGTCAAATAACCTACCTGTTATATTAGTTCATTAAGTGAGCCTTTGGTGCTACTACTGAAATTATAGCATTAAGCGAGTGAAATATTAGCCGAAAATTGTGGCACTAAGAGATGTGGCGAAAAACTTTTTCAAACTTTTCCGCTCATAGTCAACTGATAGTGCGGCTTGGCGTCAATGAACTTGTGGAATATTCACGACTATTTCTAAACTTCCTCACATCTCATTTAAATTTACCACTACTTTTCATTCTTAAATTTTATCTGTAAGTTTAAAAATCTACGAGTTTTAAATGATAATAATTCTCGTCTCTTCTCGTTACTCAAAAAGAAGTATAAAGTAATACTGAAAGGCAGAACGAGTAATCAGTGTCCTTAAAGAGCTGATAAGATGTAAAACTAAGGTTATAAGTAAGGTAAGTAATGAAATGGAAAGGATGAATTAACACTGTGACGCAACAACATCCATCCATCCATCCATCCAACAGCAAATTTCTCAAGACTGACCTACCACCGTTTCACGTCGTTAGCTTCTTCCTCTTTGGTAGTAGAAGAAATTTGCAATCTTTCAATTTAAATTTTTATTGCCAAAAATCGAAAATCAACGCATCTAAATGAACAGCTAGCAAGAGTTAATTGAAAATTAAATCAGTACTTAATTTAGGACCACATGGATATATCCAATTCACTCAAACATTACATTTAATTTATTTCATGTTCAACTTCCACTTTTAGAAAATTGTCATAACGTCAGTGCTACAACGTCGTATGATTAATTCAAGTGCTAATTAGTAATTTATAGCTTACAATTGCAACTTAATATGTGTGCAGTCGTAATGACAGCAGTACCACTGACATTTGTGAATTTCATATTTTAGGTAACTTATCGATAATTGGAAGTAACAGAGTTATTAGTCTGCAACTGCTATTCTCGTAGGAAAAAATAAATTTGCCGATTTGGTTTCGGAGTGAAAGATGCCGATCAAGTCTGAACTTACAGACGTTCAGGTTCCTCACGTTCCGTTTCATGAAGTAATCTTTTCTGAAATGCAACGATATGGCAATGAATTGGCGCTGGTAATCAAACGTTGCTATTACTAATACTTTTTGAAATTTATTCAAAAAGCGAAGCTTTCCTTTCGCTACGTTTTTACAGATAAATAACGACACCGATGAAATATTCACATTCGAGGATATTCTAATCAAAACGAAATACATTGCAAATTCGTTGCTTGCAATGAGAATAGAGAAAGGCGAGGTAAGGCGACGACTGCTCCTACCTGTTACATTACATTAATTAGTGTAATTAATCGAAATTTCTGGGGAGAAATGGTTCGTACGAAAGGAAATGAGCAAAAGGCAGTTCAAAATTTGCCTCTTCAATTTGGCTGTTTGCTCGACCGATCTTAGTTGCATCATTTGGGTCTTTTTTCTTTTGTAAATTTATAATAAGCGCATCTTCCATGAATTTATTTTTCCTTTATTTTTAAATAAAGTTAAAAAATTTTTCAATTTTTTTTGCATACGCTTTGAATATTCCAGCCAATAATTCTATGCGTACCAAACTGTCCGGAATTCGTTTGGCTTTTTCTTGGCATATCACTTGCCGGTGGAATTGTTTGCCCGTTGCATCCAAGTTTTTCAAAAGGTTCACTTGACAGTTTCAAATTTTATTCGCTCTTTACAGAAGCAATTAAGCAACTTCTGATGAACAATTGAAAGGGATAAATTGAAATGTTCTATTTGGTTGCAATGAATTTTCAAATAAATATCACAATATCATGTACATGTACCACTTCATTATTATTAATTACGCTTTTAATGACTTCGCAGAATACCGACAATGCATTTAGCTTAGAAGGGGAGGATAGGAAAACGCTGAAGATGAAACTGAAAGTAAGAATGATAGTTCCGGAAAGTGAAAGTAACAATGATCTATCCTGATGAATTTTACGCTACGTGCAATATTTCACTATCACTGTCTTACAGTTAAAGTAAAATAAATAGGTAAAAAGGACTTGGAACTGTCTGACTCGAGGAATTTGATTAGAAGTTGACGAAGAGGAAAAATTTGCTATTTAGAACAAATTCGGTGGATTATTTTCACTTTGTAAAGTCACACTCTCAGGTAAATCGTTAATTTAGAATGCTAATTGATGAAAAGAGCCCAAAGTTATGCAAATTGATATTGGCCAATTTGCTGTTTCCATCCCATTCCGTCTGACTTATTCCTTTTTTTCTTACAGCCAACCGCTCTTTCTTCAATTTCCAATTCAGCGAACTCGTATTTCCGACGTATTTCCTACGTCATTTTTAATTATATCAAATTAATGAACTATTTATCAATAAGCAACTTTTTTTTTTTTTTGCAACAAAACGTAGGAAATACGTTCAACGAGTTCACTGAACCGTGGATTTTTTCGCACCCTAAGCCTGAGGGTAGACTTTTTTCCTCATTCGACGAGTGGTTGAGTGAAATTGGAGTTGCAGGTGGTTTTCTGTTGAAGTAAGTATTTCACGTCGCAGTGAGTTTCAATTTTCAGACGAAATGCGCTGGCAAATAATGGATTCAACGTCGAGATTTGCATTTGTTGTACCACACGCATTGGATAACGTGTCGGCGGTGTTTAACGAATTGAGCATCGATCACAGGGTATGGACAGAAATAATATCATAATTAGTGGTTGAGCGATAAAATTCAAATTTAGATAATTTGCGTTGGCAATCGTCAGCTGTCAAAGGGATTTCCGATACTGAGTGATTTAGCTCTGACAGCAGCACGTTGTTCGTCAACCTATCCAGAAATGAGCCCAGAAGAGGACATTGTCTTCCTGCCTTATTCAACAGGGACGAGTGGACCACGAAAGGGAGTAGCCATTACACATTTCGTTCTCAACGCTATGCTAAAAACATTTAACAAGTAAGATATCAGAAGTGTCAGCTTTTCAAACATTTATTGAATGATTGATGATTTTGCTAATTGGAATTGGTGGTAATATTATTATCAAACACTCAAAACGTAAATTATTCCTTATAACCTACCACACAATTCCTTAGCCGTAACATTGCCCTAATTTTATCATTTCATAAAATATCGCGTAGTATCACTTTTAACTCTAAACTTTCCTTCATTGTTAGCAAAATTAGTACTCTTAAAATTTCAAATATACTATTGCATTGTTAAATTCTAACCGACCAGTAATCCACTAATGGACAATTTAAAATAATTGCAAAATTTACTGACAAATATTCAACTAAACACATTCACTTCAAAAACATTTTGCGAAAAAATGAAGTTATTGTTTATTTTAAATTATCTTTAAATCTTTAAAATTTGAAGATTATGAATAAAGAAGAAACGATCAGTTCATTTCATTAGCTTTGGTATATTTCAGTAGAGAAGCTTACGAGTTACCAAATCGCGGGGAATTCATTCTTTCAAATGCTCTGTTTCACGATACCTTCGGACGCGACATACTCTTTTCATCGTTATCGAACGGTGCAACTGTTGTAACGTTTGCAGACAACGTGGAAACGCTGGCAAAATGCATCCATGCGTACAAGGCTTGTTACACACCTTACTTCTTATTAATTAATTTACCTTAAATAGCAGCTGTTGTACAGTTGCGTGATGCATAATGCATGACCGTTCCATTCTGTCAAGCCGTATCGTACGATAAGCAAATGTTCCATGCTGTCTCTTAAACAACTACACTATTGAACTTTCCTTAGAATTAACCGATTTTCACTTGAGTTAAACTTTTTTTCTTGTTTAAATTAATAACTGTTTTTGACAGGTGAAGACACTATTTGTCAGTCCTACCACACTCAGACACCTTTGTAACGCAGATATAATTCATCGTTATCCGTACTATCACCTGAAAACAGTGGTCATTGGAACGGAAGCTATTAGTGAGGATACGATGAAGCTGGCATATCGGTGTCTACCGTTTGTTAAGCATTTCAGTACAGGTATCTCTCTTCAAGCATTACTTCTGAAAAGCGGTAGCTTATTTAGGGATTCGTTTTCATTAACAAATCCCTGTCTCTTTTCATCGCAAGCAATTTTCAGTTCATTGTAATTTTCATTTCAAATGAAACAATAATTCCTGCCTTTAATGGTTATCATGATTTTTGTCATTTTTTGTAGTTTGAACTGGTGATACCAGTAGTTCTTGTTATCAGTAGCTAACAGTCTACAGTTAATGCACTTCGAGTTCTTTACATCCTCAGTCTTTCAGTTTATGAAATGACTGAAGCCGGAATTATCAGTCGAACAACCAAGTTCTCGCCTTTCATATCTCGATCGTGTGGAACACTGTGTGCTGGCCTAAGCATGATAGTAAATCCTCTCCCATTCAGTCTTAGCTTATAAAATCTTCAAAAATCAAATATTTCAATTGCTAAAGATTGATTTTTAAAGCGTTAAAATTTTGTCAAGTATTTTGAAAGATAAGAACGGCAAAATATCGGTGTTATCAGCAGCAGTTTGTGTTGAGGTGATAGATATGATCAGTGGAGTTGAAGTTGGCATAAACCAGCAGGGCCTTATTTTGCTCAGAGGACAAACTGTAATGTCACCGTACTGGCGGAACGATAAAGCTACGTTTGAGGATTTCCAACGAAATGGCTGGAGAAATACTGGTACGGAGTTGTGAATGCAAGTAATCAGGTTTGCACGACAGCGAGATTCTCAGGAATGTGAGGTAACTCAGTGAATTTTTTAGGTGATATCGGATTTTATGACGAGGATGGAAATGTGTTTCTGGTTGACCGAGAAAAACAAATGATCAAGGTTGATGGTTTACAGGTGCGATTTTTTGCATCCTTCCATCATATTTTCAAAAAGTTCGAAAGAAATACTTTTAAATGCAATTTTTCCCAATTTCATTAGAAGGAAAACTTTTCAATTCGATTAGAAGTTAAGCTGACCCCTTGAATTTGACGATAATCTGAATTCTCAACGAGTATGTCCAATAAATTTTACGTTTAGGTGACACCACAAGAGTTAGAATCAATCTTACTAACTCATCCGGCAATTGCTGAAGCGGCAGTTGTGCCTGCTACAAAAGTAAATCAGCAAGAAATACCGGTCGCTTTCGTGGTGCTAAAACCTCGCATACCTGCTACGCCTGAACAGATTAAGGCATTTATTAATGGTATATTTTGAACTGTTATCATTCATTAAAGTGTTGAGGTGGTGGAAAGGGAGCAAATCAATTGATAATTAATTGCAGTGTAACGGAATGTTTTGAAACCTTTAACAGTAATTTCATTTTCAGATCGTGTGATGCGTCATAAGCAGGTGGATGTTGTGGTAATAGCAATGACATTACCGAGATCACCCGGTGGCAAGATACTTTGGCGACTGTTACGTGAAGCTGCTGATAGGTATACGTGAATTAATTCAATTGCTCCTCACTCACTTAATGTGCAACCTGTCATTAGCATTATTATCACAAAACTTCCATCGCATGAAGGCCTAGGAAGTTCTTATCAGACGAAGGTGGCGAAGCGGCTGAAACGATCGCCCTCAGAGGACTATCTAATCTACGATTTGAGTTAAATATGACTCATTGCTTGCGCAACAGTCACACTTGCAACCAACTTTGTCATCATCTCATGAATTTGCCATTTAACTGCCTATAATTATCCTAGCAAATGATTGTAATTTAACCATTTTAGGTTATTTCTTGTACAATTTGCTTTTCACGAAATAAGTAATTTTAGACGTTAACATTAATGCTATTGTATTGTTGCATTTCAATCAAAAATAGCAAATAAATTGTATGTGAAAGACAATTTCACCAAATCTCTCACCAATTCTTTCGTACTTTAACTTTCGTTGATGGCCGGCCTGTGCCGTTTGTAAAGAGTTGGAAGTACAGTGGAAGGAGAGTGACAATAGCGCAGCACTGGGAGAAGTGATAAGATATGCGCGATAACTTCGAATATGAAAGGTTTAAATTGTCCTCATTTCTGAAGTTCGTCGCAAGGAAATATTCCTGGCATTTGCAGGATTTATCAGTTTTACCCATCCCTTCCTCCCACGTAGTCGAACTCGTTTTATCCTTCTACCATTGTCGTCCATGACTTCCCTTCATTTCAGTCTCTTCCCACCCCACTCTCTCTCCTCCACTCCTCCTATCTCTCCCCTCCTCCTCCTCCTCATCATCATCGTCATCAATTTCAGGTCATAAATACCACCAAATCTTTTCATTTATCACTAACAGCTTTCTCTTCCATTACCTCTCAGCATTTTTTACGCTACAAATATCAAATTTTTCTCCTTCATTGAAAGGTATTAGGAGGCATGGCGGTGATGATTTGTGAACATTTCTTGCAAGAATTTGCAACTTCCCGTCACTCTTATCACTCTTGAATGAATGACCGGTCAGTTTGCAACTTCCCGTCACTCTGATCACTCTTGAATGAATGAACGGTCAGTTCAAGTACGTTCAGTAATAACATTTTCACCGTGAAACTTTCCGGAAAAAATTTTGAATGTAAATATTTTTCATTCATTCATTCACTTGAAACGATCGTTTGCTATACCTTAGCAAAGCTATCATTGATAAATCCAGCATTTTCTTTGAAATTATTTCGAAAAAAAAGAAACGATGGTTTTTCAGAACAGAAGAGATTACTTAGTGATATGTATTGTTCCAATTTCTACTCGAAAGAGAAGGAAAAAACGACAACGCTGAGACCGTCTGTAGTAGAAGAATTACAGTCTGAAAAAACTGATGAAATTCTTTGCTAAAAAAGTAAACTGTATTTTTAGCTCATTAATTTGCACCTTTCTCTTCATCGCATAACTCGATTTCTAACATTTTCTCAAATTTTTTTTCGACAGAAACTCGTAGTTTGTTAAAATTCGTGAATGAAAGTGAACGCTCTAAATTTCGCAAACATTGATGGAGGAGGGATAGTTAATGAGGAAGAACTTTGGTTAGCAAAGGTGGAACAAATGGGTTGAAGGAATGAATTGATTGCGCTGCTGCCCTTGTGTTTTGTGAAGATAATTGACGAAAAACCTGCTTCAGCAAATTTCATCTCTCCTCTCTCTCTCCTCTACATCTCTCTTTCCGTCCCTCTCTCTCCTCTGTCCTCTACATCTCTCTTTCCGTCCCTCCCTCTCTCTGTCGCTTGGTGTAAAGAATTTAATATCATTTCTAAACTAGCTGATAGATTGCACTTTTTTTCATTTCTTAAAGTGAAAAATATCTTATTGAAATGTTCTATTTGAAATAGCCATCGTGAGGATGTCTGACTTTCATTTAAGTCATACTTTTTCGGCACTTTTTCATTGCTGGAAGAGAGAGGTGGGGAGGAAGGGAAACGAAGGAAAAAAGCAATTAAGCAATTAAACGCATAATTACTTCCCTGAATTGTTGTCTTTACTTTTCCAGAACAATTTCGAAAAATAAGAGCATTTTTTTCTCATTTACATGGAACGGAATTTATATCATTGAGCATTAACTTATATCTTATTATTCCCATCAAGCAGTCAAGGTTGTTCAATTACCTTTCGCTAGCACTAAAATTGTATTTCAATAATTTTAATGCAATCAAGTGAATGAGGCGATTCACAGTGTTTGCGTCAAAATAATGAAAAATAGGACAAATTTGGGGAACTATTCCTTTGAGGGAAGATCATTCCGCCTTTCACACGAAGAGGAAAAAATTCGTGCGAAACGATCAATTAGGTTTTAACTTTGGT
Organism: Litomosoides sigmodontis; assembly: GCA_963070105.1. Classification (NCBI taxonomy): domain Eukaryota; kingdom Metazoa; phylum Nematoda; class Chromadorea; order Rhabditida; family Onchocercidae; genus Litomosoides; species Litomosoides sigmodontis. The sequence goes on from OY718808.1 coordinate 6,372,938, forward strand.
CCTTTCGTGATCAGCTGTTCAATCCTTTAAACTTTCCACCTTATCCCACATGAGAAACGAGTAGTTCAGGAGCAGAGTGACGCTGTGAAATTCGGTGTTGTAAAAGTTCGTCCGATCAAAGTTAAAATCTAATTGAACATGGCGAACAGATCAAAAGTTTTTTTCTCTTTGCCTTCTTCGGCACTTTCCAAGAGTTTCAAAATGGCGCATTATGAAATGGCAGAAATTTTCCATTTCCATTTCGCTCCTCCGTTTTCTTCTTGTCACTTTCATCCATTCTGAAGTCTGCGAGGAGAAAAGTACAATTTCGCAGATAATTTGTATTTCAGTTTTTCGAATGAAAAACTTTCATTTTCTTAGAAATTATCAATAAAATTAGAATATTTGTGTATTGCAAAAAGCACTTCACAAATTCGTATTTATATTTTTCTCTAAAAAAAGAACTAAAAAAAAGAAAATTATCAAAAGTGAATAAATTTATGTTCAAATTTCTTTTATTGAGCTGAGAGGAGGAGGAAAGTTATCAAAAAGTATGTTTTGAAAGTTATTGTAAGTTATGAAATAATTGTGTGAAAAGAAACAGCTGAATGGAAAATGTTTTGTTCATTTTTGAAGATTTTAATTTTTCTACTTACTTAAAACTCACTTTTCTCTTTCAACTTAAAAATATTAAGTTTTCGAAAATATTTAAAATTTCGAAAACAGTTACTTAACGCAGTCACAAACTATGAACCGTAAAATTTTGAAAATAATATTCCACTGATAACGTACTCTTCTTCACTCTTCACCCCACCACTCATTCTGTTAGGCGCAATATTTTTTCGAACATTTTTTGTGGAAGTGAAAAAGGCAATTTATAGTAAAATTGATAATACTGCAATAGTTATAAAGTTATTTAACAAGAAAAAAACCTATTTAGCGGCAGTCAACAGTTTATTACAAACTAAAAATTTATATAATTCAATTTCACACATTCATCATGGAGTCTCTCTCTCTCTCACTCTCTCTTTTCCTCCCACATATTTTGTAGTGTATTTATGAATTGCATGCTCCAATCTCCTCAACAACTACCAAACCACACAATTTCAGCCGTCCTAATCGTCAAATTACTCCCAAAAAAGGATGAAAAAGTTAAACATAGAAGTAAGTAACTAAAAAATAGCTTTATAAACTAAATTAAAAATTGAAATTTCACACAGCCAGTTGGTTTTTTTCACAGACCAATCGTTGCATTAAAGCTTAGTAATATGAATTAATGAGAAAGCGAAATGAGATTACTTCTTCAAAAGCTTCCTCCACCCATTCATCCGTCCCTGAATCTCTCGCAGACAACCATTTCCTCTCTTTTTAACACAAAAATGACTTTGTCGTATAACTAACTGTAGTATAATGCTGCACAGTTCGTTGTCCATTCCTACTATTTCACTACTATTTTTACAAATTTCAAATGTTTGGGTAAATAAGTAACAATGCACATACATATGTGCAGTAGCTATTTTGATGGCAAAAAGCAGTTGGCAAAGATGGGTTTAATTTCTTTTTTAAATTACCATTTTCAGGCAGACTATGAATTCGGATCATACATTTCTGACGATTTTGCTTTCAACGATCGAATTGATCAAAGGCGATGGCAGAAATCCGTTGAAATTTTTTTCCACCTTCGGAAATGCCACATATTATTATCAAAGTGGATTCTCCAATCAAAGCAGTTTTTTGTAAGTTTTACAGTATGTGTAGTTCCAGTAGTGCATTGCATGCTTGTGCATTAGCAGCAACCAAGTAATTTTTATAATTTTTGTTTTTGACGGAACTTCCGTAACAAACCTTGTTAATCTCTGATTTTCAATCAAAACCGAGAAATTTCAAGGTAATTTCGTTCTCAGAATGAAGCCGACGTTGCATGTTTTACTTATTATACGCCGTGGAAGCATTGGTTCTATTGTAGAAAATTACGTGATCATCTGCAGTCCAACAATGTTGTAAGGAATGACTCACAAGGAGTGGTCATATTTAATGTTGGCAATCTCAATTATCAATTACACACTTATGAAAACATCGTTGAACAACCTAAAGTGGGAAAATCATGCCATTTAAAAGTTTTCGAAATTAAGGTGATCATTTCTGCTTACGTTTTTTTTACGTTTAAAATTAAATTACTAGGTTAATATGTGATTGAGGAGGGGAGCAGTGGTGGAAAAAAGCGGGAATAGGAGAGGAGTGAAATTAAGGATGAAGCAATTATTAACTAATCTCTCCACCTGTAGATGGAATTAGCCTCACAGTTCTAATGGGCAGAGTGGAAAGGATGAAACCGATCGTGATGTAAATGCCAGTGAAATTCATTGTTTTATGAGTGACAATATGAATATCTTAACAATTACTGATCTGTGATCTGCTGCAAACACAAAAGTGCAAGTCGGGAAATTAATGAAGTTTAGCTAACTAACGAGCGTGTTCTTTTTATTTAAATGCTAATCATTTGATTCGATTTGTGGCTAATTATTAGCGGTGCTATAAGAATACAGTTAATGTGAAGAATGGAAGTAAGTAGTATACCTATAAAATTGGCTTCATTTCCTGCACGAAAATAAAACAGTACGACCCCGTGCCAACGGAGAAACGGAGAAGCTGACTTCTTGGATGGCATGATGCAGTTAGCAAAAGCAGGTTGCTGCTCATCCTGTAGTCTGTCACGTGTGCGTGTGTGTGTGTTGGTTGAGGTTATTTTGACGTGTACATCGTCGTTACAGGAATTGCGCAACATTTTTATTGGAAGCTCAGGAATGCCAGTGAACCACATTTACTGGACGTGTCCACCGTATGCATGGTGTTGCGGTGCAGAATGCTGTGAACCATTCTACAAGCAAGTTTACTAGACAACCTTTCTTCCCTTCAGTTTCTTGTTTCACAATGCAGAATGGCGTCATCACGAGAGTTGAAACTACTCCCTTGTTTATCATTTCCACCATCCCTCTCCCTCTTCTTCTCCGCAGAATGAAGAATTTAATTCTCTTCTATCAAGTAATCACACACTTTCAGATTCTCATTTAAATCATTGCAATGCATTTTAATTTTGTTTCGTAATTTTTAATATTTGAACTTTTTCCAGTTCAATTCTGTGTGAAAATATGATAGCATCAAGTAATGCAGAATGTTTTTAGAGATCCATGGCCAATACTCGGACCAGATTTTTTCAAACTAGTTGTTGCAGTAATAGTTTTTGCCGGTTTACTGGTCATTCCTGAATTGTATCGTCGATGGGGAAAACGGAAAATAGATAATACGCAACAATCTACGCCAAAATCTCCCACAGGAACTTCTGGGAGTAACACGGAGAACTCGGAAAAGTCACAATTCATAGCATAATGTGCACGTGCCGCATTGTACACTACAACAATGTCTCTTCTTTCTTCTATGATCTTACCTTTGCTGTCTTTCCTAATTTTGATCAATCAGAAGAGATAAATGTCTTTATAAGGAATTCACCGCTGGCTAGCTAATCCTCCAAGACGGGAATGCTAAGTCTAAGTCTAAGGCTAACGAGCTGAGCTTATTAAGACCGCTCTCTGTACGGTTCAATCCTCGCGCAGTACTTGGCGATATCACATGTGTTGTTAGTCATCCTGCGTTGCCAAGGTGAGGAGAGTCATAAAAGCGTTAAACTGTAGAATGGCTAGTACTTCCAACTGAACTCTCTTTAACTCACTCAATGCTAAGAGGGGACTGCAACGTCATGCAATACCGTTAATTCCAAGATGAGAGTGAGGAGTAATGCGAAGATGAACAAGTACGCCTGTACGCTAATTAGGAGTTGGGGTGCTTTAATAATTGCTATTTGGATTTGTGGCTATTCGCCGAATTTAAATAATTCAAAATTTTAATTATTTAATTATAGATGGCTAATGCATGAACAGGGAGATTTAGTACAATCCACATCCTCTCAAATTAGCCTGAATGACCATATCGATAACGCTATCCAGAATAGCCTGCAATTGGTTCTTATCTGTCGCACACGTGTGATGAATGTAAATTGTTTTTTCAGGATTTGCATTTACAGCCTCGAACTTTTGTTCGATAAATCGCACCGAGTCCTCATAGGTTTGTGGACCTGTAAAAAAAAAACTTAAGGATTTCAAATCTGGAAAAAACTTTCTATCACTTCTTGCTTCAGAAGTGAAAAATGATGACACATTTGGTTAAGAGTTAAAAATTATCGATTTCAGTCTTAGTAAGATTGAATGTTAAATGTTGAGATTAATGGAAAAAATTTTCCTAGCTTATTGCTACTACAGTCAAATTTATAAATGAAATTTGAATTTAGTCACTAAATTGGTTAAAATGAAAAGTAAGTGTGTGCAAACAAACAAACCATCATATTCGGGAAAAGCAATTTTAATCGAAACCCGTTTAATCTTCTCAGCAAATACATCTTTTTTGTTGAGGAATAAAATTATCGACGTGTCGATAAACCATCGACTGTTACAAATCGATTCAAACAATCGTAAGCTTTCGATCATACGATTCTACATGCAAAAAACAAAGTTTCAAAACAACAACTCTTTGTGCTTTGCGTTCTGATCTTCCTGAACGATCCTCAAAATTCGATGTCCAAAATGATTTTGTTTTTTAAATTTATATCTATTCCCTACCACATTAGATTACTTCAACTATTTAATGGTTCGTTGCAACCAAGAATAGAATCAATAACAGTTGCAGTGAGTAATCTAAGTAGCAACATATGTGCTAAGCGCAATTATCTTCAATCGCTTACTCCGAAATATTGTCCTATTCATATCATTCATCTGTAAACACTTCAAAGTTTGGAATATAAGGCTGCACAAGGGGATGAAATTGTACAGCTAATGCAACTAATTTCAAACTCAAACTTTAACCTATGAACCCTAAACTTCATGCTACATTATGCAAAATGTAGGAAGTTCCATTACGTACGTATTAATGATAAGAAGGCTAAAACTGAAAAGGGCAAAAATGTTATCAGCTCACAGCTTCCAAAATATGATTGAGTTTCATTAAGCGCCACAAAGGTAAAAGCTATATTCATTCCAATAGATAAAAGAAGAACAGTGATGTCTGCTAGAAGCAAATTAAGAGGGGATTTAGCTTATCACTGCGTAGAAGATAGGAAATCACTCGTATTTCCGGTATTCTCGAGACGGAATTCTGGACAGGTAGGAAGCGACGCTGACAATCTCGCTCGTTCGACAAGACGATCAATGCTTGCTCGCAGAGCACTATACTTAATTGTCATCTAAACTCTTTGAAAAAGACACTTTTTCGTCTTTTCGAGAAGAGAAGGAGGAAGTGTTAGACAACTTGCGAATTTCTTGCCAACGAATGAAGCACTCTGAGAGATTTGCGTCAAAAAAGCATGAATTTCAGGTCAGAAATTTGCAGGATACGTGGGAAGGAACTACCGTTGTTTCGTCTTCAAAAAGCACTTGGTCATATTGACTAATTGCTGCGATGAATATTATTGCATTTACATCTTCGAAGCAATGAATCCATTTCTTACGCTCCGAACGTTGTCCGCCCACATCAAAAATTCTAAAAGTTACTTTAATTTAAAAAAGAAAGCGGAAGAAGAAGATTTTGAAGGACTGAACGAAATTAGATCACTGGCATCCACCGTTTTACTTTTCTTCTATTCAATTTTTGAGAAGGATATCAAAATGATTGCCCACATTTCACATGTATTATTTGCATATTCCATCAATGATGAGTAACTAATGAAGCTTTCAGGTAGGAAATTTAAATACATTACGATCAGAGAGATCTCGCATATTTCAGCTGTCAGTTTTAAGACTTTCGAACAACATCGATTAATCTGACAATGGCAAGTGCATTAATCTCATTAATCAATCATATTGGCATTAACGTAGAAGTTGTTTTACTTTATTTTACACCAAAATGCCCTACTAAAATAAACTTAAGTTTGAATGAGACAAAATTAAATTGCCCACCGAAAAACATTTGGAAAATCAAAAATTTCTAAAAACAAATTGATCAAACGTAGATAAACTAAAAGTTTTGAAACACTACCGAAAATCAACATTTTTCATTTTAAATTTCACTTCCACGATGCCTGTTGTCTTAATTCGACTGAGCAAAATATCTTGTTCGGTAGGCTTATAGCCCGGAAATGAAACTCGATCTATGGAATCCAAAAAGCTGTAAAATTTTTGCACATTAATTGCAAGAAAATTTTGCCATTGTGTGATGCATAAAATTCATATTTAATTAATTTTTGAAATAGCAAACGGATATGGCTTGCTAAAATTTCGAGTCTATAAAATCTCAAGTCTAACTAGAAATAGTTAAATTTTTCGCTGATATTAGACTCAGCCGAAATCCCAGTAATTCATTAAAAGATCTTGTTAATATCAGTCTCGGGCACGTGACAATACCGATTCATCTTTTTTTTTTTTTTAATGCGACTTCGGCTAATTCATTTTGCATGCCTTAACATCGGCGATCTTTCATCTCAGCTGAAAGCTCAAATAACTCCAACAAGAAGAAGGCCCACATTGAAATTGAGGAGAAGCTCTATTAATGACAAAACGTTTACTAAGCGGTAGATTCCGCCATCTGAAATTCATTTCCACGTTCGTATGCATCCCTACGAACTCCTCTATCAGCCCATAAATTCTTCAACGCAATGCTTAGCGCAGGTGTTAAAGATTCTGATTCGCTACCCGACTTCAGCGCATCCATTACAATGCGTGCATCGGCCTAGAAAATTGTCTCAAGAAAAAAGGACGTCAGCAAATTATCACTTTTGTCTCACGTCCAATTGAAACTACTCTGAGAAAATTCAGAGTATAATTTGTAGAAAAAGCAAGCAAATGGATGACATCATCAATGCGTCATGGAGTTTAAAGTTTTTGAAAAAGTTTCAGTGACGAGACCTACATCTCGTTCAGGATTCTCAAACGGGATGTCGAGCTTCTTCATGCCTCGTAGAATAGAGGCCATTCCTTGTACTATATTATTGTAAATCACCACTTTTTGTTGATTTATTTCATCATCAGTAAATCCATTTGTGTGCAACAACCTGAATGATATGACTTTTGTTCAAAATTGATATTTAAAATTTTCTTTCTAATAATCACTAAGACATAAAAAAGTAACTTGAATTTTAAACCAATTAAATTGCTTTCAAGGCTAAAAAGTGCACATATACACCAAAATTTTGCTCATTAAAGATTTCATTTCTGTTAGATTTGAACTTTGCTTTCAAATCAAAGCTAAAATTGTAATCAAAAAATTCAACTTATCTCATTTGCTTCAAAACTGTACTTTTCCCGCATTCACCAGGTCCTAAAAGTTACTCTAATTGTGTTGTTAATGGGAGAGAATTGCAGCGCATGAAAGCTTGTGAAAATCATTTCTTAATTTCTATGATTCCTTAAAAATCAACATAATTTCTGCAGCTCAGTGTACCTTAATAGTGCTTGAACCATTAAAGCGACAAGTAAGTAATTTCATAAAAGGGAAAAAAGAACGAACCTAGAAGGAGTAATTTGATAGTATTCTTCTGAGCAGTACGACCTTGAATCATTTCTCGATCAATCGCTTTACTCTTTTCAACCATCGTTTTTTCTTCTTGACTTTGGCATATTCCCATTTTATCGCGGATTTTTTTAGTTAATGAGATTTGTCTAGCTAATTAGCAAGCTAGCAGTGGTTGGCTTCTAGACTGATTTCACGTTGAAAACACGAACAAGTCCAGGACTGGCAGCATTAAAGATACCGTTCATTTCATAAATTTCAAAAAATTAATTGAATAAAGCAGTTACAATTCAATCAGTTCTGATAAACCCGCTTTAAACGCAGTTAGTTTCCCACGTCGTATGATTCATTCGAAAGAAGACGATCAAATTGCAATTATTACAATAAAATCAAACATATTGTTTACAGCTAAGGTTTGAAGTGAACTCCAAAATTTCATTTCACTTTTCATTTCTGTACAAGATAATATTACTCATCATGATTTGGAAGTGAAGAAACAATAAAGAATTAAAAGGGACTAGGAATAGGAGAAGAAAGAACTGTATTACAGTATCATTGTAGATAGTAAAGTTACGCAAAATAAAATCACTGCAAACGTACCTTAGTACTACTTAAATAACAATTTTTGGCATTGCAAGAAGAATTGAAAATTCCTCCCAATGCATTTTCAATCAGTGCCAGTTTATCATTGTCATTAAGCATGAATTTCCAAATTAATTGATGCGACTTAACCATCAATTTCATAGAATCAATTAGCTTAAAGCATCACCTAAGTACTGAAGCATCCATTTCCGTGTAAATAATTCTCTCTACTCAATCCTTAATTCAAAATTCTACCATGCATGATTTCGCTGAAAGTGAGGGTTGGATAGTTGTTATAGTTACTTTCTACTAGCTGACAAGCAGTTAGAAAGAAAGTTTTTCAAAATAATTTTGATTTCGAAAAGTAAAGTTGTTCGTTTGATTCGACATTTCATAAAAATGCAACGACGCGACGCTCTCGGACGTGATCGTCATTTTAAAAAATATGAAATTCAATTGTATTCTTATAAATGCCTGCAAAGTTTTATTTCTAAATGAGAAGGTAAAAGCTAATGTTTTATCTGATACTGTCGAATGTTAACTTAAGCAAGAAGGCAGATTTTTTTTTGTAACAAAAAAGACATGAAATTTAAAAGAGACGTCGATCTTTAATTGAAATGAAAACAAGTTTTTTTTTAAGATCAAGGGGGATTATTGCAACATTTTACTTAAAACTGCTTGATCAATTAGATAATTGCTTCGATGAGACCTATTTTTAAATTTATGCCTTTTGGATTTTCCCTGCAATTTACGTTATATGTTTTCACTCGGAAAGAAAATGCTGGCGCGTGTAATTAAGATGCAGACATTGGTGGCAGTAATTCCGTCCTACTGTTTGAGCTTTAAAAATTGGTGATTATTTTTTAAAGAAAATATTTAGCGATGGATTTCTCTAGGCAAGAGGCTCTTTGAAATGTTCGAGAAAAATGGATGAAGCTAAAAGCATGAAATAGTCAACCAAAAATTGTTATGTGAACTCAGCGTGGATCAATGTTTAGAGATGTCTTTTCAATTACAAAAATAAGAAATTTAAAGAAATTTTTTAATTAGTAAATTCATTAAAAGTTTTTTGTGTTAAAATTATGTTATATATGATTGTATGAAGAAAAAGCGCTCAATAGTTTCCGCCTTTTACATGACAGAATTTTTGAATAGAAAGTCCACTTATTATATAATTGGAAAATTTAATAAGTTCTCTTTTGGGAATTTAATTTCTCTTTTGGAAATTTAGATGGAAGCTTCGACAACACTAAAGAGGGACACATGCAATCGGAAAATTGTCATCTTTTGTGCGTGAGTGTGTTGCTACATTTGTGATTGTTAATTCAGAGATATTTGCGTTGGATTCGAGACGGCATTTCTTGTACCGCAACGCTCTACTCATTTCCAAGTCTGCGAGCGAAAGGAAGCTGTGTGGAGGCATCTCCTCCCTCAGAGACAGTCTGTGCAACGGTTTCCTACACTCATCCCACTCGTCCGTTAGATTTCAGCGTAAACTAACTTCTCACAAATGTCCAACTAATTCGATGACAATTACTCAATTAGTAAAACTTCCGTTTAAGTGCACTGCTTCCTCACTCAAATCATACGACAAGTGAGCGCTTTTCAAAAATTGTTAGCTTCAGCAAAGACAAGAAAAAAATAAAGAGAGAGAGAGAGGGAGGGAGAAAATGCAGGGCTCAAAAAAATATATATACAGCTTATTGAAACATGTGCGTCGGAATGCACTCCAACGGTGGGATGGATAGTTGCTGAAGGGAAAGCAGTAACTAATATGTCCCACGCTCTGTTTATCTCACCGGTACTGAGGTAGTGATACCTACAAACCAAGACATTTATCCGCTTCATCACCCTGACAACCTAAATATGCCCATCAGCACTAATAAGTAGGCACGCAGAGAACTTATTATTGTTATTGTTATTACTATTGTTGTCATTGTTAACGCGCTTTTGCATATATCCTTCGGACGTAAGAAGCGCTGGTTTCATTTCAGTACTCCGAGGCATGGGACATGCCATCGCAGCAGTGGCTGTATCTGAGCACAGACCGCAATAATCCTACTTGCTTCGGGGCCGCTTCACCACCTAGGCTAATGAACGTGGACCACTACAATAAACCACTAGAAATTGTATGTAGGAAAAATCGCTTATGACCCAGTATGAAAGGTAATAGCTAACTGCTGAGATCACACCTTTACTTATTTCTATTAGCTTGAAGCTCCGACGAACGCGTTGATCTACGTATACTTCCAGCTTCACATATCTTTGACACCTGCATATTTACTACCCTATATCAGTTATCAATAAGCAGTCCCTCACTTTCAGGACTTCCTTGACCATTCCTTCCAATATTTAACAAAATGATAAAATTTTGTCTTTCAATGTAATGTTGATGAGAGTAACAAAAAATAGTAGGAAAATATTACTTTAAAAAATCAGATCGACTGGATCCAAAAAAACATTAATTTGATAATACGAGTGTGCAGGTAACGACTTGCTCACACAGTGGAGTGCTGACAGTCTTCTAACGCGTATTTGATTATACAGGTTTTTAAAATACCAAATCCTAAAATAGTGCCACAATCTCCAAATACGACGTCAATCACCACCTACTTTAGTAATAATATCGCTCTGTCGGATCAAACAGTAACGACAGTTAAAATAACTGTTCAGAAAAAAACCCAGTTCTTTAAAATCCTTTCAAACATAATTTCTTCTGTGAAGTTTTAAGGAATAAGTAAACACTCCAATGATACTATTTTCATGAAAATAATGTGACATCTATAATTAAATAAACCAACGTGATAAAAAAGATTGGCATTAATTTAACAAAAAAACAATCATTCATTAACTTTATCACAACCATCGACATCAGAAACTGCATCTTTCAGAAATGAAGGAGTTTGTTGACCATCTGAGCGCTGCTGCAATGTTACTTCCTGAGAACTCTCATTACCGGTAGTTATCGAAGAAGACGCTTCAAATAACGACTTTTCAATTGCAGGTGAAACTTCCATGCTCTCCCTTCTTATCGAACTATTCTAAAATTGGATTCATCTAAGCACAAGGGAAATAAGGCAATGCAGGTCAATTACTGCTAATAAAATCAGCGTAAATTCCACATCACCGTGATGGATCCCACACAAGTGTAACAACCTTGGGCACTTCATTTGAACTATCTGCTTCCGCAGCTTGTGATGAATTCATCGGACTAGAAGTGACACGAGAAGAACCAAAAATACGTGACATCAAACTTCTAGCAGGTCCTAAAACACATATATTTAAAAAACGAAGCCTAATTTCAAACATTCAGAATTTAAAATTGCCTCAGATAAGGTTCATATACTACGTAATTTAATACAACGTGATGGAATAGAAAAATTGTGTTTTGCATATGGCGTGTGACTTCTAAGTCCTTTTGAGCCAGTTAAAAATAAATTCTAAAACTAGATCTCATTTATTTAGATTACCGTAACACCATAATAAAGACCAACGAACAGATGGATTACATTCTGATTCAAAACAATGTTTTCTCTAGCAGAAAAATACTTCTTACAAAACGAACCCGGTTGTTGACTGGTTGAACAGCTTGCTACGCTGTCGCTTGCGCTACCTAAAACTCGGATATTTGCTAAAAATATTTTCAAAATGTCATACAAAAATATGCAAATTTTTTTCAGGACCAAGGACAATTATTCCTGTTGATAAAATCAGATAGGTTTTCAAACACTGAAATAGCATATCTAATAGCCTTGAATGTTGAACTAGAAAATACATGTCTGCTAACCAGCACATATTTTACGTTCCGACAGTTCGTCGGTTGTAGAAGATCCTTGAAGAGGACGACGCCTATTACGTGCACCGTTTTCTGTTTGCCCGACTACTATTTGTGCTTGGTGAAGTGCGGCCCGTAATAAGATATCCAAAATATTACGATGCATCGAATTACTAACTTCTATAAGCCTTAAAATTGGCCGAATCAAAATATCAAACCAGAAGATACATATCTACACAAATGAACTAATGTCATTTTCTCAAAATTATTTATAGAGACTTCAGAAATGTAAACTCCAAAAATTGTGCTAATGCAAAACTAAAAACATACTCATTGTAAGTAGCCGTAACTTGGTTTTCGACTTTCGCATGCAGCTTTTTGCGAGAGGAATCGATCCTTGCAGATATTTCGTTTTTCGCAATTAATTTAACAATCTCATTTTCCAGCTGTAATATTAATAATGGACTAAATTTATTTAATAAATTACATAAAATCTATCATAAAGCAACTTTTTTCACTATTTCTCTCAATAATTAAAAAAGATCACTATTTATCTCGATGGTTACTAAAGATATCATAGCAACAGCTAACTTTTACACATTTACGAAAAGAGCTACAGTCGAACACTGAAGGCGAAACAAAATCACGTCACTTCCTCTTCTTAAAAATAGAAATGAGTCCAAAACTAAGCTAAAAATAGTGCATCAATTTTTTTAACAAAATCAAATATAATGTCCGAAACAAAATTTCTAAATGCAAAATAAAAAGATTACCTCGCTGACATGAACACGAAATATAACAGCCATTTTTTCCATATCAGCAACTGCGTAGGGGGTAAAATACTGTACAATTGCTCGTCGCCGAATTAAATAATACAGCTGCTTTACATGAGACCAAAGATGCATATTTAAAAGAAGCTGGTCGCGAATCTAAAAAAAATAAAAAAGCTTATTTCTCTTTCTGAAAAAGTCATTTCTCTGAAAGAGAAATAAGCCAAGGAATCTAATGGAACGTACAAAATTTGAGGGATTTTTTGTGCAAACAGTCTGACAGCAGTAATTAATATTGTAAAGTGGGTCGATTAAAACAGAAAAAATGAACACTACCCAATTTTCACTGTATATGAAAATTGAATCGTATCTTATTGATTAAACAGTTCAGTAAATATTTCCCTCAAAAGGCTGTGGGAAATATATCTGCAGTCTTGGACGTTCAGCAATTTCAAACTACGGCAAAAAAAATTCGCGTGAATTATAACAGAGAAGAATACTCATTTACCAATTCATTGCGACGATTCGCACTTTTCGCACTTTTCATACAAAATTCTTTCCGCAATGTGAAGGATACAGAAAAAAATGTAAAACTGTCAATTAACATGGAACATACCTCTTCCAAAATATCAAAACAGATTCCAAATTGATTTTTTACAAATTTCTGCAGTAATTCAATAAGTCTTGGTTCCGTTTCGAGGAATTTCCAAAACAATAAACTTCCCAGAACTTTTTCTTTCAGTTCTGATCGACTAAAAGTTGCTAATGCACAGATGGTGCCGAATGTAACAACATCCTTTGCAGCCAATAAAGTTGGGTAATCAAAATGATCAAATTCAATCTGAAACGACCAAATTCAATCTTAAGTAGTTAATCATTGGTTTCAAAGTACAAGAAGAAAACTATAACAAATCACAGTAACATACACCAGCAATTCGATCAGCCATTTTAGAATTTCATTTTTTTGTCCATAATTATCCATATATATTTATATATGTGTAAATCATACTTTACTTAAACATCATTTAAACCTTATCGAATACCTTCAAACACTTCTCGGCTACTAGTCTGTAATTTCTCATATTAAGATAATTTAAGGCAGAAATTGCTCCCGCTTTGGCCTTTGCAGTGTCAATTGTTTCTTTCATATTCCTAGTCGCTGCATAAGTTGAATTTGCTGCTAAACGACCAGGCCGACTAGTTGATGTTGCTGCCACACTTTCCACTTCCATTGCTTCAACTGCAAAGACAACTAAACGAATTGGAGAATTTTTCCGAATAAATTTAGGAAGATATTTGTATTGAGTAGCTGATTTTATTCGCACGCACGCTAATTTAAACGATGAACTCGGTAAATCAGACTACTGTTTAGACATTGCAATTTCTTGATTTGAATTTTTTGAAGTAACAAAAAACTTAATGTAAATACATCTGTCTGTTGGTATAATCATATTGGAATGATCATACCAGTCATTTTGTTCGTTAAAAGAAATAAGTCAATATTTGAAATGCGTACTCAGAGCTCTTTCGACCTGCGCAAGAAGAGGCTCTACTCGATGCCAGTGATTAAGATATATCGTCACTTCTATCCAACTCATCAACATCTGTAACCAAAAAAAAATATCAAAAAAAAAATTTTAGCTGAGAAAGTCACAGAAACCTGAAGAATCAATCTTCAAATTCTTCGAGCTTAAAATTAGAATAGTCCAACTTAACATGAATGTGACAACAGCAAGTGATTCTGATATTCATTCTACGGCCAGTAACAACAAGTTCATGGTGAACCATTATTAGCATCATAAAGAAGTGTACAGCATCGAACAATTACAAGTATCCAGAAGATTATGCATATTTTCAATCTTATAATGAAACACCTCAGAGACCTCGATAACATGTTTCGGTGAAGTGCAATATTCTCGTATTCCGCGACCATATAGCTTAGCAGCTTCTAGCAGTTGTCCCATGGTGATCTGTTGTTCAAAAAGATCATGCATGGTGCGTCTCGTAGATTCCTATATTTAGTTTTTTTGTAAGAAACAATAAGTTCAGAATAAATTGCGATAAAAACTGAACTGGTACAATAAACTAAGAACGTAGCGACCTTCAGTGAGTTTTATTGAAACTAATTTTAGCTTCATTAACGCACCTTGACGCCCTCTTCTTTCTGCCTTTTAAATTCAACTGCAAGCATATCCAAGCGAGCCTGTGCTTTTGCTGTGGTTGCATCTACCCACTGCGAATTCAGACGAGGCAAATCATCAACAGTATTCACATCTGCCGAAACACCAGATGAGTGTAATTCAAGAGGTGCTGCACGCAGAGAATTCAAACGATGATGAGCTGCTAGATACACTTGCACATTTGAAGTATGCTGCAAACTAAAATTATCGACCTCTCGTACTTCAATTCCACATAATAATATAACTACTGCCCAACTATTCAAGGAACTGCCGCCGATATTAAATTTACTTTTAAAGTCCCAGGTATTATTTTGCAGTAAAACAAAATTTTGAACAAAAAAGATGAAATTAAAATAAACGAATAGCTACCTCAACAATATAATTGATAAGCATAATTAATGAATCTTTTCGGAGTGGAGGACATGTATCGGATATGAACAACAATCGGTTAATCAACGCATAACCTAGAATGATTTACAACTGAAGCATTTATGGAATATATATCCAATTAACAGTTTATTGGTTTTCCCTATTACAAAGTTGATAACTATGTAAAACTTGCCTAAAGTAAAAACAAAAAGAAAATAGTACGAAAGCATTCCTCAAATCACATTGAAAGGGAGGTTCGTAACATCTGATTATAAGCGGTAATATTTAAATTTCTATTAAATTTACCCGATTAACCTGCCATACCTCACCGCATGAACACAAAAAAGTAGTAGAACTTTATGAGATGAATGATGATTTCAATAAAGATACTACAGAAAAGCGAGCCAAACATATAAAGCTAAGTTACTCAAACATAAACTATTCACATCTTTTTTACTTCGGTTTTATGGCAATAAAAAATTAACATTGTTTCGATAAAATGTTTAAGCTTCAAGCGGTTTATTGGAGTTACCTGCATAACTAGCTCGAATTGCTTCCAAATCGAACGGTACGGAATTAACAACGTTCTGTGCAACAGTTGGTGCACCTGAGGTTTTCTGAAGAGTACTACCTAAAATGCATTAAACTGAGTGCTTAACTTTTTTATGCCATAACAACTAGGTGTAAACAAATACTAAAAACTTCAACTGGCCATTTTCTCCAGGAAGTACAGGTGAAACCACATGCTGAGTAACAAATTCGTCATCAACATCATTTCCGTTATTCAGATCGAAATCGGCATCGTCTATGGGTTCGTCCACATGGGCATTCATCATATCGTCCGGATCAGGCACCGACATTATTTCTACCTCTCTACTCTCAACAAATTTGCTCCTAAATTAAAACAAAAAAAAAACAAATCTATTAATAGGCAGGGAAAGTTGTACTTTAAGTTCCAGTTGAACAACAATGTTCAGCAGGGTTGACGGTAAGTATCCAAATATTCTGCCCTTCTTAAACTATATTCCTGTTGTTTTTAGCAGAGAGGTTTGCACGATGACATAAGAATTTCGAACAAATGCTGAAGCTGGCAGTTCTAAGGAGCAGACGGATAAAACAAAGAAAAGTGAAGGCAATTTAATAAGAATGTTACTAGTTGTTAAGTGCAATATACCTAACGAAAATAAGAAGGAACAGCAACAACCCGATAAAAGTTTGACCCCTCACACCCCACTAAAGACAATTGACACCGATCGCACCACCTTATCAAAACCAAATCTCACTGTGTCCCCAGTAGCACACTTGCAGCGTTTTGAATGAAACGCATTATAATCCTGTCGTAAGGTTTCTAATGTGTGATGCTCCTTTCTTGATTTGTTAAGTCTTCCAAGGGGAGTGAAGGCTACGAAAGTAGTTCCCTAAATTGAATTCTGATTGATTCGTTTTCATTTGATCATTAAAAAATTCTTAATAGAAGAAAAGACAGCTTAAACTTTTCAGTTACAAATGCGAGATGGATACCCCCAGCAGTAGTCGTAGTGCTAACAAGAGGGCAATCAAAAATGATGGACAAGTGAGCCGAGGAGCAAAACGACGTTGCTTCAAAAAAGATCAGCGGAAAGAAGATGTTCGTTATGAATCCTTTTTTATCATTCTTTGAGATGAAACATTCAGCGAAGCCATCAGTGTGTTAATACACATTGTTACTTCCATGAAGTTCCATGAAGTTTAGTTTTCATTAAGGATATGGTCTGTCCAAATTATATTATTTATTGAGAATATAAAAAGACTAGTTTTTAGCGAAGTTATTCGTGGTGTGAGCATGAATATCTTCACGAGGGATTTTATTGAACGTTTTAATTTTTTTTATACTGCAGGTTGGAACTGAAGACTCTGGCGAGGAAAAATCATTTAGGGGATGGAAGGAAGACGATGATGCTCCACTTCCCAAGTATCTATGTGATGATGTAGCTAGAATTTATGAAGATGTTATGAGTCGATATAGAAATATGATTGATGCCGAAGGCCTGGTATGTGTTATTTTTATAGTTCAGACTAAATGAGCATCATTTTTATTCACAGCTTGAAAATTTGAGAAACTTTCGGACCTATCACAAATTGAAATCTCAACTTATAATTTTAGAAACTGTACCACAAAATGTTGCGGGAAGAACCACGCAAGAAATATGTAGTAAGTATTTGCCACTTCAATCCTTTAGCACTTTTACACTGTTGTCTTTTTCTGAAATATAATGATATACGTATTCCTTGTAGGCGTAAGTGTACAATAAAAAAATACGGAAATGCGATCAGGTTCATTTTCTGCTACATAACACGCTGATAAAATGCGGCGTGACAATTAGTTACAAGCTCTGGAAGTACTGAGATGTGGAAAACCGTATTAGATCCCTTCACACTGTGTAAAATTCTTTTTAGACAACAAACAGAGTAAAGCCTTTAAATCTGAAACCAATGCCGGAACAACCAACATATTTCACGTTGCGGTCAGCAACGAATACAGTTCTACAAAAATGCCCTTCAAAATGTATTGAAGCTGTCATGAGCACACCCCGAATGCAGTACTGGACACTCACCGAATGCAACATCCTGGTTCCTTTTTTTTAAATAAACCTTTCTATTTCTATTTTCATGTATACTCATAGAACTATGGGGGCGAAATCCTTCGAAGAGAAATAGAAAAATTTATTAGGAAGACATATTAAAAAAAATATTATGTATATATGGCTCTTAATTTATTTGAAACTTGGTTCCTGTCATTATTCGTGTTTTTAAGTGTGAGGATGAACGTACGCTTTCACATATTCCATTCTTGGGCGATCACGAAGATGATGACATTGGCTTTGGCGAGGAATTACTTAAGACTTTTCAAGAGGTGAATTTATTAGAAATATGAGTGCTTATGTTGAAATTTCGTTTTAAACAATTGTTTTTAATAATTCGTTTTACTGACGATATGTTATGAAAGGGTATACATGGCACCAAAGTTGGTTGTGGTTCATTTATCAACGATCACATACTTTATCAAGTTTTAAAAAAGCTGTTCGACAAGTATTCAGATGTTGGTGCGTTTAAAGAGATTTTTTTAAATAGATGATTTTCTCATAAGCAGAGTACTGCTACGTTTTTGCTCTTTTTTTTATTGTGCTTTTGGAATAATATATTTATATACTTAATTTACATTTATGTATAACTTGAAATTTTAGCCGATCAGGTAATATATAGAGCGGTTTATGAACAGTTTCCGAACAAAGCTTCAGTTCAGCAGCTTCCATTTCTGTATGCTTTTAATCTCTTTCATAAATTTTTAGGCAGATCTAAAACATATTTGGTTTATAGTGCATTAAAATGATCGTCTTACCATGGATTTCTTTTCTTATATTTCACTTCATATTTTGTTTCACTTAGATTCGAAGATCTGAAGCGACGTTTTTGTCCGTCAGATTTATTCATGGAAGAGAACAATCAGTCAGAATTCCTGGACACAAAAGCACTTCATTCATTCCAACTTCTTTTGTGTAATCGTTGTCTCACCTACGATTGTCTTATTCATGGTTCATTTTTTAGTTCATCGGTAAAGCAAAAAAATTGGGCAAAAAAGTTGCAAATTTCTATGCTCTGCCAGGATTAATAGCATTGGTACAATTCTCCTGATAGTTTATAAGTTTTACTTAAAATTCTTGCTTTTGTCCTACGATTTTGAAAATTCCTGCTTTTTTACTGATTTTCACAAAATTTTCAAGTGTTTTGTGATTTACGACTGTATTATTAGAAGGACCGTGCTTTAGGCGTCAATGCAACAGAGGCGGAAGTCCGGCGACGTCGTGGAATAACAAGTGTTGAGCCTTGTGGGCCTCAGTGTTTCAGGCATTTGACGAAAGAAATGGTACTTGTTCATAGCAATTTGCTTTATATGTAACTTCTGTGGAATTCCATATTAGCTGAATTATTTAATTTAAACTGCGAAATAATTTTATCTAAAGGGTTTATATATAGGTGTTCACATTCATGAACTTCGGTGAATCCGTTGAAATTTTATTTTAATGCCTGCAGTAGAATTTATGAGCTTTTGAAAATTCGTGCTTGCAGGAAGAAGCGAAGCGCCGCTGTGCTTCTCCACCAGATACGAAAACGATAAATGCCATATTAAATATAAAGACAGAGGACATCAACTGGACAGCACAGCAGGAATCAATGTTCATTGCTTTGCGGCGAACATACAAAAACGATTTCTGCAAATTAGCTGAAGTTCTAAATCTGGTTGTAGGAAATGCATCACCGAAATCTTGCCGTGAGGTACTTTTAGTCCTGAACTATGTGAAGTGTAATTTTTGTAGAACTATCAAGTTCTTCCAGCACAAATTTTTTTCATGTTACAGTTGTATGCATATTCTTTTCGTACAGCGCCAATATCACCGAGAGCCGACGTTTCACCAAATTCACCACCGAAAAAAAAGAAGTAATTTTTAAAATTTTTTGCAACGTTTTTCTTTAATCGTTATCCCTTTTAAGGTTTATAATGCCGTCTTAGTTTTCATGTTGAAAATATATACCGGTTGAAGAATCAGGCAACATCAGCTGAGGAGGTATGGGACTACCGCTTAATATAAAAATATAAAACTAGGTGTGTGCAAGAAGTGTGATACGTCACATTGTGTTTCGGATACAAAAATTTAATTTCTGCTATTCAAAACATGTCTATTTAAATTGCTGCTTTTTTATATAGCGAAGTCATCTTTAGAAATATGAAGGATCAGCATCGCACATTTCGTGCTGTTAAGTGGGCGAAAACAGAGGGCAAAGTTGGGAATACCCATGTTTATGAGCCGTGTTCTCACGCTGGACCTTGTTCGGCGGAAAACAATTGTTCATGTGTTAGCGTTGATAATCTATGTACAAAGTTAGTCTACAACTTGCAAACATTCTTACTTCCAGTATGGATTAATTAGCCGAATGATTCATACTTTTTTTTATTGCTTAGAGTTTTGGTGATTTTAGATTTTGTCGCTGCGGCGAACAGTGTAAATATAGATTTCCTGGCTGTCGTTGTGCACCAGGCTTATGTAGGACAAAACAATGCCAGTGTTTCTATGCTAATTGGGAATGCGATCCGGACGTTTGTAAATCATGCAAATGTGGTAAGTTGAAATTATGTCATTAGAATGTGGGTGTTCATCTATTAACTGTAATGATGTACAAAATCCTTTTTGCATGTCGCATTAATTTTTGGAATCTTCGATTTTACTCAGACTATTGCAGATGTTTTGGATGATCCTAATGTTGCAACATGCAAAAATGTAGCCATGCAACGTGGCTTGCAGAAGAAATTAGTCATTGCTCCTTCTCAAGTGCGTGACTTAAGTTTTCTATCATATTTTTGCGAGGAAGTGGTTTATAATTAAATAAACCGTTTCCACTAAAATTCGTTGTTGTATTTCAGGTTGCTGGTTGGGGGTGTTTTGCAGAAGAAGACATTGAAAAAAACGATTTCATATCAGAATATTGTGGTGAAGTTATAAGTCATGATGAGAGTGAAAGAAGAGGCAAAATATATGATAAATTGAAATGTAGTTATCTTTTTGGTATGTTTTGATAATGTACGTAATGATCAAAATGTAGTTATCTTTTATGTTGTTTGGGATTATTGTTTAATCTAGTTTGTTTAATGGTTTATAACCTAAAAAGAGCTGCGGGAACTGCTGAAATTGTGGTCATATCATTGAATTTATTAGGTTTAAATGATGAAATGGTAGTAGATGCCACTAGAAAAGGCAACGTTATCCGATTTGCAAATCACTCAAAGGATCCGAATTGCATGGCAAAAGTAAGTCTGTTTCTTTTTTGTGGGAGTATTGTCTTTCAAACATGTTGTTAGCTCTCAATTCTGAACACTTTATTCAAGGTATTATAAGTCATATCATAAATCTTCAGGTGTTCATGGTTAATGGAGATCATCGTATAGGTATTTTTGCACGAAGGCCAATTGCAGCTGGCGAGGAGCTCTTTTTTGATTATTCCTACAACTCTTATCAACAGGTTAACTTTGAAGCTCATGTAGAAAAATGATTAGGAGTTCACCCATGATTTTTTCCACGTCAAAAGTTTTAACTGTTTGCAAAGCATAGTTTTTTCTCGCTATACAGTAGCTAATTCTTAAAATTATTTGTTTTTAATAAATACTGTTTCATTTAAAAGTGATAAATGTGCGTCCCAAAAAATGGAACCATATCACTTTTTGTGAAATGTAGTACAAGCTAGCCACATTGATGCAGCTTGATTTTTGCGCGAAACTTCGCATAATATTTTATGCAAAATATTATGTTAATTTTATACCAATGAGGATTAGAACAACAGCTAATTGTGCTGAGTGAAAGAGATGGAATGAAATTTTTGATGAACAATGCGTTTATTTGCAGGTGAAATTTGTTTCGAAGGAACGTCCGAAACCGTGATACATTATAAAGAGATATTATTGTAAAAGTGTTCTTAATCATCATTTCATTAATATTTGAAGGTTAGGATTTATGATAATTAAAATAAAATTGTTAGTTCATGCATGATTGATAATCAACTGCGAAATGACTTCAAAATTGATCAGAAACGGTTGCAGGGTGAATTTAGGAATAATTTTATAAATCTGGCAAAATAATTATTTTCCATGACACTTCACCGATTTATTGTTAATGTTATAGTTTTCATGCGTAATGCATAACCAACTTGACTTTTAAGCCCTGTGTCCTTACAAAATTGTTACCACAATCATTACACATAGCACAACTTCGTTCCTTCAACATTAATTCCGACAAGTCCTTGTAGTAATGTAATTCTGAGATACCTGAATCACCACCCTCGGTGTCGTTCACTGAATTTTATCCATGTGACTTCAGCAACAGGAACTGCCAAGCTGCACAAGTTATTCCATCACTACAAAGTAAACGAATTGTGACATTCAGATATTCCCCCTCCCTATCTTTCCATCAATGACATTAATAGTAGTCTTGCGCAGTCATTAATATCTGGAAGTGAAACGAAACATAAGATTTCTAGGAGCCTCGTTATCCCCAGAATGAAATCAGTGAAACCTTCGCTGCATTCGGTCCTACGCACTTACAAATGTATTTCACAACTCTAGTAATACGTCTCTCACACCATGAATCCATGACCAGCAACTTCAAATATAGTGTTCGACGAAATTTTAAATTGAATTTATAGACATAAGAAATTTACCAGCACAACAATAATGAAAAATGAACACTCAGTTGAGATTCAACGCATTATGTACAAGTGGACAATAAAACATTACAATCATTACCCGAAAGACATATTTTCAGTTCCATTCAAGCAAAGCGAGCAAGTACGACTAAGTTTGGAAAAGGGAAAATTTTTTAATTTTCAGTTACCTCGCCTGAAGAAATTTTTTCGTTTCATTACTCTAAAAAATTGCAACACTCCCTCTTTAATTTGACACCAAAAATAAAACAAATCTCGGAAAAGAACTGTGTAATACCTAAGTTTATGAATACGAAATTAATGTTTAAGGTAAGAAATAAAAGTAACAATATAGGAACCTATGTCGGCAAGTACTGGAGAATTGATATTGGTCATCATCATGAAATATAACTTGCTTATATGACTTCATCTGAACCGAAACGATTTTAAAACTACTAGAGGAATATCAGTTCTCCTTTTTGTTTCAGTTTCTAAAACTAAAAACAAAGACAATGAGGTTTTTTGTTCGACAGATATCACAATTAAGACAAATCCCGTATTTATGTACATCGTGCATTCGCCCCTAACGCCGTATTTTAACCGGCGAAGGGCTTTCACTACTTCTCCTCCTCTTGCCTAAAGCCAAATATACATCTTTTTCACGTTCGCGCTGGTTGCTTACTCGATCCTAAAAAAGTAGTTCATTCGAAAGGCAAAAGAAATTTTTTAAAGAAATAGCATAACACAGCTGTGCTTTGCTTTTCAAATATCTAGTCACCATAAAAATATTATGAGAATGATGTCTGGCTAGTATTTTGCGATCCTTTTTTTGTTTCATATTTATATATATTGATATATGTATGAATCAAAACTGCGAGTCACATCAAAACGCCAATCAACCTTCTCAACAACTTTCCGCCGACCATCTCGACTTCTAGTCCGACGACGCCTGTCTTTTTCTGCCCTCCGTTCTTCCCTTGCTCGACGTCTTTCATCTCGCTGATGCCTTGAATGATGATGGTTACGTTTTGATGACCGATCGTGTTCCGTCGACTCAGCCCTATGGTGATAATAAACAGGTGAAGTGCGAAATCTGAAAATTAAAATGATAAATGGTGTCCGGATTTCCTTTTATATATTAAATTTTCGTGGACCAATTTTTTACAAACGACTCACTTCTTGGGTTCAACTGGCGATCTTGAGCGTGAATGTGAGGTGGAAGATGATGTTCGTTTAGCATTATAATGGTCATTCTCTTTTTCTCTGTCACGTTGAACTTCCTTTTCTTTCCCACTTCCTAAAAATTATCTTAAATTATGTAAAAATGCAGTTAAATAAATATATTGCATGATTAAAGATAGCCAGCCTTATATTACTCGAAAGTTTATTCGAATATATTTGTTGCGTAACACCTCGAAAGGTGTAAACCACTAAAAGTATTGCACCAACCTTCCCTAGCCTTATTTCTAGTACCATTTTGCCGTTCCATTTCAGCAGCTCTGCTAGCGATTTCACGACGTCTTTTCTCCAAAATAGCTTTTGCCCGTTCGACTTCTTTGCTTGCCACGTTTTCTGCTTGCTGAACTTTTGCAAATGCATTACTGAGACCAATTCGCAGTTTGTTCAGTGTATCATTTAATCGTGTCCAGTTTGGCGCCTGCAATCATGAAACCAATGCTCCAAAAAAATCATTTGTTCCGATAACGACAGAATTTTTTTAGAAAATTTTAGAAAAATGTACAGCTAAGGCATACCCGTAATCGTGTGTAAACCTGCAGAAGCAGAATTGAAATCGTCCGTACATCCCTGTCACTTGCATCAAACGCTTCAAACCAGGGAAACGGCTCGCGCGGAAGTGGTAAAGGTTCCTGAAAATGTCAAAATTACACATTGAAAATAACATTGAAAATGAAAAGATCTAATATACTTACTGTTATAGTTCGTGCTGCAAGATGAATACAGGCGCATGCAATTGTTTCCGGCCGATACCTAAGGAATATATCTGTACGCAATCCATCATTCATATAGCTCCTAAAATTAACAAAGCAAATCTTCGCAAGTTCCGAAAGGCGTAACAGTAAAACCGCTTTGTTACGGAAAATGAAAATGATCAAATTTCTAAAAACTCCAATTTCTAGCTTCACACAAACTGCTTGAGCGAATCTCATTTCGGTTTTCAACGTCATAAATCCATAAATAATTGTAATACCATGCTTTCTGCATCAGTTCGTGGTTGCCAGTAGCACCCAATGCATGAAGATATGCATATATGAGTTTATGTGGATGATTGACATGTACTACGAAACCAAGCGCATTCAACAACTTTCGCTCCGCTTTTATCACTTGATTCTTCAAATCTACGTAACTTCGATCCAAAAGCATTGGAACATATCTACAAATAAGCAGTAAGCCAAATATTGGCTCCAACGCCTAGTGCATTCCTATGAATGGAAATTATGTGCTGAACAATCTCACTCCTACGTGTCCTCACGAACCTAAATCCGATTTCAGCGTCTGTAAGCATCGTCAATAATGCCTACACATCCCAAATAAATAAATAATTTAAAGGCACCACACATCCTTCCGATACAATTCTGAAAGCTGAACAATAAGAACAAGCAACTGACCTTCTCCTTCCTCTCAAATAATCTTCAGTAAACCACTGCTTCCTATATAATTATGTCATATTAATCCACACTTCAAGTTTCGAAAGTTGGCAGATCTCATTTGTTTTCTGTATATTGTCAAGAGCTGGCAGAATTTAAAACACATGCAAACATGGCATAATCAAACGAAGTGGCCTAAGCAGGAAAAATAATTTAGAAAACAGATTTGAAAAAGACAAGAACGCACGACAGTATATGAAGGGAATCATAACTACATATATTAGTGATGCTGCTAATCATAATGAGTTATTACAGTTTGCGTATGTCCAGCCGTTGATTACAACAGAAACGAAAAACAAATCGTAGTAAATGGCCCGTGTTAAGTGGCTTTTAAAGAATATGTGTGATGAGTGCAACATAAAGACTGATTCTGCACAAACAAAACAACAAAGTAATAAGAGTCTTGAAAGTGCAAACAAAGATCGCTACATATGAAAATTTTATGACAAAGACGTTGGAGAGGATTCATCCGTATTAACGCCAAATGACAGGAAGGATGAAAGAACATTTATTCATTAATTTCAATGCTATAAAAGCTTCTGAACGTGTTGCACTAATTCTATGGTTATGTGACCCTACAAATCGTCACTTACTTAGCCTGCTGTAGACAGTTTGCTTTTCTGTTGACTAAAGTAAACCATCAACAGTGGATTATAACATAACATCACGTTTTTCATCAAATGGATAATCAGGTATTCTACAGTTTCGAAATGAAATTCGATTCAGCCATACCGGCAACCATTAAGATCAAATAAGTGAGGTACTTGATAACACCGTTTAAAAAATAAAATAAGGAAGGACCTTGCAAGTCAGTGAGCTATATGATGAATGGTACTTTCATCCTTACCTTCATTGTTCACTAAGTAATCAGCACTCACAAATGCCGTACAATCCACACAAAATGAACGACCATACCATATGTCACTTAAAACACTAAAACACAAATATTTCATTCAAATTAAAAAATGCATTCCCAAGCAAAGCTGCGTGCTTTTTAAAATAGTATTTTCCCAAATAAAACCTACAAATTTTACAACATGAAAGTACAACCAATAAATTGAATTATCATCATGAAATAGCAACGTGTCCATCGGTTTTCGCTATCTTCGGAGTTAGTATGTCTGAACACGCTTGATGTCCTGCCACTAGTAATGGATCCTAGATGTAAGGGACTTGGCTTTCACACAATTGCCGTTTAATGAAATTGTATCTTCCTTCCAAATTCAGTCAAGCAACTGGTATTAAATTAACATACCTGTGCGCATAGAGAAAAGATCAACCGCTCCAGCCACAGTGTTGCGATAAGTCAACCAATATGCAAAAGAATCTTTTTATCACCAAGTTATTATCAGAATCTACACGAAACAGGAGCCTTTCCAATTTATCTTGACAGTGTAACCTTACTATAACTTTTCCGCCAACTCTTGACATTCGATAGCAGAATACAGAAAAGCAAACCTTTATTTTCGAAGGAAGGAATAAACATATTGCTGTGATTTTCGATAGACGGATGACCATTACCGGAATTTACTGATGAAAATGTATAAACAATAACCTACAGAGGAATTACATAAATTTAGGCAAAATTTCCCAGAAAGATGTAATAAATATAACCAGAATAAACTGGGTTTCTGGGGAAAGCAAAAACATACCTCATACTACTAAGGGAAAGAATTCATGCTGTTAGCCAGTAATCAAGCAGGAAAGCGAACGGAAGCAAAAAATAACAAATAGTTTCCCATTTCTAACACTCTACATTGGCACGAAACAGTTTCATCATCAGGTCATGTCCACAACCTTCAGAGCTTAATGCTTAATGTTAAGGGGCAAATCATGTTCAAAATTTTCCAAATTACAGAGAAAAAGTTGAAATGTCGTAACTGCATATAAAATAGGCAGTAGCTGTTATCATACCATGGTTTACTGAAAATAACTTGATTAGGAAGGTAGCAGTTGCTTGCAGCATCGTCCATTTCGTGTGCCATTAACGTGCAGTGAGCTGCACTACACCCGTATAATGACAGTGTCGATAGAGTGTGCATATATGCCGACTCCATATTGATATGTAGTCTTTGATAACACACAGAGAGAATCAGTAAAAGACGAAATCCAACTTGAAGAGAGCTCCAAATATGCTTCATTCATCTCTGTAGAATGGATGGAAGTGGTAACCGTACAAGAGAGTGGGGGCACACGCATTTTTTACTGCCATACGTGTATCCGCTCTGCCAGCTCTGTGTCACCTGGAGTGATTAAAAATATGAACAAATGTATTTCATAATTTACAGTAACCCACTGCCAATTCTGGTTCTTTCATTTAAAAATTCAAAACATCTGATCCAGGAATGACTAATCGGTATATTCCTTTCCTCTTCTTTCTTTTAGGATAAGAGGTAGGTGACACAAGATAAGCCTAAGACCACTGTCTTAATCGTTGATAGCTATTACTTCCAATCTGCTCATTTGTTGCACCGAAAAAGCGTACACAATAAGCCAAATTTGGAGAATGACTTCCTAGAGGAACGATAAAAGAGAATAAGCTACTCTCTATTAACTGCGAATTGGCATGTTATGTCCAACGCTTCGGGAAAATTTAAACAGTCACTATATTATATTTAAGGTCTATTAGAATAGACCTAAAAAAATGAGTCTTAATTGCACAGCTGATCCGTGCTATGCTTCAACAAGTCTCAACGCTAGAACACATATAGCTAAACATAAAAGTTTCAGAACGACGAAAAAACCGCCGCCTGAAATAAATGTCAAATCGAAATTTTGCATGAGCATGCAAAAAAAACATCCAACTCGTTAAAATTAGTTGGTACTTATTCTTTCCTTTTACAAAGTAGTAAGAAAACAAACGAAAGTAGTACGGAAAAGAGATTTGAATGCACAAACATGACGATGCCTACAGAACAGCAAAAATACGAACTTGTTGCCGACTAATTGTACAGCCGGCGTATTTCGTAAATAATACTGAGGGAACTTTAAATAACCTCAAAAGTACCATCCTTTGTGTCATGTCCATTGCATGTCCTATCGTTCCCTCAGACGCGTAAATCCTGTATAACCATGTATGTTTTATAAGCAATATATTAGAACTACACTTACTTTTTAGATTCATTTCGTTTGCCATGTAAATGTTCCAAACGATGGAACACATTGATGACATCACGTGGCCGACGTGGAGCCTCCTCAATCTTGCTCGCTAATAAAAGACATGCCATTACCGTGTACTAAACTTAATATCATTACTATGACTGAAATGGCACAGATCGCAAAGAAGTCATGAATTATGATCATAATAATTAAAAAAATAAGACAACTCATAGCAGGATTCTGTTGTGGTCTCACACCTGAAAGCAAACAAAAATGCGTCCGGCGAATATATAGAACTTACCCTCTTCATTCAAAATAATACTGTCCTAACATTTCACATATTACTACACATATAATCTAGTTAGAAATCACATGGTTCGATAATTAACGTCCATCTCAGCTTTAGCAATAAGGTACCCGGAATTAAATGACTTAAACTGAACCACTGCAATGCTACGAACAAGATGAAACTATGCTTTAAAAGCAAAAATATGTAGCTACATTCATCGTCCGACTAATCAGAGTTGCACTCAGTCCATAAGAAGCAAAAATTTTCTCCTTAAGAAAGGGAATTCCTTTCTTTAAAAACCCATTATGAGAAAGGAATTCCAAAAAACCAGTATTAAAACTATCGCTTCGTATGGAACTTGTAAAAAAGACCTTGTTTCATAGAAGTGAGTGATTTAAAATATAATGAATCAAAACATACTTCGAAATGATGTCGAACAAATGATCTCTGATAATAAAATCGCTGGTAAAGAATCTGTGCCGTCGCCGCTGCAACCTGCGGTATGCGAAGCAGTATCGCACCTGACTGAATTATTTCACAACCAAGATACCGCAAATCCTGGAAAAGAAAGCAATACTTCTAGTGTATAAAATCAATTATGAATTCGTATAAAACCAACGCTTTAGTAGCGACTTACATACCAGTTCGGTTTTCCGATCCAATCCATCAGCTAAAGAAGGAGGATTTCCCAACTTAGCCACTGAATGCTCATCTAGTGTAAGAAGCCATTTATCTGCTGATATATTAATGGACGAAAATAGTCTGAAACAAAAATCACTTAAAGTAACTAAGAACGTAATATGGAATTGAATAAAATAAAAATGCGTAAACATCATCAATTTTACCTTCTTTGACCAAAACTGCTTAGCTTTATTTTTGTTCCGACATCATCCGTTGCTAACTGCTCTTCTTTGACATCTTTTGTGTCGCTAGTGAATGAGTTTAAATTAGTTTTTCGCTGAGGCTGCTCACCAGAGTTTTTTAATGACGGCCTTGGAGCTATCGTCATCACGGTGCTTTTGGTCATCATAATCTATAATAAAAATTAGCATTTAGTATTCAAGTAATTAGTGGTATCCAACAAGGTTTGTGCTGGAGAAAGATGACGTAACTCTGTAAAAAGAAATGTAATTAATACAGCAAAAAAATAGCGGGAGGAAACGCAGCTTTCTATGAATGACTTTTCTACCATCTACACATGACTGAAAATGGGACAACATATAGCAAAAAGTAAATGAACCCACCGCTTCAGACAACAACAATGCAATTTATAAAGCACGCATTTCACCGACATAATTTATAAATTCATGAAATATCTTTCAAATCTTTCAAATGTAGTTTCTTAGCAAGGAATGTGAAAATTGTGCATTACTCATGAATGTTCCGCCAGCAATTCAGCAGTTCTACAAAACAATTAAAACCACAGTGCGTAACTTCGCATTATGTTAAGTAAGCGATTATTAACAAAGACAATATGTACAAAAGACGAAATTAGTTTTCATTATTATTATTAATATAAAGCAATTTAAGAAATAACTTAAGACAAACGAAAGAACTGTAGCTAGCTGCTTATTCACACTTCTATGATTTTTCGTTCTCTTAAGTGAATGCATGAAAAAATGCGACGGATGGATAAAATTAGATGGAATTAGAGCTATGGTATTTCAGTAGGGCAAATGTCTTGAAGATCTGTTCTTCCACGATGATCGCTTAGACATGATACACACAATCTATATGAGACTACGGGACACAACAAGACACTGATATAAATACTTTCTAAAAGCACCACACATAGCCATCTTCACTGCAATAAAATGATATTTAAATCTTAAAAAAATCATCAATAACCTAATCAATAAAACACCAGCAAATTCCACAATTCTCGAAACCTGTATTGAAAAACGACAGAGCTGAAGTGAGGCCAACGAGCAATCAAGAGTCAATCGATCACTTGGGATACTGTAGCGCCCTGAGCATCCCATCTGTTGTTATAAGAAGACAAAAAAGCGCAAATTTGAAAGCTTAAAATTTTGCAGTGTCGCAGTTACTATGGATACTGAGGTGACGGTGAGCTTGTTAGATTAGATCTTGAAAACCAGCTTAGATGAATAGCTTGCTGTTTTAATTTTATCCTTTCTGCAATAGTTTCTGTATCATTTTTTGCTTTTGCTGTCTTTATTTCCTTCCCGAAAAGAACTTGATCTTTAGCTTCCTGTTGTTTTTAGTTTTTCTGCATAATTTTACACCTTTTTTTTGTGAAGGCATACCTTTTACTTCAATGTTAAAGTTAAAATGTTAGAAAATTTTCAGCGATGTTTGATGAGAAGCGGCAAATAAATAATACAAACGAGTGGTATCAAAAAATGCAATTATGTCGACGTATACCGCCACGACGTGTACCGGTTGACGGATATGATAAACCAGAATGCTATGCGTTATCATTGCAGAATGCACGATTGCCTGGTGTAACTATTCCTCTTGAAAATACCGAAAGGATGGAGTGGACAGGAGAGGGGACGAGGGACGGGGGGGGGGGCGGAAGGGGGAATCTGCTTAGCATAACTGGAACGACAATGAAATATATCAGGAAAAGTACCTTTACAAAGTGTTTTCCTTGTATTGCAGTTGAAAATGGATGTGTTATATCGCATTCATGCATATTTTTACGATAAGGAGCGGAAGTATTTCTTCGGAAAACCGTTTTACGGTGGATGGTGCCGTCCCGGCTCTGATTCCGTCCCTTTCAGAGAGGTTGTCACCATTTCCACTTATTCTGTGATGTGTGCGGGTGTGTATGCTAACATCCAAATAAGCCAATTACATTTCCAAATTTTTCATTTAAATTGAGCATAAAATTTAAGAATTAAAAGGATATTATTGTTGAATGTTCGGAATTTGTCTGTTAGCATAAAGGTGATATTTAAAAAGTGCTGGCAGCTACAGGTAATCCTCTTCTGGTGCTCATTTACTGATGACATCGACCTTGTCTTGGAAGTGGTTGAGGGAGAGGAGAGGGGACGAAATCCTAACTGTTTACATACAATAGCATGGACTTCGCTACCACTACGAAGCACCGGCAATCCGACTACCTCCCGCAGGCAGGTGTTCCTCGCTTTACTTGTAAGCCGAATTATTCATTACTTCGTGATTGGATTACTCCTTCACTGACCAGAGGCTGTCTTAAATTAGTTAATCTGGCTAATTAAATCACTCTTTGTTCATGAGTCTTCTTCCAGACTACCGCTACATCCTGGATCTCCGAAGGCGTTGCTTTTTATGAGTTCTCAGATGGAAATGTCAGATCTTCCTCGAAAGACAAATGTCGATGTAGAGATTTGTTTACGAACGGAACGAGAAATGTACAGTGTCGTGGATTACATTCCCGATTGGTACATATTTAGTCGGTGGGAAGATATTCCTGGACTACGAACATCTTATCATGGTCAGATTTCCACCCCCATCTGTTCATCCTTCTTTCGCTTGTTGAAGAGTTTTACGGAATTTAAGTTTTACTGAAAATTTGTAATGGTAGAAATGTTTAGGAAAATCTCAGGCCATTTATCCAGAAGCGTTGAAAAGTCGGACATCCATTCTGAGAAAAATTAATGTTTCATTTGGCATGGATGTCTGTAAATTTGAACAAATCCTACTCCATTTAATGAATAATGACAGGCTTTATCGAGCAAACAGATCGCCTGCAGACATTAATAATAAGATGATGGAAGTTCTGGAACGAAGAATTACTGTATGTTTTGCTTTTTCTTTTTCCGCGATATCCTCGTGCTAATGCAGAGCTAAAGGTAATAATGGGTTCTTCGGAAATTTTAGTTTCTTTATGCGTTAGTATCTTAAAGTCTACGAGACAAGAAAGTGTGAAAGCTTTCTTAATTTTTTAAATTTTGCAATCACTTTAGATTGGAATGCACAACGGTTTGTGCTACGTGGAGAAACCTCAGTGTCTACATCTCAGTTCATCAGAAAATCAAATTTGCAGTACCTCGGGAATGAAACGGTTTAAACTGACAATCGCATGAAATTTTTGAAATTACCAAATGCAACAACTTGTATTACTTTAAAGGTTTAAAAATAGTCACGATTTCAGATCGCAAAGTCTGCTGATGAAGGGAAGTGTAATTTTAAGCAGAATGATTGCAGATCCTCATTTCGCTGTTATCTTTTCATTGGATTACCTTGTTGGAGTTTACTCTTGTGATGTTAGTTTTTTTTATTGGAATGATAATGTAAACTTTGGGTAGCAATTTACGAGTTGATTTCATAAGTTACCTTAAAGTGAATCATATTTTCAGAGGACAATACATTCATCACAAACAGTGATGGTCTGTTGGGGTGCTTGGTGTCCTTTCGCTGTAGATGTCATACCGAATGGTGAAATTACTGTCCCTCTAGTCGGAGGTATTTCTTTTTTCAATTTTATTGCTTTTTAATTTTATTTTTTGCAACAAATTCATTACACCTAATATGAAAATGAAAATATAAATGAGGGTATACTCTCTTTCATCTTCTCCTACACAAAACGCTAATTTCAAAGAACTTAAGTAAATATCTGTTTTAGGACCGAGCATCAATCCAGATGAGCGTTTGGCGTTCAGAATTCCATCTGTTCTTCTCTCCGACTTGCCCTTTTCTGATCAGTTTCCAACGGTTGAAATTACTTTTAAATGTTCAGGATTTGGAGAAGTTAGAATTTCTGCTAATTTTCGCTAAATAAGTTTGTCGAAACGCAGCAGTAGAAATTAAAAATTCATTCTTATCCTCACTGGTCTTTTTCGCTCCACAGTATAAGATTTGATTATCTAGCTTTATCATTGCCACATCTGGGATTTTTGCTCATTAAATGCCAACAGTTTAAATGGTGGCGTTGAGTGACAAGCAGCAGCTTCCTTAAATAAAACAGATATTTTAGGCCGAGCATCTACTAGATACTTCAGCACATGTCTACATAGAGCAAGACTGGAAGAAACCGAATGTGGAAACTGTTGCACTTCAACTTAGCTCAACTAAAATTGCTCAGAATCTCGAAAAAAGATTCGAAAACAGGTCTGCAAATGTTGTTCTCTCAGCATTATACGTACCTATAATTTACTAAAGAAATGTACTTACCTTGGAAGTGAAACGATAGAGTAAAGGAGATTATTTAACTTAAAGCTCACTAAATGATTCAGTCTTTATTTCAGACACGAAATCAAGTCATCACTACCCATATCATCGGTAACTTTTTGCTAATCATAAAATAGCCAGACAGAGTGAATGTATTGTCCATTTATGTGCAGCTGCAACTCACGCAGTTTTATTGGTATACTGAAAAAGTGTTGAAAAAAAGTGTTGAAAAAGTGTTGAAATTCAGGAAGAAGGAAAATCCGGCGAAGTTTCGTCCAATGGTGAGCTGAAGTGTGACAGTTATACGAGCGTGAGAATTTTCGGTTCACCGTTAATGCGGTAAGATTTGCTGGACTTTTTCGCTACAATTTTATGAAAACTTTTAAAACTCATTTAAAATATCTTCCAGGACGTCAAGTATATCACGTGCATCACTTGCTATTCTTTCTGGCGTTTCATTTGCTCCTATAAAAGATCGTAATGGAAATAAACCGAAACTTTTGGACATCGAGAATTTCGCGGTAGATTTATTGAAATTTTTGTCAATGAAATGTTTTCAACAAATTTTCAAAAACTTTTTGCCAGGTAATAATGCTTAATTTGCAGACCAAGTAACATTCTTCCCATGATAACAGCATTTTGTTGCAGGCACCAGAGATCAATGTTGAACTGAACGATAAGCTGAGTACGAATGAAATAATTGTACAGTTTATGGCCGTGCAAATCAGGTTCCTATTAACATTAGCTTATACTACTGAAGTTATCCAATTCACTTCTTGAAAGTCACTGAATTTTCTTAACAACAAAATTTTCGAATATTTTAACAGGGTGAATGTTGATTGCGCCAAGACACCAAATGCAGTGTTCTTTACGATGGAATTCTATCGCTTCCACACAGTCACAACTGAAAAGTTCGTCGGCTAATTCTTCAATTGAAAACATTCATTAAACTTTGAAGCGTGAACATTCCGAGCAAATATTGCTGGCATTATTTAATTCGTCCAATTAATAGTTTAGAGAGAGAGATTGCCCTTTTAAGTAATTATAATTTATAGGTTATGGTTAAATATGGTTCACGCAAAAACAACTGATCGTGAGCAGTTATTCATTTTGAAGCGCAAAGGGAACGTTGAAGAGACCGCTAAGGAAGACTGCAATGGCTTCACTGTAAACAATTGTTTTTGTTTAGGAAAATTCGAAGAGAAGAAGTGATGAATCTCAAAAAGGTAGTATTATTTGAAAATTCAGGTGAGATATATGGTCGATGGGAATTCACTTGCAAACGGAGAGGAAGATGATTATATCAATTATCTTTTGAATGGTTGTGCAATTGCTGATGTGTGGGACGCTGACTCTCTCTTACATCTTGGCAAATTGTATATTCCACTAAAAGTTAGTCGCTCAATTAAATTGAATTATGGACTAGAAAACGAAACTTTCTTCAAAAGGACAAGAATCACCGTTGATGTCACATATTCACAAAATGAAGCTCTTTATGTAACTTTAAAATGAGACAAATTGTAATTTAAAAACGCAATTTTACAGTTCATGCTGAGACATGGATCTGAAGCGGTGCAGGCTAACATACAAAGTGCGGTAATGTTAAGCAATTTGCCTGAATCATCCATTACCACATATCAAGTATTACTTCGATTAACCAGCATTGGCTACCCATGTTTTAAGCAGATAGGTATGATAGCTGCTTGATAACAAGAAAAAGACAATTCGATATTTATAGATCAAAATTATCGTTTATGAAAAAAAGAAATTTATAACAAACATAAATGACCATTCCCTTGTTTACCTCCTGTAGCACATATATGATTGCTAACATGCAATCGGTGAGATTGAAAACTTTCACATTGTTTGAATTAGTTTTCGAACAGCTTCGCATTATCAATATATATGTGTCTGAAATTCAACTTTTCCGTTCTTATCTGGCTGGCCAAGATGTGTTTGCCACTGCGTTGAGCTTTGCCTTGTTGTAAAAGATCTGATAGCAACGATCTTTCATCATTTTCAATTGCTAAAATGAATTTTGCGAATTTACAGTTGATTAACAGGATGAACTTGTCTCTTTTAGGTTCACTAACTTCACCGTCTAAGTTTAGATTCCACGCAAAATCGAACAAACGCAGTCATAAGTCGACGTTTGATTCGAATTGGTGAGAACGAAAATGAGTCATATAGGATTAGAGCTAAACCACTGAATCCAATCCATGAAAATTCACTGCAATATTTCTTGGCTTCTCAAAAGTGAGTGATTTGATTTACGACAGCACTTGGGACTTGTATTTTTCATAGGAACAAATTTTTGTTGCAAATCTAAATGATTATTTTCAATTAAATTCTTTGAGATTGGACATAAATCAGCGTTACAATGAAATTATGGACGGTTCACCACTGGGTGCAAGAAACCACAATTCATTAACAAAGCCGCTTACGACGAAAGTATAAATTATTGGTGGTTTAAAGCGTCGATAGCATGCTTACTTAAGATTTATAAAGAATGCTAATGTTTCTGCTATCTAAAATTTCATAAACTATTTCTCCTTGTACACTTTAACAAATTTTTGTCCGTTACTTAAGAGAGTAACGAATGATTTATTAGCAAATAAAGAAAAAATGACGATAAATTTACTTCTTTGAATTTGTGTAAAGTCCACTTACCATTTCACAGATTGCAGGGGTCAATGAAGCGATACCTCTTTGAGCAGGAATTGGAAGCCTACAAAAAACTACGTGATGAAGATAAAGCATCAAAGCTGCTGAAAGTTGTTTTCAAAGCGATAACTACGGAATATCGGTTTGAATTAGCTTCGGCGAACATCATCAGCACACAATGTGAAATGACAAACTTTTATATCACTCTTTTAGCATTTATCCAAAATATGGTCAAGTGATATTCTTCGAGTATATGCTCCAAAACACCGAACCAAATCCCGTTGTAATTGTTGTAGACACTGCTCAGAGCACAGTAAAGTAAGCTTATTAATTAAAGTTCCTTTTCTCGGAATTCTACAAATATATTCGGACTTCACGCAGTTCAGAAATAAATCACAAGTAGTGTTGCAGACCACTTTTTGATGTGGAATTATGGCAATATTACAAAGATATGTACGAGATTGAAACTCCACTTGAAAGAGATCTTTATCGAATATCGACAAAAGAGGAACAAATTACCGAAGTGCAAATTTTCCTCAAACCAATGGAAACCATATGTGCACCATTTATTTACGATGGATTTGCTCTGCCGGCGGAGCAAATCAGGAATCAAGTTAAAGTAACGTAAAATTACACGTACAAATTTGGCTCTTAGAGAACGTTCTAATGAACTTATCCCATTGCCACCTTCTGCAATTCAGCATCATTGATGGACTACCTTGATAACTGTTCCATAGTTTACCAGGTAGAACTGGCGAAGATGATTTAATCTTTTCTGCTATTATGACAATACTGAATCGTTTTGAAATATTTATGAATTTATTTCTATATTTCAGATAATATTCAAGAAGAAAAATGGTGGCGAACCGATAGCAATCTTAGATTTATTAGTTGGAAATCGTCGTAACATCGTTTTCAACTCATTTCGTTTTTATCACGAAGCGGAAACAACGCTGTCCAGGATTATTCAAATTACCGGATATAAGAGTAGTTGCAGAAACTATCTTTGAACTTATTCCATCATCAAAGCAAAACAAGAAAACGCATATAATTTTGCTGACCCTTTCTAAAGTGCATATTTCAGGCCGAGTGTCTTCAATCCGTTGCACAGATCCTCTCGTACTAATCTCATTTAGAAATAACATCGACGGCTCTCAGGACTTACATTTTACGGTATAGATAACATAACAGTTGTTGAGAATGCAAGCCTTCTGTTGCAGTTATTTGGAGAAAAAAAAAGATTAACTTTCAAAATTTTATTTATTCCACTCATGAAGTTAAGTAACTTTTCAGTGCCAAACTGGTAAACCGCCAATGTTGCGAACATTTACAGTGATCTTTTTTGCTGATCGGTACTGTAGTACGGTTCTGGGAGCGTGGCTAATACACATTCATGCGGTGACTCCGATCATTCTGAATGCCGTCCAAGCACAGCTCATCAAAGTTCCCATATTTTTGAAGTAGGTGAAGATTTTAAGTATCGGAAATAGCTATTTCTATGTGGAAGTAGAAGGTATTCTTATGAATGATAATATCTTTAGCTGAAGATTGTAGAGTCTCTCCTTCCACTATCTTTTAAGTTAAGCGTTAGCCTTTTTTCGATTGAGGTGAATTGAAAAGTGAACCACTTTTAGAACTGATGGTAACTCCGATGGTTCCGTTCGTTTTGGAAGCTTTTCAAAAAATTTAGAAATTCATCCATCAGATGCAACTGTAGCACAATGTGGTTACACTTTGGATGCTGTCGTTAATTTCTTGCCAGACTTCACAGGTTAATCCCTTTGACTGGATATGTCTGTAGTAAAGGGATATAAATTGTTGATTTTTAAGTGCAGAATTATGGAATAACTTTTTGTTCGGTGCCTTGCTGAAATCTCCTTACTCTGTCACTTCTTCCTTAACTTTCTTCCTTAGTCAGTACTGATTTTCTGGTGATAATCTTATCAATCTCACAGCCCTCTGCTTTTCATTCCCATCGAGAAATGTCTCCCCACTACGACATTATTTTGAAAACTGTCGAAGGCTTTGAATTCAATGAGCAGAAGCCAGCACTGCAATGATTGTAGGAGCATTCACGCAGCGTTCAGTTTTCTTTCATTTAATTAATTACTTACTTTATGAAATGGTTTAATTACTTAGTGGATGTGATCCATTTGTAGTGGCATCAACTATTCCTCTGAATTCCTCTGAAACAGATACCGCAATGGGTAGAGAGATCATTGGCAAGAATTATCGAAATTTCGAACTCTGTTTCTCGTTTCTCAAAGTTTGCTACCAACAAACTACTTACAATATGTTCTTAGCCATCGCGGCGTGTTCACAAAATTACTGTCAAATATTCATGATGTAATTTGTTGAAATTCATATTTTTGAAGGCTCTCGTGTGATGCTAATCTCGGCAATTAATCAGCAAACAAATCGCTTACTGTATCAGTGGATGATTACAGTAAATGTCAAGGAAGCCAATATCACTAAAATGTTCGAGGTTTATTTGCAAAACAAGCGGAATCAAACAATTGTAAGTCATATTGTCATTCTGTCGGAATTTTTTTTGCCATCTCAATTTATTCTATCATACGGTATTCGATGAGGTTATTTATTTGATGGGTTATTTTTCCAGAGATTAGCAGTAAGGAATCGATATAGTGTGGAGCGGTCATTTAGGATTAGTTGCTCTCACCCGGAAAACATCCGAATTGAAAATGATACTGTCATGCTTTCCGGTCACAAAGCAATCGACGTTCCTATCACATTCTTGCTAAATAGTGAAGTGAAATTGTCTGAGGTATTTCTCTCTCAATTAGACCAATAGTTGCTGCAGTAGCAGAGGTTTTCAGCTTCCAAATGAATCCTTTTTCTCTAACTAAGTTTAAGTAATTCTTACCTATCAATCATTTCAAATGGAAATCCACGAGCTTTAACTACTGCTCGAAACACACTCATTTCTTCACTTCCAGGTGTTTTTATTCATTACGAATGTGGAAAATGATCTTCAGGAAGAAGTGTATTCTCTCAAATTGATTTATCATGATTAGAGAGATCTTTGATATGTATAATGTTCTATCTACAGCACTGCTGATATTCGCATTCCTCACCGGCAACTAGGAGTTCATTGTTAACAATTCCCTTAGCTTAATAGCTGCAATATCCCCTCCTATGAGACAATGCTTTCTGCTTTCTCTCTACCACTATAATTACAATCGAAAATGTACGATCTCACCGAAGCATTCCCCCTCCCGTCAGTGTTACGGTACCTCGTTCGTGCTCCATCTAAAGCTTTTTTCATATTTTCCCGCTCTCCAAGTGTTTTCGGTAGTTTGAGCTGGAAGGTACCGAAGAGATATAATTTGAAACTGAGTCTCTAGCGAATAGCATTTACATCCATAATTGCACGTGAACGGTAGTACTTAATTCGATAATTAATTAATTAATAGAAATTTTAAACTTTAACCTAAAAGGACTATGAGGCTAGCAATTTACGATAATTAAGTTAAAAAGCAGTAACTCTTCTGATCATGTAAAATATCAGTTAACGTAATTTGACATTTCAATTTTAAACAAACTATGCTTATTTGCTAGGAAATTATCCATGCAATTTCATAATTTCTCTTCATTTTTTGCTGTAATGTGAACGGTTTCATTTGTTGCAAATTTAAGAAGAGCGGTGTGAGAGAAATTTCGGTATAAATAACAGAATTAAATTTTTATACAATTTTCTAGTTTTCATTTTGCAAATTTACAGCTCCACCTAGCATGTGCATTACTTTAACGATTATAAAGTTAAAAGATTAAAACCTTAAAATTTATTAAAAGGATCACCGAATAATATGTTGTCCGAGGTTCAGTCTTTGTCAAATTATGATATTTGAAAGCAAAAAAGATGATAGAGAGAGAATTCTACGACACTGTATGATACCTTCGAAATGCA
This sequence comes from Litomosoides sigmodontis, assembly GCA_963070105.1. Taxonomy (NCBI): domain Eukaryota; kingdom Metazoa; phylum Nematoda; class Chromadorea; order Rhabditida; family Onchocercidae; genus Litomosoides; species Litomosoides sigmodontis. The sequence continues at coordinate 6,413,135 of OY718808.1, forward strand.
TAATTGACTTCTGAGGATGCCGTTGCCATTCGTCAGAATTGACATCGTCGTTTCAGACAAGTACAAATGCACGCTGGAAGAGCGGTGATGCAATGTTGTAGATTGTGCAAATTAATCATCTGTGAGGAATCGACCTGTGACTGAGTGAGAAAACCAGGAAAATTTTGCTGTAAAGTTAAACACCGATGAGATTTTTCAATTCAACTTAATTTCTCATAAATGTCTTAGAAGAATTCTTCGTTAATCATGACAGCAATTATTTTCGACGCCAAGCCGTAAGTAATTCCTATGCATCTTTCAAATTCATGAACTTTAAATTTAGCATTTTTTTTCAACTTATTCAGCAAACTCAAAGTGTATTTTTCTTAGCTGAGCTGAATCTTCCTTCTCGTTGTTTTAAAAACGCATTCTAAAATCATATGAAAAACGAATTTTTGGGGATCGCTAATTTTTGATGTGGACAAGTTCGCTGCGTTGTTCAATTTCCATGTTCAATGTATATTTTAATTCCGATTTCATCATCCAACCGTAAAAAAATTGAAATTTCAATAAACTCTACAAATTTTAACAAAGAAAACGACTTATTCAAAAAGTAAATAATTATCGTCAAAAGTCAACGAATAACTGATATTTTGTTCTTAACATTAATTTGTGTGCACGTTTTTCTTCTTCGTTATCCAGGTTGCTCAGAGCATGTTTACCGGAATACATCAAAAAAAATTAGCATTATATTTCGGCATTCCTTTTCAACAAGCTTGATAACAAATTTTGCTCTAACATTTTTCGAGAAAGCATTTATCCTAAAATGTTTTAAAATTTGGATAAGTTTGCTGTGTGTTGATAGATTCATTAAGTGATGAATGCCAAGTGCAATAATTGATATTGGTGATCCTTTCTTTTGAAAATTTGAAAACCATAAGTTATATTAAAAACAACGGGGAGAAATTCTAGTCTAATCGCTCAGTAATTTAAATAAATATCGGGTAGTGAAGAATGTGCTAGAATCCAGGATAATGACAGATTAACTTTCCTGTTTAATAGGTCAAATATTTGTCGTAGCCTGAGGTACATTGGTAGGTAGGAGACCTTTCAGGATTGTTAGGTCCGAAATACTTGAGTCATTTCAATTATACATGCTTTAACTTAAATGTGAATATCAAATTCGATTATATGTTTGGAAAATTTTCCTTTAAGCTGCAATGTATTTATAGCATAGGTGAAGCAGACTTTTGATGATTTAAATTTAAATTTATGTGTGGATTGAGGAGCGGAAGATATTTCTGCCTCTCACTTTGCGTTCTTCATCTTTTGCAAAATTCACTTTGTGAATGTCAGACATACAGTTGTTGTTCGAATGCATCGCACGTTATTCACGACGCACATCGCGTGCCTTATTGCATCATTTTTCGTCATTCAGTCATTGAGGAAACGAAACTGAAATTTCACTTGTGCCTTTGCTGATCGTATTTGTATGTAAACAAATTCTTTTTTTTGCTGAATTACTCACTCGGTCAGTTAGTCGACTGGTAATTGCAGGGAATTTGTTGCTTAAAATCCGGAAGAATAGATGGATGGATCTCTTCCGGGTACTTTCGTCCGGCTCCTTCTGCACCTTACTAGATCTCCCATCGAGTTTTTCCCTCTCAGAGATACGCTTTCAAGCAACTGTTACCGACAGAGAGAATGATGGCTGATGCTCAGTACAGTCAGCATCTGTGGAAGAATAACGATTCCGCTTCCCATGGCTGAAGAGCATCCGTGAATTCTTCACAGCGTGCGGAAAACGTTAAAGAATGAAAGGAGCAAGAGAAGTGAAAATCTTGCGGTGAAACTTCCTCAAATGATAAACGTGCAAAAGTGCCTTGGACAGAATCCATCCGTGCTACGCCATGCTCCTCCAACTTTCAACGGGCATAACTATTAGTGAGTGAACGGCTAACTAATTAGTGGATGACACACTAGCGAGTGATTAATTAGCTGTCAAAAGCATAAATACGAGCAGCGAGGCAGAGCCGAAATTTCAATTTCTTTTTCGCAGTGATTGGATGACGAAAAATGATGCAATCAAAGGGTGTACGATGCACGTCGCACGATTTATCTCCGCTCAACGCATTTATTTAAACAGCAATTCTGCTATAAAATAAATATATTGAAAAAAAGGAGCAGAAGGAACAAGCTTATCGTGCTTTCTTTCTTTTTCGTTTTAAATTAAAATCAAAGAGTTCTTATTCTAACGAGAAGAACCTGCAAGACAGGCGGAATTAAGTAGCACATCAAACTGTTTCAAACTGACACGATGCAGCAAGTTCAATCGTTGCCTTAAAATCTCATCACCTTCCTCAGATATCCGAATATCCGCTTCTGCAAATCGATGCTATTCACGCAGTAACTGACCTGAGGCACCTTAGGTTCATCCTCATTATCGGGCAGCTCGCTGTAGAACTTGTGGAAGTGTGTGCTGCTGATTTGCACGATCCTTTAGCAATTTTAGTTACGGAAGTGTTCATTAGCATGCTTTTCCGCTGGCACTCTCAGCCTCTTTCGCAATTTTCATTGCTTTCATGAAAGAAGCGGTAATTGAACTGCGATGCTGACAGCTACCATTGTCCACTCCAATTAAATGAAACTCGCCGATAAATACCACCACAGCGCCTCGTCGAATGCTACCTCGTCGTTGTCGATGGAATGAAATAGAATATCGAAAAGGCCGCAAATGTTTCAATAACAAAGTTTCATTTTGTTGTTTCAAAAGCTCTTTGTCCCATATTATTCCTACCATCCTCTCCCTCTCTCTCTCTCTCTCGCCCCCTCTCTCTCATCCATCCCATCCATTATCAGCCTATTGATAGATAACTTCTGTATTTCTGCAACTATTATATATACATATATATGTGTGTGTGTCTGTATGCCCGTCTGTCTGTGTCTGTGTGCGCGGTGTGCGTTTGGTCTGTTACGTAAATGTGTCCGTGCATACTACTCGCCCACTTATTTGTATTTGGAAACGATGAGAAAATTCAATATTTATTTGGCAAAATTCCCGAATTGACAAACCACGTGGCTTTGAAAATGTCGTTTGTCTATGGGCGCTAAGATTAAAATACTTTTCAGTCTGATGAAATAATTCACTGAAGTCGGAATGCATCACAGATCATCTTCGGAAGTGCTCGACAGCACTGACATGACAAATGAATGAGTGAGCGCTGAGGAATGGAGGAGAGGGGATGAGTGAGAGATGTTTGCCGAAGTTTTCACCCTCATTTTCATACTTGCGGGAAAGGTCAAACTGTTCGCCCTGACCTTTCTTACCTGCAGCAGTGATGTCACTTAGTAATGGCCAGTTATTTTTTAAAACATTCACTCCTCAACAATAACAGACAAAAGCTTCCGATACACGCAACGAAGTGAAGTAGCGCCATCACTCTCTGCGCCATTCATTCACTCATTAAAGAAAGGTTAATTTAGCTCATTTACCCCTATGCATATGTATTTAATGAAAAACTTCACACTGAACTTCAATCCTAGCTCGAGCGCCCTTTTTTTACCTTAACAATTGATTGATTAGTGACGTGAACAAACGTGATATGAACATTACAGTAATTGAAATTATCACGTGTTATATCGTTTCCATCCCTTCTTTATCTGCAATTAATATGCAATTAGTTTTGTTGCATTGACATTATCACAACAATGCTACGAAACAATTTAGCTTACATGAGAGGGGTTTTCGATTTCAATAAATTTTTTAAGTAATTTCTCTCAAGAAATCTTCAATCTTTTTGATTTCCAATCCATGATCACTGTCATCGGTTGTAAAAGAACCCCCCAGTTTGAGCTCATTATCGGTTATTGTAGAAATGAACGAGGGTGGCAGGAGAGAGAGAGAGAGAGATTTAAAAAAAGTAACACAAAACAAGGCAAAAAACTGAAGGAGAATTCTCGATTTGCTATATATCATTCATCTGTTGCATGATGTGATCGATTCACTTTCCTCAACTTCAATTTCAAATCTCTCTCCACCTGTTTCATTTCTTAATCCCAAATGTCACTGTTCATTCCACAACTGATAATTGCCACTCTTATCACACCTGTTTGTTGGCGATTTCTCCATGCGATGCGCACTTTTCGAAGGCGGTGGAGCAATCCGGGATTCGTATTTAACTTCTCATTTAGGCACACACGCACATTCGCAGCGGTCGATATGGTTTACTCGAACCGGTTTCTGCTAGAATCCCTATTTTGCTTCCTGTGACACTTTCCCTCAATTTTTGGTAAACATCATTTTGCAATAATGATAATATTTTAAAATATCAACAATAACGATTGTAATAAAAATCACGAGGTTACATTAATCGGAAAAATCGTGACCCTTTTATGACAACTGGCTGGTCAACTTTGCCGGAAGTTGCTAATGTTTCTTCCGGCATATGCAAAAAGTTGCTGATACTTCGAAGTTGCTGATACTTCTGAAACCCTCTGAAAATTTACGTCAACATTTGCGTGCAATGCATTAACTGTAATTTGACATAACAATGTTTCCTTCCAACCCATTTGCAACGTTTCAATTAAGAAAGGGTGAAAATGAGGTTGCTAGTTGACCTTTGATAATTCTAAAACAATTTTCAGGCTGCTAATTGTAATTGTTAACTTGCTAGCATTGCAACCTCCTTCCTCACGCATTACGTGTTTTGCTCGTTCGAATAGAACTTCCTTCTTTGCTCTTGTTCATAACTCGTTGAGTGCTGAAGGATGCATGAGTGAAGTAGCTGAATTGCTGGCGCACATGGCCACTAATTAGACATGGATAATTTAACTCTTTGACGACCACGTGCTTTTCTCTGATGAATTCTGTGGAGAGAAAATTCATCGGTTAAAAGGACTAAAATGGGATGGCTGTCATCTTCGTTTTTAGAACGGAGAGACGGATGAAGAAGAAGGCGGTTCGCTTGCTCTGTGCGGAATGAACTATCAGAGAGCGGTAAGATCTCTATCACTCATGGAAGTGGAATAATGGAACGGTTGTAGTTGATGAAAGGCAAACTGAAAGTAAAATGGGATTTTAGACGAATTTCAAACAGGGATTTCAAATATACGTAAAATTACATCACAGTTTCCCCTCTTTTTTCTCTCCATCACCATCCTGCATCAGCATACGTGCCATTTTACACTTCAAATATGTTTCAAAAAATTTTCAGAAATCAATCTTATGGCTGACTGTTCTGCTTGCAAACGAATACTTTCCGGGATCATCTGATATTCCAACAGTTTTCTTCTTTATTGTGAAAGCGAAGGAAGTGTAATATAATATCTTCCAGAAGCTGAATTAATAATATGCAAATATCAAATTAATGAATAAGTAACAAATTTGAAGTGATGTAAACCAAAAGTGAAAATAAATGAAGGAAACAAAATTATTGCACAAAATTAATACCCTAAGGTTACTCACGTAATCGGACGTTTTACTCAATTCATACGCGACCTTTAGACTATGTCGCTCTCGACAGAAGAAGAAATATGTTAGGCTTTTTTAGAATTTCGTCACTTTAAAATTGCTTCAACAAAAACAATTCAAACATGAAAACGACAAAAAAAAAGTCAAACTGGAAATTTCTCTCATCGCGTGAGAGTTTTGCAATAAGAAAAATGACACGTATGGCTGCTGGCTAGAATGGCCATCATTTAAGTGACATTTTTTTTTTGCCCCACTCATCATCGATTAATTTAATTGTTAATAATTTAAAAATTGTTGCGTTTTTGAGATTCTGAAGAAGTCAGCATTCTGACATAATATGTAATAAATTGTGTGAGCAATTAGATTGAAATTTCTTGGACAAACATTTCCAGCAATTAATAATTATTTGGTTGTTTTCAAAAAGACGAAAGTTTTTTTTGAAATGCAAAAAGGAAAATGTTACTTAATTGATGACTTATTCGAACTACCAAACAAATTTTTATTTACTTTTCAGGAAAGTGTACTACAATTTATTGGTATTGCTACTGCCTTGTGGCAGTACTTAAGTAAGTTCAGCAGTAATTCATTCTCCTCATCTTGTCCTCGACCTTTCATCAATTCTTCATTTTTCATTCAAATGCACTGCTCTTCCAGAATAGAATTTCAGGAGAAGCTGAAAGGATATTTCATCGATTATCACTGCTATCACTGCTTGTTTGAAAAAACTTAGATAAAGTTTTTTGTGACTTTTGTAATTATTTCCAGTTGTTGATGTTATTCTCAGTTTCTCGCAAATTTTGAAAACAATTTCAAAGCGGTAATTCCTCATGGTAAAATGATGTGAGGGAAATAGAGAGAGGGGAGGAGAGATTACCCCTTTTTCGTACCCTCATTGAATGCCTCATTGAAAATAATGATATGTATATAAGTGGAATTGAGTTTATTTTATTTATTAAACTGTTCAAAAATTTCGGCGATCTCTTCTCAGTGGTTTAAAAAAGAAAAGAAGTGGGAACGGCAAGTTGAAACGGAAAAGTATTCAACTAAATACAGTAACCGATGGAAATGCGTTTCATTATCAAAGATCTGATCGTTAAGTAAATGAAAGAAAGGAAATAGTTTGACTGATGCCAAAATTAGTTTCATTAAGAAGTGACGCTGATGACAATTAAGTTCAATTGCTCGGGTATGCTTCGTGGAACACGTTCTGATGGACAATTTTTCACAATCGAAATTTACAATTTTCCAGAATAGTAGTTAACGGCATGAAGTCAGACAGTTCAATTGGCACTTTTGATGCGTTTGTCATTTGTCACGCTCTCTTTGCTTGTTTATGAAATTTTAATTAAGAGAAAAATTTCCCAGCAGCCATCACAGTTGTCGCTAGCGTGGGCGGAAGAATGAAATGGCCAGGGCACATGGTGAGTTAGCGGCAGCGTCTTCACGATGGGCGGTGTTATCGGATGGTTGTTTGTGGGCGGCACACATTCCTGGCGCAACATCTGAGGGCTTCCGTCCCCACCAAATATATTTAAAGGGCAAGCACCGCGGTACAATTTAACCGACAACTTTACATATTGCTTTCATTACCACTGTTACTTACTTACTAACTTCACGAGGAGCAAGGCTAGCAGTACAGCACCACTGCGCTCGGATATCACTGCTGCGTTATCGTAGCAGAGGCGTGAGAATTTTGTTTCATTTCAAATGGCTCCAACAAATAAACAGTCTCGTAAGCCGAAAGTTGGAGGTATCGATTTGCCCACAACCAAACACATACCGACTTCTGCATCTTGTAGTCTGGAAACTCAGTCGCACTCATTTGTTTTTCAATTGCACGGTCAACCTAAGCAATGCTGTATTGATAATGAAATTTGGCCACCTGTCTTCCAACCTGAATTTGTAAGGTATCATTTGAAAAAAGCTTTGAAGTTCACAATCTTAAAAGAAGGCGACGATGCGTACTTTCAAATTCATTCTCTTAAAAATGATAAATCTTTGAAGAAATCCAAAAAACTATCGCTAGTTTCATCTTTTTTCGTGGTTTTCAGAAGTGCAAAGACTATGACACCACGTGATAGTGACATTTTTGTTTGTACTTATCCAAAGTGTGGTACCACGTGGATACAACACATTTGCTCACAGTTACTCACAGATAATTATGGTCCACAAGTTGGAAAAGGTAAAGTGCGCTGCTTTCGCTTCTCCTTCGTTTAATGGCAGCAACATAAGTCCATTCCTTGGTCAGTTTCAGAATTATGCATGACAAGTCCAATGATCGAACGAATGGGTGCAAAATTTGCTGATAATTTGAGCTCACCAAGATTACTCAAAACACACTTCACGTGGCACAACGTGCCAAAAAATAAAAATGCCAAATATATTCTTGCTGTTCGAAATCCAAAAGATTGTCTTACAAGGTTAGCGGTTAGCTTTTTCTTTAGTTTCTAACTTTTTGCGAAAAATTCAGTAACTGAGTGAAATTTCTCTCCTCTCGCTGACTGCGAACTAATGAGTGCAAATTTCAGCTACTTTTTTCACAATCGAAACTTTAAAATCTACAATTATGAGCATGGTGATTTTTCCGCCTTCTTTGATCTTTTCCTCACGAAAGAGATCGCATTTGGAAACTATTTCGACTATCTGCTCAGTTGGCTTCCACATATTCGTGATGAAAATGTGCTATTTTTGAAGTACGAGGACATGTGCGCCGATTTGCGGCAAGCCGTTGTTAGGATTGGTGAATTTTTGGGGGATAAAGCTGCAAAACATGTTCAAAATGAAGCTGTGCTAAATCAAATTGTTGCAAATAGTACAATCAAATCTATGAAAAAAGATCAATGGCGATGGTTTCCAGAAAATAATTTGTAAATTTTAATTTCTGATTTCAATTTTTACAAATACAGTTTACTAAGTTCATCTCTAAAAATTACCACTTTTCTTCTTCCCAAATCCCACGTAAAACAACAACAGTCCGGACATTTCCGTATTTTTGATGAATTATCGTCAGTGTGATGAAAATAAAATGAAAGATTTTCTACTGTTTAATGAACGTTTTTAAAACTCACGTCATTTTCTCAAAAAAAAATTCACTTAAATGAAGAGTTAAAAGATTGATCATTTAAAATGGAATCGATTGAAGGCAATAAAAAAGTGCCATGTGCGATTTGATTAATCACTTCTTTTTAGCAATATGTCGGTGCTGTAAAAGAAGTACATACTTATGAGACATTATCTTTTTGACAGCAATTAATCAAATTAAGAAAAACAAATTGGTGATTTGTTGTACTAACCTAAAAAATAAAGCAAGCCTTGCTCCGTCTGCTACTAATTATTCCTCATTTTAGCAATTAGAAATTAATAATTTTTAGACGACAGAATATTTTCATCCGAAAGGGTGGAAGCGGAGATTGGAGGAATTACTTCACACGTGACCAGTCCGCTCAATTAGATGCTATGTGTCGGAAATATTTAAGCGAAACAATTGCGGAACAATGGTGGGTGGATGAAATGGCCTGGGAGAACGTTGAGGAGGATAGCGGAATTGAGGCTGACTTATCATCCATATCTATTGCTGAGGGATGCAACAGTGGCAGTAGTACAAGCTCAAGACGGGACTCGTTGGAAAACTTCCGGGAGGATTTCATCGAAACTACCGATGACCTGAACCTACTGAAGACGACCATTCAGAAATACATCCCGTGGCGTGAACGTGTATCATCGCAATCATCATCAGGATATAATTCATTATCTTCATCGCTATATTAAAATAGATCCTGAATTCGTATCCTGAATTCTATTTGAATGTTTAGTTTCTTAGTACTTTGCTGTGTCTGAATCATTGCGCATCATCGCTGAAATAAAAGTCATTTCATGCAAATTATTATTATTTGCAGCTGACGATAACTCTAATCTTTGTGAGTTTGATTGTGTATATATAATGATAGCAGTACGAACAATACCTCAGTTGATAACTGTTTGCTTTAAAATCGCTTCTACAATGTCCTCAAATTAAAATTTTTCAATCAATTTCAAATTTCACTGTTGCAACAATCAACGGTTGCTCTGTTTGATTTCTTACTTTCTTTAATTAGATGATAATTTCTACCATCTAAGATGCGACACTTTGCTTTGATTTTCTCATTCCAAGCAAACATTTCTATCTTCAATTGTTTGAATGTACTAATTTTCGGATGCCTTCAACGAGGCCTTCAATGCCCTTTTGGGAGATTGCAAGAATTCTTTCATTTTTTTTTACAAAAAATTTGTACAGTTAAATTGGATGCCATCCAATAATATTTGTATGTACATATTTGTTCAAAAATAGTTCTTTTATATAGTGAGAATTAATAAAATTAATTAATTTGACTGAATAATCAATCACCAAATGATTAGTCATCCTTCAAATTGCGGACAAACAATTCGATATTTCAAAATTTTTGTGCAAAGAAGTGTGGAAAAAATGAAATGCAGAAATTACAATGAGATTTGGTGACAGTCGATAATTATTTTTTAAAAAATTTTCACATTTTCTTTCCGTAATTATTATTCCTTTGTTGTCCGGCCAAAAAGCAGAAAAATATACATATAAATTTAAATTATAAGGAAATGTCAATGTGCACTGAAAACATGGAGCTGTAAGTAAGTTTCGTAGTTTTTTTTCCCGAATAGCACTCAGAGACAAGGACGCTGTCTGAAAAACAGTACAAGTATTAATTAACCTGTTTAACCTTACCAGTTAATTGCCTGAAAAAGCATACCGTTCAGACAATTCATCTCTACTATTAATGACACCATAACTGCAAATTAAAAATTTCCCCCTCTTTCATTGCTATTTTTCTTGTTAGAAGAAATTATTTTTTAATTTTACAAATAAATAGCTATTCTGAAGCGCTGCTTTGTCCTCCCACAAAGCAATTAGATAATTACCAGCTAGCAGGCTGAAACTGAGATGAGCGTGACTTACCACAATATCCGACAAGTAAGTGCAATGTGAGCTGCCACCCGATGATTATGCGAGAAAAAAATGAAAAAGGAAATGAGAAAAGTTTGTTCACAAGAAGAAAAATTAAACTTAATGGTACGGTACTATTTTACATTTCACTTTAATTGAACGATTTCGTACTTCTCCTGGCAAATGTAGCAGTTCGAATACAATTACAGTTTTATTTGGAAGAAAAAATTTACAAATATAAATTAACTTTTTTCTAAATATTTCCTCAATTGTTTTTTTAAATCACTAAAATTGAAGTGTTAGACCAATGTGTTAATAGCAAGGTAGCGAAAATTTTGCAAATTCGCGTATTTAGACTTAAAGGAATTTACGAAATGGTTGTTACATTCTTTGATTAGAATGACATGCACAATTCAGAGAAGTAACAAATAATTCATTAAAAAAAGGGATCTGAGCTAAGCTAACCTGAAATAAGATGGAAAGAATTCGAGGATGGATTTAGAAGAGATGCGATTCAAACGTTACAGCATATGTATTCACAGTAATTTTTATTTCTTTAAAAATGCTATCGTTGTGATTAAAATTTTTGAAATTAATTCAACGCAGAACCCTTCTCGCTTCATCCGTATGCTTTTTTTTCCCCGATAAGATTAGCAGTTATGATTGAGGCAAAAATCGGTATAAATTGAGCTATTTTACTCATTTAATTTACTTTTTTTAAAATTATAATTGCACCAAATGAACAATGAAAATAGAAGTACCTATGGCTCACCTGCTATATTTGAAAAAAAATGCAACAATTTAAGAAATCAAGTCAACTTGGGGTTCACAAAGCTATGAGTGTGAGATGAAAAAAAGCAAATATCACGGTGTCACGTTATCATCAGGTTACAGTAGGCCAGCCAGCTAGTTTCTCAGATGACCGATAGGACGAAAGCTAGAAAGCAATCGAGCCAGTTTTGCAGCATTTCGTCAAATCAGTCAACGTTTTTCCAAATGTAAATTTTCTCCCTCAGCAGCACTGCAGCCTTATACTTTCACACAGACTTCTCTTTCATATCCGTCACTTTTATTTGCATTTGAAAAAGTGAAGTAATTGAGGAAAGAAAATAGCTGTGCCACGTTCGGATTGGATTCAGCAAGGTATTTCATCAACTCAACAAGATTTTTTTTTAATTAGTAAAATCAACTTTGACGCTAAGCAAAAGAGCAAAAAATTGCTTACGACAACTTTCGTCTGAATGAGAATTGAAAAAAAGACATATGAAATTGTATGAATTCATGCAATCATCGGTCATGTCAATCAATTCTACTTTGATATTTTTTCAAATAAATTAAACATAAACTGAATGAGACGTAAATTGTTTAAAGTTTTCAGATTTTATAAGCTCTTTTGTAGGATTGTTTTCGGAAGATATCAATCGGAACATTCTTTTGCACTTATTTTCACTCACAATGCATGAAACACTTCCTTGCAACGTTAATTTTCAAATATCGTATATTTAAATTTTAAACATAGCAATGGGTGGGTATGAATGGTTTTATTGGCAAAACTCTGTCAACGTCGGCTTCTTTCAACCTCTTATTTTTCACAATGATTGTAAATATGGACGTTGTCGATGGGTCGAGGTTGTTTGACATTTCAGTTCGGAACAATTCACAATTTCAATATTCACAAAACAAATACTATTGTTTGATATTGAAGATTCAAGTTGCACAATGAGGAAAGGAAGCAAAAGCTGTAACAGTGAAGGCACTCATATTCGTTGCTGCAAATTTCAAATTTTATTGAAATTTGTTGTTTTCATTTATTTAACTGATCATTTGTTGAAATTCCGTGCTCGTTTCAAGTAATCGCACTTACCTTTCATATTCTCAGCAAATAATTGTCAGTAAGTCAATTTATAGCAAGCGCAATACGTCCTCCTTGCCAAAGTAACAACTTCCGATTTTAATATTTTCCAATTAAATAATTGGCAAAGTTTAACATTTTAATTAATTGTACAATATTAAATTATTTCACGCAAAATGTTTTCAATAAATATTCCAGTTTTAAATTGAAATTGAAATAGTTAATTCAAGTTTTAAACCAAACTTTGTTATTGTTTGCGCACTGTTTCAGTTAAGTAACAGTTAGTTAGAAGCAATAACACAAAGTTATTTCATTTGCAGGGAACCAGTAATATACTTAAGTGCACTTTACTTCACTCTTTCAAAATTATTACATTAAAAGTGTGAAGTACAAGAAACGAAAAGTGAACAAACATATGTATAGTTTGTCGTTTCCAATTACTTATAAAAACTTACAAAAAAACAAAAATTCATTTTTCGTTGGAAAAAAAAGTGATAAGAATTTTCAATTTAACATTGCTATGCAAATTAGGCAGGTAGTTAGTTAGTTAGTCGCAATGAAATGAAAAAGTAATTTACGAGTTGTCGCGCCTCGATGAAAATAAAGTGTAGTAAATTATTCGAAATGGAATTGAATGACATTGCAATTCCTGAAATAGATGATGTGACGTGAAGGTTAAAATTAATCCCATGAAATTCACACTTACTTATCACTTGCTCATCACGCTCTCCTCTTCGGGAACAGCACTATTACCATTTGCTAAGCAATACGAAGTGATCGGTCTGCTCCATTGTATCAAACATTCCACGCCACTCACGTATCTCATTAGCTACCATTTAGCAATTATCGAGTGAAATTTCCAGAAACAATTTTATTTTTGGCAAACAACAAGTTGGAATTTGAGCCTCTCAAACTGTGTTACATCGTTATTGGAAAACGCTTTGAATTTCCCGCACGGATAGTTTAATATAAACTGTCCTGGAAATTTGCTCACAGCAATATTGCGGTCCTGAGGAGTGGAAAAATGCTAACAGAAAGCAAAAGCAGTCAACGTGAAGTGAAGTGAAGCTTTCCGCGCAAATTTCTTCCCTCACGCAAGCTGCTCACATTCATCCCGCTGTTCTTGAAGACCTGTTGAAATCACTAGCGAAATTTGCATTCAATCCTTTAGTGAAGCAACTTTGTGACAACATCATTCTCTCTAAACTGAAACAATTTCTCCATGGAAAAATTAGCTAAAGTCAAATGTTTAATTTTTAAACTCATTGATTTGAATGTGAATCAAGTGATCAATTTTAAAATCACAGTTGGAGATTGTTTCAGCACAACTCCTGCTTGTATTCGAAATGGCAATAAACTAGTTTGCTTTCAAATTTCGGAATCTAAGATAAGGCAGGAGAAATTGAAAGTAATCGCTTTTGGAATGAATTTTTTACTTCAGCTTAGCATTCGAAATATCAAATGTAATGGAAATCGCAGTAATTTGAAATTAATTAATTATCGATCAGACAACGTCACTAATCCTCGTGATGCTTGCGGTGGCAAATCACCGAATTCCTCCGTCTCCTGCATGGTTTTTTACTTAGCTTGCTAATTCTTCACTTTCATTTGTTACTTAATTCATGATAATTACTAGCATTTCGAAACGACACAATTCCGGATTCCACGCGGAAAAGATTTAATTGAAATTCCAAATTAATGATTGGTTAACTCATTTTGGCATTTTACTTCTGCTTACTTTACACCTCCACAACTGCTCGGTTCATTGACAAGTAATTATCCGATAATATTAATTGATTAAACCACTTTGACAATCAGTTACATCATTTCAGCGGAATTAGCTTCAATCTCTCTATGATTGGAATATTTTCTATAGTCTTTTGAACATATTAAGTCTCCAAATTTTGCTTTGACAGTGAAAAATTAAAGTTGAAATTGAAAAGGACATCTGTGACACCTTACTATTTCAATTTCACTTCACAAATTTTGTAGAGTTTAAACGATACTAAAATGCTCAGGACCGCTCAATTAATTTTTGAAATGTTACTAATTGTTAGCCTATTTGAATTACTAATTATATATATATATATATATATATATATATATATATATATATATATATATATATACATATATATATATATATATATATATATATATATATATATATGTGTGTGTGTGTGTGTGTATGTGTGCGTGCGTATTGTTTAAGTAACTGGTAAATGTTGCAAAACAAAATTTGTCGCCTACTTTTCCAGAGCAGAGAAATTTGACGCAATTGAGAGAGAGAGAGAGAGAGAGAGAGAGGAAGAGAGGACAGTTCAGTTTTGCTTGCAGCTGTCAAGAGTTGCTAAACAATGCGAAAATGAAATAATTGATTGCTATGAAATTAAATGACAGTAAAATTAATCGTTAAAATTAAGAAATCTATCACTTAGGAGAGGAAGAATAAAAGAAAAACACTGTGTTCGTGTCGTCCCTGTCAAAAATTTTTTGAAACAGAAATATCCGTAAAAGAATGTGCGGAAAGTATTGCATGAATATTGGTATTTTTTCGCGAAATTTAAAATTCCTACATCGGAATAGAACTAGGCTTGTCGTAGGACTGTTTTTTCCCCTCAAATATTCCATTTTCTAAAAGAGTAGTTGGATGAATTGCTGCCAGTTGAACTGAAAATTGATGATGATTGTTTGCTGATTGCAACAATCAGAGGGAAGTGCTTTGCTACGTTATCTTCTTTTTGGCTCTTCTTGCTTATCACTTGAGGAGGACGGGAAGCGGAGAAGTGCAACTAAGGAAGGTGAGGAGAAGACGAAATTGAGGGTGAGGAACTGGCGCAGCCCTCACCCGTCACCTATTTGCCGTCACTTGAGGCGATCGGAGTTGCGCCATCGTCGTCAATCTCCGCTCACCGACACCCTCATCCCTATGGTTACCGAATCCTCCTCCTTTCATCTCACACGCTTACTTCTTACTTCACTTCACTCCACTCCACTTCACATCATCACTCCTCCTGCCACCATCACTTCCCTCCATCATCCAATTACATCTCTCCGCACTTCTATCAGTTTCAATTTTCTAATCTTTCTTTCAAATTAGCGACGACACGCATAAGTGCCACTGCGACAGAGAGTGAACAACTAATTATGCCGTACTAATTTCCTCACCTCTGACGTATTAGTTAACCCAAAAGACAAATTATATTCTTCGTGCTCTATTCGCTTAACACAACAATAGCTAATTAATTCAAATTTTAAATTCGAATGTATAGGAGTAACTGTTATGCCATCATCATCCATCAATCCATCCATCCATCCGCCCATCCATTCATTCATAACTCATTTTCAATTTCAAATTAGAAGTGTTTATGAGGAAAACTGCAAGCGAAAGTTTCCTTAAATATTAACATTTAATTTGCTCCTACATAGGCTTCTGAATCAGAAGTGCCGACAAAGCTTGCTTTTGGATAGTAAATTTGAACCAATGTTGATAGTTCAAAAGGGTAATTTTTAACAAATTTCGTTTTTTAATCTCCTCGAAATTTTATTTGCAGAATTTGACAAATACTTCTAACTGATATGTTAGCCACGTTGAGGTTCTTTTTGTTTGGTCATAGTTGTGGAATATAAAATTGGTGGAGGCGCTTCCATCAGTTATACCACTTAATCATCAATATAAGAAATGTAAATATTTATCTTTTCATTTTAGGCTGGATTTTAAACTTTAGAATTTTTGAATTCTTTCACAAAGCTTCACTTCATTTAAAGTCACACATGCATGGAATATCATTTTCAAGCATTCAAACTTACTGTAAAAAAAAGTTAATTAAAAGCAAAATTCAATTAGCACTCATCCTTTTTAGTAATTAAATTAGGAAGAGGACAACAGCTTGCAGATGACATGAGTGAAGCAACTACTAGCTCGCCGTGCAAAGGATCAAAAATCCATTCTCACCTTCAATGGAAGGATTTTAGTAAAAAAAAAATACTTCAAAAAATATTTCGTAAATTCTGCTCATTTGATTTTATAAAATATTTTAGTTCCGACGGCAAATATATATTTAAGGCATTCATAGGAATTGCTAACTATTTTTAAACCGTTTACTCTAACTTAATAATTCATTTTGTGATATACATTATTAAGCTTATTTCACATTTGCCTAACTTTGTTTAGTTATGCTTAACTTAAAACGGATATTAGGGTAGTGAGGAAAACATTATTATTACTCACATTTATTATGAAAAATTTATTATCGTTGCTGTGATCATTGCAATTATCACTACCACTCAAATTATCTTTATTTCCAAAATTTTTACTTAAATCTGTTTGAAAAACTTATCATTTCATAAGCTTTACGAAAAGTACAGCAAAGGAAGTACCACTCGTGACTTTTTCTACAACGCCGAAATTTGCAGCTACAGCAGTGCAAAATGTGCTTGAAAAATATATATTTAAAAGAATAACTTAAGTTATATCAAAGTTACCGACACGTTTCTTTTGCGTGCCACTTTTGCAGTGAAATTTTATGAATTTGATAGGAAATACGTGCATTTACTGGAACGACATAACTTTTTTGTAATTTAGGAAAGAATTTGCAACCTTCCTACATTAACCTTCTACTTCTACGTCACAATTACGACGCTAAATAAGACTGTTGTTCCTACGGACGAGGCATCTTTCCTATAACTTCTTTATTCCAAGTATGGGTGACATATTTAGAGTGAACATAATTAGCAAATTACTTTTGAAAATGAAATTTTCAGATTACGTGATAATGGTGATAATCTGACTGCTACCATATAATCTCGCGCTACACCCTCACCTCACAAATTAAGATCGAAACGTGACAAATGAAAAGTTAATAATGAAGCTTTTATGAGTACGAAGTCTTAAACACGACAAAAACGAGCCATGTAGAAGTCACTTTTTTTCAGAAATTCACTTATCAATTAAATTCAGAAACGTTGCTCGATATACCACTTATTTGTTTGTCTGTTGTTCTAAGAGATTGATCTGGAAATTGATTGATCAATCAGAATATCAATCATTTATCGATGTTTGCCAGAAGTAATAGCCAAAATGAGTGGCATTAACTTTGCAAAATAAGTAATTTCGAACGCATACTAATAGGTGAAATTAGATTCCGCAGATCTCAGCAAGCAGAGAAATAAAAAAAAATGCTTTTTTTTTCTTTTACTGAATGCTTCCATTTTTAAACTCACTTCACAACGTAAGCATTACTCATTACTCGTTGTTAATTTCTTACTACACAATTATTGGATTTATTGGCTTCCACTAACCACCGTTGGCTTGTCTACTTACTGGCCGACAGAGTTATGCAAATAGGTCATGTTCAGTTCACTTTTGGTTACTAAGGTATTAGACCAATCAGTGGCAGCTTGTGGAGAAGTAAGTATAGAAAACTCGTTCGTCCTTACATCACTGCACATGCCTATTTTAATAGATTCATTTCTCACTCCTTTTTTTGCTTGTCCGTCCAATAAACTGTTTTTTTCACTGCCAAACATTTGAAGTGATTGATGAAAGCGTTTAATTTTAGGTCGCTCCAATTATGACGAGTGATTTGTGTAAGTCGAAGCCGAAATTGTTCGTCGAAAAGGGCCTTTTCTGATTTGGTTAGAACATTACTTTGTATGCAAATGCGAAAGGATGGGTTCTTGTCAGAGCCAAGAAGCTCAGGAGCAGCTTGCTCGGAATAAAGCCATTGAAAAACAACTCAACCAGGATAAACGTACCGGATCGTCAATCGTCAAGCTACTACTGCTCGGTGGGTATTATCAGTAATTATTAGTTGGTCACTATTATTACTATTGATTATTATAATTTCATTAGTATTATTAATTAATTATTATCGTTGTTTAGCATTCCTTTTAATATTTCGTTCATTTGCTCAGGCTTTCTACGAATTTTAGTTTTTTTCTTCGTCAGTCATTTCTGTGTAGTTTGTGCAAAACTGTTGCAGTGAAAATTTAATTTATTGTAATAAAAGTCACAGGAAAAGCAAAATTAAATTTTGTCTTTTATAATTCATCATTTATTCTTTTAAATTGAAAAATGAATTTTGCTTGCCATTCTGAAATGAGTTTTTGATGAATACCTTAGTGGGCGCTGATTACTGCGGGTAAAGAGAAAATGAGATGAAATAACTGACTGTTCCCTTTACTTTTCGGTTTAATCAAAGGGAGACAAATACTTTGTGAGGAATGGACGATAACTTCTGTTTACTCCCTCTCTCTCTCGCTCTCCCGCGAATGATCGGGAGTCGAGCGGATTGGGAGTTGTCCTCAACTTTCTGTAATTGCTTTTACTAAAAAAAATAGTGTAAAGTAGTAAGACGTTTTAATTTTTAAGCAACACGGTGAGGTTTTTTTCAAGTGGAACTAATTAAGAGTTTCTGTGTGATACGGTCATTTACAAAAAAAAAAAAAAAAAAAAAAAGTGAAAAGAGAAGAATTTAGACATCACTTGACGGACGACTGCTAATCTTGAATGGTTGAATAGCCGCTAATGAAATCAATTTTCTTTGCACTAAGTTTTTTGCAGTTAATTGACTTACTCGAATATTTAATTAAACTCAAATTATTTATTTATTTTGTGTGGTAAAAGATAGAGTAGAAAGAAAAAATTTATTGATTCACTAAATCCTTGTCATTATGCTACTACGGTCCGATCTTTCAATGTTCAAAGCGCTTATGTTTATTTTTTCACATTACTAGTTCTGATAAATATTTGAAATTATTCTTTTCAGGAGCCGGTGAATGTGGCAAGTCAACCGTACTGAAACAGATGCAGTATGTCTCAATCTTTCCGATCCTTTCTTGAACTATTTGTTTGAAGTTCCTAGAATTATTTTATAGGAACAACTTTAAAAAATTTGCTTACTAATTGTTGCATACGTCTAAGAGTTAAAAAATCGTGTAAATTTTCCAGAATTCTTCACAGTAACGGTTTTACGGAAGGTGAAATAAACGAACGTAAAGCAGTGGTCTACAACAATACAGTAACATCAATGTATGCCATACTGAAAGCAATGGATAGCATTATTCACATCCCACTCGATGACCCTTCCAAAGAGGTACGGTCAATTCTAACTCTACAATTACTTGATTAATTTCCCTTTAAATTTCCATTTAAATCAAAAGCAATAAGTGAGAAAGATGATGGCATAAACGGTTGATGGCATAAAATTTTTAAGAAAGTCCAAAAGTTAAACTTGTCCGATATGTGCTGCTAGTGCTTTCATTCAAATTTAATAATTTTGAAAAGTTGAAGAAGGGAATATTAGCACAATATACCTATATAAAAATGGACCAACAACCATACAAAAAGAAGAGAGGAAGAGAGAGAATATTGTAGCCTGAAAAAGAAATAGTTTTTCGAGTTGTGGAGGCTGGCGACGAATCTAAACCTTTCACTGATGAGCTCGCTAAGGCTCTCGTATCACTATGGAATGATAAAAATGTTCAAAAAGCTGCCCATATGCGAAGCGAATATCAACTCAACGATTCTGCACAATAGTAAATTAATAATTGCTCCTTTTCTTTTAAAAATATTTTTCAGCAATGGCAGGTGGGAATTGAAATGATAAAAGCTTAATTTCTGCACTTCCCTTCATTTGCATTTACTGCATTGATTTATTCTTACATATATACTGTATATATAAATTAGGTGAAGAGTCTTTAAATTTTCACTTAGATAATCTAAGAAGAGCTAATCTAATTGAATTCATTTGCACTTCAGCTTAGAGTGTTTCAGTTTCCTGGATTCAGTTATGAGAATACACGAACCAGGTTATCGGCCTACTGAACAAGATATCCTGTTTAGTCGAGTAGCAACAACTGGTGTAGTAGAAGTTAAATTCAAAATAAAGGAACTTGATTTCAGGTATTTTTCATTGAAAAGACTTACTAATCTGTGATAGGCTCTCCCTCTCTCTCTCTCTCTCACTAATAGCATTTTCACAAGTATATGAAATAAAGGAGAACTTTTTTTTAATGAAAAGACAATTTTGTTTGTGAATAGAGTATTTGACGTTGGTGGACAGAGGTCAGAGCGTCGTAAATGGATCCATTGCTTTGATAACGTAGAATCGATTATTTTTATCACTGCTGTTAGCGAATATGATCAAGTGCTTTTCGAAGATGAAACTACGGTCAGTTCAGTTTTAACGTAACCTTTCGTCAGTTGTAATGTCCAACTTTAATATTTAGACTGTAAAATATCTTACATCTGTCAGTGAGAATGCCTACTATTTCTAAATAAGCTATCGTAAAAGAATTAAATGCTATCATTTCGTTTAAGCAATAATTTCATCATGCAATTTTATGATTAAATTTCGGCTTCATTGACTGTAAGCGTTGCAGAATCGAATGATCGAATCGATGCAGTTATTTTCATCAATTTGTAATAGCACATGGTTCCTGTCGACAGCAATAATTTTATTTTTGAATAAGAAAGATTTATTTGCTGAAAAAATTCAACGTGTGAATATCACCACTGCCTTCCCCGATTATGAAGGTTAGCTTCTTTTCTGCTTAATTTTACAAAATTAAATAACTGGAGAACCAAATAGAGCTGAAAAAAATCATTTTCATAATAGAAATTCTTTGATTGTATACTATAGAACCCATCAATTGTTAGGAATTTATTTGCATTTACACTTTTGGGCAATACCAGGTCAAAAAAACAATATTTCACCCTTTTCTTCAGCTAAATCTTTTGAAATTTATTTGCAATTTGAATTTTCCTTTTATTATGCGAGAAAAAATTTTCAGATAGAATAAGCTGCGAAGTGTATTTCGTTTCAAAACTTTAGTGATTAAACAGAGCATACAGCTTACGAAGCGGTCATCCTATTTTGAAATAACACATTAAACATCTTCATAAGTAATCACCTCACCTTAGACGACCTGCCTATAAGTTAGTATTAGCTGTGCTGCAACTAATGAAGCTTAGAATCTTAGGCCAAAGATTAACCAATTGCAGACAGTTATCACAAAATTTAATTAGAGTGGAATTACCTCATTTATTCACCTGCATTATATAGCACTTTGCTTACTGAATTATCCCACTAAGGAAGTAGGATATAAAATGTTGTCTGTTCAGACTATTCCCCAAAATTAATCTCCTCCCACACATTTCGAGTAGCACACACCTTTTCTCATAAAGTTATAAACAGAAGTTTTCGGAATATTGCATTTCTTTTTCGGAATAAAGTCTGAAAGCTTGCTTGATAACTGCTAAAGTTGATTTATTGAAATTATATTCAAAATCTATCACAGCAAGTTTCTCAACTTTCAGTAGAAGATGTAACAGGTCGAATGGTCAAATTCGGAACCTTAAGCTCAAAGTGTTAGAATGTGCTTTCCTGAGGAGTGAGCTGATTCAAAACTCAACATTTAAATCTAGAGCTGAGTAAAACTGAAAAATGAACAAGAGCACTACGAATCAAGTCATATTTCTAGGTGGTCAGAATTACGAGGAAGCAATGAGTTTCATAAAAATGAAATTCAGCGAGCTGAACTTAAACCCGGATAAAAAGACAATTTATATGCACGAGACGTGTGCAACAGATACCAACCAAGTACAGTTGGTTATAACGAGTGTCATCGATACAATCATACAGAAAAATCTCCAGAAAGCTGGAATGATGTGACTGGCATGATGTAGTAAACTTCGATTTTCTTCCATTTTTTTACTATTGTGATGATATATTCTATAGATAAATAATGCATATTCACGTACGCAGACATTTCGATAACAATTTTAATTTCAACTTTTCTTATAATTATACGGTAATGAATTCCACCTCATGATCTGTACATTTTCCAACCGAATCTAACAAATGAATTCCAATGATCAAACCAAAAAGCATCACCAGCAGCTTAGCCCTCCTCAATTATCAGTTGTTAATTTTCGTAACCAGGAGTGTAGTCTATTTCCACCAGCCTCTCAAACTCTACTTCGGGGAATTCTCGGCCGTGGAAGATTTCGTCATAAAAACCATGCTTTCATTTTTGAGGTTCGAAAAGTGCAAACTTTCTCCCGAACAACCGTATCAAGAAAAAATGTGCAAACCCAGATGTGTGAAATATCCCGTGTTTCAGGCCAAATCTAAATTTAGTGTTCATGTAAACTTTATCTTCATTTCTTAAACAATTAATACTCACAAAGTCACAAAAACAGAAGCGTAAATCACGCATGAATTATCCCCAATATATCAAATCATCTCCAGCTGTTACATCTGCATATTTCATCTGTCTTTAAATTTCCTTTTGCTTGTTTTCTTCTTCGCTTCAACGGTTCGATGCGATTTAGCATTTTCACTGGTTCTCGTCTTACTCTGTTCTCCTTTTACGCCCCCAAATCTATTGATACTATTTCCTTTATTCTTTTTCTTCACCAAGCCTTTTATTTTCGAAATACTATCATTTAATGGTAACAGAAGTCGGTTCTTAGCTTCCCGTGATTTTTTTCTTTTTTCCTTCAGTTTGCGAAGTTTTTCCAGTGCGTTTCTTCGCTGAAATATAGTAATGAATTTTATTAAATTTAAAGATTTTATCAATTTGAAATATAGTAATGAATTTTATCAACTTTAAAGACATTTATTTTCTAAGACACAAACTCTAACTTTAACGGGATCTGTTAGCGGCTTTAAGTCATCATTTTTTTCCCATTCATCGTTAACTGTCGGATAGAGCACAGGCTGTTTAGCTGAAATGAATTTTCATAAATTTAAACTTTTTCAATTTCTAAACTAGACGCTGAATTTGAATTCTTCAAGCGCTCCAGCACCAGGACTGGATTCTACTTAATCTGTGCGAGGGAATTTGGTCAGGTAACGGCAATTCTCATATTTTTCCACCATTTTAAATTGTGTAAACTAACTATCTGAATCCAGCACTTTCACTTCACCGTCTCCGTATACTAAAACTTCTAAGCCTTCCGGCAATGTTGACAATTCATCAGCAATGGCCTTTTCATCTCTTTCAGCTTTCAGACCCTTCATTTCCATGGGCATTGGTAATTTGACTGCATTTCTAGCACCTATAACATGAACTTGTTACCCGACTTGAAACTTTTTCTTCGAAATAATAGAAGCAAGAATAATCTAATGTGGCCCAATGGAAATTATAACAACGAGAAGCTCTACAGAACAGAAGAGATTCCAAACATCATAAAAATTTCATAAGTTCTTAAATTCCAACCTGATCACAATTCATAACTCAGCATATATCTTGGCATTGATTTAAACAAACGTAAACAAGAAAAACTACTTAAGAACAAACCGGCACTGATGTAGAGAGATAATGACGGTCCGCCTGTTACCATTTGTAGACTTATTGAATGAATATTGCATAAACCACCAGGGCAATATTGAAATACATTTTCAACTGCTGCACGTAAGTTTGCTACAATACAATTGATGGGATTACTGAGATTTCCAATGCGAAGACTCCTGGAATAAAATTTTACAAAACTTCCTGATTTGAGATCCATTTTTCACCTTTATGATGCAGTTTTAAAAAGACATCAAAGTTAGAACATCCTCAATTTAATTGTAAATTCCCCTGACATATCAATTAAAATACAAGCACTTGAATTAAAAACAAAATAACAGCGCGAATTAAAACATACGTTCGCGTACGGTATGGAGAAAGAGGAAATGTTACGGTGTAATAAGCTTTTTCGATTTCTTTTATCAATAATCCATGTCGATCAATTCGCAATCTCAAAGGGGTCCTTCAAACAAACAATTTCAGTACCTCATGTAGGAAAAACGTTATGCAACGAAATGTAACTTTTGTTTATAAGTTATTTAAAAACAAACAAAAACTCCCGAGATGTGAAGGATTGAAGAACAATGTCCACTGCGCGTACTTACACTTTGTCGAATGTAAAATGAATTGGATAACTATTAGAGAACCCCCTCAACACTCTATTTCGAGTACTGCAATTGCCTTACTTTTTTGCTTTGTGAAACTCTTTGCCACAAAAGCGTATAACACTTTTTTCGATCATGGAATCCACCAGAAAGATGTCATACGAAGATGCCAACTGACGTCTATCATAATAAGAATGATACTCCCTCTCCAACTGTCGCTTTGTCAAAATCTGCAAACACCGTTTTCTACAACAAACTACCAAAAATCAAGACTTTATAACCTATATCTTTACAGAAACAAAATCATCTGTCATTCATTTCAACATTTCTGAATTTTCGAAAATAAATTCCTATAATGATTTTAATACTGTTCGAAACTCCGGAAATACCTTTTGCACGTGCTCCTTGGTAACGCCGAATTCAAGCTCCAATTTTTCGCTCCATAGTCTTGCTTGTTTGTCAACATCAGGATCAAATTTTGCCTTTACAGATTTGTCCAAGTCTCTCATAATCAAGCAAACAGTTGTATTGCCTTTTTCGTATAATGAATATGGTAGAATGCTGTAGAAAAAAAAAATCGAACTCATCTTCATGCGCAATAAATTTTTTTGGATAAAAGTATATCACACGGTTTAATAAAAAAATAATTTAACTGGTTTATTTCTCAAGAACGTAAATGATTCCATTTAATAAATCCCAAGGCACTATAATCGACATTATGCTATGCACTTTGACAGAATAGCAATTTTATGTCAAAAATTTTTGTCCAAATAAGAAATGTGACTTTTTTTAACATGAAAGTTCAGATAAAAGTTATATATGGATTTTTAATCCAAAAAGGACCACCTAAGTCTATGTAATGCCTGAATCAGCAGAAAAAGTTCAACCAAAACTATCTACAACATTTTGTTTCCTGAAGGAAATGAGGAAAATATAATCGTCGACTCACAAGCGCTTGACACAGTGTCCGGTAAATGTAGTGCTCGGTTTCTTATAAACAAATTGAACATGAAGCAATTGGTCAACTTCAGGAAACAACATTTTCTTTTCATTCTTTTCACTAACTTTCATTAAAACTTTCACAGCTTCTTTAGCCTGTAATGCTATTTTGTGTAATTATTACCACATATGATTTTAAAAAGGTTTTTTTTAAATCTGTTTGGGTAAACAAAAAAATTCAGATAAAACTTAAGAGCAATTCATCAAAAAAATTTAGTCGTGTGTAAACTCTTCCTGTCATGCATCAATGATATCGCCAAATACTTCATGTTGAAAGAAACTCTCCAAACTTTCAAGGAATTAAACATACCTTTTGCTCGACTTGGTCTAATACAGCTGACACTTCAGTTTCATCATTTTTATTCATTGGAATATTCTTTTTGGAATCAGCAGCGGGCGAAACACTCATTTCCAAATCCTAAAGCAGATTAAAACCAAATCGATAATCGCTGAAGAGTGCTTTTCTCTGTATTTATATGATCATTGAAAAGTAGACAAATTTGCAAAACGATTATTACCCGATTAGGCAAATCTCCTCCTTCACGTAGCTGTTTCATTGTAGAACTTAATGGGAGAACCCCTAAATGAATGGAACCATCGTCTTCCACTTTATTCTTTCCTGAAATGCATAACTAAATGAAGCTCCAATCTCGAACAGTTTAGCTCATTAAAGAGGATGAATGGAAAGAAATCTCGTCCAAATCCCGTTTTCAAAAACAATTGTGGTTGAAACACGGTAATGTTTTAAAAAATATATGGCGCATTTACGCGAACTACTCCAGATTAAAACTGGAATTTCGAAATTGCTTCAAACTTGTCAATTTTATCGTTGAAATTATAATCGTTACCAAATATGCAAAAAAACAATTTATTTTTATTCGGATTTTGACATACGTCAACATTGGAAGAGCCGCCGTGAAACTCAGATCATGAACCACGATTTGAATTTCGTAATAAAAAACAGCAAAATAAAGATAAGAAAAAAAATACAAAACCTTACATCTCAACAAAGCTTGAAAGAGAGAAACAGAAATTGAGCGGCATGCTCAAAAAATTATACATTAAAAGCAGGATTACGTCTTATATCAATACATGTACCACCTATTAAACGCACATTAATTACTGGAAAATACATATTGAAACGCATACAAGTACAAAGAATCATATTTACTTATTTTTGCCACGCGCAAGGATATTCTTCGGATACTGCTCCGGTTTTAAATTTTTAGTCGAATAAAGTCGAATTGCTCGCTCAGTTAATGAACCACCGCATTTCAGACCACGCACTGAATGAAAAAGCAGTTAATATTAGGTAAAATAGTATTAAGAAACAAAATCAATATATGTAAAAATAAAATCTAGAAACAAAGCAACTTTCCAATGAAAATTCGAAACAAACCTTCAAGAGCATACTTCAAACAATCCAATCCCAAAGATTCCAATTTTTCTGCATTGTCGTAGTCATCTAGGTTGATATCAAAATCTGTTACCTTACTTGACGGTTTCTCCATAATGGTAGTTGACTTCACAGCTATAAACCAATCTTTAACTAACTCTTCTCAACTGAAAATTGAAACGGCATTCCCCAGATCATAAACGCTAGCATAAGGCTTACAATAACTCACAATACCTGAAACCGGGTTTACTGTTGCCTTCGGAGGTGCTTTTTCCTTCTCGTTTCCAATTTTATCTTTCTCGTTTTCAACATGCGTTTTGTCTTCATTGCCAATAGAAATTGTGCTTTTGCTGAAAAGTTTTTTACATAGAAGTTTTGCAAATTAGTCTAAAATTTTCCGGTAGTTAGAGCCGGGTTGGTAGCACATGACAGCAGTAATTCATTTCAGTCATTCTTTCAGGATTTTAAGTGATTTCGATGACATGCATTTTCTTACATGCCATCGATATCACTTAAATTATGTGCTAAGCGACACCGCTTTATGCGACTACCAATTAACTACCAAAAATGTGATAGTTTTATAATAATTACTTTAAATTATAATTTATCTTCTAGGAGATCTAAGCATGGAAACACAAGAATCACTTTTTTTCATCTGAACTAGGAATTGGGCATTCAGATGTATCAGTTGCCGATATCTTCCTGCGTTTTGGTAGTACAGTCTCGTTCTCCGAATCACTTTCAATCGTCTCTGATCCCAGTTTCGACTTCAGCATACCTTCATCATTAGTTCTCTTATTTTTAGCAACAGCAATGCCTAAATCATATTTTTAAAAGCAAAAGGAATTCCTGCTTAAATAAAAATGCAAACACACGCGATGACATTTCTATTAACTCATAACAAACTGCTTTTATCTAATTTCGACAAAGTTAAAGGAAAGAAAAATTAAGAAGCACAGCGCCTCATCCTGCCCGAAAATCCGTCAAACACTACCAATAATTTCAACACTCTTTAAGATTCCGTCAGTGAATCTAGTTAAAAAGGTATAAAAAGTTACCCTGCTCGAAAGCTTCATCTGTTTCTTCCATGATCCTTTCCCGCGTCTGGATAAAATCAGGATCATTAAAGTCATGTTTTAGAGGACCCGCTTTTAATTTCTCGTATTTCTCTTGCCTAGAAGTATTGCAATTATGAAAACATGAACCTCGTACCAAAAAAACTGCGAAAAGAAGTGAATACACCAAAAGGAGCAATAGGAGGCCAGTTATCTATAACAGAAAAAGTGCCTTTGTCTACGTTTTTCTTCCTCCCTCTCGCTCGCTTTTTCAATCCATTTGCGCAGTTTCTCTTCTTCCTTAATGTCAGCAAGCCGCCGTCCAGATAAATCGCGGCACATCAATTGATTAGTCGAGCGGTGAATACGAAATGAGCGAAGCAGTGAACCAAAACCTGAGTATTGACTCATTGGGAGCACAAAATAACTCTACTTTAATCACCGGAAATAAAAAATAGCTCCAAATAAAAGTGGGAATAGTTACTAATTTAATCTCACTCGACGAACGAAGTTTTTTCACAGAAAAACTTAAAGCTTAAAGCCGACGAACAGTGAAAACCATATTACATAAATACATTGCAAAAACTCCCTGCCGCAACAAATATGAAATTTAGAACGAACCCCCTTTGCCTCCGCGAAGCCTGAAATGTACTTGGAAACGAGCACTCTCATCCAAATTCTTCCAGTCCACAATCTTCCCATTAACAGTGACATAAAACAAATCTTCCGGTATCGACTTGAGCTCCGCAATAGTTGCGAAAGGAGAAGCGAACATTTCTGCAAACATTACTGAATTGAGAGACAAAGCAGAACAAAACCATATCAAAGAATTAACCTACAAGACGGAATCCAAATCTAATTAGGCGCATTGGGCCAAACACGGCCGCATGAGAAATGTTCGGAAGAGCAAGTCGTGACCTACACCCTCCCATCCTATAATAACTTGTGACAGTGACGCCAACTCAACCACCCTCATTTCACCTTGCCACGCCTACTCTAAGACTTCGCATATCCCAAAACAGCCCGAGCTTGTCCGCCGTAAGAGACTCGGCCATCTGTGAAATAAGGTCGCAGATGATTTGGCGTCAAAACCAACGTTTGAACGGTGGAGAAGGTGGCGTCCTGGTATTGCGATGGAGCATATGACCTGTTACGTCTTTGTGGTGTGATAACGTTTGGACACATATTGGGAAATCGCTATATCTGCATCTTTGCCGAAGCTTTTACTAAGGAAATACTACTTGTTAGACCAACAGCGTGTTGAAATGAAGGTAGCTGCGCAAGGAGGTTTTACTTTTAGGACTCATGTGAGGCCGTTCCATTAGTCTGTGTTCGAAATATTCGCTTGTCTCATTTTTCTTTAACTTCATTCGTCCTTTTTGGCATTTCAGAGAAGGATCATTTCTCTTAGGCTTGAATTTTTGTTCTAAGGTCAGTTGTTGGGCTGCTTTATTACTTATATTCTGTTAAGTTGCTGCGTTTTTAATGGTTACACACTGCATGCATGGCTAATTTTCATTATAACAATGAAGTTTATGACTCCAGTACTCGAACTTTTCCTCTTATATACAAGTTCGACAGAGTGCACGAGGACAATGAAGAATGGCATAGCGATACAGTTCTTTAGCTTATCTGGATAAAATAGTACAAAATATTGCTAAAATATAAGTAGATAAGAGATCTTGTTGGTCAAAATGCGAGTGTATAGGCGCATTTATCATATCTTGACTAACTGTTAACTCATTTTGCCAGTTGCTTAGGTAACATTGGGATGAAGGTGGTATCCTTTTGGAGTTTCATTTGTGTAGAATTAACTGCCGTTTTATTTCTATTTTTTGGGGTTATTTTTGATCTTACGATTTTAGATTATACGATAGTGAGAATGGCAGCGGTGTTCCCCCATCAAACACCTGGCGATCCTGCAATGGGCTATCAGCTGTCCGAAGTTCCATCACTACCACCACAACCTGTATCATTTTTGCCTACACCATTACCTGTAATACCGCCACCTCAAGGAACTGTATATTTTCAACCTCAATATATCTTCTCAAGCGGTTTACCACAACCGATGTTTTGCGAGCAACCGAATGTTCCACCATCACTTGAAAATAGTGTTAGGGAAGGTCTAACAAATGATAGTGCTGACACAGTTCACGGTATGTTTTTATCCCGACTTTTAGAATTTTGTCTTGCGATGCATAAAATAATGTTAATAATTTCGTAAATGGTATCATTATTTAATGCAAATTTTTTTTCCGCATAGGTCGCCTAGATTTTCCTAAAGGTCTGTTATATCTCTTTGCAGAAATATACCCGCATTGTTGAGGTATAAACTGAAATGTGATTGCAGCACGTTTACTGCATAGAGCTAAGCTTGGTTATCTTATCCTTAGGTATTTATTTTTGCTTGAAAATGTTTAAACAATGATTTACAGAAGCAGCACCAGAACTGGCACCAAGTGCAGTTTTCTATCCACCGCCACCACTTCCGATTCCTTTTCCTCCTCCGGTGCATCCTTTTCCATGCTTCAGTCCTTATATACGCCCTAACCCAGTTCTTTTTGTCGTATCGCCATTTCCTGAAACTTCTGCACCTGGCAATCCACTGCCACCATTACCACCACCTCTACCATCAACCTGCACAAAATCATCGCCAGCTCTGCAGGCATTGCCGCCTTTATTTGCTTCTGCACCATACCAGAATTGGCCAACAACTAATCTTACACCTCAAAGCCCAACTGTAAGAGTGACAGCGAGAAAAGATAGCATTTTATCGACGGGTAATAACAGTTCAACTTTTTGATTAAAAATGGTAACCGCTAATTATACAAATGTCTCTCGAATCAGGTAGGAAGGTTTCATCAAAGGATTTGACACGGTTGATAATTCCCAATGGATAGATGTTCCAAAAGAATCTTTTTAAAAAAACGATTCATTTTCTGGTCTCAAAATTATGTCTGCAATAATAAGTTAGTGTGCCAGGAAAATCTGGACGAATTACCAGAAGTTGTATTTCATTTAAAGAACGAGAAATTTTCCACTTATTGAAAGTTCTGAATAGTACAGCATAGCACACTTGAGTAATTTTTTAATTGATGTTTCAGGTACTAACAAATCGTCATTCAAGTTTTGTTCGAATGGTGACTATAGAAATTTCCAACGAGACAATACTGTGAGTTGACGATTCTTTCTCTTAACTTGTCTCAATTTATCAAAAATTTTTACGAAAAATGGCGAGTTTGTAGAAGTGTTTTAATTCTTGTTTTAAGAGTCCCTTTTGTGCTTAGCAAGTTTTTAAACTCGTGGACTATGGTGTGTTTAGAAATTTTAGTATTCGTTAAGTTAATATTTAGCGGATGGCGGAATGTTTGTGAGGAGATGTGTCTTGAACTCTTTCTTTTAATTTGCAGAATCGGAGTGAACTAATATGTCGGAATAGATCTGGTCCATCGTTGAGTAACTACCGCACTAAGCTTTGCATCAACTTCAAGAATGGTCATTGTCCTTACGGAGACAAATGTCGATTTATACACCAGCAAGGCTTGTTTTCTTTTCAAACAATTGTTGGTAATAGGCAGCGAACGAAAAAGTGTGTAAAGATTTTCTTTAATTGTTAAGTGGTTTCAGATAATGCTTTCCAACATTTCAGCGTCAGATGGTGTAATCAAAACAAAATTTTCCACAAATGCTCCTGCATTCGTACCAAGAGCTAATGCGTAAGTTCCGGAAAGAAATAATCCCCTCTAGAATAATTCACTATGGTGCACATGATTTCTCTTACCTGATTCCAGCTTTGTAAGGTAGATAAAAGAACTGAGAGACTTATTGCGGCTAAAAGTTTGGGATTTCTCGAACTTTAAATCGATAAAATTGTAAAATTTAGAATTCATACTAAGCCGAGCAGTCCATCTGCTTCATTGGACATGGTTCCACCGAATCGTTTATATAGTTCAACGCCCGTATCATTGTTGGCAAAAGGCCAAGGCAGTGGTGTGGATGTGAAGGAGAGACCAAATACACCAACAGGGCGCCGAGTATCATATCGGCAAGATTTTAGTGCTGGTTATCGACGTCCATCTGTGGCTGATGGACCGCATCCTTTGCCCGCATGTTGATTTCAAATCTGTAACTTCGAATGCTCCAATTTGATCTCATCTTTTTGTTCTCTTTCTGTACCAAAAAACGGATTACTCTTCCACTGAATTCTTGCTAGATTAGATGAAATTTGTTAGCAATTCTGAGTTCGACTCATTACTTTGTTACATTACCGTTTTGTCTCGAAATGTTTGGGAATAGTTTTTGTTAAAGAAAAGAGAGACGCCTTTTGAATGAACCCTTTTAAGCCTCTATGTTTATTTCTCAGGATTCATGGCTGATTTGAAATACTTGAAAACTCACTTCGTTTGATTCGGGGTCATAACATTTTACCTCTTTTTTTAGATAATTGTGTACATAGAGATGTTAGTTGCAAGCTCATTTGATCATTCCTCATGGAGCATCTGAACCTTCCGAATTTTGTGTTCTGGATCAGACGTATAAAATCTTCTGGTTCTGTTTTTAGACATTTAACCCATAATGTATCTAATTACGCAAGAGTATTGCAGTACTGTACAAAGGACAGGTCAACACAATTGAAACAAAGGTGTATCTATATTTAAAAGTAACTATCATGGAGGAGATTCAAGAACAAGCAATAATTGAAGGAAATACAGCAGTTAGGCGTTCGCGCATGGTGTGCTTCTGCAGCTTTTTCGATCAGGAACAGCTTGACTTATAGCGGCACTAGATCAACCACACAGGTGGTCCGGCGCTGTTGCATAGTAATCCCCGAGTCAGCTTGGTTATTTTGAGTAGTGAAGTGTGTGTGGTGGAGGTGATTAGGGAAAAGTGGATTGACTTGAACAGATACTCGAACGTTCTGGAATACATTTTCACGAGTCTGCTATGAAGCACAGAGTGATGTAGTGGTTTGGCAGCATGACTGAACAAATCATATGACATTTTTCTCTCAAGAAATTGCTTTACATTTTTACAGAAATTTCTTTTCAGTGTAAGATTTTCAGAATTGAGTTCATAATATAAGTAGCTGAACCACGCATAAAAGGGAGTGTTAGCGAAGAGAACGAATAGAAGTGGAGTAATGTTACTGTCAATGGATCAAGCACTTAATTTTTGTGTTCGTGTTGCTGTCGCCACAGTTGCATCAATCGTTATCATGAAACTCGCGGCGAAATACGTTGATCCCAATCATGCCATTAAAAAAGATGCAAAAAAGAAGGTTGGTTAGCTCATTTAGCCATGAAGTTTATTTGAAAAATCAACGTGGTCTTTCAGAGCGCTCACTTTTATAGTAGAATTTTCAGGCTGCTCAAGTAATCAAGGCATTAGGCTTAGACCCATCAATAGAACTTAATGAACACGAATTACGTATAGCGACACAGTTTGTCCATTGCGGTCAGGTTAGTTTCTCAGTTAATCTGGACTTCTCAGTCTTCATCAGGTCATTGCTCAAATTTTAATTCTACACTAGCGTGACCTACTTCCATGATCGTGCGACGTGGAAATGAAATTTTGTTTCTCTAACATTAAGTTACTTCTCTCTCCACTGTTTAAAAAATCAGAGAGTGGTTCAGAAGGGATACGATTGGGCGTCTAATACATTGAACCGTGGAATTGGTCCTAGGTCTTGGGTCGCCTGCAAATGGAATGATATTTTCACGTCGACATGCATAAATTCAATTTTAGGGTGCAGATTGGTGCGATATTGGTGGGTGTGGCGCAGTTATTGAGGAAATTAATGATCGGATAATTATTCCATTAAGAATTCGGAATGTCTACAAGAAATTTGCTCTGTCATCAAATCTTCTTTCTCCTCCTAAAGGTATTTGAGTTAATTTCTTTTTTAGACAACACATCATGTACTACTGAGACAAAAATCAAACTCCTTTCATTTATGAAGGAAAAGTAATTCATTTATTTTGTTAATGGTGAGTGATATAACGGCCGACCAGCGCAGGGAAGACAGAATTAACGTTCTCTAATAATCAAACATTATCGTAATGAACTAATCACGTAATTTTGTAATAGTTTTAGGGTTTCAGCCCTTGTATTTTTGTGTATTAGCACACTAACTTAAGGAATATTTGAGGAGTGCTTTTATACGGTCCACCAGGCTGTGGTAAAACCTTACTGGCAAAAATTATTGCCCGTGCAGCAAATGCTCGTTTCATTAATTTGCAAGTGTCATCGCTTTGCGACAAGTGGTATGGTGAATCACAGAAGCTGGCCGATGCAGTTTTCTCTGTGGTATATTGTTATACTATAATAAACCACTTAAGATTTTGCTCGAAACATACTGTTTCGAAAAGATTTTTTATTGAAGACTATAACAGCGCTGAAACTGTGTTCTAGTACTTTTCTGAATGAAAAAAGGAAATTCATAAAAGAATTAGTTCCATTTATGAATCTAAATCCTACATAGTAAGATAAATTTCAATCATTTCAGGCACAGAAGTTCCAGCCTACGATCATATTCATTGATGAAATAGGTGAGTGTAACTACGAAATTTCCAGCCTTTTTTCGTGTGTGCTTTACTGTACTGTTATATTTCTCATGGTTTCAGATTCATTTCTAAGGGATCGAAATACCCAAGATCACGAAGCCACTGCCATGATGAAAGCACAATTTATGTGCCTATGGGATGGTTTTGCTTCATCAGGTGAGCAGTGGTTGAATTATTGCATCGAGACACGGATTTGCGTCCTATCTAATATACGTAGCATATTTCCAAATTATATCACCCAATTTCAGTTTCAGAAAGTTCTAATGTATGGTTGTAGCCTTTGTAGGTGCTCTTTACATTATTTTAGACGACGCAATCGTCGTGCTTGGGGCAACGAATAGACCAAACGACGTTGATAGTGCCATTTTACGACGAATGCCTGCACGATTCTACGTCCCTTTACCTGTGAGCTTTGACCTAAGTTTTGAGATCATGCTTAAAGTAAAACTTTATTTGTCAACATACTTTTTCTTTACAAAACACTAAATGTTAAATTAGTTGAGATAATTTTGCGCCAATTTTCAGTAATTTCAGGGTTTAGAATCTCGCACAGACATTTTAAAAGTTTTGCTAAGAGATCAACCAATAACACCAGAAATCAATCTTGAAAAAATAGCGAAATACGCCACCGAACTAAGCGGATCTGATTTGAAGGAAGTATGTCGATTAGCGGTTTTGTCGCGAGTCAAAGAAGCATTTATTCAAGGAAAGGACTTGTACGTTTTAATTTTTCACAGAAATTTAGAATTGATTTCGAAAAAGGTTGTGTAGATCACTGGATGCTTAATGAACTTTTCATCACATGCAACTTTTATCAACGCGAGACGAAATTGATATGTGAAATATCGTTTATTTTGTGGCCTATTCAGAAATAATGAGACGACACGAATGATTCGTGAAAGTGATTTAATGCAATCAATAATCAAGTACAAACAAACGACAAAGGTTTCCGGAGAGATGCCTGTTTTTGAACCTTTGGACTAAGGTAGACCTTATCTAGAATGATCAAAAGAATTTCAATAACTGTTCATAGAACAACAGATCAGATTTTCTACTACTGATTGTTTTTTCTTGTTTTTCTTACTGCGATGTATTCTAGATTTCATTTCTTAGTTTCCAAACTGATCTAAGTTGTAAATCTTTCCTACTTTATGCCAGACATTAATTTTAGCTGATGAACCTAGGAAATGCGTGTTCTGTTAAAATACATTTATTTTGTTCATTCGTTCAAATCTGGCTACGTGAACTTAACTGCGAAATTCTAATAGTTCGTGCCTTGATTTAATTGTATCAGTTGCCATTCTTCATTCATTTTCGACATAATACAGCTATTATATAATGAATTATGACTGATGTTAAATATAAAGCCGAATTTTGTTATATTGTCCCTTATTATTTAGTTTGTTCCATTTCTGATGTTTCATGTAGGAGTTATTTTTGAGCGGTTTTCGTTAATTTCTATGTTATGTCCGGCTCAGGCTTGTGACAGTTACTTAGTATTTGTTGACTTTTATTCATACATTTAAGTTTTTAGGGAATCTGAGAACGAAAATCTGATTCATCCATTTTCTGAACTATCGTTTTTCTTACAATTTATTGTAAAACATTGTATTGATTTGACGGGTTTGTATTGTCATTTCCCTATTTTGTTGTCAGCTTAATGGTGAAATTTGCCAACACTATTCGATCTCAAAATACTATGAAAGAAGAGTTCGTTGATAAGCACAATTTATGAGACCATGTTAAAAGGTGAAATCAAACCTATGGAGTTACAGAAATGCGAAAAAATTGGGCAAGTCGGGGTTCTGTAATAAAGCAAGTTGATTGGATTCGTAAACCGAAATCGAAAGTCTGGCGAGATCCTACGAATAGCAACAACTAGAGGTACTGTTGGTTTGCTTTGGAAGTCTCCATTTTGATTAGATCTTCAATATCAATGTCGGTCTCGCATTGTGTGGTACTCGCGTGCAACGTGTTTAGAGTGATTTCGTGCTTCGGTTCTTCCCTCAAAGTAATTAGGAATGGTGTAGAACTTATAAAATTTAAAGCAACTCTAAAAAATACTTCATTTGAATGATTGAATGTCCGATAAAACGTTCAATTTAAAAAGTAGAGAAATGATCAGAAATCATAAAAATCTAAAATTGGCATGGGAAATGAACCTATTCCGTCTCCCTTCGTGTATCTGACGCGACAATTCGAAATACTGGTTAGGATGAGTTATCACGGTACTTAAAGAATTCTCAGTCATTTTATGACTGAATTCGAAATATCGGGTACAAGCTTTGTCGTATTGGGCATTTTTTGATAATAAAGTAATCTGAAAACCGTAAGCACGGTTATTACCAGTGTTTGTGCTCAAATATACTCTGTCCAATACATCTAATACTATTATTGAAGAGATAAGAATGCATGAAGTATATCTGTAAGTTACTAAGTAGTGCAGATGAAAATTAAAAAATCTCCCTCATTTTCATAATTCGTTGTGAATTAATTCAAGAAAACCGGTTTACTTGTTCAATTTGAGACCTGGAAAAACCCAAGCTTTCAAGATTTTGAGTGAGTGATGATGAATCACTGTGTCGATAGGGACAACCTGAAAATATATGTACAAATATATCCCAAATAAATACAATCAAATTTGAATATGATGAATGGTTGCTTGGTGAAATGTTTCAAAACATGAGGAGGTAAATGTTTTTTAAATCAAAAAACCAAAATAGGGATTAAATGTAGATGATGAAGTAAAACCCTTAAGGAATGTCTGGAAGTAGAAATGTTTGTATATCAAAATTACCATGACAGTCTGTGGATGATGGACTAAGATCCAAAATTATCTTTGTGCAGGGATATGCCGAATAATCCGCATGCTTTCCTTCTTTACCGTAATTATGACGAATATTGTATGCATATTGTTTATCAAACTAGAATTCAAAAAGTTCATTCCAAACAGATGCAACTGCATCTTATAAAATATTTCCTGATTTAAAACACAGAATTTTTCCAATGCAAAAAAACTTCAAAGCCTGCAGTTCGATGCGAATAAAGCAATAAGTGAAATTCGGCATCATTTTAGAACATAAACTTCTTTCGAAGGAGATAAAATCCTTTTCAGCCAACCTTATCTGAATCCAGTTTTTTAGTGAATTCAGCCCTCCAAAACATTAGTGCATCTTCCAATGTCATTCCAATTCCTTTTAAAAACAAGCCATACTGCATTCGAGCTCCATGACGTAAATGATGATCTGCCCTCAGTCGACTATGTATATTCCTCATACATAGTGGGAAGGAAATTGAAGCCAACTAAAACTTTTTTAAGCCTAATTTTCAAACATATTACTGCCTGAAACAAAAACCTCCAAGAAATAAGTAGGTGTCTTTTAAAATAAATCAGTGCTTCGTATAAAGTAAAAGGTACATAAGCTACATTTTCGCTCACCCACACACAAAGACTTAGATAAGAGCGATTGCGGACAAGTGACCGCACAAAATGAGCATGATCAAACCTCCATACTGCATTTGCACGATAAGTCAAGAGACATACCGAGTCTACCATATCAGGTGTAACACGAGAAGAATCTTTTCCAGCATAATTTTTACCCACGTATGATCTGCTCGATAGTTTCTTCAAAAAAGGCATCAGCCGGTCATTTTCTTCAAGGAATACGATATTTCTACAAGCACGCTGAAAGATAATAAGCGCAAATAAAAATTAGAAAAATGATTAAAATGAAGTCATAAACCAGGATTCCAAAATTCATCGTAGAGTTTCGGGAAAAACCTTATTATTGCAAAGACTAATAATCCACAAAATGAGTTCGACATAAGTAAACTTTGTTTTAAATATAATAAATACTAACAGCCATAGCAGCGGCGATATTAAGACGAAGCCTTGTGCACAATATAACCTGAAGATCGTCTTCTGAAACAAAAGCATAACCGAAAACTAGAAGAACTCGACGTTTACGAACTAGGTCAAGTGCATCTCCAAAAGGAACTTTCCAGAAATCTGTGTTTGCAACCTGAAAGATCAAGTATTTTAAAAAATGTATGAACAGTATTTCAAAAGCAAAATTTTCTGTTTCAAGCAGAAAAGTTTTTTAAAAAAAATTAACAATATTAAGGTATTTGGTAAAGCATGATGATATATCAACAAGGAATGTATGTATCAATTCTACATTACATTAAAAACAATTTTATGAATCATGAAGCTTCGAAGTAGTTTCAATATGCACAAAATGTGGACAGCAGATGAAATAAGAAATATGGTGAAGTGAATATACGACAAATTCTCGTAGTTACCAATAACTGCTAGTACTTAAAGCATAAAAAAGGGAACGACTGGGATTGTAATAAGAGGTCCATTCATAACTGCGTTCAATACTGAGCATGCAGAGGACGAGTAGCATTTGATTTTAATTCCAGCTTTACCACTTATGATGAGTGCCTAATGAGTAGTCCCACGAAAAAAAACGCAAACATGCTTGTGAAAAAGCAGCTATAATCAACTATAAACCTTATTAAGAGGTATGAAACAAGCATTCGAAAGTTCTTCCTTCAAATTTTCTCTTTCCGTATCTGTGACCAGTTGAGCATCAAAATTGTTAGCATGTAGAAATTGAGTCACAGCATCACAACTTTTCGAGACCTTCAACAATATTTTTATATACGATAAAATTAAATGATGACAAAACAATCAATACTTTTATCTATTTAATGAGTTGAAGAATGTTTTAAATATTCTTCCTGAGCGAAAACTAATAGAAAACGCACAATTTGAAATCGAAATCGAAACAGGTCCACTTCTTGCTGGATGAACCATTTAGTCTGTTCAGGAGTTTGACAGAACGCAAGTCGAAGAATGAAATGAGATATAATGTCACGCCGTCTTTCGCTTTTCAGTTCCTCTGGTGGACAACAACCACATGCTATTGGCATTAATTTCATCAATTGCTGAAAGACGCTTCATGAATTTTAAAATCTATTCATAATCGTTTGTATTCATCACTGAACAAATTTTTTGAACACTTTGGTCGATGTCCACGGGCACTGTAAAAGTCATTTCATTATGTTCATAGTGGCTGCCAAAGCATTGAAATGATAAGCCCCAAAATCAAGCAGCATAAATCAAGCAATGCCGATACTTGAGCTCATAACTGTTTACTTACCCTCGACAGCTCATCGTTTATTGCTTCTGTCCCACGTGGAAAACGATCTTTTACTTGCTCAACAGCTTTCAGCACTCTTAATCTATTAATTGCCAGCTCTTGAAATTCAAGCAATGTGATATCCTCCATTGGTGGCTCCAAATACATTTGCAAATTTAGATCTTCCATCTTTTTCGGACCCTAAATTTTAGATTGGAGCAACACTCACGAATTTTTGAGGACTCATCCTAACAGCACTTGCTAAATTAACTTAAATGACTCAAAATTACTCTGTGAACTGGCCGTCGAGCATTCTGGACCAGAAACTTCGGAATGCTTCTCGGACTTCCTTGAAACTGCATCTTCTTTTCCTTCGCCCTTATCACTTCTTTCTATAATGAAAAGCATTCAAGGACTGTAGCAAACTCCACCTAATAATGGGAAACTTATGGAACAGTCTCACAGTTCAGTCCTCACAAAGCTGTCCAATGCGATGTTCCCTAATCAGCGTGACGTGGATGTGCAGCTATGAGAACAGATTTGCAGGAACTATGAAGTGCTATAAATGAACAAGCACGAGACTTAGGTCACAGGAAATTAAGCAATCTATCTACACCATCAATTCACATATTTCCAGATCCATTTTAATGGACCTCATCCTCGCTCATTTTATTGTTTAATCTTACGCGCATAAACGTCATAAATTTTAAAATACAAAGATAAAACAGTTCGTACAAACATGTCACAAATTTAACTACTCCCTATATTTTAACTCACAGTACGAAGAATGAAGTATGTCTGCTCCGTAAAAAGTGAGCTAAATTCTCAAAGACACACGTATAGAAGGGGTGAAAATAACCACAAGTGTTAAGCGTTTCATTTTGAAATTACTATTAGAAGTATGTTAAATCAGTTGTATCATATTTTTTTTATTATAGAAACAATGACTGGAAACAAGCAGCAGTAGGTATCTTCACAAACAATACTTGAAATCAAATATGACTTTGCCGAAGCTAACCTACTATAAATATAGGATCAACTGATCATTTCTTCGTAAACAAGCAAATAGCATTGGAAAAAATACTTACTACTGTACAAACAAACAATCACTATAATTTATAATTAAAGAAAAACATTGAAACACTCCTTTGACATCAAAACATTGCCACTCACATCGCCAATAATGAAATCAATAAAAGTGACTGCAGAAGCCTGCACTGACTATGAACAAAACACAACATTTTTTAAACAGTAATTTGCCAAAAATTTGAGAATAATTGTTTTACTGCATGATAAATGCAGTACAAAATACGCAATAGAGGCACCCAAATAACAATACCAAACTCGATGAAAAATGTCAGTGCAGAGGAACATTTATGTTTTTTAGCATATTTATGTTTTCCTTGATAGACCTAATTTCTTTGCTTCAGATTCATAAATAAGCAATCTCCACATTTTTACAACGAACACTTCTGCTTCATCATCCAAAACCTGCAAAAATTAACAGAAAAAAAAACTCTCTGCTTTAAAAGCATACGTTCCACTTCAAAAATCTAAAGCAAAACACGACTATGGTTAATCACATTATATGGATCTCGCACTATTACAGTTTTTTTAGTGCAAATAAATTATTGCTGCAAACGTTACCATAGCAATGTCGGAAAGGATTTTCTGTGGATCAGTCTTTGATGTCACTTTTTCACAAACAAAATCAACCAATGAAGCTTCTTCTTCCCCAATGTAATCTGTTATTTTTTTCGAAACCCATGGTTTAACCTAAAAACATAATAAAAATACATAAACATATGCAGGAGAAAATGTTCCTAGTGAATTCAAATTTTTGCAGACTTTAATTTTCAAGTTATATTTACCCTTTGTTCAACGAGAGACTTGTCAACGTAGTTCCAATTGATCGGAAATGCAAACAGATCATTTTTAGCAGTTGGAATGCGATCTATTAAGTCCTTGATCATCTGTTTACGTTCTTCTGATGTCATCGCTTGAATGCGATCCTGAAAACAAATTTATCAATACTGGAAACCGATTTGAAAAATATCCAAACAATCACTGAAAATCAACAGCTTTTTCTTAAAAACATAATTCAGCTACCTCTTCAGTTATTTCAAATGGTTTCAATTTCTTTTTTCGATATGCGGCGTCTTCATCATTTTCTTCAAAACCGAATACTCCATTAAGGTGTGAGCTTGTTGACGGGCGTGCAGGTGTGATGACATCGGTACGCACAATTGCTGGACTTGCAAGCGATGATGATATTACGGAAGGTGATGGAGCACTCACTATTGGTGAACTCGCAACGGG
This sequence comes from Litomosoides sigmodontis, assembly GCA_963070105.1. Taxonomy (NCBI): domain Eukaryota; kingdom Metazoa; phylum Nematoda; class Chromadorea; order Rhabditida; family Onchocercidae; genus Litomosoides; species Litomosoides sigmodontis. The sequence continues at coordinate 6,454,775 of OY718808.1, forward strand.
TGTGTCTTCGGATGCCACTGAAAAATGACAGTTGGTTTAGTAAAGTTTGCTTAAGTTTGCAGAATAGCACAATCACTAAAACCTTTGTTGCTTTTCTTATAATTTAAAAGACGACTTTCTACATCAGCTGCGAAAAATGTTTTATTCATTGATTTCAAAGATGAACTGAAAAGAAAAATAAATTACATCACTGTAAAAAGCGAATTTTACATTAAACGATAAGATTTACCAGCTTTCCAGCTGCTCCGCTTTTCAAGTTTTTCCGCTTTGACAGCTTCCTCAGCACTTCCTTCACTTTCAGAATCGCTTTCAGACTCCTCGCTTTCCTCATCTTTTTCAGCCTCAGGTGGCAACGGTTTCTGACCCAAAGGACGATGCGGATTTGGGCTTCCAGAATCTGCTCGCAGTTTTCGTAATAGAGCTTCTTCCTAAATATATTTAATTCTCCCAGAAGAAAAGTTTTTGAAACAAAGGTACAATAAAACTCAAAGATCAAGCGACCTGTTCCTCGTGTCGCTTCCTAGCCTCCTCATCCGGATTTTCAACATTCGCATTTTCAGCCAAAATTTGTTTTTTAAGTTCTTCAATTTCTTGTTGTTCACGTTGCCGATCTTTGGTATCTGCTTCACGCTCACGTTCAAAATCACGTCGGCGTTGAAATAATGAAGAACTTCTGCAAATAAATTTCAAATGACCTCAAAATTTTCAAGAGCCTGAAATTTTCTTAAAAACTTCTCAGCGACATAAAGATATCGAAACAAAGGATGATATAATGAAATAGAATGCCTTAGCAAAATGCATTATGATTTTTTCCATTAAGCTCGTGCATTGCCTTACTCTGTGTGCCACTGGTTAGAAACACGCACTCAATATTCCAGGCAATAACATATCAAAATCTCTGTTCAAGGTAAAGATAATTACTTGTAATACTTCTGATCCATGCGTTCATCGTCATAATCTTCTAGAAAATGTTTCAATTTTTTCGCTTCCTTTTGCATATCTCGTTTACGCTGTTTTTCCCGCTGCTCATCCCGCTCATATAGCTTCGCTTGTCTTCTTTCCCGAGCTTCCCATTTACGTAATCTATCAGCATAAGCTATTTCCTTTTCACGAATCTGAAAAATCTTCAAGTTTAATAGTTATAAAATATGTGCAATGAAATACAGCCACCACTGCACGAGTTTTTACCACTTCAAACTGAAAATCTCCGACATAAAAAGCTTAAACTTAAATATTTATGAATTGAAAAGACTTTAACTTTAAATGAATAATTAATAAGAACAACCTGTTTGCGCAGAGCTCTTCGTTCCTTCTGTTCGTCACTGTCTTCTGAATCGCGATCTCTGAAAAACGGATACATAGTTAGAACGTTGGATTAGTCAAAATAAAGATTAACATTGCCTACAAACTTTGTTTAATAAAAACAACAAAGAAACTTGCCTGCTAGGTGACTGAGATCTAAATGCTTTTCGTGTATGACTTCCGGAACGGTTTGAAAAACTGCTCTCGGAAGATGAACTGCTACTACTTCGACTTGACGCACTACTTCTGCTCGATGAACGACAATATGATCTAAATTTCTGGTAATTTTCAAAGATTAAAAAATAAAAAAGCTTAGTGCAAATTCGAAAAAGAAAACTTTCATTCCATCCATTTCGTTTATTCACTCGTGTTTTTAAACATTAATGAAAAGAAGAAAACACCTACTTCCAAACAGAAGTGGGATTCTTTATGAACGCCGCTACTAAACATTTATCCATCACTATAAAATACTAAAAACTTTCAGCAATTAACGATATATATTGAAGCACAAAGTGAGAAATATACTTCTTGGCATCGCTTCGTTCACTATCACTCCTGGATCTTTTCCGAGACTTGTGTCTGCTTCGACTATCTGAACGAGAATGTGAGCGTGCTCGATGTCGGCTGCCATATTTGTCATCGTCCTGAAAATATTGCACATCAGTTGGATCAATTCTGCCATAAGGATAAAACATGAAAACCATTTATCATTATGCTATGCATTCTATCCCTCAATTTCATACCGTAGCGCTCCTAGTGTACTATCTGCACTATATCTTTTTTATCATAATTTAGGCTGGACAAAGACGCATGCAACAATGTAATGACCATAACTTACCTTCTATAAATAAACTAATTTTTGCAAAGCAATATAAATCTTTAGATAACTATTTGGCATATATTGCAATTGTTTCCCACAGAGAATCAATTAAAATTTACAATTAATAATATAATATTTCTCCATTAGTCATGAAAATGTAGGAAAATTCGTTTCATCATTTAACGATAAGAAAAAAGTTTTACGAATGACAGAGTGCTGTTACTTGGAACACATCAGAAACTAATTCATTCCCAGTCAAGAATTAAAAATGTCCCAAACTTTATTAAAAGCAATCAGCCTGCAACTGGAAGCTAAATCTAATTCAGTGCTATCACCGTGGAATCATCGTTGAATCATTATATGGACTGGTTAGAAATGACTGCTGAATTCAATCATCATAGCCTGTAATTTTTGCTACAGAATTTGTGAACAAAAAAAAGGCAATCTTCAAGAGAACGGATAAATGAACAAACTAAGTTCATAAGAAATGACTGATACTATTCCTTAGTAACAAGACTGATACTTGGATGAATTTTTTCAGACAAAAATTGAAATTCCTCCGTTACGTTTTGTGAGTAGTGCTTCTATCGATGTGAAGAGTGATGGCACTAACAGCATGTTAAAGTGAAACAAGAAATTTCATCACTCCATTATTACAGAGAGGATAAAAGAGGAAAAATGTCACCATCGACCTAACAATTTAAATAATTCTCATGCACTCGAGAATTGCAAATCATTACAAGAGAAAGCAACGACACCGTTCTAAAAGATATTTACTGTGCAAAACAAGGAAATGGCATCAGACTATTCTTTCTCCATAAGGTTTCGCTTTTTAAGAAGACAGAATCCATACTTCTTTTTCATTAATTCATAAAAACAGTGAGGACATTATTGATTGAGATAAACAATTAACTAATGTGAGTGCGTTTTCACGCATGAAAATCGTGGTCGCTGGGCCAAAACAGCTCATACGGCATTTTCCATCCGATTGAAGAGCAAATAGATTTTAGAATGGTAGCAGAAACTTTTAAAGCCCCGGTACCTTCCAGTGCTACACGAAACTGATCAATTCGGTATTGACCGTCCCTATACACATCCTTCTACTTGACAAAATCAAGCCATGTCAATTTGAATAGTATTGTTAAAATGAAAAAGCCACCAATTCATTCATTTATCTAAGCAAATAAAACGGCTGTAATATGCAAACAATTAAACCCATTGAAAATATGGTTTTTCAGAGGGCAAGATAGAGTTACTTAAAACAGCAACATTTACACTTACCAGCGCGACAATTTTTTTGTTGCGAAGTTGTACAAATCTGTAATATTATAAGCAAAATCACTATAATTCTTTTGTTCTCTTCATTTCAAAGTGCCCCATGCAAGCTTCAGTTAATATTTTAAAAAAGAAAAGAAAAATAGAAATAGAGAAAGTGTAAAAATTACGCGGTTATGAGCTGTTACGGAAACGAAAAGAACGGCATGCAAACAAATAAAGCCTGGAATTCAAGGACAAGTACAATATACGAATCTACATAATTTTTGCTGTCGACTTGCTGAGCACACGACACTATTATAATTCAAAGTACGAAGGAATTGTGCTATTCATTAGAACATTAAATTGCGGTGGGAAAAGGTGCATGCCACAAAACAAAAATCCATGGCTGAGTAAGCCCTGTCAGAATCTTATTATACTGAATGGACTACCGAAAAATGACCGAAAAAAAAGAACATAAAATGTACTTTTCAGCCTATTGAAGAGCCGTGTTTACTCATAAATGCGTATTGGTCTTTTCACAAATCTACAACCTGATAAGTCAAACACAGAAACTTATAACATGGAATGCTTAAATTGACAGAAATTGAATTTTCAAAACACAAGCACCTAATTCTACCCTTATGTAGATGTAAAGGCAGGTTGGAAATAAGAGTAAGCTTTTAGAGACACCAGTCAATTTCCTGAAATTAAATTGCTGTGCTAAAAAATGGAGTTTTTGCAGTACTAAGCATTTAAGATTATATAATATGGAGAATTAAAATTAAAGAATGTTTGGAATATTATTGTAAGAGTACGTGCAAAACCAATAAAAATTGATCGGCTTTTCATATGACCTACAATTCAAAGTACAATGACGAGGAATATTCAGTGCGATGCACGATTAAAAAAACATCTGCTTTTCCTATAAACGACGATTTCCATGACTGGAAGTCAATCACTGCTGATGATGCCCTTAAGCACTTAAAACATTATAGAATGTATTGGTATAATGCTTCATCACAAAAAGAAAAAAGTGAAGTTTCTAATATGCTGCATATTAGTTAAGGCTACCAGTATAATCCCACTTTATCACTAAAACAGATAATTTCATGCTATCCCTAAATAATTTTTATAAAGAAGAAACTGTGCTTCCCAAATTTCAAGACTTCCCATTGCTTCGAAATCGAATAGTTTGTTTAGACTTGTTTGGAAGAAGAGTAAGAAAAAGGAAAAGAAATTTCGACGAAACTTTCCCCAGAAATTTTCAGATGAAGACCAACAAACACATTATTTAAAATGCTGAAAGCAAGGCAACATAAATTCAACCTTAATGTGAGAAAACTAGGAGCAGTGAGAGACTAGTTAGTAATAAACAAGCTAGAAGATTTAATTAATCAATTGAATTTATAATTTTTTTCCTTGACATATCTGAAATTTCCGTGAGATTTCTGATTTAACAAGCAAATAAAAAGAAAAGCAAACATTGACGCACACGAAAGGAGCTTTTCAAGCAGACAGAATAGCATTTTTCAAACATGTGATACGCATTCATCGTTGCTGTTAAAATTTTGCTTATGGGTTTTTTATGCTGAGATTTTGAACCGGTTCTTTGGTTTGGGAGCAGAGATTAGTTGCTGTGAGAAAATAAAGGAAAACGGAAAATATGGAACTTACTCGTTGCCAAAATGCGTACTTTCGTTATCCCAACAATATGCGTTTAGCCTATATAGATTTTATAAAATACACACTTCTCTACCTGTGTGTACTACTTCAATTATTGTATTTCAATACGAGATATTATCTAAATTATATGCAAATCTTCATTTGAAAAGTAGAAAAATGTTGCTTGAAAGTGAATAACATTACCCACCTTTCTTTCTTTTCGCTTTTCATCACTTCGATCTCCTGTTCGATCCTAAAAGTTCAGTTTCCGTATTGAATAATCAATAAAAGAACTGTAATATATTAAAAAAATTAATGAAAATGAATAAAAATAAGTGCCATATGAGTATTTCACTGAGTAAATAGCTCACTTTTCCCTTTTCCAAAATTGGAGATCGTGCTTTCTCTGCCAGTTCACCGTCTGTAATATATCTTTTCCAGTTAAAAAATCAATTTAATATTGCACTTTCGCTCAATCCAGAATTACCTCAGTTTGAAAATGCGGAACGAATATAACGTCCATCAACAGTGGGGGAATTTAAAATGAACTTGATATCATAAAAACATAAGTATGACCGTAAAAGAACTCTTGACTTTCGCTGGTCAAAAGCAATATAACCTTCAATGGGCACCAAATCGGGTGCATCCTTTTCAATCAACATCTGAATTTTCTGTCGTATTTCTTCATCGTCAGCAACATTATCCTCATCTGCTGGCATTTCATCAGATGCTAAACTTTCTGGTGGTAAGTTTTTATCTGCGCGTTTTCTGGCAACATAATCTTTGACCATTGTTCGTGTTTTGTCATCAATCTAGAAACTGCGTCAATTATGCATATAATTCATAACACAAATAATTTAAAGAAAAAAGCAAATCCAGCACAATTTTAGATAGAATATATAGAAATTTATTCAATACTTTACATTCCTTTTGACTTTCAATACGACTTCAAATGACGCAGCCCAAACATCATTAGGTCTCACTTTAATTTGCTTGCTGACTATACCTATCTTTTTTACTTTTTTTGCATTTCTTATACTATATTTCAATGTACAAGCCTCTATTTCTTTATCAAAAACTAACTTTGACTACTAATTTTTTTTCAGCGAGCGGATAATCATGCAAAATTCGTAAAGCTCGCATTGTACCAAATGGACTTTCAAATTCGCAAAAGCCAAATGCTTGAAATTTTCCATTTGAACCTTGAATGCGCTTCCATGTTGCAACTGCACCACATTCCTTAAAATTTTCGAAGATCAAAATAACCAGACAGGACAATGAATTGGAATTTGTCAAAGCCTAATTCCAATTTATTTTTTCATAATATCGCAATAACAATGATTTTCTACTGATTACGAGAACTCGGAAAAAAGTTTAGTATTCGATAAATTCCAAGAATTTATAAAGCCGTTCTTGCTACTTAACAGCGGACTGTCGAATATTTACTTCTACACTTGCTCTTTCTGCTTACAATAATACATTATTTGTGAGGTATGCAACTATTATAAACATATTTACCGTCAAAATAGCTCGTATTAGTTCATTACCACATTTCTCATTTATATTGCCAACGAAAACTGTAGTAACAGGCGGTTTTTCTGGGGGCTGAAATAAGTCCATTGAATTGAAGTAAAATGTACAGTGTATCAAAAAACAAGTGAAATACCTTAGGTTGTGGTGCGGGTGGGGCCGCCATCCGTTGTGCAGCAGCTGCAGCCATGATAGGATTCGGCATAAAATAAGGATTAGGGAAAGGCACTGAAATTAGCTACATTTATTTGAAATAAAACAAATTGACTCATACTTAAGAGAAATTTTGATTTGAATTAGTGTAATCATTAAATTATTCGTTATCAAAATCTGAATGTCGACAATAAATAGAGCTTGTCGCTTAAATAAAGAACAATCTGCATAGAGCATTAAAAACATATGTTCATATGATTGCTTGAAAATAATAACCAAAACTATAATCTTAGAAAGCGACATCTCTATGACATTGAAAACCAACTTAAGCGGATGGGTGGATGATGAAAACTAGAAAAACTGAAAAAACTAAATAACGGGTCTGCTAATAGAGTTTGTGCTTCTTCTGAGAAAGGAGATCAAAAGCTGCTCTAAGTGAAGTTGTGTTGTACACAAATGAACGAAAATGTATTATGCCGTAACGTCAGCAGCAGCTGTTTAATGCTTGGATGCTTCGGTAAAATGTCTAACAATGCTTATAATTCTACAAAACTTTCGTTATCTACGATAGAATATCACAAGCAATCTCAAAATAAAATCTCACTTTATTGCAATTCCCGACCATTATAAGGTAATTTTAAAACGACTCAAGACATTACTTTTTTTAGCAGAAAACTTTTTCGGGAGTTTTGTACGACGAACTAATCCTCTCACAAATCACACCAAGGCTAACCATAAAACGACAAATTACCACTGTTGCCAGTGTTTAAGAGAATACTCTTGGGACCAATTAAGATACTCCAAAAACTTACTCATAGGTGCCATTTGTGGAATTTGAACACCATAAGCTGGGATCATACCGGGAAATCTTGGTGGCACAGCCATTGAGCTAATAAAACCAGTACAACTCCTGAAGAAAATGCATTAATTACAAGTTTTGTCTATTACTTGAAAGAACAGAGTAAGGGCGATCAGGACAAACAACCCCTCAGAGGACCTCCGGCTTCTTCGAAGCAAAACCCCCAGCACCAGCTCCTCCAAACAGACATTGAGATAGGATTGAGAATAAATTGCGTGAAATACTGTGTACTCGCTGTACCACTTGCTTTGAAACGGACGGGCACAATGTGCAATTAGTGGTTGGGATCTATCTCTCAGAGATCGTTAGGGTGCTGTATAAGAATCATAGCCGAGAACTTCTAAGATAATTACTTATTCAAATGTAAGCTCTACTTTTCCACTGGTTTTTACAGAATTTTATTGGTCTCTGCAGAATCTTCATGGCTGAAGCGGGAAAAGCTAAAGAAAGCGCTGCGTCAACGTCGAAGGTCCTAATTGCTGGAAAAGATCCAAAATGGTGGGACATTTCGACATTTTCGAAAGAGGATAATCCCAACGGACTAATCTGCGAGTCTTCATTTGCCATTCTCTTTCCAAAGTATCGCGAGAAATACATCAGGTTTGCCAATTTTATTTCATTTAACTTCAAGTTAATCCTTTGTAGTTGACCACTTCTCGATTCATTAAGCAACATTGTTTTCTTGTGCCTATTTTAGATTTATAAACATCGTAATTTTGTAAATTGGCACTGACAGAAGAGTAAATTCACTTATTCATTAAGGAATTTTTGTGAATGATTGCACTATCACTTTAGGGAATGTTGGCCACTGATACAAAAAGCTTTCGAGGAACATTATTTAAAGGCAGATTTGGATGTGTTAGAAGGGACAATGGTCGTCAAAACAACTAGGAAAACATGGGATCCGTATATTATAATAAAAGTATGATTCATCCTCATGTCATTGATTGGACTGGTTACCTATTAATGATTTACTATCTGTCTATAATTCCAACATTCAGGGATTTTTTAGGCTCGTGATTCCCTGAAGTTGATTTCAAGAAGTGTACCTTATGAACAAGCAGTACGAGTTCTTCAAGACGACACTGCAAGTGAAATTATTAAGATCAGTTCAATGGTAGCAAACAAGGAGCGATTTGTTAAACGTCGTGCAAGATTGATCGGTAGTGAAGGAGCAACACTGAAAGCAATTGAACTGCTTACTAAGTGCTATATTATGGTTCAAGGAGGTACAGTGGCAGCTGTTGGTCCATATGAAGTTTGCTTTTGACTTTTTCAAGTTTTCAGCAATCTTCAGGTTGCTCATTTCTTTACCGATTAATTATTGTGAACACAACATTTTGATAACAATTATCGAATTCGTCAATATAGTTCACTTTCGATACTACATGATAAGACTCTTTTCTCGTATTATGATCACAAAAAACGATATGCATATTTGGTGGCTATTTTGTCATGATTTTTAGGGATTAAAACATGTTAGAATGATAGTGGAAGATTGTATGAATAACATACACCCTATATATAACATCAAAACTTTGATGATTAAACGCGAATTAATGAAGGATGAAAATTTGAAAAACGAAAATTGGGATCGCTTTTTACCGAAATTTAAAAAGAAGGTATGAACTTTCGAATATCTTATTGTCTCTTTTATTATAAAATGTGACACGAATTACAGATTTACTGCTTTTCCTCTACTTTTAATGTATAGAAAATTTATCTGTAGGTGCAACCTTCTCAATCAACAAATCAAGCAAAGAAGAAGAAAGCTGCAAGATGGAAGAAAAAAGCTGAATACACCCCATTTCCTCCTCCACCTGTTATGAGCAAAGTAATTTTGTTCCATTACTTATTTAATAGTGAGGGATGAGGGATGTACATTTCTTGGTAATTTTAAGAATGGAAGGAAGGTAATTTCTCATTTTACTTCAAGTTTTCTTCGTAGGAGAGCTCATTGTTTTTACTATTAGTACTTAAAATTGAATTTTAGATTGACAAACAGATTGAAAGTGGAGAATATTTCTTAAGTGAACGGACAAGACAATTGGAAAAGCGTAACGAGAAACGCGCAAAACAAGTAATATTGTTGCTATGTATTCACATCTATTACACTATATATTGACTTTTGAAGACGTTTTTTTTTTAATTTGCAAAAAGGTGCAAATTTTAAATTTTAATTGTTTCAGATGGAGAAAACAGCTGAACGCAAGAAGCAGCGTGCCTCAGAATTTGAACTTCCAGACGAAAAAGCAAGGCCTAAGACTAGCCACAAACGAACGAATGAAACTCCTATTGATATCGAAAGTTTAAAGAAAAAGGCTAGAAAGGCAAAAGAATAATGATTGCTGATAAATGTGTGCCATCTTAGGAGTTTTAATTTATTGAGTTATATCCTTAATTTTTGCATTAGTAAGAGTTTTTTTATAAGTTCTTTTTTTTTTTATCTTTTACCTTAATGACAATCGTTACCTGTATATCTGCGCCCTCTCAAATTTGATATTTATTCAGATATCATTCTCAGATAACGCCTCTGGGTAAAATATTTAATGCACTGGTATTGACTTTTTATCCGTCATACAAACATAGAATGTTGTATGACAACAGTTGGTTGTATTCGAAATATTCGAAGTGCACCAAAGGTGTGAATTATAGAATTAGAAAATGCATGTGTGAGGCTGTCACATTGATCTCTATTCTTTGTTTTTATTTCCATAAATAAGCTTTAGCTTCACTCTTGAAAATTTAAATAAGGTAATGTTCATCATATTTATGCTTCGTAGGAATTACTGACGACCCAAGACTAACGCATTCCTTAAAATTTTAGACATGATACAGTATGTCGTGTTTCTGACGTTTAATCATCTGGACATCGTTAGGGTCTTTTACAGCGGCACAGAAATCTTTAACCAGACGCACTGTACCAGGAAAAAACTTTACTAAATCCAACATTAAACTAAATCCAACATCCAACATTAAACTTCATAACAGAATGAATGAGTGAAGCGGTTTTTCTCTCTTTTGCAGAAACATAGGTTTTCTTTTTTAAATGAATTTACAGTATGCGAGCAAGACCACTCAAAAAATGATGTTTATCGGTTGTTATATTCTGCAAAACTAGCCACTTCCGACGTGAAGTAACTGAGCAAACACTCCTTCCAAATGAAGATCTCTGCACATTGAACCACTCACATAGAAATTAGAATTATGTGAGTGGCAGTAGAATGATGAAGAACAAGTATGTGTATAAAAAAGACTAAAATGACCAAAGCAAGGGAAAGAAAAGACCGTATATCAATCACATGAAATCACGGAACTATCCTGACATCGAGATCGGTCAGTCATTTACAAGATCAACTTTAACAAGTACCGATTTTAACTACAGTATTTCATTCAAAATCAAAAAGTGTATCGGTCTGTCAAGGAGGGATACGGTCAAAGTTTGTTTTAAAACAACTTAAAAATCTAAAAGCGAAATTAAATGATCCAACTTTACTGAAAACACATACAGTGACAACTTGCATGCATGTAATCTTGCTGATTTTCACCGATGTTATAACTGTGGCGCAGTGCGATTCTGTTTTTTCATTAACGATCGATCCAAACTGAAAAAAATGGCTAAGCTATCAACTAGTCGTTGTTTGATTTTTTTTTGCATTCGTTGCTTCTTTCTTTACACTTTAGAAATGTTCCCTCGCTCATAATTTAGAGGTGGGATTGGATGAGATTTCCAATCATGAAAACTCATTCTTGAAATACTAATTTTCTAACCGAAGAGTGGATTAAGTGGAAGGACTAGCTGGTAGTTATCAACCTCTCCTTCCATCAAGGTTAATAATACGTGGCCTTGGCAACCAATATCCGACGTAATCGTAGTTTAAACAAGCTCTGTTCTATCATTTGTCATTTATTTAAACTCAATTATTCATACTATAAAATATTCAGTTGTTATTTTGCAAAGTTTTTGTGATATTTTTGGTTGATTGGGGAAAGAAAAATTTGGAAACATTTTAAAATTAACGAAATTTGCTCTGTTTCAACCGACTTTTTTGTAATTTCATCATAAAAATCTGCAGGCATAAGTGTTAATGTAACAGTCATGGGTGCATCATCCAAGCACGACTTCATTGCTTTGTTCTGAAATTAGCACAAATTAAAATTCCATCCCTTTCAACAGCGGTCTAAACTACAACCAGAATATTAAAAAAGTATTATTGCCTTAATTATATTAGACCCATTAATTCTGCTTATACCTGAAGCTAGTTTTACTTAAAATTTAAAAATCTCTACATGTTTTGTTCGTTCTTGCAAACAGAAAAAGGCTAAAGTTCACTTTCTTATGCTTAAATCATAAAAATAAAAAGGCTGGACTTTTAGCAAGTAAAAAACACTTCAATTTAATTACTTGCTCTTCTTCAGCCATCTAAGAATTTATGAGCAATTTAAGTGCGTTTCGATTACTCACCTTGAAAGCCATAACATTTCGTCCATCAATTTCAACAATTCGTTGATTGATAAGCAATCCATTGCGACTAGCGCTTGTTCCTTGCATCACTGCTGTGATAAGGTTATCTTTAAATGAGAATCCTAACAGGCCAGCCGAATCCTTATGTAACGTTATTGTCCTTGCCAAAGGTCTAAAGCGAAAAAAGAAACCGTAAAAATATTTAAAAAGTATTCCAAATATTGCATTCTTAAAACTATTCCCATCAAACAAGTTATGAGTAGTTTTCCTAATATACTGATAAATCACGTATAATTAGCTGCTTGTTTACAATACTTCCTTCAGGCTCTGTAATCAGTTGGTTACATCTGTGTCGCGTAAGGAGTTATCCCTTTCAATATTTTGAGCAACTAGGTTATCAATTAGGTCATTGGTCAGTTATTACGAAAAGTGATCGTTGTGTTCCTCCAGGCTTCCTGTAACACACTTTCTTTCCTTCAACCATTTCTTCTCTCTTTTCTGTACACTATTTTTTTCTACAAAATGCCTTTTGTTTTGACTTCTTTTCAAAACACTAAAAAATTACGATTACAAATGGACGGATCGATCGCTCACTCATTTTTTGTTCAGGAAATTTTCTAATTACGAATGTTTGGCTTTAAATTGATAAAACTACCAAACGCATGTAGAATCGTCCGTACGTGTTACATGTAGTTTTGTCCGTACGTATTATCGATAAAATCACTGAGATACAGAAATAACTACACCCTAATCTAAAATATCTGATACTCTTAAAATGGGCAATTCTTTACAATAACTAACACCGTTCAGAAGAAGAATGGAACAGCTGAAAGAAGATAGTGCACGGTGCTGAAAACTATTGAAATTTCAAAGCAAAATTTTAATCATTCTTCCAATTTTCTATTTTCTGAAGAGACTAACTATTCGCAAAATGTCAAGCTAATCGTTTGTACCTGTCTCTGAGCATAAGAATTATTTCATATTTTGATTTCTTCATGATATTCATTACCTAAAAACATGACATTTAATTATAGGATAAAATTAATTCTTGCAATGTTTTAAATTCCAAGAGAAAGAATATAATGAAAGGAAATCAGCTAACTTTCTGTCCGGTCATTCCAAGCACTTCAATGTCATTTAACTGAAGCAACTGATCACCGAATCGTATGCCGGCAGCTGAAGCGGGAGAACCTTCAGCCACGAACTGAACAAAAATACCCTAAAAGAGAGCCTTTTGTAATTAAAAATTTGAATAGCTAACTCTAAGCATTGCATCCAAAGTTTCATGACCGCTAGGCTTCTCAAATTTATTTGTGCATTTATTGTTTAGAATTTAGGATGCGTAGGGAAACAGCGTACTTGAACGGATCAATAAATGTTAAAGTATCACTCTGATCGATGGAAGCCTCTGCAACGATATTTGCCTCGCTAACACAGCAGTTTTCAAGGAATGATGGACAGACCGAATGAGAATACCTGATTGACGGCTTGCATCCTTAATCCATACTTTTTACCTTTGATGCGACTGAGGATCACTTTACGAATACCGTGCGTAAGATTAGCCTGAGCGAGACCGGAACATTGTAACGTGATCGGTGCGACGATACACTCATTCTCCAGTAAGGTCAACTTATTTGACGGATACGGTTGAGCTTCTACTGACTGCGGAAGATGAGGATAGGAAAGACGCATGGTTGCTATTTCGGGTAGCTGTGGAGATGGTTTCTGGAAGGGGTAAAAAAAATTTTCAATTTTCTAATTAGATTTCGTTAATTTTCGAGGAACCTTTATTAAAGTCAATTTATTTGGAATTAAAAAAAAGAACTAATTAACAACTGCTATTACTGAATAAGTTATATTAAATGAAATTAATGGATTCTTTTATTTATCGTATAACAGCTATATATTAAATGAAATTAATGGAAAGAAATCTTAATCTTACGAGCAGAGATGGCTTGGCAATACTTTCATAGGACGGAAGTGATGGATATTGTAACGCTTCTGGCGAAGCTGCAATTTTTGTAAAGAAAATATTCAAAATAAAATTTAGACTTTTCTGCAAAGATATCTTTTTGTTTTTCACTTCAAAACAAACTGAAATGCTTAATTGTGAATGCCTTGAATTAATTAGAGGAATTCTTTCGTTTGCTTTCAGTAACCGCTACATTCGTACATTTTTTAGCTAAAATAAGATTCCCTTCATCCTTCTTCCTGCACAACTTAAAATAGAATGAAAAATTGTTTCGCATTTCAGTTTAAGATATTCAGAAGAGCGAAGTCTCTTCACAGAGAAAGGGAAAACCAAAGGGTGCCACTCTGTTCTAACCTTTCAACATCGCGGTCTCCTTTCCCTCTTATTCCAGGTGTTTCTCCTTATATTAAATTATCGGTTACAAAAGCACATGCACATGCATACAATCGTACGATGATCAGTATAGGTAGAAATGCAAATGGCTTAATTGTGCGGAAATTTAGCCGACAAAGCAGGATAAAGCGGTTACCATCAATTAGACTAAATTTTGAAAGCAACTGCTTCACAATGCATTATTTGCTTTCTTTGATATCTAGCATTAAGTGTTCTATTTTTGCTTACAACCACAATATGTAAATCAAATGTTGCAGCATTTTAAGATGTGAAATTAGAAATATCAAAATTTAAGATAAAACATAGAAACCTGGTGATATAGAATTCTCATCGATTGCCTCGTAAATTCGTCCAGCTGAAATTCAAGTATTATGAGTTGGTCTGTATGGTCTACGTTAATCAAATAATGAATGCGAGATGAAATATGGGCTTCCTCAATCACTGATAAAAGCAGTTGTAATTTGAATTAATTAATATCAGCGAATTGCAAATGTCACATTATCAGTGCTCATTACTCATTTATGCTGACTGTTATCACTTCTGTATAAAATAGTTTGATAACAATATCACTGATATCTTTCACTACCAATGTGATTAATTAGCTATCAGTGAATCGTACATTTAACAATAGAAATTTCCAGTTTGTGTGTAACTTACACTAAATTTCATTGTTAAAATTTAAGGAATCTTTTTTGCCTTTGTTGTGAATGGGAAATGACTGGAACTAAATTTTAATCATTTATTTTTCGTCGTGAAACTAAACTGAATGAGCACCACGAACATTGCAATTAATATGTTTGATATTTTAATTAGCATAAGAGAGTGCTATTGATTGAAAGCTCAGTTAAGCCGTTCAATGAATGAAAACGATTTTGGCAATGGAAATATTTTCAAAAGTGAATGTATAAGTTGTGATGAGTGCTGCCATAGTTTGAATGTGTTTTATGTTGCACCAATCATTTACTATCAAATTTTTGCCAAATTACCATCACAACGCGATCATTTCATTTCATCAGAATTCATAACACAAATTTAAATGATGAAATTTGAAATTATTTGCGGAAATAGTAAAGGATATTGAAACACTCACGGACAGAAGAATTTGATTCATAGACAGGAGCGGATGGTTCTACGAAGGAGCGAAATGGTAGAGCATCGTGACCGGAACGACCACTGTTTTGCTGTAAAATTAGTATTGCTGAAATTGAACAGTGTGAAATGAATGAATTATTTGTTCGTAAACTGTTCCTTCAATTCCACTGACAGCAGTCGTACAAGCAGTTCGGAGTGACAGCCATCTGTTTTTTATTTGATGTAAAAGGCTTTTTTAAGCTCTCCAAGAACGGCGGATTTCAGTTGATGAAATTTTTTCACTGACATTTTGCAATGCATGAAAGATTTTGTAATTTGCCATAATTTATTTACTTGGGAATGATGGAATTCAAGGTCGTATCTTCGAATGAAAAAAACTTTTTTTTGCAAAAAGTACTAAATTATAGCAAAAACTGGTATCTGATAGGAATAATAATTACAGTTTAGAAGAAATTTTGTGCATATTCCTCCTAGTAGTCTTAGCATGGAGAAATTTTGAAAATGATTCAAACTGATCAAGAGCACTAAGTTAGATTAATTCACTCCATAGCGTTCGTAAATTGACAATCTAATCAATAATTACTTTTTAACGAATGTAATTATAATTTAAAGATTGAAATGTGAAAGGAAGTAAAAACGTCGTGCTACCTGGTATTGATATTGATCAACTAACAGATCCTCGAGGGTTGGATACAGTGGCATTTCCTGCAAGTAAACTTTAGTTTAATGCTTATAAGTGTTACTGCTTTAAAAATTTCATCAAAAATTCAATTAGAACTACCGCTCACCAAGCTTACTAAAACTGTGAAACACTGAAAAATTTTTGTCACAGATTTCAGGTGATTTTTGTGGCGTTTAAGAATGGCTCATCAAGGAAATTAATTTTCAGCAACCTTGGAAATTCTAAAAACGGAACCGAACCACTCATTCATCAAGTGAATAACTTTTCCACTTTGACTTTTGCAATGATCTGATTGGCACTTAACTATTTCACTCCAACCACTCCCAAAGTACGAAGTCTCTGTGACGCACTAACAGACACATTTCTGTTTTGAAAAAAATAAAGAAAAAATAAGAGGAACGCAATTCCAAAATTTTGCGATACAACAAAAAGCATTTTTTTTTCGGGCAATGATAAAATTTCAAATTAAATTTTGGAAAATTTCGCAAGCGGCAACTGTTCACTAAGTAGTAATAGTAGAAATAACAGAGTGAAACAAAATGGTAAGTCCGACCAATTCGACCACTGAGTAAACAGTTGAAAGCAGCTACCGCATTGGACGGATGGGTAGCGTAACGGTTGACCGATCAATCGACTAACCGATTGACCGATCGAGTAGTTGACTGAGTGAGCGAGTGTAGTACTCGGTAGATACGAAACAGAGGAAGGAAGGATTCGTTTGGAATCGGATTGTGTGAAATGGACAGAGAACGGATGAGGAAGCAGAAGGACGGCGATGGGCAGCAAGTGAACAAATAAAAGGACGAGAAGATCGGAAGGAAGGGATGACGCAAATAATTGTTGTGTTGTGAGTGACCAGACATCGCAGTTCATCCGTCCCACAACAATTATTTATTTCACAGATTGTAATTGTGGAGGAGAGGTTAGCGAGGCCTTTTTGGGATTGAACTTGTAACAATCTTAACGTTAGCACGTGGCTTTTGGTCTTCAGAAATTGGCGGACTCGAAGAATAAATCATTGCGGCTCTTCCTCTCTGACATTCACCGATCTTTAAGACGAATTTCTGAAAGGAAAAAAATTGTGTGTAATAATTGATTCAAAATGACTTTCCCTCACTAGCTTTTTTCAGCCACTCAAAAGTAAATTTAATTCAATGAACAAATGGTTTACGAATTTAAATTATGAAGATAATATTACAGTGGTCCAACACTGGTTTCTATTAATGGAGGAGGATTTAAATTAAAATTCTGTTAAAAAGTCGATGGAACAGATGAAAGGTAAGTGGCGCTGATCGCCAGTGACGGCAGGCAAGTAACTGGGAAATGATGTGTGCGCCGCCGTCTCGTTGCTTCAGACGAAAATGGTGACAGCGCAAGGGTTGTCCGCTCTTCGAAGTAGTGGAAAATTGAGCCGTTACAGATCTGTGAAATGCAAATGATACTATTTCATTCAGTCGCAGTTGACGTCATCAGTCGCTTTCGCTTTTACAAACATCGAAATTATCTTCAGCTCTTGAATTATTCAAATACGCAGGCGTATTCTCACGCCGTTGAATGGTGGCTACTGTTCATAATGAACCGTAAAATCTTCGTCTTCCAACGAATCTTATGGATTGATTACATCTTATCTTATAATTATATCTTGTGGACGGACGGCTTGAGTTGAGCAATGGAAAATAATTGCTGGTTAAACTTCATTTCGATTGAATTTTTCCATCAACGAGCTGATTGGAAGACAACTTCTTAGCCGTTAACCATCATTGCTTAACAATTAATTACTTGTACCTAATAACTGTCAGGCAATAATAAAAAGATATTTTTGTAAGAGGCTAGTGTTGGAGAGATCTTCTAATCCTTCTTGCTAACAGCCAGCTGTACGTGAGTTGTACGTTCAATGCGACATTCAGCTCACATTGGGTAGGTGGAGGTGATAAGTGGTCGGCTGCTTTTGCAAGGGTGAGGAAGAAGTTATCGTACTGATGATTTACTACGATACACTACGTACTGAACTATTTCACCAATTTTGCATCAATTCCCCGATAATGCTCTCACATATAATGCTGTAATCTCAATTTCTGACCAACTGACCACCAGCTTGGTCATTACTTTAACCAAATGCTGCTAGAGGTGGCACGGAGGATGTCTGTCTAATTTGCTATATAAATTTTTGTTCGCTTTTTAAGCTTCGATATATGCTCTTCCTTCAAACAAACACTTACTTTATTAAAAAAATCTTATTGAAAATTATAAGGACAACCGTTACGAGAACGCTGTACAGTTTCTAAAACGAACGGCAACCAGTACGATATCCCAATTCCTTTGATCTATAATCTTCTTTTCGGAAAAAGTAAATTTCTAAAATTTCTTTCACCAACTGCTATATTGAAATATATGTCCGAGGATAGCGAACAAATGTTCATTGCAATATTCTGACCAATTCAGAACCTTTAAAATGACTTTGATTTCTTTACGCCTACCATTTAACAGCATATATCACATCATTTGCTTATTTTTGTTTTAATTTGATAAATTTACATCTATTTGAACGATTAATTTCTAAGCGCCAATTCCAAAGCAATTTTCCAGGAAGAAAAAGCTATATTTCAATGAGTTAATATTTATGGTTGTGTTTGCAATTGATTTTACAATATAATTTGGTTAAAAATAACCTGTTACGGAAACCCATAAATCACGCGTACCACACTACGCTTCATATCATTATTTAGCAGCGTGATACTTGTTTCAATCCTTGACGGTGAATGAGTATGACTATCAATTTCATTTCTTATTGCAAATAAAAGAATAAAATTATACCTTCTGTTGCATACTTCAAAAAAGAAATCTCTCTAGGAAAAATTCCATCTTCACTAGCCAGAGACCGACTGTGTATTAAAAATTTCAGTAATGGCAACGGCAAACAAAGATAATTCTACAGGATTGTTATTCAGTTACATGCTTAAAGCGCTTGCAGCAGAAGCATCGGAGGAAATAAAATACTTATTGGTAGCTAGCTGCCTCATGTGACAATCGCTTTATTCATTTAAGAGTACTTTTAATAGGGTGTTTTGTTTTCATCAAAGATTGAGAGTAAGATTGGGAAGAATCCACTCACTGTTCATCAAAATAAGGAAAACTTCTGATTTTTTTTGTTTTTCTGATTTTTCACTTGTACAGGAGTTTCACCTTTATATAAGAATTTTCAGTGTCTTAGATCACTACTAAGCTACTTTGCATGAAACTTCAATCCAGCAAAACGTATAGCTCTCGCAATCAAGGACTAATAAATAAAAAAGAACAAGGCATTCAACAGGTAATATTATGAATTAAAAAAAAGTAACGAGGGTAACAATGCTCGTATACTCTATAATTTTGAAATGAGACTGTTGTTGCACTAACTAGATTCTAAATGTTTTGCATTGTTTATTACCTTACTATTGCATATTATACAGAAACATGTGACATAAAAAGCAATTTAATCCTTTTTGTACAAAGTCTTCAATACTGAAATTATTAAAGAATAATTTAGCAAATTAGTGACAAAGATCACCCTAAAATTTTCAAACCAAAACAAACAATTCAAAAAAAAACTCAGAAGATATCAACAGAGGAGTAAGAGGAAAATCAATACAGAAAAGAAAAATTTTAAATGTGTACTTATATAACATCCATAGCAGATGAAGCCGAAATTCAAAGGCATTTTCGAAACCCCCATACAATTTAAATCGTTTACGTCTATTTTATTTGACCAAAAAACATGTCTCGCGCCGAGCAGTTACGAATTTTTACCTCCCATTTACAAGCGGTATCAGAACCTTTTGATTTAATACGTTTTACTTATTAGTTAAGTTATTAGTTAAGTGAAATGATGAAATGTTTAGCTTGGATTTTTACAATGATCTCAACAACCAGTATTAGGAAAAGCGTTGCCGACAGCGGGAATTTTTCCAATTTTACACGTTGATTGGAAAATAAAGTAAAATTACCTGATAATTTTGAATAAAAAGCGAACCAAAAAGCAAACGAATGAAAAAATAACTAAAAACAAAAAAATCATTGCACGATGTAACACGTTAAAAAGCAGAAGAATTTCATAAAATTTTGTTAAGAAACGATGAAATGACGTACGGAACATAAATATCCCTCATTGATTAAGGGAGAAAACACAGATAGGAAATTGTGTGCTAGAAATAGAAAAAGTTTCTCTAGTTTTGCGAATGTAAGATTGATTCCACAAAGCCTATCCAGAAATTTCCGGAATGATAAAATCGAATACCAGAAACTAAAAACAAATACATTATTACAATAATCAAAAATCGAATTTCTTCAGCAGCTCCGTACTGTGACATATTTTAAAACCTGTCAATGCTATTTGTTTGCCCATTGATGAGTCCTTTGCAACATCTAGAATTAAAAAAACATGCAATATTTACACAATAAGACTAGGTCCTTCAAAAAAATAATAAAAATCTGAGAAGAGCACATAATGTCATGCCTTTTGTTTTAACAAAAACAAACCACAAATACCGCGATATCGATTTCAGTGAAACATAAGCATTGTTGAAATATAACTTGCCGGTTAAATAAATCAAGGTGCATTTTTGATTCGCATTCGCAGTATGATTCAGGCACTTCAGCAGTACTTTCGCATCATGCTTATTTTTGTCACATTCATGTGGTTTCATTGTTTGTATCACTTTCAAACTCTCATATTCCTTCACTATTTCTTCATAATAAGCATGCTTTTCCATTAGTCCCAAGTTAGAATTCGATGAGGCACTTAAATAAAGATTTATAGAATCCAGTGTTATTATCGTAGTACTTGGTTTCACCCTACTTTCTTATTTTCTTATACCTCGCCCCTTTTCCATTTGATCAAGGTAGACTTGAAAAGTTCCAGATTCTCAAAAATAAAGCAAAATCTGAAAACTCAGCTCAGCATGTTTACCAATAATGAGTGATTAAGTCAGCAGTAATGGGCATCACATAATATTTTAACAAAAAGTTAGCATGTGCCCGCTGTGAGAGTTATATTTTTTTGACAAATTAGCAGAACGCATAATGGACGGCTGTCACCCAGAATTGGAAGCAGTATAGCAACAGGTTCAAAAGAGAAGACTACTCCCCATAACTGGATGTGCGCATGGTACTCACTACGTTGTACCGCTGCACTATGATCAAAATTTCAACTATGGGTCGTCGTTCATGAAAAAAAAAACGCTAATGAATCATAATGACAAAATGCCCCCATAAGCTGCTGAAAGTAATAGACACAAGAACCCGCCTATTTAAGGTCTGCCTGACATGGGTGTGCAGTTTGATCCACCATAAAACGGAACCGCTCTTTCTCCAATTTGAAAAACGTTCCAGTACCATCCGTAAATGTTTTGGATCCCTGCATACATAATGAATTCCATGGCATTGAATATCAGAGAAATATGAAAGAATATGTTTAGAAAAAGAAATGTTTTTGGAAAGAAAGAACAAAAAGGCTTCCGCTACTAAAATAAAAAGCATACAAAGCTCCAGTAATAATTTGAGCATCATCAATCATTAATACTCCATGTCTTGTTGAAGAATTGGCTCTCACATTCTGAAAAAATATTTTTGAAAAACAAGAGCACCACAAAGAATTTACGAAAAATTTTTAAAAGAACTAGAAAATACTCACACTTCGAGCATAATATGGCTTCGATTGACTATGAATGCTTGGTTGATTGAAAAATCCATATACGCACGGTTGTTTAAATCCTGGCACATATGTACTAAAATAAACGATGAAGAAATTTCCCATAAACTACATCACGCCAATTGCTTCACACATTTTTGCAGAAAGTTAGAAAACCTACGTCGAAGAAGCACTACGATATTGAAAGGGCCCTGTAAAAGAAGGAGCAGCATATAAATGAGCGCGAAAGTGACTAGTAGACTCGTTTGTAAAGCCTTCAGGAGGTTGTACAGAAGAAGTTGAAGGTCGAACTGCAGGTGTAATAACGCGATGATCAGTATCACCATTGGAAAACACGATTGGTGCCTGCATAGCAGGTGTGACGTGATGCGTAGTTGATGCTGTTACCTATAAAAAGATTTATGCTTTGTAGGCTCCCACTATAAAGTCTAAGCCTAAACAGTCCTGTAACTTTGAAGTGGAGTAACAGCAAAATAATCAGCAGTAATCAATCAAAGAACAATGAACTATTATTGTTCAACTAACGCTCGCAAACTCACATTCAATCAGCCACTACACTCTACTAATTCTCTCGCTGTCCTAGACCAGATCACTATATCATAAAATGATCATTGCGATCAATGTAACTCTTTCTATTACAATGTTTTAATTATACAAAAATTATTTTCCAAAAATAAGAATTCATACTTCGCGTGAAATATCTGAAGCACAACTGATTGCGTGAGTGGTACGCATGTCCACATCATTGCTACCTACTGATCCAGTACTTGTTTTCCAAAAAGATAAATCTAGATCGTCTTTTGAATTCGGAAGAATATCCCACTGCAAGTTCTGCAGAGAAAGATTTAATAATAAATTTGTCTAAAAAATAACGAAATAACCTTCATGTATCCTAGAGTGCATCAATGTCTATAAATATAAAATGATTTCTTCATATATTTTCCTTACATGTACGAGACCCTTTTGAAAAAACTTTTTGCTTGCAAAACTGACCTTATCACTCTCAGCTTGATTTTTTTGAATCGAATGACGTGGAAATGAAGTTAGTTCAGGCAGGATGTAACTAAAAATTTTTCATAATTTTTCAGAAACATTAAAATCATTACAAAATTATTAAAATCTTGCTTAATCGTTCTCGGTCGTATGAATAAACTTATAAAATGTGAAACTAATATCTAAAAAAAGAAAAGAGCACTAAAAACAAAACAGATTTTAAGAAGAAAAGCTTTCCTTACAACTTTCTTTGGGCAATCAACAAAAATTTTCAGAAGTAAGGGAATGAATGAAGAAAAAAATCCTTCACATACAAACGAGCTAACAACTTGCATTTGCTACATAGATAGGCAGACCAAAAAACTTCAAAAAATAATTTTTGGTAGTAATCAAATAATAATCTAACAATACGTAAACTGAAACATTCTTACGTAGGTTCATCGTTAGTAACAAGATTCTCATTATTCTGAGTTGATGTTGAATGCGCCCCTTCACAGTCAATTTTAATCTCATATTTTTTAGGAATCTGAAAACAGCAAATACAGTGTTTTGAAATTTCCAAAGCTTAACTGATAAAATTTAACAAAATAACAAGAAAAATAGAAACTGACATCCTCTACAAATGACCTAGAATTCTTCACGGCTTCCACTGATGCTAGAGCTGTAAACGATGCAACTTCCGGAGGCTGAAAAACATTAGTTGCACTCATTATTAATAACTTACCGAGAAGAAAGGAAATATTTTTTTAGATTAGCAAATGAAGAGTTGCTTATTGCTATTGATGGTGATTTCTTTCTTTACATATATAAGAATATTAATACAACATTTCGATAACGTAGTATGGAACCTAGTTACAGTGTTTCGTTTATTTCGTGTTACTGATCTTTTAGACCTTCATAATATAAATTAGAAGTACCCGATACTGCCGGACAGGAGTTTGAAATGAAGCATCAGTAGCCGATCTCATGTCGTAATCAGAAATAATCTTTGGTGCAGTGGCAACGAAGACACCAGGTTCATGTGGAGGACTAGCAGGTGATTCCGTACTATCGAGTTCACTAAAAAGTGCTGAAGAGATTTGGAAAACTAAAGTACAAATACAAAAAATACTGCAATATTTTTGGCTTTTCTTTCAGTGCAGAAACCAAGCATTTAAAAATTTTCCTACGACGTTTATATCACGATATCCATTTAAATGATACATGAATAAAAACATACCTCTGATTTTTCACAACCGAAACAGGCGCACTGTCGTTGTCCTGAAATTCTAATTTATTTGCGTCGAACATATAATTCAGTTGCTGAATGAACTGCTTGCTGCGTGAAATTTGCAGAAAACAGAACACAATTTTATCGATTGAGAAATAACCAAAATTATGGTCAAGTTCTGATGTATAATTTTTTAAGTACTATGTCCGATGACGAATATTTAAGGTGATGGGTCTTTTCAATGTAAGCAAGATCGATATACTTTGAGATTTGGAGAAATGCTAGAGGGGGATCTCTTGGACTGTGAAGAAGTAGTCGGTGACGATCCACCACTAGATATCGCGTCCGACGGTGAATATCCACGAAAATCGGCTGCATAGAAGTCGGATGATGAAGGTAATCGCTAAAAAAAGCTGGTAAAACTACATTCCATTAAATGATTTATAATAAGTTTGTTTCACCTAACATATCTAATCCGATTCAAATACATGTATTCTACAGTTTCTAGAAGTTCGGAATAGACCAATTAATATTTTAGCAAATGCTTACAAAAGCACAAAAAAGATTACCTTTTTCTTAGTATCTGGATGTTTACGAAAAGAGCCCCACTCTGATGTGCTCCTTCCAACAACTGAACATACCGGAATTGGCAAATCCTGTTTGCTAATGACACGTTTCCTCGGATCTCTGTTGACTGACATCTTTTCATGTTGAGGATTAGAAGAGAAGAGACGTTTATCTTTTGAAATTGTTTCATCAACTGAATGCTGTGAACCCAATTTCAACTTTAAGTTAGAACTTGATAGTGACTGAAAAGTAAGATGAAACTAGTAAAACTTGTATTGTCTTCTTACGTGCATCTAGTAACATAATCTGTTCATCCGAACGATTATTAATGAATTTACACTTTGCAAATCATTAAAGACGTCTATTCCGAACGCATTTTCTTCGAAAGACGACAATTTGCACCAAATTCTTGTTGATGAGCAAAGTAATAAAAAGCAAAACCTAATTAAATTAAAGTAAATTATGCGCAAAAAGACCACAAAAGATGTTTTGTGCAAACGCACATGTTGGCTTAAGGGTTTTTGCAACCCAGATGTTGTGTCCATCTGTTCAACACGCCATCCCTTCTTCTCTTCATCATCGTCACTGTCCGCTATATCCATATCAATCGATCCTTCAATATAATAAATATATTTTTTCTCCAGTCACAGCACATAAATCCTTGCAAATCAGGACTACACAGGGATACCATAACCACCAATATTCTATATTCCTGTACAGCTATCAATGTTTCTCAACAACAACAATTACCAGCATTTGCATTCGATACTTCAATTCTTGACTTATTAGAATTTTCTTCAGAAAGTAAAATTTTTTTAGCCACATTTCGCACCAGTTCTTGAACACGAACGTCCAGTCCATCAATGCGTTCTTGGAGTAACAATGGCCTCACAAATTCGTCGCTGTAAAAAACACAGTCCATTAGATTAATTCCGCACACATGCAGTGAAGCCTACATTATTTTTTTTTTAAAAACAAACAAGAAAAGATTTAAAATCAACAGTGAACTCGTATCAAATCTTTGAATTCAAATTTTAAACAAAAAATCACTAACTTCTCCTCTGTCGACATCGTTTCAAACGCACCATTTATTAATGAACAGTTCAAATCACAGGTCAAATACAAACAATGGAATATATTGCCGGCTGTCTTAGGAAGAGCTAACAAATCACTAAATAATCCGTTTGGCAAAAGAATAAAAATCCCAACAGATGGAAAAATTGTTACACCTGTCTGAAAAAAACCACAGTGATCGGTGGCACCGATCTCATGAAAGCGTGATTTTAACCTAAATTTCAAATTACAGTATTAAGATATCAAAACTGTTCAAATCTTAATTCTAAGCAAATAGAAATAATTAATGACATTAGGACTTAGTTTCAATCTTTAACACCACACTTTTCTATAATACAACATGAGTTATCAGAACAACACATTTACGACAGATCATTTCGGAAGTCATACTCACGAATCTATTCCCAACCTTTTCATATATAAAAATAAAAAATATAAAACACTAACCGCCTGTTTTATCCTCATAGATTCGTGCAATAAAGCAAAATCCTGAGAATCATCCTCAGAAAACAATGTAAAATAGTAAACCAAACGCTGAGAATGAACCAAAAGCACCTAAACGATTTGTTTAATTTCATAATTACCATTTTCTTATGCAAAACTTGAAACTAAATTTTCTAGCCTCTTTTTTCAAAGCGATTTCCCCAAGAGCTGGTGGTTTCAGCATTTCAAGAATCGGTGAAAAAGCGAGGCACGCAGTCCAGTGAATGAGGTCGGTAACTTCGAGAACATCTCTAAAATAAAAGTGTGTTCGCACAAAGATATCATCTGAAAAATATACGAAAACAAACAATCTCTAATCAACACTGCTCTTCACAAAAATATTTCTTTCATGAATAACGTCTGAAACTGATTCCTTGAAGATGAATGACAGAAATGCAAAAGTTACAGTAACGGTGGTTTAGTCGCTGCTGCGAGTGAACAGAGCGAAACACGATTGTATCGCTTATTTCCAATTGATAAATTACCACTCCAAACAATTGAATCCGTTCCTTTGAAAGATAACACGCTGAAATAAGTAAAAATTTTGTTTTAAGGATATCTGCAGATTGACGGTTACATTCAGTCGACTCAATCTATCTTTAAAAGTACGAAAACAGTTGAGAAAGTGCTTTAAAAATAGCTTGAATGTGCGCCTTTTCTAATGAGACCGCTTTGAGCCTTACCGTGCTGTAATTTAGTACTATTTTAATATTATGTATTAATTACTTGACAAAAAGTGAATGGACAAAAATTACCTATTTGGAGGGAACTGCACATCATATATGGCAAAAGGTAGAACATTAGCTGGGGATTTGGAATATCCGGCTCCTTTCTCTTCGAATAAAAAAATCTGAAAAAAGAAGTCCAAGTGACGCATATCACTGATAATTACAATTTGTTTAAATTCAAAAAATTTTAGAATAAAAGAATCAGAAGTTTTCCACTAATGAAAATTTAACAGGACCTGATCACATCGATAATTATCGTGTCGCAATAATTTACAGTCTCCTGGTTGCATAGCTGAGTGCGAATGATATCCTCGCTTAGGCAACAAATGATAAGATCCCAAGCCAACAACGCTGCATTTGCCTTTCAAGATCTGAAAAAATATTACTATGTGACAAATTATGACCTGCAGGCTACATGCGTATGAATAATGCTTTTGCTAAATACTAAACGGTAGCATAAATTGTTCACACATATGAAGTGTAAAAAAGAATGAAAAAGGTTAAGAAATAATCGAAATAATAGTAATTACCTTGCAAGCTAAGATCTTCAGAGTGATTCGTCCAAGAAAAGGTGCTGGAGTAACTAGGTCTGGATGCGCCGACAAGTAAACACCTAGGAATTATGCGACATAACAGAAATATATCCAGAATACAAAATTAAAAAACAGATATGAAATGGTGGACTTCGACATTCGCATATTGGTATTTTAATAGATATGTTTTTATAAGTTACACAAACCAGTAATGCCTTCTAACAATAATTACGTATCTATTCCTTTGTCAATTTCTTTTATAATTAAAATAAATTTAACAAGTGAGAATTATAAGAAAGCTAAGAACCAATCATTGCCCGCAAACAGAACTTTATTCATGAACAAATTATTCTGCGTTATAATTTTAAAGATAATCTAACCATTCGCCGGCTCACCCAAGTCCCCCACGAAGTTGTTATTGACAGAGAGACCCCATTGCGCTATTAGTTCCGTCTGAAAACTTTGATAAATTCAAGCGTTTTTAGTGATTACTGAAGCACGATTTCGATTTTGACAAAACTCGTTTGTTCGTCAAATTAGCTTACCATCGAAAAGAAATGGAAGAAATGATGATAAAGCATTATTTATTTAAAAAAGCCGATTCCTTACTTTTCAAGCAATATTTTTATTTAAAGACAAAATAAAATAAAGAAAAGGATTCATTTATACATCAACAATACAAGGTATCTATTCCGTACGATTAACTAAATTTTGGAAAAATAAAAAGACGGAAATTTCCATAATTAATAGCACACTCCTGAAGTCGGTAAATATGAAAACCTTATAACTAAAAGTTTTGTAGCTTACCTCTCGAAAATTATCTGAGAGAAGGGTGTACGCAAACGACACATCAGAAGGGAAGCCCTGAGATTCCAGCGATCGTCGAAAATTGGAAAACTGAAAAGTTACAAAAGTGAATTCACCATAAACTTCATAATGCGGTTTTATATTTTCCCCCTACTTTATCGCACAATGTCACGGAAAAGAATCTGATAATTCTGACCGACTCTCGGTCCTGACAACTGCTTGAGAGATGCGATAACTGGTTGGTATATATTTCAAAATTATTCGCTGTTACGGGGTATATCGTTTATATGATGCTAAGAAATGTCTCCAAAAGCATAAATTGATTGTAAGCAATAAAATCTTCATAAAAAAATCAAATCCAAATCAGCCATGGAATTATATTCAGAAAACCCATTTAGATCACATTTCTTTAATGCAGCGCAAAAGAGATTTCTTTGAACTTAGCTGCAATTTGATGCTGAACTTGAAATGCATTCAGCACATTTTCTAAAATCCTAATACTGAAGCTGAAATACGGTAAGAACTCGAATATTCCTGAAAATTAGTTTTCTTTATTCATTAAGAAAAATAAGTGCTACCCGTGTTTCCAATTGTTTATTATCTATAACTCTACATCTGATAATTCTGATCGACTCTCGGTCTTGACAACTGCTTGAGAGATGTGATAAAATGACTGGTTGGTATATATTTCGAAATTGTTCGCTGTTAAGGGCTATATCGTTTATATGATGCTGAGAAGTGCCTTAAAAAGCATAAATTGATTGTAAGCAATAAAATCCTAGTAAAAAAATCCAAATCAATAGTGAAAAAAACTGATTATTGCGGGAAGGGAAATACTGTCCATCACAAAGCACTCCTGGTCGCTCATGATTAGTAAATAAAAGTTATCATCTGCTTTACCAATTATTCAAAAGTATGCTTGCTAGGTTTCCATTCAACCAAGCTCCTCTATTTTGAAATAAATCGTAACTTGATTTCAATGAAATTTTTTCAGACATTATTTCATTATAAGTTGATTCCTTCTTCACGCTGTAACATAAATGGCTGTATGGGAAAGTATTCAAGCTCATTAGAAAGATAGACCGAACTGTCACCCTTCATGACTAACTTCCCTCAAAATAAGAATTAAAATGTACTTTGGTTTCGTGATTTTCGAGGAATAGCGAAATCATTTCGTTGCATTGCTTCTGCCATAAGAGTGAAATTACAAACCTAAAATTTTTCTAAGTAGTAATATCACACTATTCATAAATAAACAATGAAGTTATTACAAGCAAAAGAGCGGATTGAAGCTTTTCTGTAGTGCCGAGATGAAGATACTCTCTAACTGCTAATTTTCTCCCGCTATCCCCCTTCTCCTATCCTCACCCCCTCCCCACCTATAGCTTGAGATCCTTACGTGATAAAAATTCTAGCGATTTTTATAAAAAAAAATAAAACCACCGCAATATTTCTTTAAAAATAAATCACGCTTTAGCCTTCCTCATTTCATTCATTTCGAAACTTTCAGTACTCTACACCACTTATTAACTAATCTCCCTCTCATTCTTAACCACATCAAAAATTTGCAATCCACGGTAACTTTCAAACCATACCTGCTCCGAAGCTCTCCTCTAATCTCTCATAGCACCCACCTGTTTCAAGTGAGATTACTGTGAACAACCGTGCACTTATTAATACAAAGTACGCAGTCTGCTCGTCTTGAAATACTAGCGTCTCTACGATGATCAAATCTGCGCAAATAATTTATTACGTCGAGCGATGATTAGTACATAACTCTGAGAAGGAGCTGAATAGCGAATAAATCCAACAGAAGGTATTTCATTTCAAACTGTCATTGATAGAGCAAATCGAGGAGATATCAAGAGTAGCAACCTTGATATCTCCTCGATTCGTTAACCATCCTACACTTTTTATCTTGGAATTTTTGGAACTTCTATATAAGAATCAATGTCCGGAGTTATAATATAGAAATTTCAAAAAAAAAAGGATGCTTCCATTAATTATCTCTCCTGCTCAGGCAAAATTATGCCCGTCACAACGTCACGAATGTGGACGAAACATGCAGATACGGCGAAATAATTGTCACCTAAACCATGTATTTCAAAATTCAATAAAGTACACCAAAGACAAAAACCTCACTATCTGACGAACAATAACAAGTAATTGCAATTTCTGCTGCCAAAGTGTATTATTACAATTTTTAGCAGATGCTGAATTCCAAAATTTTCAGCAACAATTTCGTTATTACAAAAGCCAACTCCTTGGGAATGGATTTGAAGTTGATTATTTAAACAAATTCCACGTTAGTGACATTCGATAATAAAGTGAAATGATAAACATAGCAAAAAAATAGAAACTGATAAAAACATCTGACAATGAGGTGCAAATGCATGAAAAAGCGACAATCAATTTAATGAAAAGAATGTCCCAGCCATATCCAAACTTAAAATTTTTTCCTTCATTCTCAAAATTCTTCTCAAAAGCTAAATTTCACCTTAAGCAATCTCACAAACTTTAATTCGTACAATAACTCTGTAAAGCTAAACAAAATCAAAGCGACCGCTGACTAGTATAGAAATATTAATATTTGACGGAATAAAATCACAAACGTCAAAACTAAGTTTAGTTTCGTAAAAACGTTATACGCGATGCACCAAAAGAATTACAACAGGGCAGTATGGCACAACTTTTCAGATTCAAAACCACAAATCTATTTGACGATATTTAAGTTATTCCACAATGCTGCATAAAAACGCACTGCAAAGTCGTACCTATCACTGCTGATAATTTAAATGAGCAAAAACAAGATGGAAAAAACCCTAAACATTCATATCGACATTTTCATAGTACCAAATTATTAAAAAAGTAGCGAGTCTTGCAAAAAAAAGTGACTATTTGAAAGAGCAGTAATTTAGAATTATTGCATTTATACAAATGATAGAGTACATACAAAATATCGAGATCATTATTTCAAAGCAAAAAATTCTTACCAACCAATGCGCGCCATTTAAAAGTTAATTCTTCTCTGAAAATTCTATCATTTACGCAAACACTTTGTACATCTAACGAACAAAAAAGCCTGTTCATTTCAAAATTAACTTGGAAACGATATAAATTTGTCGCTGGGGCGTAATAAATATCGCAGCGCGCATTGGATGATCTCTTTTCTACTTTCACCAACTTTTATACTTTGCTGTTTTTTCAGAACTTTTCAAGTTTTGAAGATATAAATTAAGTTGAAAACTATTAAATACAAAGGAATACATACATCAACTGAAAATTTTTGATCATATGTTGTGAGTGATAGTATAAAAACTTATTCGAGAATACAAGAATTTGGACATCCACATCTAATAATGAAAGAAAAAAAAGATATAGCACAATCCATAGCAGCCAGTAATGCTTTCTCCTGAACATAATAAGATGAACTTCACAATTCTTAGCAATTTACACTGCTCAAGCAGCAGCGCCATTGAAACCCTGAAACAGAAAGAGTTGTGCTAAAACGAAATACGTCAATCCTACTCCTTTATCAACATAGTCATAATTTCATTTCGTTAAACACCTTTTCCCATATTTTCAATATTTTCCCATATTTACTGTTTAAAAAAAAATTTCAGTCGTCTGGTTGCTGTTTACTGAGTATTACCATAAATGAACTGGAAGATTCGATAGTGATAATCAGTCGTCGAACATCACTTACCGAACCAAGCAAACTTCCTCTGCTTTGTTCTGTTTCCATGCTGTTAGGAGAGACAGGATTTGCTTCAGCGAGTGAACACCTTTTAAGTTGGGTTGGTCCTGTATCGTCATCCTCCATACTCCTCTCTGCTGATCGTTTTCTCCCTTTACTCTTTTGCTTAAATTTAAGAAAACTGAATTTAATTCGGGAAATCAAATTTAAAACCATCATTTTTAATGAAATTTGTAAACACAGCACATTTCAATTACTGCATTAGTTCGCACCTGGTTCGTTCCGTCATCGTTTACTGAAAGCTGCAGTTCACTATCCTGCCCATCATTTATAAGAAGCTGCGTTGCAGGAGACTGATTTTCAGCTGCTGCAAAATATAAATTCTATTAATATTTGAAAGACTAATGAATGAAAGTGAGAGGCAGTAGAAGAATCTACAGAACCGTCAACAAGATAAACAAAATTCAAGTTACCCTCTACAGATGAATGGTTGTGAAGGATCAATCTGTCGGTTTCATCCTGTAAGTAAAACAATTAAAAAAAATTTACTTAGTGCAGAGGAAAAAACTTCCACATAATGACAGAAATGTCCAAAAAAATGAAAAATTAAACTAATCCCATGATCAGCAGGCGATTACTTACCGATTGTTTTCTTTCCACCATACTCCTAGAATTAATAGGAATATCATTGCAACCCGAAATGCTCGCTACCGGTTTGGGTACTGCTTCTCCACAACTTGAGTCTGTAAATTAATCCACACTTTTTACAACACAAATTTGAAATTCAAACGAAATAAAAAACCGGAAAGTGCAGACAGGTAGAATAAAAAGAAATTTTGTATAAAATCAATTTGTAGTAATAATGGAAATAAAACACACCTATTGCAGTTGAAGTTGACGGCAACTCTGTTAAATCATTCTGCGCATTTCTACTCACTTCCGTTCCAGACACTGATGTAGAGGGTGATGCAGCCTCCTGAAATAACTACTTTCATAAAGCTTCAACTAAATTGGCAACTTATACACTACATTGTCGTATCCCCAACTATTTTAACTGGCATTCATATTTGTTACATCATTCTTCATCTGATTGGAAAGATGAACTTACAGAAGAGGTGCAAGAAGTTATGCTTGGTGCTTCACTCGTTGTCTTATATTGTGATGGACCTGGAGACTGCTGATTTTGAACAGTTGCAATTCGTCTCCTCTTCGGCGCCTTTCTTCCTTTAGTTAGGTCCTCCATTTTCAACCATTTTACAAGTTCTGCTTTACGAAGATAATGTGGTATTACCTGGAATAGGAACTTCTAGTAATTTCTTATTCTTGGCATGAGAAACATCTCATTTCATTGCTCGAAGATCCGTCGCGAGCAAAACAGTACAATTTAACAGCTCTCCTGAAACTAAAATCAAATCACAGAGTACAAAAATACGTACACTCATTCCTTCCACGTATATATTTTGAGTAGTAGCCATGCTATTCAAAAGATCCATGAAACTTTGAACTTCATGTTGAATATCGATTTTCCTGCTCACAGCTTTATTTAAATCTAAACCAATAAACCAAAGTCGACATCGCGGATCCCTAAATAAATTTATTTCATTCGAAAAAATTGAAACACCTCTTCCAATTACACTCAGCCCTTCCACGCATATATATTTAGGAGTTGAGCAGTAAGAACACTCAATATGGTATAACACCTACTGGAGAGAAACTTGAACTGGAAAAGGATCATTTCGCGGTTGATAATATTTCGTATGCACATGGCACACCCTGATACTTTCACGTCGTTCCAAACTTGCGATCAAAAATCGGATTTTAGATTCCACCAATCCACACCACACTAATTCATCTTGCTGAAAGTGAAGTTATTAGCATTTTAGTGTTCGGGAAACATATTAAGATTAACATTAACATGTCGTTGCAAACTGTCGTCATTTGCTTGTTACAGTTTATTAAACTTTTTAACATTAATTGTTTGATAGCAGATATAACTTACCTCTGTTGCCGACAAGCAAAGAAGTGCTAGAAAATGTTTGTAACGACTGAAGAAATTAACTTCTTCAAACAGTGCTGACCATTCAGCTTGTCCTTGCATTATGTCGTTAATAGTAACAAGACCTTAAAAAACAATTTCGGAAATTACTGATATAAAAGAATATATGAACTAACTCTAATGTATAACTCGATAGAAACACGAATTTATCATAAGAAAGAAGCACTAGGAATGTCAAACAAATTACAATATCAAAACAAACCTTCTTCAATCTCATTCATGATGATTTTCAGCGATGACTTCGTTACATTGAATGTAGAATTCTGCTGTGGAAAAGCTGGTGTCACAATTGGCATAAGGTGAAACCTGAAACGGTATTTTTACTGGACAATGAATAAGAAGCAAATACTAATTGTGGGGAGGAGGAGAGGGAAGGGAAATAAAGACTTATTAATCATCCCCTACGTACCCACGTAGAGCGTGCAGATATAAATAAAAGTTACCGATCACCACTTCTTGAACGTGGATCCCAAACAAGTTCTTGTAAAGATGGCATATCACGTGCGTGTGAAATTTCTGTTTCCTTAAGAACGACTGGATGCGGCCACTCCCTTAACAAGATAATCAAAAATAGGCATACACACACTCTGCATCTGTCAAAGAGAAAGAAATGCGACAGCGGCAAGAAAAATTTTGTGCTAAAATCCTTATTTAAATATTTACCATTTTGTGTAGAGCAAAAAAAATTTCTGTACAAGTCTTGCTGGTCCCGTGTTCGGATATAACTGACATGTGCGAGCAACAAGTATTGCCCATGATACACCACCAAGATAGCCAAGTACATTAGAATATATGCCATGATCTACAAAATTTTTATTTCCATGAGACCGGGTGAACAAAACACCAAAACAAAAAAAAAAGATTCATGTATGACAAGACAAACAAACAGCGACGTAATAAAAAGAAAATAGTATAAAACATACTTTTCGCCCAAAGCTTAATGGCTCGTAATGCGTATGTGAAATTCGACACATTAGGTACCAAACGTAATATCTCATCGGCTACGCGGCAACCTGGAAATAATTCTTACTAAAGATGATAATATACTTAACAAACAATTAACATTTGTTTTAACAAGTACAACATAATTTATCGCAAAACACTTTCACAATTGATGAACTCACCATTTAACGAACGAACACTTTTTTCATCTAAATTTCTCAAAATCGAGTCATCATTTAACTGCTGATCTTCCGGCACTTTTGGTAGAGCAAGACGGGCAAACAGTATATCCATTTCAATACCATAGTATTTTAATTTGATCACAGGCACAAAGGCTTCCTGCACTTGCCGTAATTCCGTCGTATTTGGATCCTAAAAGCTAATGATAAATATACATTCATAAATTACAATTCTGCTATGAAAACGTGATTTTCTAGGTTTCATTATAGAATTTTTAGCAGTGTTTTTATTGTGAACCAACACAACGGTTAACAGGTGAATACTTTTCCAATCCAGATTTTCGAGTATTGAGTCGTCTAAATTATTTAAAGGTTAATTTTTAATATCAACTCATTTTATTATTATTTATTCACTAGGTCAAATATCCTTTAACAAAAGTATATTACCTCAGCAAGCATTTCATAAAAACTTGTAAAGAAGTCGTTACGATCCACGTGCCTCGGTGCTACACAAAGGGAATCAATATCAGCTCCTGAATTAAATTCAAAAAATTGGACTTTTTAAAATCAAACTGCTTGAGTAAAACAAACTCGTTTACCTTTGTCGCCAAGTTAAACAGATAAAACATGCAACATGGAACTGAAAAAACGACAAAAAAAGGAAAACATTTATGAACTCAACAAAATAAACCTCTAGTGTGAACATTAAGTCGGTATGATCC
Organism: Litomosoides sigmodontis; assembly: GCA_963070105.1. Taxonomy (NCBI): domain Eukaryota; kingdom Metazoa; phylum Nematoda; class Chromadorea; order Rhabditida; family Onchocercidae; genus Litomosoides; species Litomosoides sigmodontis. The sequence goes on from OY718808.1 coordinate 6,490,639, forward strand.
AAACGTAAATAATTTCCCACCAACGCTTTGAATTTCTGAATCAGGCATCTGCTGAAAAATAAGCAAAATTTTTTAGCTATTTGCAATCGATGAAAAACGTAGACATATCGTTCAGTTATTAATTACTGGGTAGAAATTCTGGTTTTGTTTAACAATCATAAATTTTAATGATTTGCTAATGAAGCAAGGATGACGGATACATCACAACTACCGATAATTTCAAAAAAATAGTGAAAAAAATGACCCTTCTCTTAGATACACCTCGAACCCATTTTTTCACATAAGCATTGATTTTACTAAGCACTTTAAGGCGTAAATTCATTTCCTCTTCTGTTTCAAAATAACCATTTGCTTGCAAATATTCATCCAGCTAAAAAATGCAGTAAAAATCATTTATTACAAGCATGCAGTAAATTTATGGTAACGGGGAGTTTTACATATAATTTTTACTTTTGTAAAATGCATCAATGTCATAGAAATCATTAAGATCGTCGCTTTTTTACTACTACAAGTTCATTATATTCAAAGCAATACTTACTTTTGTTGACATCATAATATCAAATTCATCCGGCCCGGAAATTGAAATAGGTTGTGAGACGCCAAGATATGTTGTTGTAGGCTTATCGTCCTTACCATTACTGTTGCCTCTATTCGTTGTAGTACTTTGATGTACTTCTTGAGGCATTTGCAACGATATGCAATTGCTGCTACTTAAGTTTAAATAAAATTACAATTATTTACGTCTTCCAAAATTTAACTACTTAAAATATTCCGTGTAGCTCCACGGAATTCAAAAACAAATAAGGCAGTTCGTTTAATTCAAAAAGTTTCCTTGAATAACGTAATAACAATGAACGGAACCCTCACATACCATAAAGAAAACCTTAAGCTGACAACCATAGCCTCCAACCCATTAAGTGCCACCTACGCAGGGGTGGACAGTAGCGGTGTCATGCAACACTCAGCCTCGGCTAACTCTAGGGCCGTTGTGAAAACCTGTCTCCTAATTTTATAAACGCTTTGAAGTTGAGGTCGGGGGAAGGTGTTGTGAACATTACCTATTCACAAAAAGACTGTGACGAGTAGGAGCTGCGATGGATGATCAGAAAATTGTATTAAAAAGGTGAACATAGTACTAGGTATTTTTGGATAGTATCAATCTTCTTACCTTTCCGGTCGAGGCAATCCTTCAAACCTAATTGACTGCATGGTGGATGTAGTTGTTGTAGATGGTAAACTGGATGATGTATAAGATGACAATGAACTGGTCAATGAAGAATTTGAAATTCTTTCATTTTCTCTGCTTCCATTAACTTTATTATCGCATTTTTCGAATTTGGTACCATTAGTTCTTCGAGATTTTAAGATGCCACTTATTACACTCTCGATCTTAAGTGGAAGAAGTGTCGATTGACCAATGGTCCATCGATATCGTGAATGAAAGCGAAATCTTCCACGCGGTGGGATTTTATAATTCATCTAAAAATTTTTGAACTAAGAAGGAAGCTTGATCACAACGAATGCAAAAATGACATATTGCATAAGCTCGTAATTGAAAAAAAAAAAAGGCTTCGGATCTCCGCAAAGATGAAAAGTTCCATAAAATGTGAACTATAACTCTTTTGAGCAATAGACACTTAGCAACAATAACAATTTTAAAGGTCAACATTCCTTCGTCACTGCTTGGCTACTTTCAAAAAAATCAATAAGGTCATCCTGTGTTTATCGCATTGCACTCTCCAAATGGGTTAAATTAATGACTTGTAACACGTATTGTTGAAAATCTTGCTAGTAGAGGTCACAACAAAGACCAAAAACTAATAGGGCTGAAGCATCCAGCAAATTAGTCCATGTGTAATGGCGTAAAAACTTACAGGCATTTTTGCTGAAGGAAGCTGGAAGCATTATTCATTACTCTACGCCAATGCGGTATTCATTTAATTCAATTAGTGACAAAGCAAAATTCAGTTGTGTAAGGAAGAGTTTCTACAGTAACCTGTGAGTTACTATATCGAAAAGTTTGCACGGATGCTTCAGTTGGAAAGCAATTCAAGCAAGCTTTAATCTTTACAATAGTGAGAATGGAATATAAGCACGCCAATTATTTCTAATTACCTAAGAGTGGAAGATGCTTGAAGGAAAGATTAAAGACTCATTTCGAATTGTATTTGGATTATAGCGCCAAAATACTTCATTTTTCAGTATTCAATGTTGCATTCAATACTTCGTTTTCAATTATAGCAGCAAAATTGAAGTGAATCTCAAAAACACAGCGATAAAGTTATAATGGAGTGAGATTTAGGCGTGGAAATTAAAGAGAAGTAGACATCTTCCTTCAAAAGCATATGTTCAAGCACTCAAGCACAAACTGAAGTAGTTCAGATGAAAATCTTCACTTCTGTGTTAACTGTACGTTCTCTGTACTTTCAACACAATTGCTAGAGCACATCGCCGATAGAATTAGTGGCTAGTTGGGTAGCACTTCTCAAAAGACCAATTTAAAATTTGAAATTATGTAACAAGCAAAATGCGTTGCTATAGCCATGTGAAAGTGAGAAGATCAGCGGACGAAAAGGTCAACCCAATATTTTCAGCAAATTTAAGCCATTGGATGATCAATCTTTGCTGTAAACATATTTCTACAATACAAATTTACTCCAATTATTTCCAGGAAATTTATATTATAAAATTATTTTCGTTTTCTTAAACTTATGAATTTGAAAATTTTCGACCAATGAGAATGCGTCTCTTTGGATGATCAATCTTTGCTGTAAACATATTTCTACAATACAAATTTACTCCAATTATTTCCAGGAAATTTATATTATAAAATTATTTTCGTTTTCTTAAACTTATGAATTTGAAAATTTTCGACCAATGAGAACGTGTCTCTTCATTTGCTGAGCATGCATCGAAGAGTGATGCCACGACGAGTTTCTACAGTAATGCTATGCTGCTAAACGGAAAGTTAGAGAGTGAAACGAAAAAAGCACGGGATGGGATGAGAGGTAAATTCTGCCTGAATGTCTAGTCTTTACGGTTATAGAAGGTCACAACTGTCGTCTCTGCCCTGCCTGTACCTTTCATTCTGTAAGAGACAGTTCCCATGGCAAAATTGAAAGTGAAAAAATCAACGGCCCTTTTGTGAGAAAATTCGATAATCTCTTGATAGATTTTCTCCAGACAAGGATGAAGCAAACATTTGATGGATTTTCTTCCTGTTTAAATTTCGTAATGAAGCAGACTTGACGTCGCGAGAAGTAAAGAGCTTGAAAAATGTGCTATACATAAGATGTGCTATACATAAGATAATAATTTAATAATAATAGTAATAATAATAATAATAATAATAATAATAATAATAATAATAATAATAATAATAATAATAATAATAATAATAATAATAATAATAATAATAATAATAATAATAATAATAATAATAATAATAATAATAATAATAATAATAATAATAATAATAATAATAATAATAATAATAATAATAATAATAATAATAATAATAATAATAATAATAATAATAATAATAATAATAATAATAATAATAATAATAATAATAATAATAATAATAATAATAATAATAATAATAATAATAATAATAATAATAATAATAATAATAATAATAATAATAATAATAATAATAATAATAATAATAATAATAATAATAATAATAATAATAATAATAATAATAATAATAATAATAATAATAATAATAATAATAATAATAATAATAATAATAATAATAATAATAATAATAATAATAATAATAATAATAATAATAATAATAATAATAATAATAATAATAATAATAATAATAATAATAATAATAATAATAATAATAATAATAATAATAATAATAATAATAATAATAATAATAATAATAATAATAATAATAATAATAATAATAATAATAATAATAATAATAATAATAATAATAATAATAATAATAATAATAATAATAATAATAATAATAATAATAATAATAATAATAATAATAATAATAATAATAATAATAATAATAATAATAATAATAATAATAATAATAATAATAATAATAATAATAATAATAATAATAATAATAATAATAATAATAATAATAATAATAATAATAATAATAATAATAATAATAATAATAATAATAATAATAATAATAATAATAATAATAATAATAATAATAATAATAATAATAATAATAATAATAATAATAATAATAATAATAATAATAATAATAATAATAATAATAATAATAATAATAATAATAATAATAATAATAATAATAATAATAATAATAATAATAATAATAATAATAATAATAATAATAATAATAATAATAATAATAATAATAATAATAATAATAATAATAATAATAATAATAATAATAATAATAATAATAATAATAATAATAATAATAATAATAATAATAATAATAATAATAATAATAATAATAATAATAATAATAATAATAATAATAATAATAATAATAATAATAATAATAATAATAATAATAATAATAATAATAATAATAATAATAATAATAATAATAATAATAATAATAATAATAATAATAATAATAATAATAATAATAATAATAATAATAATAATAATAATAATAATAATAATAATAATAATAATAATAATAATAATAAAAGGTTAACAATAGCAATTAATGATAACAAAGAACTAAAGTTGAAAATTTAACAAGGATGAGTTAACAAGGTGTAGTTTTAAAAAAACAAAAGGAATGAAGGAAATGGGAAGTCGCCGGACAAGATGTCTTAAAAAAACATGGCAATTCATAAACAAAACACCGTGGCACTCCATGATACTGGTACCTTTAGGAAGACGCCAATCTAAAAAACTTAAATAAAAAAGTCCAAAGCAAAGAAAATGTTGTGGATTATCCAATGTCTAAAGTATTTCACAATTTCGGTGGGCCAAGATCTTTCAATCAAAGCTCAAATTACATTTGCAGTAATTTACAGATGAAATCAGTGCAAAATAGTAACTTCTGATTTTTGATGCCTTTTTTTTAATGTAACCTTTCTTCTGTTGAAACTATTCATTATGGTCTGATATGTAAATGCCAAAATGTTCAATATTTTCCACATATGCATGATGAATATGACTCGAGAATGGAGAGACTGTAATGCTGAGTAGTGCCTTTTCAGTTGAAAAATTTTGAAATAGTTCGATAATTAAAATAATTTCATTAGGAATCTCCTCTAGCAATGGTAAAGCAGAATTGGTCATCAGTACAGCACACTAATCGGATAATTGTGACCGCCAGGACATTCAAAGAGTTCCTTCGATGACTGCAACAATCGCTTTCTGCATGAAGCAAGCAATGTGTGAAAGAGAAGGTCAAAGTTGTAGGAGAGAAATTGACTATCCATGTCAATCACTTTCGCCATAGCATCCAACTAGTGGTCTAAGGCAAATTCGCGCATTGAAGTCTCACAAGACATTTTCCGCTGATGACCTTTAGCTTATAGTAAGACAAATGCTAGCACATTTTTCCAACGCAAGTTTTTAAAACAAATTAGCCCGGGAATTCGGAACTTATTGAATTTTCTTCAAATTTCTGTTCGATGCATATTTATAAAATTCGTGGTGAAAGTTGAATTCTCAACTTCCAATTTCAAAAAATCTGCTATATTAGTAGTTCATTTTACAAACTTTAAAGGACGGCTTATTTAGCTGTGATCTTAATCGATTGAAAATTAGAATTCTTTGGTAGGCGAGCTAAACAAAAGCGAACTACAAATTCACTTGATAGGACGAGGAAGAGAAAAGTAAGTTAAATAATTTGTTTTGCTGATACCGAAGTAGTTTAATTCGCAACCGTGTTTACGCCTTTACAGAAGTTTTTCACACGTTTTCAAATGATAAACAGTGCAGATCTGTTTGCTTAAAAATTATCATCTTTTATTAATTTATTTTTTGATCATCCTTGCAGCCTTCAACTTCACCGAGATTTGAACCTGAAAATATTTTACGCCCACCAATAGATGTAGCAGCAATACGATCATAGCTGATTTTATCTTTTATCAGTCGAGTATTATACATTCATTGTGGGTCAATTTTCTTTTTGTTAATGCACTGTCGATCGTGATTGAGACAGGTATGTTCGTTTCATGAATGCAGCAGTAAGTTTTCCCAACTCGAATCAACAACGATTCTTCCCTTTCGTTTGGAGTTTTGGATGCAAAAATCGACTTTTGTTTACTATTGCATCTGAGCGAAATATAAATTCGAAATCAGAAGAAATCAAAATCTCCTTAAAAAAGTTATTTTCTTAGTTCGATGACAAAATGCCTCATAAATTATTTGCAAGCCTTCGTACGACATTCAAATTAATCGTACAACGACGAAGATTAAACTACTTCATGGCTAATGTATTTTTAACCACAAATTCTTAAATTAATTAATATACACTATTAATTATTGGAGTACCATTTGTGAGATGGTGATAACGACAATACCCTGCAACTTTACTCTGCAGTAGGAGTGACTGGAAATTGTAAAAATTTTTTTACCAAACATTTTCCTCTCGCGCTTTCTGTTGAACCAACTTATCCCATAAATACCATATTCATAACTCATTCATCATTATCTCATGTGTTTCTTAAGGAAAATTATGATTCCATTTATAAGTACTAGCATTTAGAAAGTTTCGGAAGTCACCAGAAGCATAAAAAGACTAATCTGCTTTGTATTGACTCAGAGTTTTAATGATTATTTATCTTATCAGGAAATAAAGGTCTACACAAAATTTATCCGTGCAACTTAAATAGAAAACATTTTCTTAAAATAAATTAAGACAACAACAACCGTTAATCGTTCCACACCATCTGAACTCAAATTTCGAAAATAAATGTGCGATACTTTTTGCATTTATGTTCAGCATTATATACAAATATAGGAAGGACCAAAGAATTACCTACAGTATCTGATGTTAGATTCACATGATTAAAGTAGCACTGGTTCTACTGCTATCATTAAATACAAAAATTATTGTTCATATTTTGGTAGATAGTCAAGTAATGGGGATGAGTTCACGACTGTCGTTTTCTTCAATGTTTCGACAAAGTCCTTATGTTCACATAACAACAAAATGCAGCGGCCGTTTTGTGTCTGCTTAGTGATGCACTCCAGGACGATGCAACACTGTCGTGCAAATGTACGACGCTGCATGATATCATTTTCGATTAGAAGCGAACCAAGAACCACAAATAGAGCAGTGAGATCAACGTCTGATGAACACCTGAATATGTATGCATTATATATAGTTTTCCTCTCCGTTGCTTTTATACAAATAAAAAAGAACCACATTACATGCAACTAAGCTGTGAATTGGAGTTCTGCTTGCACTTCTCGAAATGTAATATACAATTTTCGAGAAACTACATTCTTATTTAATCGTTGCTTCACTCCCATCCATGTTTCTGCAGCATACGCAAAACTTCATTGAACTCACCTCTGTATGAAATACGGTAACTCGATGATAAGCGCTCGTTTCACTTTCCAAAACATATCGGATTTTAACAAAGCGACTGTTTGTTCAATGTGATGAGACAACTCGACTGAAGCAATAAGGATTATTTAGTAAGAGGAAGACTAATCATGAAAAAATGTTTTGCGGTGTTACATAATATTAAATTTCAGGAAAATTTCGGGAAGAGGTATGATATCTTAAAGGATAAACTGCTTTTCGATCACTTATTGCCAATTTCTTTAGATCTGAATTTACCCGTTCGCTTTTAATAATATATATTATTAAGAGGCAAATCCTCACTTACGGTGGCTTCTAACTGTAAAAAAGTCCAAAATAGATTGACATAAATTGGGTAGGAAAACTGTCGCACGTGCAAAAATGTTTCGCTACAAACTAGGGTATGAAGTTCGGAATACAAAAGGCTTCTTATAATTTTGCATGGTATTAGAAGTAATTTGTGGTCTGAAAAAAGCATCAATTCATACGGCACAAACCTCCATGAAAAGATATCAACAAATGAGCAATTGCAGGAACAATCTTTGTCAGATAATCGCAATGATTTGTGCTGCCCACATTGTCAGCAATGTCGTCAGAATTCGGACTAAATACTTAATGAATTTCAAAACCTGACATTGAATTGGTAAATTTTGGCCTTCAAAGATGATTTTAATAAAAAAAATGTCCAGTTCTGCTTCGCCACAATATCGAATTATGATTTGTTCTAGAAAAAATGTAAAAAAATTTATACTCAGAGTGACTGGAGTGTATGACACTACAAAGATGTGCCATCATTTGTTGAGCAATATCATTACAACCAGTAATTTCGCAAAACACAGCGGTACACAAGATCGCTTCCCCACTATACTTCTCATTTTTCTTTAAACATTGCTCCCATAGAGCAGAAAATTTCTATAAAGAGATTCTTGCGACATCTAATAAAAACGAAATTATAAGCACAATCCTAAATCATTAGTTCCAATGATGGCCATCTAGTGATAGCCATCATCATCACGCTCTTTGCCTTAGTAATGAAATTAAAGGGCAATTTCGAAACTATAATAATATATTGTGCTAATAGATAATTAACCTCTACATATTAATTGTCAAAGGTTGATGATTGACACACTTTTTTTAATTTCGCAACATTTATGCGAATCACTTTCTAAAGTATACATTTACAAACAAGATATTTTATTGGGTTCGCTTCATATGGCTGTCAGTTTTAAATTAGAAGAGAATGCTGACGTAAACCCAAGTACTAAGTATACCATTTTAACAGTAGCTTCGTCCCACTTTGAAGACAATGTTTTCCCCGCTGAACGTAATAATGCACTGATCGCTTCGATCAACTTTTCTTTACCATCCCATATTCGGCCGCGCAGTGCACTTGTCAAATTATCATAGAGCATTTCTGGAAAAATATGCAGTAAATTCTCTTATTTCGTGCTCGTCACTCAATTGATCTCCGATAACAAAATTATGGCCTTATTGGATTTCTTCAACATTCCTACGATAAATAGATTCAACAAATAAAAAGGACTTATATATAAAAGAATTCCATAAATTAACTGCCTACTGTTTCCCTTCACAACTAAAGCAGTAAACAAACCGGCACAGTTAACGTCATCCTTAAGAACACCAGATTCGGCAACTGCTGCAAGTACCTTTGCTGCTTGTGCTTTCATTGCAAAAATAGAACTTGCATTTAGTGTAACTAAAGCCATCTCGATCATTTCCACACGATACAAACACATAGCAGAAGTGGTATCTGTGAAGAAATAAATATTTATCAAGTTGCTAAATAAAAATTAGTATTTCCTAAAATTCCTTAACAAATTGAATTCAATTTGAAAATGAGTTTTATTCAAATTTCATCATTCATTCCAAATGGTTGCTAGTTTTGCTCTCAAAATCGACAAAACAAATCAAAACACACTAACAATGAATGACTAAGCAATGAAGGTGACACAAGACAGTACCTGGAACCAATTCGGACCACAGTTCGTCCCACATTTCGAGCCTCTTTTTCCCTGCCATATCATCTTTGGTAACTAAAGACTATATAAGTTTTTATAACTTCCTGCGCAGTGTTACGGCTTCAAATTATTTTATGTGAGAAACAAATGAACATCTAGAAAAGATTATTTTTCAGAATCAAAACAATGCTATTGCTAAAACTTCGTTGAGAAATTTATAGTAAAAAAACTCAGAAAAGTACCCCATCAAAATTTAGAAGCGAAAAAATTCATCAAAAATCAAAATTGTATCCACAGAGTTTAAAGAAATGTCAACAGCTTTCTTAAACCAAAATCAAACAATAAATGTAAAGATTGTCAAGGATATAGAAAGGCTCACCTTCTTGGCATTTATTAAGAAATATAAATGGAACAACGTCAGTTAATGAGCCAGAAAGAACTCCGGTGTTTCTTGATAAAAAACGTAGAAGGTACAACACAGTTACTTTTTCTTCGTCTAAAATATAGGTGCCAGTAATTCGAATTTTTGAATTCCAGAAAAATTGATGAAAAAAATAAGCAAAAATTTTACAGTATCTCTTTGGAGAACATTTATTACTCAACTACCTAAAATCATTCAGGTTGACGAAATTAAAAAGAATCCGCGGGTTGTGATATGTTAAAACTTCCATCAATCTTAAAGATAAGGGATATTTAGCAGCTAAATAAATTGAGAAAAATCAAAAAGTTCAAAAAACGAGTCTTTAGAATCTAATGAGAACTGCTCAACTTTATTCGCCTTTTGTAGGATTTACCTTGTTCACTTCGTAATTTCAGTTTTACATAATTCATAATCCGATTCATTTCTTTTTTTGAGGAAAAAGGCAATAAATATGACAAACAAGATGAAAACTGTTTTTTTATTACCGGATTACGATCATTTAAGCCATTGAGAAGAACCCGCACCAATTTATCTAAAAGACAAATAGTTGCAAATGTATTCACAAAAGTAATATCTGGGACTCTATGAATAAAAAAGATAAATTTTTAATTTAAAACTATCCTACCACTAAATAAATTTAGAAAAATTGTCTTCATGTTTCCAGTTGATATCATATCTCACTAATATTGATGCAAGAATAGTGAAATTTAGGGGACAAACTGAATAATGTACCACATGAAGATTGACAAGCCATCATAAGGTCTTTGCGCTGAAGGCACAAGTCGATGATAAATTGACAGCTTCCGGTACGTGTCGTCACTCCAACACTGGAGCGCAATTGCTCGAGCAATTTATCGCTCAAAGAATTGAAAACATCCATGTCTACATATGGCACAACATAACGAAGAGCATTCATCATAGGAGAACTATGTGCTACTGATACGCGGGCCGAATCCAGCTTAAATAAGCTATTATAAGGCTTCTCAGTAATCAGTAACTTCAATCAAATGTATAAAGGAGTACGATAAAACTGCCAATAAACATAAAATGTATTAAAAAAAAGCTTAAAGTTATAGCTAGAGCAGAAAAATCTTCAATTCAGTGCTTCAATTCAAGGAAGTTTTGTAAAATACTGAAATTCATTGCAAAATGTAAAAACTTCAAAAAATATACCACTTCAAGCTCATCTAAATTTGATCTAGCAGCAAGATAATTCAAAACTGTTGATTCCTCTTCACTTAGTGAGTCAAGCAGACATGGCACTATAACATTCGTATGTTCTTGCAGTGTTGAGCCAGCCTCCTTCGCAATGTCCATGATCATTTTCAGACTGAAAACCTGCTAATTAAAACACTGAGAAATAAAAATTGTTTATACGAGCAGCGAATTAAAGATCTGCAAAATCTGAAGGTTTTCTTAAAAAGCAAACCTCAACATTTTATTAGCTTTGACGCTAGATCTAACTCCTTTTTCAATAATGACAGGAAGCACTATCCCAAGCAATTCAGTCGCCTTGAAACCATTGAATGAGGAGCATCTGCATACAGTAGCTTTAGTGAGGCTTGACAAAGCACGTCCTGCTGCCACTCGAACTGATTCCTAAGCAATAGCAAACAAATTAAACGAGAGCATCAGAGTAAAGTTGTCTTTCATGTCTGCAATTTTTTACAGTGATAGGAAACCGAATAAATCCGATTTTTGAATATTTTTAGAATTGACAATGATGTCTCAAATATTTTTTGCTACAAGGTACGAGCCGTGTGAAAGTAGGCACCCTTATATCATCCTGCACTCGGTATAGTATTTCGAAAAGTTGACCAAAATGTTCCACTATTTCGTTAGTACAATGTGAGCTTATCAGGTCTGCTAATGCTAGACAGCTGCAAATAATCACATTATTATAAATAAATATGAAGTTCTTCGCTTTCAAAGAATGAAATAAGAAAAATTAACAGTTCACTAACTCAGTCATACGTCAAAACACATACAGTTAAATCAAGAACGAAGGGGATAAAGTGCGAGTTCAGAGGCATTTAATTGTAATTAAACGTGAAAAGTAACAAATATCAATCTAAAAACTCAAAAAACAACGATAAACTGTGCACGATACCTCCCATGACGAATGAAGCGCCTTTCGTAACTCAAATAATGTAACATCGTACTTATTTGTACTCAATCAATGTAACATCGAACTTATATTACACTGTTTCATAGAAATATTGAACAGGATTTATATTAAATTTGTGGCACAGTGTAAAAAGGGAAAAGAAAATGATAGCAATAAAATAGACCTCGACTCACGTGTTCGCCACTGAGAATCTACCAGAGTTAACTTGAGTTCACTAAAAATAGTATTTGCGTATTCTTCAATCTGAAATTAAAATGCGTCAGAAGATATCAACTCGAAATCTCATCATTACGAAGATGCCTGCTTGCTAGTATCACAATTAGCTTGGATACACTGAACTTTACACCTTTCTCAAAATGAATTCAAATTATAATATTATATATATATGTGTTAAAAAAATTATGCTTAACATTTCAAAATGTCGAAAATGATAATCGAAATAATCGATAATGACATGAGTTTTCAAAGTTATTATAAAGAAGCAGGCTTCCATCGATTCACTTCCTCTTGGAAACTGAAACTCACCACATTTTTCTTGGAAACTGTGACCGCCTGCCAAATCGAACGCATAACGCCTTGGACTTTCAAATCAGGGTCGTATCGATATCTGTAAAGTTTGGGCACCAACTGCGCCAAATACGGCTCGATTGCATTTTTTGCTTGTTGTATTATAATACTAAAACCAAAAGCTGCACCCTAAAACAGTTAATTTTTAAAGTTTTAGTACATCACAAATTATTTAAGCAAATAAATTAAAAATAAACGTTACTTTTTTCGAATTCCACAAAATATTGTGATTTGCAAGCTGCATAAATTTATATATGAGATCCGGTTGATTCAAATCCGTAGCCAAATTGCAAAGTTCTTTATAGGTTGTTAAATTTTGCCTACAAAAAACCTAATGCCATCATAAGTCAGAATTGAAGCAGGGTTTCACCCAATAACCTTTTCAAATTATAAAAACACAATAAACCTTTTCAAATTACAAAAAAAAAAAATAATGAAAAACAAAAGTAGTAAAAATTTTTGCTGCCGAAACAGTAACCACACCAAGAATTTAAGGACAAAAAATGAGATATTTAAGCAAACCCCATCGATGTAGTGCCCAATTCACCCTTCGCAAACAGGACGGTATCCGGTGTGACCAGCTCGGCTCGCTTTCGACCATCTGATAATGTATTAATCAATTCTTCAACCATTACTTTCTTCTGTTCTTCAGAGCCTAGTTCAAAGACAACACCAATGCCTTCGCTTGCAATTTCTTGCGAGAACTCTGTAAGTTATTATTGAAACAAAGCACTAAATAGGCACCACATAATAAATAAATCTACAAATTTAATTATCTTGGTCAGTTACTGATATCCGGACAGATTCCGAAGTACTTCATTAAAGACTGGTAATGCAGTAAGAACAGTTTGAAAAAAGACAAACGTATAAACCATTTGTTTCGGTTAAACCATTGATAAAAGCATATTGAAGGGAGGTTAAATCACTCATTACGCAATTAAGCTTCATAACAGCGCATCGTTTCACCAAAGTAAACAACCAAATAAGTGCAGCTTGTCGCAAATGGCGATTTACATGATGCAATTTGGCATTCAGAGTTTCCAGCAAATTAGTTATTTTCCTTTCAATAATGTCCCGTTCAGCGGTAGACAAGTTCTTTTCCTGAGATATATATCTATAAAAATCTGTCCGAAAACGATTAAAAAACTATTAAAAATTTTTGCTAAAAAAGACACATAAAACCTGAAGAACTTCAGACTTTATATATTTATTCTTTTAATGAATTTTCAAATTTACCAGAAAATGTTCCTCTGTCTCAGTGAAAATGTTTCTCCGTGATGGGGAACTTTCCCCTAGAGCAGCGTCGAAAAGTGCATTACCAACTGTAAACTGTAATTCTGGTTGGGCTCCTATCTGAAGAAAATATACATCATTGCTTGAGTTTTTAGGCCATATTCATCCAGTAAACAATGTCACTAATCACATAAAATTATAAATTAAACTCAGTATCAAATCTTATACATTGCATGCTAATGGTGATAATCACTTCCTTAAACCAGAAGTAAATATTTCGTATCAAACTGCTAGGCCTACGGAATATATCCAGTTACTAGAATATAAGTACCTGTCATTTTTTAGGATGCATTAAAAAGAACAAACTCACAAATAAAATGATCTAGAAAAAAAAAACTTAAAAAATTCTTTTGAAAAATTAGACTTCCACTTGCTCATCTATATCGTATATGAAAGCCATAATAAAAACGTCTAATTTGGAAACTCACCTCACCGCATGCAAATAATTGAGCCAAGATTTTTTCATATAAAATAGTTGGCAAGTGATGCAATGAAAGAAAACCAAGGCAGCGCGCAGCTGACTCCTTCATTTTCGATGTTAAAGTATCTTTCCGAGATGCTGCTATCTTCCCTAGCAACTCACAGAGCAAATGAAACTGATTATCCGAAACTGATGACATTAACTTGCTCTGAAAAAAAACTGGAATGACGATTTGAAATAATATGACAGTGTAATGATGGCAATTTTAAGACGATATCGTAAATATTGAATTAGAATACAGGGTAGTTTTTTTGCCAAGTAGTGTTAAAAAGAATGACTGAGAAATTTCAAAAAAATTTTCCGAATCAGTTAACGCAGTTATAATCAAAATTAGCAAGCATATTGCATACAATTACCTTTTCTACTTCACTGAGAGTGAAGACGGCTCTTCTTAGTAATTCTGCCAGTGAACCGCAAGCTGCTTCAAAGTACTGCTGTGCAGATAATGTCTCGATGATATTCACTAAACGAACTCTAATTTTATTGATTTCTCCAGCAGACATATCTACCAATGGCTGAGTTGCTAAATATGAACAAAGCCATGGAATTCGAACGGGTAACTCCTGAAACTTGACCTTTTTTGCAGCTTTATATCCTGATCATAAAAATACTAACCTGAGTTAAGTTCTGGACATTAGTGAAACACGAATTGAAACTAGGATATCTAAACAAAATTTTAAACTTCACTATTTACTTGATTGACTTTATGTTTTTTTGGCATGTCAATGTTTCGGTACTGCTTTCCTTCTTATTTTTTTCAGTAATGATTAACAAACAAGACATTTGAACATATTTTATAAAAGAAAAGTTTTTCAGAGCAAAATACTTTTTAACCGTCGCAATCATCAGTTTACTAACGTCGATAATGGGAAACTTACATCATGACTGTCCAATTGCTTCAAACATTGTTCTAAACATTTCTTTTTTTCTTTATCACTCAGCATCAGACTGTAGAGTTGAGAAAGTTTCGCACAAACAATTGTCCGGGAATTCGAATTCAAATGACGTTCTAAGGATGAAACAATCTAAAACACTTTGAATTGCAAACCAAGCAAATAATTGGAAAGGATAAACCGTGAATTAAATTAGCCACGCTAAACAACTGCACTTATCTGATAATGAAACTGTAAGACTATATGGCTCAAAAAACATGTTCTGCAAAGATTTTAAGAAGCCTCAAGAAACAAAACAAAACATGAAAAGGAGTAATATATACTGTAAAGGCTATTTAACCTACTATCATAAATGAAATTTTCGGATAGTACTCTACTGTTCATCAAACGATGGTTCAGAAATTCGAAAAATGAAGTTGGAATTTGAGTACTTAAAGCTAAAAAACATAGAATTAAGCAACTGACATTCCACACAGTTGCTAAAACATTTAAAAAAGGAGAAAATGACGTACCGCTGTATAGTTATAACTTAAATTTTCACCTCCACTGTACAAGAACAAACAAGCTATTTCGATCAGAAAGTTACCTGAAACATTATTTTCGAATTGTAGTTAAGTTTATTTTGTTTAGTAACAGCCATTACCAAGAAACATCGCAAACAATCTAGCAGTCTGAACCCAGAAAAACGACATTAATGATGCATTGTTACCGTTTTTGAGCTAAGAATGCGACAAAAATAACCAGATGAATCAGCCGTCAATCGCTAATGAGTAAGATACGATTTTTCATTCAGTTTCTCAACAACAATACCTTCTTTTATAGATTTCGTAAACCTAAGCAGTTTGAAACTACCTGGCTGAGCTTCAATTGCTTTTAAAACTATTTCCAAGAAGAAATGCAAAATTTCGGGATGGTCCTTGCCGATGGAATGAAGGTAGTTACTGATTACGGGATAATCTGATGCTCTCGAAAAAATATCTGCTTCTAGTAGCGAGATCGGTTGTAGCGAACAAGCAACTTGTAAACTTGCATATAAATAAAGCGTTGACTGAAAATCTAGATTTTGTGTAATGACAAGAGAATCCGAACAACTGGAATTGACTTTCAGTCAAACTTACATAATTCAAAAATGAACAATTCTAGATTGCATCGACATTGCCTTAATATCGTAATTTTTGTAAAGTTAAAATTTGACCATGACTTTTTCGAAAAATAGTTCTACTTTTGTTCTACTCTTTGCTGTATGCAAAGAATAAAAATGAAATTTTTGGTGTCTTGGAATTAAATGACCCAACGCAAGGAATGTGAAATGCAATTTAGCATTCCAAGTCATCTTTTTTTTTTTGAAAATCAACATAATGTTGCACAACAGTTATGAATGTTTTTTCTGAATTGTATTCCAACTTACTGTGTGAAATACTTCGTCAGCAAAGGCTTTTTTCTTTTTCTTCGCCTCAGCAGTTGAAAAGTCAACACCTCCGGTAGCATCTTGTAAATTCAATTTTCGGTGAACAAATTCAACTAAATCCTAGAAAGAATAATTCGTACCTCTTGCTTTAACAAGCACCAACGAAAACAAATAAATCTTACTTCGAATTTTGGTACCGTCGCGGGATTTGCAACTGATAAATCCAATAGACGTAGAGCTTCACGTTTCATTTCATCTCTTCTGAATAAATTATTGCTTTATTTAAAAAAATCCAACTTAAATTATTCCTTTTTATAGTCTTACATAAGTAAAATTATTCCTTTTTATAGTCTTACATAAGTTATATTAACGTATTATTGAAAGCAATGAAGTTGAAGACCACGACGTAATTACTCTTAGATTAATATTGAGCTCAAACTGATTTCCCTTATTTACGACCAATATCTTGACTGAGAAATGATACTTCAACAACAAGGCATTTAAATACAAGATATGCTTACGGATCTCCACAAGTTCGACAAAGCATCCAACGGAAACCCAGTGATGAAGTTTTCACCAACGCTTCAACAAACTTTAGGGCAACAAGACGACATTTAGGTGATTCCTAAAAATACTCCTAGCATGTTATTATAGCCGAATAACTGAAAATAGAAATTTTAAAACATCTATTGGCAGAATTACTATTACAAATTATTTAACCAACTGCTATACATAGATAAATCTGTTGTACCTTCATTATCACATATTTTAACCAACGAAATCGACAGAAGTTCAACTATTATGTTAATAATTATAAATAAACTATTAACACTAGGACGGTATGCATAATAAATAGCATTTTATTTTTTAGTGGGTCTATATGAGGAAAAAAATATTTGGGATTCAAACATTTGTTTGAAAAGGTTTCTTTTTGTTTGTATTTCTCTTCCAGCTATTTCTGCGTGATAGTCGAAATAACTGTGATAGTGTGTATAATAATAGTAATAATATCTCAGGCATAATCTGCTTCTACCCAAAAAAATGATACCTGTATGACTCCAAAAATCCTTATAACATTTCCACCAGTTTCTTTAATGCAACTAATAAAATTTAATATTTGCACATCTAAACTATTAAAATACGTAACAAACTTTTTACCTAAGCGACGACTACTACAACATGTATTCCATGAATGAAATTCATTTTTACATAAACAAACAAGCGCCGCTACTGTATACAGAGGTAGAAATATTTCAAAAATGATTTCATAACATCAAAATTCCATCTTTTCCCTACAAAACAAAAACTATGAAAAATTAAACAAAAAATTACGTGAATAATGTATGAAGAAATGAGAGCTTCTAGAACGCCGCTTAAAGCAACATCATTCAACGCACAAAAAGCGGGTATCCAGCTCACTAAGCAATCTGCTATTGCAAAGGATACTTCTTCTGGTGCCTAAATGCAATATTTTTAAACGTAGAAATGGGGAAAAAGAAACTTCAAGTAATGCCAAAAAATAACCGATGACATGGCATCAAACGTTTCCTGTAACAAAGCTATATTGTTTATAACCAACTGCGGAACTTTGTACCCAATAATACCAAAACATTGATAGGCTATTGCAACGACACTCGAGGACTGCAAAAACACAATGGTGTATGATGGTTGTTTAAAAAATTTTAGCGTTCAAGGCAATCTAACACCTGCCATAGCGGGAGTAGTCAGTCAATTTTCTTGATACGAATATGTGACAAAAGTTTAAAGAACGAGCTCGTCATTTTTGAAACACTTTTATATCATCATAGAATTTCACTTCACAAATGAAAAGTTAAGCGTTAAATCAAAACAAGAACTAATTTAAAAACAACCGAAAAAATTCAAAATTAGCTGACCTCACTCTGGTCGATTAATTTTCTTATCGAAGAAAATATTATAGGGCCAAATGTCGGCAAAGCATTAGCAGGGAAATTTTTTACAATAAGCAACAAAAACTCGATGCTTGCTCGTTGCAATCGAAGAGGCTTATTTTGAACAAAATCTTCTTTGCTGAATAAACCATCAAATGCTACCTGGAGGACATTAAACACACTAAAATATAAAACACGTTTCGAAAGTTAATACAGAAAGGATAAGCAGATTACCAGAAAGAATTTGAAAACGAAAACTTCAAGCTTTCACGCCAAACCCGATCTTCGGAAATCAAAAGTTCAAAAGGAAAATAAAACGTCGTAAAATATTTTACCTTAATATTACATGGAAAAATTTGAATTGCAATATGAGATCTCATTAATAAAGGCATTAACTTCAACTTAATAGGAACTGAGGCAGGTAAAATTGCATCTTGTTCATCGCAGTTCTAAAAAAAGCTTCCTGAAGTATATCAGGAACATTTTAAAAACCATTTAATTTACGATTTGAGATTTCTGGAACCGTATGCTTTATATAACTTTACAAAAAATATTAATAACTGAATACGGTCAAAAGGATATAAGTTACCTGAAGAGATAAACCGAGGTACAAGTTGAATAAACTGTTAACCGTGTCTTTGTTTTCCAAAACTTTTTCCAAATCAATCTTTTTGATAGCAAGATCACCAGCTACTTCAACTTCAGTAGGACCAAGCGCAACAGCTCCAATCAGTAGCGGTAAGATCTCAGCTTCATCAAAAATCTTTGATGACAATATATTTATTACAGCCAGCTTTAACTGAAAAAAAATGCGAATTAATATGCCAATAGGTGAAAAAATAATGAGAACGGTTTGTCTTCAGTCAAAGTTTAAAGTATAATGTACAACAGCTTCTACTTCCAAAATTTCATCTCAACTATTCCAAAAAATTTTTGAGAAATATGTTAGTTAGAGATTCTTGTTGAATTTTAAATGTGAATGGGAACTTACTGCAGTAAGGCTAACTTTGGAGTCACTTAAAACACCTTTAGCAATTCGGAGAAATCTATTCTTTGACATACATGGATGATCGCGATAGTTGTCGGACAATACGGTCATAGTTCGATTCTCGCTAAAAAACAAATATGAGGTAAATGAAGAACTCGTGTACCATAAAGGTTTCTTACATGCTATCAGCGCACTTTTTGCGTCTCTAGTACTTCAAAAAAAAAAAAAAAAAAAAACCAAAGTACACTAAACAGCAACTAACCTCAAGTTTGGAAAATACAGCACGTCCGAAAAAAATTTTAATATTTCCGACCTTACCACTTTATTTTGTAAAGACTCTAGTGATGGCCATAACTGCTGATTTACATTGGCAATAGATATCCAAGCACATTTAGTGAGGACAATAAGCCTGTAACTTTTTTTGATTAAGTGCAATGTGGAATTTCTTCTGCTTCTAAAATATACTACCAAAACTTTAGATGTAAATACTTTAAGCATGATAAAACTGATATACGATTTGAACAGCTCACTGTGGTGTGCGATAGACAACAATTAGCATAAATGTGTAATAACCTCAAATGGTAGATGATTTGCAGACTAGAAATCTTAGTCCCTCATCGCCTGAATTACATATGTGCATAATTACCTCACGTGATGATGAAAAAACAACACTTACTGGTCGAATATCTTTCTCTCATATATGTATTTCAGCAAACCATCCAGAAGATTTGGAAGAAAAGCGCTGTGATCTTTAATATCCAACCGATCCAATGCTATTTTAAGGTAAACGATCGCAAAATTCTGCAAAATCATTAAAATTATACACGCAAAGATTAAGCGCTCTACATACGTAGATCATAACTTATTACTTTTTGCCTAATAATTAGCAAGTCAAAATTTTGTACAGGAGCGGATTTTTAGTTCAAGTGCAAAAGATACTGATGTTATAAATAAAGTATCGTAATTGGAGAGGCATGATAATGAGGACTGGGTGAGGAAATAATGAAAGTAAAAAGACAACACTTAATTCTGCTGTTTTAATTTTCGTAACTAAGCACTAGACTGCCTTCTTAAATCCTTTACATGCAAATTTTAGCTCTATTATTCCGAAAGAAACTGTAATCCATACTGTTCCTAACACGTTTCCTTGTGAGGACAATAAATAATACAAGATATCGTTCAACGGTAATGTTACCATCAGATTGCTCTTGATTCGGCGATTTAAATGTGTTAGTATTTCCATTCCCTTAATGAGAATAATTTTTTCCTAATTAAATATTAAAAAAATGATAATTTCCAAAACCAAAGCTAGAACAGATCATTACAACTTCTATGTTGTTAAAAGGTTAAAAGTTTTGGCCGAATGTTATTTAGCAAAAACTAGAAGTTACTTTATTTCGAACTTCAACATCGCCCGCGGAAGTACATTGTATAATGTCAAGTAAGTGCTTCCGAGTGAATACTTCCAATTTCGAATCGTCGTTGATTAAAGCCAAATGAAGAAAAAGACGTTCTACTGAAATCACAGTTGATCAATGAAGTATAAAATCAACAGGAAAAAATGCGGTGACCCAGCATTCTCATTAAAATGTCTCAGTTGCAATTCCTAGCTCAATCCTTATTTGTCAGACACGATTATAAATAACTCCTTCTCAAAAAAATTAATGGTCCCCTAATTCAATATATCATAGAGATGCAATCATATTTGACAAGTACGGAAAAGGAAGAAGCTACATCATCTTTCAAGCAGTACACTGATGGCGTTGCTCAATCATACTGCAAGTATGTTTTAGATAAATATACTACATAAAATTAGATGTCCTCTGCTGATCGCGCAGCTTCTGTTGCTTTCGTAAAATATATCAAATTCAAACTAACGTTCAAAGCAAATTTCGGAATTTGTTCCAGTAATAACCATGATTATGACACCTAAAATATTTTATAGCGTCACATATATTTTTAACAGTAAATAGCACGCATTCCTTTTAAAATAATAATTTATAATTCAGAGTGTTCCTCCGTCCGTTTATAACTATATTTCATTTCACACGAAATAAGAAACAAAAACGGAACGAATGATTCTAGCCCTTTGATTTCATTTGATTACTCCATTCCATCTCGAATCGATAACTAAATCACTCACTACTCCCGTAGTTGACCTATTTCCTTCGTAACTTTCAAATGAACTCAGTTACCTGACTTTTTGCAAAACCAACTTTATGAAGGAACACCAGCACAACCTTTCACGTTTCACAATACGCTTTACGACTAGATCGTTGTGTAAACAGCTATCCCACAACAACTTTCATGAACATTTCGCTTAGACTAGGAAGATAAGATGTTTCCGACTTCCAACTTTTCGAAGGTTGCTGGTTGTTTTTAGTGGAATTCATCTAACCTATTCCAACAGTCACTCTTTACCTGACTAGTTAACAACGTTACCCAAAAAAATTTATCCCTTAGCTTAGCTGATCTACGAGTGTGATAATTTTGCACATCTAAGGGATAAGGGATAGTGGTGGAGCGATTTCCAACTTGAAACTCTTCATTATAGTGTAAATGCAATAACCCAACAGGTGCGTTCCACAGGAAGGGAAGAACTTTGCATTATCCGATGATTTATCACTGTGCACTCACTGGGGTAGTAGCCATTTGGTATGAACGTAGCGAGCACACCGATACATAAGGATTGAACTCAATGAACCAACAAGGGATGGATGCACTTTCAATAATGTCCAGCTACAAATCAAGAGGGAATTCCGTCTACAACGGAAGCATTACTACTCAAAAATTTATCAAAACATTTTCCATTTCTCACTAAAAGTCTACCGATTATTTCCTCCTCTCCACACCTTCATCTCGTTTATGTATTCAAGAGCTTCTGTAAATAATCAAAATATGTGCGAACGATGTATCCGCATTTTCATAGTTGAAATGAAATCAGTTTTCTTTAAAATTTTTTAACAATTTCAAAAATCTCCTGTGAGAAGAATGTGCACACCGTTTAGGAAATGCTAGGTGGCACCATCCTTCATTATATGAATTTGAACAATACTCAGCTTCACATGAAATTCAAAAGCGATAGGTGTAAAGGAAAAAAAATCTGCTGAACAAGTTGAAAAATTATCTTTTTTTCAAACGAATAAGAAAAGTATTGCTTAATTTATTGATAATATCGATAATCGGAACCTATTCCGATAAACGCGTATTATCGATATTGCATGTTGCGTCCGAAAGTTTCAGGAATTTTAATATTCTTTCCTTTAAGAAATATTCTTTAAGAACAAAATAATACAAGTGGAATCTTTAGTTTTTTACATGAATTTCTCTGAGCAAGAATTCAGAAGGAAACACTCCAAGTATGACAATATCATTCAGTTTTGCATATATACAAATGACTAATAAAGATTTCATACAATCGAAAAAGTTTCACGGTTTCAGATATACCGATCATATATTAAATAAAACCAATCAGCATAAAAAACACATACTATCAGAATCTATAAAACAACAATTCACTAACGTTGTTAGGACAAAAAAGTTCTGGGAAGTTTATAAAATTTTTGTAGTTCTGAAAACTGAAATCAGTAACATTACCAAGTGAATTTAGAGGTAGAAAAGAAATCCTTTATGAAAAAGTGAATGAGGAAGACTAAGAAATTTGGACATGCACATAAAAATAAAGAATATAAAGGATTTTAACGACACCAGAGATTCTGCTCTCCCCGCATAAGAACCATAAATATAAAAACGAACTTCATTCCAATTCAACTATGATTCGTTCATCGTCCTTTTCTGAAAATTTTGTATGCAGTGCATTATTTGAATATACTTTTCCTATGAAAATACTGCTTAATCACTCTACTCACACAAGATGAGCAATAAAATTTTTTCAAAGATACAATCAGATTCACAGGACTATTAAACATCGATTTTCAATAACTGCTTAACTTCCAGACTATTCTTTTGAACCTACTGGCAGGTTGTACTCTTGCTGATTTAAGCTTCAGTTAATCAACATGCTGCATACTTCATTTATGTAGTATAGTCACGTCCCGAGAATGTCTACCTCTTGCCACTAGTAATGAGGTTCTCAAAGAAAATTTCATAAATGCTGGGACATCATTATCTACATAAAAAAGTGGAAAATGGCATAAGAAATATTCAAATTGAAGCCAAATTACAACAAATTTCGGTAAACCTGATTCATCTAACCATTCGAGGGGAATGTCAATAGAATGCGGTGCTCGTGAAGTGTTATAGCTGACATTCTCTTGGACATTGTAGGGTAAATTCATGTCATGAACTGAAATCAGTGAAAAATAAGTAACAAATCTTAAATTAATCTCAACTGCACTATGCGTCATTATACGTAATCATCGAATAAACAGTTTTTGAAGAAAATATCTTAGAAAATATAAGTTACAAGCTCTCTCATATAATTTCGACATGTAAAAATTTTTGGAAGTGAAATCGCAAATGTGAAAAAACAACCTGTTTGCATTTTCCTCGCAATATTTACAGTTTCTCGATACTTCTCACTAAGATCATCCAAATTTTCTATTTCTTTTGAGAAATCCAGTTCGTTTAAAATTTTACACAGCGGATTATCCTCTTCTGAATTCTCACTGTTATTCAATTCCATACAAACGCGTGTAGTCAGATTCGTGTAATCGGCTCGCGTAATCTTCCTCATCGTCAAGTTGAAAATATAGTCATCCTCATCATCAGTAGCTTTCTTAATTTCTTGGTCAACTCTTTGAAGCTTTTCATCTGGTTCTGCAGCTGCTTCAATCGACAATCCAGTACTTTGTAAGTTTTCCACTGGCTTATCTGATCCGAGCACCGTAGGAACTGGATTTAAATGTTCTTCATTGACTTCAAGTCGAGGCTCATGAACTGCATTTACACATTTAGTTGCCTGTTTTAGTATTTCCGCATCAAAGACATTTCTTAGTGCATGATCGCTAGCCAATCCGATTCTGAAAAAATTTCATTAACGTTCAGTAGTCGATTTTCTCAGAACTCCACTATTGCACAGGATAAAACATTTTCTTTATTTACATGCTTTTTTAAAGTTAAAACTTGTACTCAGAATGAGCGAAATTTCACAAAACCTGCTCCGAATCGCTGACGAACCTAGTCCGGTTAATTCATCGTCAATAATTAGTTCATCGTTTTCAGTCCGTATTGATACGTCACTGAAACCCATCAAACTGAGCCGTTCGAGTTCTTCAACCTGCTTTTGTGGTAACTGTACTGATAGTCCAATAACTTGAGAAAATGAAAGTTGAGAAAGAAAGTCACGTATTTCATTAGGGCTGCTATGGTCTGAATATTCAACGTAGCGTATCCGTTCGTTACTGGAAATTCAATTTAAATAGTAAGAGACTCAGCATAAGATAAATAAGCGCTCAATTTATGAGCTATCAAAACATTTCTAAACTTTTTCAAAACATGCATAGCTAAAGTAAATTTCGCTTACAGATTGCGGAATGCTGCTAGTCATTTAATTAACACTATTTTGTGTTGAACTCTTTTTCTGAACTGTACATATCAGACACATATGTTACATATCGGATATAAATAGAAACATAAAATATTCTTACGTCATGATTACATTGGGATTGATATATCGCAACATAGAGATATCGATAACATGAACATTTGCATTGTAGAGAACTGAACGGAGATTTCTGAAATAAGCCATTTTCAAACTCAAAGAGAACTTCATACGTAGATAATTATTTCAGAATTAATCTAGTATGACTTTACCTTGATTCATAAATCGTGCTAACGCTAATGATCACTTATTATTTTTTAAACTTGTAGATTATTTATTCATTCGAACTATTCCCCAGCAGCTTACTATCATCAGATTTGCAATAATTTTGCTTACTGCCTCGTACAGGTCCAAATAGATGTTTCTGTCTTCTCTGTCGTGAAATAGTCATTTAATCTAAGAATTTCGGCCACTTGAAAGCGAACATGATCAACCCATATCTTGCACTGCAAAAGATACAAGTACATAAACGACATTAACCATTTTTTAGTACTTTTTGAACAAAATAAATTTAAGATAAGTTGTTAATGTACCTACTTTGAACTCGACAGCTACATCAACAAGTAATTGTTCTCGGCCAATCTTCGGGACCATAATCGCTATCGGTTTAAAACAATCGAATAATAGCTCACGCAAAATGCTGCATAGCTCAGTTAATGAAGCTTCTCGACTAGGAAATTCTTTTCTCGTGCAATTGATGTACGTAGTATCCAAGTATATTGTGTTAAGACTCATCTAGATAAATTATTTACATATTAGTGGAGCAAGCTCTTTTCAGATAAACTGGTTGTAGTATAAAATAAGGAATGAATATGATTCCAAACATCTTTCATGTCTCCTCACAACTCATCATCATCATCATTAACAAATGGAAAGTTGACTACCATTTTACGTAACCGGTATATGCTGTAACTACTGCATATGTGAAAGAAATGCGAAATGCAAACCAACCTCCTGCAAAACTGATACGGCAAATGCATTTTGATAAAATCGAACATCAGCTCGAAAATCACCTGTAAAAAGAATCCGACCATTCGGTATTCGATCACCTTCAAAGAGAAGCATAACAGAACCAGGAACATGATTTGCATCTAACAGCATCACCGAGAACCCATCCATTTGATGCCAAACATTTAGATCTAGGGCGTGAACTACGTGATTTTGAATTCCACAACGTTTCGATCTCGGTCGCTGAGTGACGATTGGAAGAACACGAGCGGTTACAGCCGAGCAATATATAGTGCCATTATTCCACTTATTCTGCAACAGTGAAAAGTACAAGTCCATTATTCGACGATAGAAATGAACGGAAATAAAATCCGTCAAAACAGCACGATATGATTTGTTATTAAGACCACCACTCATCACACAATATACCGTAATGTTATGTTTCGAGTAATAATTAGAGGTCAGTGGGAATGATCAGTGATTTCAGAACTCATTAAAATATATATTTGCATATAAATTGCATTAGCACGAAATGAACAGGACTAGTTGCAACCAAAAATTAGAATTATGTGAAAATAAGTCCAACTTACTCTTGTAAATTTGTAAATTCCTCCTTGCTAACATGCACTAAAATTTAGGGCGAAATACTTATAAGAGCAGAAAGGTTAAGAAATTAGAAGCAGTTTCCATGGAAAAACTTACATCAATGGCACCGTAATGATCGGAGTGTGCATGCGTTAGGAAATAATACTTGATGCTATCATCCTTCGGGAATTTATCAATGGCGATGAATCCGCTGATGATCACACCTGGCTGTGGCATCTAATGCAATCTGAAGAAATTTAGAAAATTCTAATTTAAATTTTCAATTTCATCGAACTTTCGGTACCCCAAGGAAGCAGCGTTTCATAGAAAGCACGAAATGACACTATCACCTCCAATAACCCACCTGAAACTTCTCCTGCAACTCTCCTTCGTTATGACCTTTGCAGCCTAACCTCCACACTCATCCGACCACTTGTCCGTCAGCCATTATTAAATCTTGCTAATTTCAATATTTCGATTTCTTCTTACGCTTTCAAATAGTTAAATCGATTTCCGCACGCTTCACCGCTCGTTCTCCACTATTTTCCACACTTACTGTCCTCGCTTGATGCTCTCCATCTTCCCCGTACTCCTTCTCTACCCATACAAGTGAACCGTTCTTTGTGGGGAAGACTTGTTAAGGGTTACCTACCCGCCCTTCCCCCTCCATTCTGCTCGTCCTGTAACAATGCAATTGTTATCGGTGTCCTTTCTCCCTAACTCCTCACTCTCTCCCCCTCTCCCTATCTCTCTCCATTCACTATCTCCTGAAATATAATAATCGGTCATTGATTGAACTGTCCGGAGTAAAATGCTGAGATATGAGAAATGCCTGAAGGGAAGACGGTAAACCGTACAGGGAGAATAGTATAATGTAACTCGATCTTCTCTCTCTCTCTCTCTCTCTCTCTCTCTCTCTCCAAGTGACCCGACAAATGGCGACAAGTCCGAAAATCCACGTGTCAGTGTCGGTTAGCACAGTCACCTCGATGTTCCTCAATTTATTCCACAGGAGACCGAGCAGTGTATCCATTCCTTTCAGTATCTCCGGTTTTCTGGTTTCTCAATTATGAGACTCTTTCAGAAATATGAGAAATATCACAGTGCCTGTTCCGCTCACACCTTTCACTCAATAAGTTCGTCGTTCATTTGTCACCTTCCTTCTCTTCAGGTGTACCGTGCAGATGGGGCCGTATGTGTGCGTGTGTGTATGTTGAATGTGTGGAATAGCGCTGTTTCATTTGTTCACGTTGCTTCATTCGAAGTGGGCCTATATGACTTTGACTTGCACACCCAAAAATACGAAACACTTAAAAGGATGGAACGGAACATACCAGGAATTATTGGACAGAAATTAACTTTGCGAATGATTCCTTACGTGTATTTTTTCCTAGTTTATTAGTTTCAGGTAGTTTTTGTTTTGCAAGAAATTGTGTTATTTCAGTTTTGTGTAATTCGTTTTAGGCAGACTGAAATTGCAGTACAGAATCGATGTGGAACGTGCTGTTACATCTGTTAACTTTTACAGTTATCCTTACCATTTTCAACTCAGTTCAAGCAGTTGACCGAAATAATTTCAAGAAATGTGAACAGTCGGGCTTCTGCAAGTTGGTCTTTGTTCATTTGCAAATTGGATCGTTAAATTTCAAACAAATATCAAAGTTAAGTGGCATGCTTTCGGGTAGGAAAAATATGAGGAAGTAGGACAAAATCGTAAAACAAAATTTGTCATAAGATTGCCTGATTTCTATCTGCGGACACTCAGTCAGTCATCCTACAACTTTCTGAATAGCGGAAAATTTGA
The DNA here is from genome assembly GCA_963070105.1 of Litomosoides sigmodontis. Lineage (NCBI taxonomy): Eukaryota > Metazoa > Nematoda > Chromadorea > Rhabditida > Onchocercidae > Litomosoides > Litomosoides sigmodontis. The sequence continues at coordinate 6,519,114 of OY718808.1, forward strand.
ACTTTGAAAAATCTTGAATTGATAGCGTTATTTTTCTAAATTTTTTAATTGCCCAAAAAATGATTGAAATATTATAAATGAAGTGCTGCAGGCGGCACAGAACACAATCAGAGAAAGTGAATTATATGGTAGCTGCAGAAAGCGTTACGAATAATGGTTCAGCAGTGGTTGCAGATTTAGAAAGTAAGCTTAATAAACTCAAATTGAGTATCGTGTCATTGAATGATGCAACAATAAGAGTATTAATTGATGAAAAAGAGCCATCGATGCGTCCGCGATTCCAGCCCTTAGATGCCTTGAAGGATGGAAGCAATTTGAAAACTGACGAGTAAGCTTCTCTGATTTTTGTCATTTCAGTACGAGAATTTATTTTCATTTTAAGAAACTTTAGTTTTCTTCACTTGAATTGTTTAAATCATGACCTTTTCTAAACATTCCTACAACAGCAGGGAAACTAGGTACATAATTTTCATGTCTTTTTTATGTCTTTTTTAGATAGATCATATGTTGGAAATTATGTACGTAGTTTCCGCAGTGTTGCTTTTGTTTGATATTGACTTTCAGCTGTTTTAGTCTCATTTTCTGCACGATTTTCTATTACAGCTTTAAGTCGGTGGAAATCAACAATAATTCAACTGTTATGGTCACATCAAACAATGCAAAAGTTCAGCTGAATTACGAACCATTCCGAATTGATGTATTCATGAATGATGAATTAGTTATGAGCGTTAATCCGAACAACGCATTGAAATTTGAACAGTTTAAAAAAAAGGTATGTTGTCTTATTACTTTGAAGCTGTGCGAACTGCTATTTTTTGAACTATTAGCGCTTTGGTTATTTCAGCTCTTTTCGTTAATTGTTATACAGCTGCTAATAAAATATGCATTTGAGTTCAAATGAATAACTTTATTGTATGGTAACAGCGTTATTGTTTTCCAGGAAGATGGAAATGAAACAGAAGCATCAGAAGGCTTTTGGGATGAGAATTTTAAAAATCACCACGATTCTAAACCATTTGGTAAATTTCCTTTCTCTGCTTCATTGCCCAGTCAGATATGCATTTAAAATTTTTTCATAGATTCTGTTCAGTTCATATGACTTCGTTTAAAATCTCTTCCAGGGTCAAGTTCTGTGGGCGTTGACTTGTCTTTTATTGGTTATAAATTCATATATGGTTTGCCCGAACACGCGGACAGTTTTGCACTGAGGTCTACAACGTGAGAATTTTCAATATATCTAAATTTCAAGAACATTAACATCGTTATTAAAAATCCTGTTTTGTGAATCTAGGTGCATAAGAGTAGATATCTGTAACTTATCTACTAATGGTTGCATAGAAATTTTCGTCATTACAAAATAAAAATATGAGAGTGTGGTTCTAAATTTCTAGCTTACAAAAAGAGTTTTTCAGTTCTATGGATCCTTATCGATTATATAATTTGGATGTTTTTGAATTTGAAATTAATGAACTCATGTCTCTTTATGGTTCAGTACCGTTTCTGCTAGCGCATAACAAGGAACATTCATTGGGCTTACTGTGGTTAAATGCAGCCGAAACATGGATAGATATTAACTCCTCGACTGCAGATAAGGCACGTTCCACTTTCATTTTCATTTTTTTTTTAATTGGAAATCGGTAAAATTTTTACCAATATCCGAATTAAATCAGAAATAAATGTTTTTTTAGAGCTTTTCGGTTTTTGTAAAATCTTTTTTCACATCCATAGTCCCTAAGTTTTAAGAAATTTTTAATATCCAAGTTTTATTCAATCGGTTTTATAAATTCCAGGGAATTCTCCGCTCACTTGTTGAGAAATTCAAAAACTCCGTGGATTTGCCACAGATTGATGTTCATTTCATGTCGGAATCTGGTCTCATTGATTTTTTCATAATGTTGGGTCCAAAACCGAATGACATATTCCGACAAAATTCTGGATTAAGTGGAGTTTATCCTCTCCCTCCCGTATGCATTCATTATTTTGTTCCAATACTGTTGATGTGCAATAATCATTAATATTAAACCTAGTAGCATTTCTTCAAAGATGAGAAATTTGGGAACAGTTGCAGTAAGCAAATATTTTACAAACACTTCTCACTTTATAATTTTTTCTCTAGTTGTTTGCACTCGGTTACCACCAGTGCAGATGGAATTATAATGACGAAGGCGATGTTCTTGAAGTGCATGCGAACTTTGATAAACACGATATACCGGTGGATTCTATTTGGCTTGATATTGAACATACTGATGCGAAACAGTACTTCACATGGGATCCCAATAAATTT